>OU342688.1:23669941-24893255 GCA_910589285.2 Mythimna ferrago | reverse complement strand
AAATCTGTTATTTTGTGGAAACCCTCTTAATGTACTCTTAAATTAAAAATGTTAATTAAAACCGCTATTTTGCCCCTCTTAATGTACTCATAAATTAAAAATGTTTAGATCTATAGAAACCTTGCACATTAAATTGAAATTCTGAATGACGTAATTTTTACCAAAAACTTTTAAGGTTTTCAATATAACATGTATTTCCTGGGACCAATTTTGTGAAAATATTCGAGTAAATGACGGATTTATCGAATGCCAACAGAGTTTTCAGACATTATTTCTTCAGAAATATACTCATAACAACACTAAACATTTTGAAGATTTTCTTGCTTAGTCTCACAAATTCAAATTTTTGAGTTAGGACATTTTTATTCTAAATGTGCATAGTGTGTAGAAACTTTTATAAAATCTTATAACATCGGAGAAATAACTTCACGACTGTTTATTCACGGAAGGGATAGGTAGACAGACACTTGTTTTTGAGCAGGAAAACTATCCAACCACTTCTCCCACTGTAGAACAAGAGGGCGTGTCTGACTTTAATTGACTAAAACCCACCTGTGTCCTTCAGTTGCCTTTTTTATTGTACTGTAAATACTTGCAAAAATTTCATAGGCTGCGGGATTGTTCGAAAGAGACACTACGGCCATGGGACGTAAGGGGTAACTGTAAGAACGTGGGTAGTTGTTAGGGATTACACATAAAACTGCAATGCTCGACTATAATAAATCTTATTTCCTCGTTATTTATTTATTTTGTTTATTTTTTCTTTTCCCTAAAACATAATTTATTTATTTATCATAGTTTTTTTTTTGGCACACAGCACCGTGCCGACGTCTTTGTCTATCCTGTTATCGGCCCACGCTGAAAACAAGCGCCGTAGACTCACCGCTTTTAGCGTTCTGGTCTCGGCATTATGCTGAGCGTTCGGCCGTTTTGCTTGGAAGTGGCACATTCTTTTTCTATAAATGTACTTAGTAAAAATTTGTAAATACTTTTTGGCCTTTCCGGCAAATAAAATGTTCTTCTTTCTTTCAATACGATGCGATACGACGCTGTATCGCAGAAACCTGCTATGCGATTTCTTGAGGTAAAGCTTCGGTTCTGGTGACCCTAAAATGTGCGTTACAAATTTTTCGAGTTCTTCGGATGCGTCGTGCGAGATCGCAGATTTTTACGATGCGACATTGCATCGTTAAATATCTTCTTGGGCCCTTACTCCACTTAAATAAGAGTGACCTCATTTCACTTATACATGATATGCATTCAAACATAAACGTCGTAAACTATATTATATTAACATACTCGTTTTGTTTTGTTACGTCCCTTTTTTATAGTGGAAATTCACCCTTTTTATGTTAGAACAGATAATTGATGGGGCTGAATGGTTCTGAAGTGGCCACCGCGAAAGCCTTCCACAAGGTGGACCGATGACCGAGACGATGTGATCACGCAAGGAAACTCGAATATAGCTCCTTTCATTACCTTTTAGTGACTTTAAGCCTTCTGATGAGGCCTGTGGGCCTCCGCAATAATATACATATAGCTCTGAAACATGGTCGCTTGCCATGGTAACATCATCTCTGGCAACACGCACTGGTCATAGACTTTCGTCTTGAGACACTGTGATAAATTGGACTAAAAGATACCATGCAGCTTCAAGAAACGCTGCCTAACCGAACTGGATTCGACGATTGATCTCTTTCTCAAAGTTAGACCTACTTAACTGGATCGTCGGACTCAGGTAAACACACAGATCCACAACTTCGAGTCTCCAGATCTTTATGGGAGTGGGTACTACATGAATATTTACCATGACTTTGGTTTTGTCCATGTTCACTTTAAGTCTCACTCTGGGGGTGATTCGTGGCGGCGATCTCTTGCGCCGGGCCTTGGTACAGGCCATGGTTTGGAACGAGGAGGATTGACAGGCGGTCGCCTCCTGCGAAGCAGTAATGCTAGCAGAAGGAGGCCGACCGTATGATGCAACGGCGCTCACGCCCCAGCCGCCGCCGGGAATCCGATCCCGATTGCCGGCCACCGTAGGCGCGGGCTTGTGGACGGCGAACAATGGGTAGCTCGCTGTCCGACCGTCCGGTAAACGTCCGGACCTAGCCCAAGTCGTCGACGGCGCGCACTGTTCCCGTGCACCTCATGGAGTTGTCAGCAACTATAGGGGCCCAGCAGGGTCGAAGCCTATACTGAAGCCAAGGGTCTGCTTCTGAAAGGAAGGCTCGGCCCCGGTGTGAAGTGCAACGAGGGAATTTTAGTCAGTAAAAGTCTGACACTATCTCCCGCTCCACCCAAGGGCGGGGGATGTTATCTGGATGATTTGTACCCAACGAAACGAAAAAAAAGTCTTACTCTTTCGGAAGCTCCACTGAAGCATTGTACTGAGTTCCTCTGTAGTCTCAGCTATGACTACCATGTCTCTACAACGTATAAAGATAGCGAGATGCTTCGTCAAACAACAGCATTATAACGTGGTTTAGTTACGTCACAAACTCAGAATGTTACAAATCTAGACTTCATGTTATTACTAGTATTATGTACAGTCACACCTCCGCCTCGGGAATACTAATGCAATTGTTCGCTGCGGAATTAAATTAGCGTTCTGTACTGAAGGAAATTTGAAGATACACGGTTTTGACAACACGTGCTGTTACGAATAAATGTGTTAACTGCTGAGAATGTTGATCTAAGTTTGTGTTGTGATTATTACATAACATCACGCCAGATACACGCTCGAGGACACAGTGGAGCACACAGTCGAGGTGTGCCCTGCTTGGGCGGAGCATCGCCGTGCCCTCGTGGGGGCGATCGGCGGAGGAGTCCTCTCGCGCCGCGCCTTGGTTGAGGCCATGGTCCGGAGCGAGGAAGAGTGGCAGGCGGTCGCCGACTTCTGCAAAGCAGTAATGCTTGCAAAGGAGGATGCCAAACGCATCAGGCAACGGCGTTATCGCCGCCGCCGCCGGCGCCGGGATACTGATCCCGATTTCCGGCCACCGTAGGCGCGGGCTTGCGGACAGTGAGCAATGGGTAGCTCGCTGTCCGGCCGTCAGGTAACTGTCCGGACCAAGCCCAAGTCTTCGACGGCGCGCACTGTTCCCGCGCGCCTCAAGGAGTTGTCAGCAACAGCAGGGACCCAGCCGGGTCGAAGCCTACTGGGGCCAGGGTTATCCGAAAGGGCGCTCGAGCCCCGGTATGAAGGCTAGATGGAACGGGGTGGGTCTTTTAGTCAGTAAGAGTCTGACACTATCTCCCGGTTCGCCCAAGAGAGGGGGTTGTCATTGGATGATTATTTCCCACCATAAAAAAAAAAAAAAACGCCAGATAGATCATTGGGAATCCTCACGACCCAGCCGCCGCAGGAGACGCCCCGGTCTTCAGAAGTCACCCAGAGGACGAACCACGGGTAGCTCGCGGGAATTTCTAGGGTCCTAGAACGCAAAAGAGAACTGAAAAGACACAGGTGGGTTTTAGATAGTATAAGTCTGACATGCCCTGTCATGCAGCCAGAAAAGTTGCTTAATAATATTGCTGAGCTTAAAATAAAAAATAAAATCATACGACTTGAGAACGTCTTTCTCTTTTGGTAATCAGGTAAAATTTACGCTATCGAAACAAGAAAAAATTTTGGTCCGTTGTACACAGGACAGGTACGGTGCGTTGACAGGGTTGGCGCTGTGGTTGAGCAATTGGTTCGTTTCTCGTACGGAACAAATATTTGTATGATGTACAGATAGTGGTTTCGGGTTTGGGTATCTTGTGTATGAGAGTGGCATGTTTGTAAAAGCGTGGGGGCAACTTTTTTTTTTAAATATCAAGTCGTCTTTTTATCACGGAATAGTATGTTAACTGACTTTGTCCGTGTAAAGTAAAAAATATCCCAAGGGATTTTACCCCTGGGACAAAACACCATAAAAGCTATTCCAGTTCATAGTCTACCTGTGTACCAAGTTAAACAATCACACACGCCCACATTTCACACTTATAACATTAGTATAATTAGTGTGACGTGTAATCACGTGCATATTGATTGATATATTACCTACCTCGTTTGTGAAATGTAATGTATGCCAAGGACATTGGAAGCGATTGATGCTATTAATATTATTTATGAGGTCGGGGTCGCATCGGCCATTCCCTGTTGCACGTGTTCATAAGTGGCGGTAACCGCTTTCCATTACGAGAGCGGCTGTCCCATTTACCAAAGTACGTTTCGCCAAAGTGCATCGCGTGGTCGACAAACCTTTGACCTCTTCTGTTTAACTTCATAGTTCTTTGTGGACGTCAGCTGACGCATATAAAATGAGGAAGTTTATTTTTAATTTTCTCTAGCTGTTGACAGCGAATTTGCTTGATAGTAAAAAATATCTCCAGCGAATCTACTCCCGAGTTAAAAAGGATCCTATCGTACCCTTATTGCAAAAACCAACTATCTGCAATTTTATACCCAAATTAAGTTAAATATAGCTATCGATTTGACTCACCAAGATGAGTCTCCAGGTAAAACCGCCTATTAGCTACGGCACTTAGGTACTTACAAATATAGCTTTTGCAAAAAGTAATCTTCAGATTTGCTCGAATAATATAATATAACTAGATTTTGCCCGCTCGGCTTCGCTCCCGCTCTTCCCTACTCCACGCTACTATACCCTACTCTACCCTACTATACCCTACTCTACCCTACTATACCCTGGTCTACCCTACTCTACCCTACTCTACCCTACTCTACCCTAATCTACCCTACTCTACCTTACTCTACCCTACTCTACCCTACTCTACTCTACTCTACCCTACTCTACCCTACTCTACCCTACTCTACCCTACTCTACTCTACTCTACCCTACTCTACCCTACCAAACTTCACATAAACCATCTACTAAATAGTCCGAACAAAGCCTAAACATTTGGTTTGGATAGGTGAGTCCGTTCTTGAGTTATAAAATTACAAAATAAGTACATACATATGCTAAATATGCATATGCATTTTTTAGTTAGTCATCATAGTGATAAGTTTTTCTTTTTTGACATCAACAATTTTGTTGATAAACTTTTTTCGACCAGGTATACTGTGTACCTGCCTATTATATTAAGACGTCAAATAGCGCAGCTATTAGCAGTTAAGCAGTATGTCGGCGTACCCAGTAATCAGTCCCACCATTAGTAATAGTACTAATATTTTAAACTAGGTAATAAGACAACAGTTGGTACTGATGTTGGCAATGTATGTCAACTTAAAAATAAAGTATCTTCTAGCATTCAAGCTACAGGGGGTAAGCAAAAATCCTTTAATATGTTTCTTCAAAACATTCAGGGTTTTTCTGCAAAACAATTGGAAATTGAATTATTCTTAGAAAAAACTATGTTTGACATTATTTGTTTTACTGAGCATTGGTTAAAGGATTTTGAAATGCTAATTAATTATGTTAATTATAATGTGGGCAGTTGTTTTAACCGAAAGTCAATGTTACGTGGGGGTTCATTAATCCTTATTAAAAATAGTATTAAATTTAAAACTCGTAAAGATATAGTTGCACTGTCCGTTGAACATAGCATTGAAGTGTCGTGTGTTGAGCTGGATAGGCATGTCATAGTGTGCGTTTACAGGCCCCCTAATTATCAAAACTACTCTATTTTTGAGTCAGTCATGGAAGATGTTATGGCTAAACTTTCAACTGGTAATAAACCAGTAATTATCTGCGGAGACTTTAATGTTAATATTTTAGAAAATAATTCAGATAGCAGTAGATTATTAAATCTTTTCAAATCATTTAATTTATCAAATGTGTTTATTGAACCAACTCGAACAACGACAACTACTGCTACATGTATCGATAATGTTTTTTGTTGCTGCAAGTATTTAGAAAAAGCCATTGTAAATTATCTGCCTTCTGATCATAGCGGCCTAATGGTAACATTTGAATCCAACTTACCAATACAACAAGTGCAGATACAATTCAGACCAATAACATCCGGTAAACTAAATAAATTTAATAGCACTTTAACTAGCAGGTTGGGTGATTGGAACCTTGCAGAAAACAATGGTAATATTTTGTATAAAATTTTTTTTTCAGTAGTTCAAAAGGAGTTTAATCAGACGTTTGAGAAAAAAACTAAAACTATCTGCCCTAAGTTTAGATTTAGTGACTGGGCAACTAAAGGAATCAGAATAAGTAGGGAAAGACTTTTCGAGTTGTATGGCCTTAAGCCTATTATTAACACTGAAACTTTTAATAAATATGTTGCTACTTATTCTAAAATGTTTAAAAATACTTGTAAGGCAGCTAAGGCCTTATACATCAGCAACAAAGTTAAAACAGCAGATAATAAAATAAAAACGGTTTGGAATATAATAAATAATGAAACCAACAGAAACAAAAGAAATAATAATGATTACACATTGGAGACTCATCATGGTCTTATTAGCGATAACAAACTAGTTGCAGAAGAATTTGTAAATTTCTTTACCAGTATTCCAATTAAAACTACTGAAGCCCTACATTCGTCGCCATCGCATGCTTTTGGTTTATTACAGGCGAACGTTGCAGCCTGTTCGACTGAATTTAACTTTAAACATATAAACCCCATAACAGTAACAAAAGCTTTTAAAGAAATCAAGATTAAATTGACAGAAGATCTATGGGGTATGTCTATCAAAGTTTGTACCTCAATTATTGAGACTGTAGCGCCGTACTTAGCGTTAATATTTAATTTGTGTATAGATCAAGGAGTCTTTCCGGATCTAATGAAATATAGTAAAGTGATACCACTTTTTAAATCCGGAGACAGTAAAGACACTAATAATTAGGCCGGTGTCCGTTTTGCCGGTTTTTAGCAAGATATTTGAAAAGGTGATGTTAAATCAAATGCTTAATCATTTTAACACCAATAACATCTTACACGATAAACAGTATGGTTTCACCAAAGGACGTTGTACAACTGACGCTGGTGTCTCCTTACTAAAACACATTTTTAATGCGTGGGAGGAGGCACAAGATGCTATAGGCATCTTCTGCGACCTGTCTAAGGCGTTTGATTGTGTGGTTCATGAAACATTACTCCTGAAACTGGAGCATTACGGACTAGGAAAAACAGCGTTAAGCTTATTAAAATCGTATTTGAATGACAGACAGCAACTAGTTCAAATAAACGGTGTCAATTCGTCGGGATTAAATGTGAAAATGGGGGTACCCCAAGGTTCAATTTTATGTCCTTTTTTATTTTTAGTTTATATTAATGATTTACCCTATTTGTTGAAAAATAAACTTAATATGGTGTTGTTTGCTGACGACACTTCTTTGATTTTTAAGATAAACTAGCTTTTGCCCGCGCGGCTTCGCTCCCGCTCTTCCCTACTTAAGCCTAATAGACCCTACTCTACCCTACTATACCCTACTCTACCCTACTCTACCCTACCCTACTCTACCCTACTCTACCCTACTCTACCCTACTCTACCCTACTCTACTCTATCCTACCCTACTCTACTCTACTCTACCCTACTCTACCCTACTCTACCCTCCTCTACCCTCCTCTACCTTACTCTACCCTACTCTACCCTACTCTACCCTCCTCTACCTTACTCTACCCTACACTACCCTACACTACCCCACTCTACCCTACACTACCCTACACTACCCTACACTACCCTACACTACCCCACTCTACCCTACACTTTTTTTTTTTTTTTTTTTTTTTATAATGGATAGGCTCGCGTTTGACCACACTACCCTACTTTACCCTACTCTACCCTACACTACCCTAATTTTCATTTTTTTTTCCATAAGAACCTTCTCCTCATAATAACGAACATAACAAAAAAAAAAATTAGCGAAATCGGTCCAGACGTTGTTGAGTTATGCGCTTACCAACACATTTTGCGATTCATTTTTATATTATAGAAGATAGAAGGACTAATAATCTTGACGATGAAAATAACGCTTTATTGCAGGTCCAAAACTGGTTCACTGCTAATAATCTGGTTCTAAATGGGAAAAAAACTAAATGCATAAGATTTTCCTTACCAAATGTCATAAGTAGTGACTGCGACATAGTATTGAACAATGAGAAACTAGAATTTGTTGATAAAACAGTTTTCTTGGGGATTACGCTTGACTCTAGGCTACAATGGGGTCCTCACTTAACATCTCTTGCAGGACGGCTTAGCTCGGCTGCATATGCTGTTAGAAAAATCCGCCAATTTACGGATGTTGATACCGCTAGACTAGTCTATTTTAGTTATTTTCATAGTGTCATGTCGTACGGTATCTTACTATGGGGACGGGCTGCAGACATCGAGTCAATCTTTATATTACAGAAAAGAGCCATCAGAGCTATTTACAATCTCCGCCGGTGCGATTCTTTAAGGGAACTGTTTAAAGATATTAACATAATGACGGTACCTTGTCAATATATCTATGAAAACATCATGTATGTTAGAAAAAATCTTCATCTTTTTAGCAAAAGAGGCGATAGACATAATTATGTTACAAGAAATAGGGATCAATTAGTTCAACCAGGTTTCAGACTGGCTAAAGTGGCCTCTTCTTTCATGGGGTACTGTTTGAAATGTTATAATAAAATACCACCCCAAATATTAGAACTCAATGAAACGAAATTTAAATCTTGTATTAAACGCACACTGTGCAGGCAAGCATATTATAAGTTGGAGGATTATATTCAAGATAAAAATGCTTGGCTCAATGCTGGTCCAGCTCCACTACCACTAGGGCGTACTAATTAGTTGATTAGTTGGAAACTAATATTATTATTTTTTAATTTAAAAGACACAATTGCATTGTATAATGTAGAAGCACTTTTTCCAAGTTTGTGAATGTGAGGCACCATGGAGCATTTTAATTAGGTTACAACTTTTTTTTTTTTTGACTTTACGAGCATGGCAGTTGAGAGTTTGTCATGCTCACTCAAATGTCTCGCTGTTGGTGGCACGTGTTATTGGGTCGTTCAGTTCCCTTCAAAATGGTTGAGCTGAGTGGGGCTGATGCACGCGTCATGCTCGTGAACGGGTGCCGTCAGATGGGACTGGTCATCTCTTAGCTGCCAGTGGTTTAATTCAGTTTCTATCTTTTAATTATTTTACATTTTTTATTTCATTATCGACATTGTGCTCACATGATAGAAGCAACAAGTAATATGTAACCAAGCATTATATGTAACACATAATATGATTTAAAAGAGTGTCCATGGAGTTTCTTGCACGTTCTTCTCCATAGAGACCTACTCTTTGGAACGTGCAATTTAGCTTCACTTTTCTTGGACTGACCGACATTTGACTATTCAAAAGTGCCTGTAAATGGTCTATTTGAAATAAATGTTTTGATTTGATTTGATTTGATTTGATTTGATTTGATTACAACGAAAAGTGGCATTGATTTTTATTGGAACGAAGTTCCTTATCGCGCGTTGTGAAAGGGGGCTAGACGGAAAAAATTCTCACGAAAAATTGTACCGACACTTTTACTGTCAAAATATAAATCCAAGATGGCGGCTGCAGAAATTATCAACTTTTTCGTCATGGGTGTCGTTTTCATGGTTTTCGAGGGTGTTGAAACCGATGGTACTGTCAAAATATAAATCCAAGATGGCGGCTGCAAGAAATTATCAAATTTTTCGTCATGGGTGTCGTTTTCATGGTTTTCGAGGGTGTTGAAACCGATGGTACTGTCAAAATATAAATCCAAGATGGCGGCTGCAAGAAATTATCAAATTTTTCGTCATGGGTGTCGTTTTCATGGTTTTCGAGGGTGTTGAAACCGATGGTACTGTCAAAATATAAATCCAAGATAGCGGCTGCAAAAAATTATCAAAGTTTTCGTCATGGGTGTCGTTTTCATGGTTTTCGAGGGTGTTGAAACCGATGGTACTGTCAAAATAGAAATCCAAAATGGCGGCTGCAAGAAATTATCAAATTTTCCGTCATGGTGTCGTTTTCATGGTTTTCGAGGGTGTTGAAACCGATGGTACTGTCAAAACATAAATCCAAGATGGCGGCTGCAAGAAATTATAAAATTTTTCGTCATGGGTGTCGTTTTCATGATTTTCGAGGGTGTTGAAACCGATTGTACTGTCAAAATGTAAATCTAAGATGGCGGCTGCAATAAATTATCAACTTTTTCGATATGGGTGTCTTTTTCATGGTTTTCGAGGTTGTTGAAGCCGATATTGCTGTCAAAATGTAAATCTAAGATGGCGGCTGTCAGAAATTATCAACTTTTTCGTCATGAGTGTCGTTTTCATGGTTTCGAAGATGTTGAAATAGTGCTGTCAAAATGTACATAAAATGAGATAGTATTTTTTAGTTATCTTGTATTGGCTAGACGGAAAAAATTCTCACGAAACGATACTTTTTGCTATAGTAAGCTATTGTAAGCCGTGCGGCGTGCGCATGTTTCTCTATCTGTCTCTCTCTCTCTCTCTTATAGAAAGCAAGCCAGAACGGAACTTCGTTCCATCCGGGTGTCCCTTGACACCTCAGTAGTTTTTTTATATATATAGATAATACCAAAATGTTGGTGCATTTAGTTGCTCTTTTGCATTAAAAGTACGTTATGTGTTATTCTAGGATATGGTCAACCTGCGTACTCAGATTTAACAAATACCGTTTGTGAAGAAGAAACAAATAAACACACACACTTATTTATGGTAAGACTAAATATTAATATTAGCATTATCGATCAACGGAATCCTAGACTACACTTGACAGGGTCTGTCTATCTTCTTCTCCACTTTCCGCAGGGTCCAACATCCCTCATCTCTCATCAGGATTTAATAGGAGCATAAGATTCACTTATAAATTTTCGTTCCCCTTTCCAGTTTAGCTCTAATGGTGCCAACAGGTTCCAAACTTTTTTTTAATTTTTTATTATGGGTAGGCTCGCGTTTGACCACTATCTCACCTGACGGTAAGCGATGATGTGGCGGTCGATGGAACACGCTTGCCTAGCAGCAATCTATTCACTCTTGACTTAAATACCCCTAGGTTATAGCTATCAGGAAACAGACTTCGGCAGAGAATTCCACTCCTTAGCTGTACGCATAATGAATGTGTTCCCAAAACGCTTCGTACGCTGCTTTGTAATCTCCTTCAACTAAATAATTTGGACACTGATCCGTCGTGATAGCTGTATTATGGTGTTGATATGTTGAGTCCCGGCTGTCTGGTCAGACGCGACTCAATAACTTGTCTGAGTATCTTTTCACTATATTTGAGAAGTAAACACAAAATTTGTAAAAAAGAAACAACTTTTTCTATGAATATTTAATAGGTAGGTACATATATTTTTGTACAACTTTTCCAAACTTTAGGTATTTTATCAAGCTCCGGTTTCACACAATAGATAGTGTATATAATAGTGTTACAACACATACATATTTGGTAAGACGGATTTAGTCCATCAGTTATAAGGTTAATTTCCTGCCGGAGTCGACAAACTCAGGCAGGAATTTGCCCTACGTTACCATAGGGTTCTTTAAGACAAGAGTGATCGTCGGACGGTCGGTAAATAATAGTATGTAAAGGTCAAAATCATCATGGATAAAATAAGTACAAGATTTTTACATCAATTAATTTAATGTGTCAATTTTAAGATGTAAAAATGTTATTAAATAGATTTAATAGATAGATTTAAATAAATCTGGGTAGAATACAATCTCTGTAAGTACTGATCTTACGATAAATATTTCATAGGCCCATATATTAATAACTTAAATAAATACCTTATTATTAATTGGCGCTTGGCAGTATGAGTAATCGCCGTTGCTTTCGTGAGCGATGACGTAGCAAGATGGCGGACATCAATTTGACGTTTAATCGTTTGTGGCGGGAACGCATTGGTCACTTGTCGTTGTGGGAGTACCACCTGAGCACAGCTTCATTTGCCTAGTGTCTTGAGACTTTAGTCTTTATCTTAATATAAATAAAGCAATTTGAAAATGGGGACAAAGGACTGTATTCTAGAATAGTACAAGCGCTTTGACAGTTCAATTAATACCAATGTGTATAAATTGAACTGTCAAGAAAACGATTATTATAAAGTGTACTCAATAAATTTGAGACGATAGAAAACCTCTTTTATTAATAATTTTCATTATTGTACTAAAACAACAGCAGCTTCATAAATAAATGTTCGAATAACTAGTAATTTCAGGTCAAAATCATCTGAGAGTAAGGGTACAAAAAAAATACTTTTTTTGAACTAAGCCTAAAATAGTTTGGGCCCAGTAGTAGCCATTAACTAGCCATTGTTTAAATAAATATACAAAAATTGAATTTTACTTAATTATGAAAAGAATATCAAAATTACTAATAATTTTAATCAAATATATATCTGTCTTTCTCGCCAAGACGCCGTTTTTTATGTCGACCTACTGGTGACATAGCCTTTGACGTCAAAAGCCATGTCCGGACTTCTCGTCAATAATATCATCATCATCATTTCAGCCGACAGACGTCCATTGCTGGACATAGGCCTCCCCCAAGCGTCGCCACAACGAACGATCATGTGCATCCCGCATCCGTCGGATTCCCGCTACCTTCACCAGGTCGTCAGTCCACCTTGTAGGAGGCCTTCCAACGCTGCGGTTTCCGGAAAACGCAGTGTCAATAATATAGAAGCTTTCAATATAATTTCGTTGTTGATGAAGACATTTTTTTCATATTCCGTTACCAGATCTAAAATGTATTTAATTTACTAAATAAAAATAAGTTGCAAAGCGTTTTGTGAAGATTTTTTATGCGTACAGCTAAGGAAAGGAATTCCCTGCCAGAGTCTGTGTTTTCTGATAGCTATAACCTAGGGTTATTTAAGTCAAGTATGATTAGGTTACTTTTGGACAAGCGCGCTCTATTCGGCCACATCATTGCTTACCATTAGGTGAGATAGTGGTCAAACGCGAGCCTATGAATGATAATAAGAAAAAAAAAACGAAAAATGGGACATTAACCGACTGGTAAATTAAGCGGAATTATAAAGAAACTAATTTGAATTCTACTGATTATTTTTCATTCAATCAACGTAGTCGACCCATCCCTTGCAAATCTCTCCACCGCACCCCGGAAAACACTTCCATACATCCCGATACCTAACTACGGACCCTAGTTCCTGGACTGCCGACTAAGCAGTCACTAACTAAAGAGGTCAGAGAGACCGGGTACCCGATCGTCCGTGTAATGGTCGGAAATGATCCCTTCCAAATAGTTATACTTGTGTCTTCAATCGTAGGTTTTAATGTCTGGCAGTTACGGGAATATCTGTGTGATTTTCCTTGATGGTAAAGGGATTCATGTTGATCAGTATCGGTTTAGTTAGGGGATAAAACTGACAGCTGTGATCGTGGAAGAAAAGATTATAGAGGTGGAGACGAAGTGGTATGTTGCCGATCAATTCGAAATCTTCTTCGGGGTCTTTAAGTTGACAGTGAATAGGTTACTTCTAAGCATATCACAGCTTACCATCAGGTGAGATTGTGGTCAAATGCGAGCTTGTCAATAATAATAGTAAAATAATCTATGTGCTGAGTGCTATCACAACACCACGTGGTCCGTAGCTTACTTTTGACTTTTCGACAATTGCAGAAGGCTTAACGACGAGAGCAAATGAAGTTACTGAATGTCAATCGAGCACTCAGGCACAATCTATCTTTTTTACGTTGAAACAATAAGCTTTTTACCATGCTCAAGTTGACCTACTAGGCCTACTGTCCTCTTAAGCGCTCTTAAGTGCCTGAGTGAAGGAACAATTTGACGGCTCGCAAATTTACAATATTGCGAGTACCTCGGAGAAAATTAGTCGTTAAGGTGATCAGATACCGTATTGCCATCGGCATGCATCCTAACTGGATCACAACCCTGAAATCTTGATGCTAAATCCTCGCGGTACTATATCGATGGCACTGTTACGTATTTGACTGGAGCGAGTACTTGGTGCTCGTCGTCATGTCGAGCTATGTACTACAGTCTACAAGACTTAGCTCTATCAGATCTTTGGGATGGAGTGGAAACAGTGACCTGTTTATCTAGTGCAGAGTATGCCATAATACAGGCGGTGAGATTCTAAAGTCTGCGCTTATTTTTTGGATGTCACAGGTTCTATCACGGTATAGGTGTTTCAGTGAGTAAGTGACACAGTCAGTGGCCCGAGATATTGGGTGCCGTTTTATAGAAGCGATTTTCTAGGGGAATTGCAGCAGGATTTTACCGCAAAGAGTAAAGGGGTCTCATGAATTAATTGCACCAGAAGTTTGGATATCAAAGTCTTGCCTATCCATGAAGCGGAAAAAAATCTGGTCAAGTGTCTAAAATCTGTAAGAGTGATAAATGGCAATTAATTTGGCCTGTTAAAAAGCATGTGATAACACAACTGGTTTAGCCAGTAATAGTCTGAGAGACCCATTGGCTCACCCCAGTATGGAGGTCATGAAAGGATAGGATCTCAACGACAAACAGAGTGTAGTTAGCTGCAATTATCATCATTATCATTTCAGGCGAAAGAAGTCCACAGCTGAACATACATAAAACTCTCTCAATTTTTTCATTGACTGCTCCTGTGTGTCTTGAATCCATCGGATTCTTTCAACCAGTACTTGGTAATTGACCCACCGGGGCCTACTAACGCCGAGTCTTCCAGTACGCGGTTGCTACTCCAGAATCTTTCGAACCCATCGACCATCTCTTTTTTTATCTGATATAAATCTATTCTGTGAGCAATGTACCCTGCCCACGATTAGCTCCATTATCAAGATCTTGGTTTTCCTTAAATACTTTTATATCTGACTCAGGAAAAAGAAGCAGAGCAGGAAAACAATGGCTCATTTTGTACTAATTGACGTATTTTAAAATAATACTTGACCAGAAACAATTAGGTAGATCTACTCATACCCCGGTAGCTGATGCTTTTGACGTCTTTTCAAAAATATTCGAGCAAAATATATGACTTAATATAAAAACAATGCCTTACATGTAGGACACGTAGTCACTATGAATTATTATTTGTTTATTATGAACTGAGCTCGATACCGTCTTGATAATGGATGGTGGACGTCGTAAAAATGTACAGGACAATGCTGTGATACACAGGTCTGAAGGTTGTGGAGCTAAACGATTTTGTGTTACGAAAAATTTGTGGAATTCATTTTTTTTATTACATATTTCTATGTTTGCGGTACGGGGCGTTCATGACCTCGCCTGAAAACCACCATTATGACGTCAAGGGTCTTATTAGACCCCGTAATGTTTAAGAAACTATATGCATGTATGAGGTCAAATTGACCCCGTATATAAACAGATACAAGTGCATTCTGTTTTAGTACCATATATCATATGTTCAGATTAATCTCTTGTCTAAAATAAACCTAATCGAAGTTAGGGCCTCCATACGGCAGAGAAGACTATGTTTTTCTTATCCGTACCGCAAGGAAGACACGTACCAGGCGTATTAGCCGTTCTGCACTGAACGTGTTAAAAAGGTTCTCGATCCATTTGCATAAAATTTTAAGACCGAATATAACTTGGCATACTTTAGTTTGTCCTAATTATATTTTCGCATAATAGTATTTACGCATAACAGCTTACGTATAATTTCTCTAATCATAATAATGATTAAGCATAACATTCTAAAGTATAAATTAACTAAGCATATCATTCTAAAGCATAAATTAATTAAGCATATCATTCTAAAGCATAACTTTAGGATAAACCAATTTATTTCGACGATTGGAAAAAAACGATATCTCCTGAAGCATATATATAACATATTTGTTTTGAACAATTTTGTAAGTTTTTTTCGCTGTAAACATGCAATATGTAAACAAGCATACACCAGGCATGCAAGCAAGCGTGCAGTATTCAAGTGAGCAGTGCAACATGCAGCAGGCGTGGTTTCTGTCACGGCTCCGGTGTTGCGGGCCTCCAGCGGCCCCACGCTGCTAATCATCGCAGACGGCTTTCGCCTCGCCCCTACGCCCCTACGCGATTTTAAATTACACTCTAGGGGTAGGGCAGACAAGACTACGTGGAATCGGTTTTGTAGCGATTCGGTTCTGTCACTAACTTTTGTATCGCAACATATTGAATTTTTAACCAACAATATGATTTAATTGATACAGAAACTATAGCTATGTTATATTAATTGTATGCCTAAATATTACTATGCTAATAGTCATTAGGCCTAGTAATGTTATGCGAATTAAATTTATGACAAAACAAATTCGCCTTCAAGATAATTATGCCAACATAAACAGTATGCCAAAAACGAATATGACAAAGTACTATTATGGCAAAACAAATTATACCAATATCGTTATGCTAAAGTATATTAGGAAAAAGAATATTATGCGAAAAGAAAGGGTCCATACCTACTACTACCTATAATACCTACTGCTACTAAAATATTGCGTACCGAGAGACACAGTGTTGGAAGGTCTCCTACAAGGTGGCCCGATGATCTAGTAAGGGAAGCGAAACTCACAGGATCGTTTGTTTGGCGAGTCGTGGAGAGGCTCTGACTGTCCAACAGTGGCTGTCTTTCCCCTGGAATGATGACGATAATGATAATGTTATTAAAATTAAATTATTCTATAGTCAATATACATTTAATATTTCTTTTTTTTTGCTTAAATAATCTTACAGAAAGTTGATGACGACACCTGAGCTAAAAATAACATTTTCTTTTAGTCAGAGAGAGTAAGATTATCAAAAAATAATAGACATGTATTTTAAAACATGACAAAGATTTAACGTCATACTAGATAAAAGAGAAATATTTATTTACGACAGTAAATATGTCGTCAAGCAAAAAATGAACGTTTTGTGGTTTTATTTCTTTTAGTTTACGAGGCAAAAAGAATCCAATTTTGGGTTTAATTTTAAAAGATAGTATAGGTTGAGATCTTTTTAAACAGACGTCAAAACTATATACATATGTATTATACCTATAGATTTATGTATACATAAACCATTGAAATATAAAAAAACAGTCTCCTCCAGTCCTCTCAGTCTCCTTCCTGAAATCGATGACATAAACTTATTTATCTTGTACAAAAAAGTAACAGACTTATAAATTGTGTTACTTTTGTCTGTTCAATAAAGTTTATTATGTTCTATATTTTCAGCAAACAGACAACATTTTATTTCTTTTTTTGACGTCAAGACCCCAAAACTTTCTAACTCATCAACATGTTCTTCAGACGACAAGCCCGTACGTCCTAAGAGGAACAGGGACATTTTATTACACAGGTCGTGACATGTTGCGCTGATGGCAGCCTGTCCACGAACGCGTTACGGCCGTCTATAGCCCGTTTCGGGGCATTTTGGGGCATTTCGGGGCATTACAGGGCGTTTTCGGGCTATTCGTCCGCCGAATATTGTTTTTGGCACAATCGTGGCGCTCTCATTGCTTTTATGGGCATTCACTAGTTTCTGAGGGTCAGATAAAAAATTTGAAAGTACTTTTCTTTAACTGCCTGGATTCGGAGTTCGGTTCTCTGGGATAATGGTAGTTTTATCTGCAATCAAAGTAGTGCAGTTACTGAGGGTTATAGACCTTAGTTTTCTTTGGATAAAGTTTTAGACTGGTTTGCGGGATACAGATATAAGTTGAGCTTGAAATTCACTTAGAAAAATGTAGTGAACTTCCGGCAACATTTTTCTAAGCGAATAAAGAATTTGTTGATTCTCTTTAATTCGCTATAATCAGATTTTTAAATTCTGCACTCGCTGTTAGGACTGAATTTGTTTGGAACTGCGACAAGAAGTGTGCACCGAAAAGAGATATTTGTAATATATAATATGATTTAGTCTATTCTTGTGTTTACTTACTCTGTTTGTTTTATTTTTGGTTTTATCTGTTATTTTTTTCTCTCGTAACCTGTTTTCTCTATTGTCCTCTGTTTTTTGTTTTGTGCCACAATTGTTAAAAAAAAATTGTAACTAAGCGGTAAGCACGAAATGTGTTTTCCCGTAATTGGAATGTATAATAGGACAGTACTTATGATTTGTTTTTTTTTTTGTGTGTGCCTATACAATCTTATTTTTATATAGCGAAACTTGAAATAACTGTATTTTTATGATGTAAAAAATCTATATACAAAATTTCAAAACTGTCTTGAGACAAATCACAAAATTATAAGTTAGGTATGGTACCTGATTGGCGACATAAATACATGGTCACAGGGCCACCTGGGCGACTGAGGGGTTGTTTTGCTTCCGCACCCACCTGTGCGCTGGTACCTAATGCCCGCTATGACCTGCCGTGACCTGTGTTGTACTTAGTGTCAGTGGTGTCCAAGCTGTGATCCTTTTTAAATGTTTTTGGGAAAAAAATATTGGAATCGATTCAGTTACTGATTCTGAACAAACTGTATTCAGGTTTTGCATATACGTACTGAAAATAATGTTGTATATGTGTTGTGGGTGAACCTAAATAAATTAATAAAAAAAGACGTGTGGCACTCGGGGACTGCCGCGGTAAAGCTATTGCATAGCATTTTTATCAACTTATGCAATTATAATTATTTATTTATTTTATTTATGCAGTATTTTTTTTCCTTTGTTTTTTTTTCTTTGATATTGATTGAAGTTACACTTTCACACATTGAATTGAATTTTGATTGATTGTTCACTCATTTGTTTTCTTATCGGTCACCACGCTCAAAAAACAAATGAGTGGGGGGTGTTAGGTTATTTTCGTTACGGAATTTCTGGATTCGGTCTCCACGCTCAAGGCCCGCGATAGAAGCTATGCAATAGCTTAAAAAAATGATTTAAAAGAGTGTTTAAGAAACTCCGATTTTCTTGTACATTTTTCTTCATATAGAAATGAATCAAAGAGTAGATACGCTTTGAATCATTTCCCTAATTGACTGACTTCTTGACTATTCAAAAATACCTGTCAAACTGTTTATTTAACATTTGTAGACCAGCCCCCCCCCCCCCCTAGCCAAGTTACAACCGTTTCGCTTGCGCCGAACGCTTGCTTCGAGTTGACCTTGCCGCCAATTCTTTTGTTCTGACCACGTGACTGAGCGTTAAGACGACGTCATTCCCGTACATTTGAAGCTTTCTACAAGCGTTAACTATTGCAGATTAGCAACTTGGCTAGGGGTTCTGGTGAACTTTGTACCACCAAACAGTCTATTGCGTGTGGTGTAATATTTTACTTCTTGAAAAGTTTAAATTCATGTAAATTTTGATATAATCAATTGATATCGATGAAACAAAGTCTAAGTAATATATCAAGTTACACACAATTTTAATGAATACAAGTTATCTATATCAATTTCGTATATTTTACCTGATGCGGGCACAACTAAGAGTTTTCTATAGATTTATTATAATTATTGTATTGAAGAAGATGGATGGAGGGGAAGAGGGAGGCCAAAGAAAAGATGGATGGATTGTGTGAGAAGCGATATGAAAGAAAAGGGAGTTAGTGATAGCGTGACGAGTGACAAGACAGAATGGAAGAAAAAAACGTGTTGCGCCGACCCCAAATAAAACGGGACTAGGGCAGGAAGATGATGATGATTGTATTGAAGAAGATAGATAATGCTTTGATTGATTGATTGAGTGCTCACATATATATTAATTTTCTATCAATTATTGCTGATGTAAGTATCTATGGTCAGCACCAGATAAAATTGCAGTAAATTAGATAGACTTTTTCTTAATATTTCTGCGAAAAACAAACATTAAACTAGCTTTATGACTTGAAAATGTAAACGTCTTATTATTTTCATTTTTGAAATTAAGTATGTAAATAAATGTAAGAGGGTTAAGGAGTGGGAGAAAGGCTGGTGTTGAGGGGTTGGTGGGTATATTATTATATCTAGTGATCTAATTAATTATTTACTCTTTTAACTAAGTTATCTTATTTTTTGTAATATCTAACATATTATATGCATAAAAAACTTAAATATTAATTAAACTATTTATACTAAATCCTAAATATGTATATAAATTTAATACAAAATGACAAAGTACACTTAGGCGTCAAAGTACTCCTCCACATCATTCTCATCTGGAAATGTACCCAGAAGACTGGCAGCATTGAATGGCAATGCTAATTCTTTGGGCAAAAAACGAGCCAGCCCTCTTTTTTTTATGGTGGGAAAAATCATTCAATGACAAACCCCGCTCTTGGGCGGAGCGGGAAATAGTGTCAGACTCTTACTGACTAAAAGCCCACCCCGTTCCTTCTAGCCGTCATACCGGGGCTCGAGTTCCCTTTCGGATAACCCTGGCCCCAGTAGGCTTCGACCCAGCTGAGCCCCTGCTGTTGCTGACAACTCCTTGAGACGCGGGAACAGTGCGTGCCGTCGACGACTTGGGGAGCCAGCCCTCTGGTCATCATCACCAGCCTTTTTAATGTTCCCACTGTTGGGACTCAAGCCTCCTCTCTAAGAGAGGGAATGGGCCGTAATCTACCACGCCCTCTGGTCATGCGAAGTGTCTATCTGTCGTTGTAAAATTTCCTTGAAAAGGAGACGCTATTATATCTATATTATTATCTATCTTATCTATTGTTTATCTAGTTCCTACCATAGAATGGAACTCTTCCTACTCTTAAAAATATAAAACCAATACTTTCCTAAAAATATTTCCTAAATAAATAAACAAAACACAATCGTGCATATTTCTAACCTCCCTAACCCCAAAACTACAGTAGATTGATGTAAATAGCGGGTGACTGTGTGAGGTCGCACGGAGGGCCCTCTCCTCCGCCCAAGAGCGGCCCTCTCAGCTCCAGTCGGCTTTTAGCGCGGCCTCGAGGACCAACTGCCAACCTGAATTTTACAATGCGTTTTTCTCTATAAATAGCTTGGGGTTACGTGGGGGTGAGTTGATAGAAAAAGGATTAAATGAAAGTACATTTTCAACTTGGGTAAAAATAAGCTTTAAGAGACTTTTGACCAATTGAAAAGGGAGTAAGTGATAGCGTGAAGGTGGACAGGACAGAATAGAACATAAAAAAGGGTTACACCGACCCTACATTCGTTGTGCTTACAGCTAAAGAGTTTAATTCTCTGCTGGAGTCTGTTTCTTGATAGCTTACAACCTCATCATTTCAGCCGATAGACGTCCACTGTTGGACATAGGCTTCCCCCAAGTGTCGCCACAATGCACACATCCTGCGAATCTCGCATCCATCGGATTCCCGCAACCTTCACCAGGTCATCGGTCCACCTTGTAGAAGGCCTTCAGACGCTGCGTCTTCTGGTACGCGGTTGCCACTCCAGAACCTTTCGGCTCCAACGGCCATCCGTTCTGCGAGCAATGTGCCCTGCCCATTGCTACTTAAGTTTGGCGATGCTTCGTGCTATGTCGGCAACCCTGCCTGCTTACAACCTAGGGGTCTTTAAGTCAAGAGTGAATAAGTTACTTCTAGGTAAGCGTGCTCTTTCATCGGCCACATCATCGCTTTTTAAATAAATAGTGGTTAAACGCGACCCAAACAAAAAACCTGCCGGCCCCGTCGATCACCTGTTCTGCGAGCAATGTGCCGTGCCCACTTTAACTTAAATTTTGCGCTACTTTGATTTATGTTAAACTGAGTAACGAACTTATTGGTATTAGATTTGGATCGTAACTAACAGTGACAAAAACTGCTACATTACTGTTAACAATTTTTTAAGACTTACAAGCTGTTAATAACATAAAGTTTTTGATTGCTTTATACATCATTTTGAATCATCTTAAATACTTCATCCTATTTTAACCTCTGAATCGTGGAAATTACAGACACAATAGAAAGACAATAGGTGCGCGAACGCTTGGGGTTTAATGAATTAATAAACTAGCTGCTTCTGCCAGAGGTTTTGCCCGTCTAAAAGTTAAAAATTAAGTCAGTATAGAATTCCTGATAAAAATAGTCGAATGATAAAAACTCATCGATAGTTTTTAGCCATTCAATCGGACCTAAGAATCGAGCCTCATTTCCTTTCATCTCCAAACATAGTTACGCAGACCATCATCATCTTCCTGCCCTAATCCCATTTTATTTGGGGTCGGCGCAACACGTTTTTTTCTTCCATTCTGTCCTGTCACTCGTCACGCTATCACTAACTCCCTTTTCTTTCATATCGTTTCTCACACAATCCATCCATCTTTTCTTTGGCCTCCCTCTTCCCCTCCATCCATCCACGTGTAAACTCATAACTTTTTTAGTAACATGCGTTTCATCCCTCCTTTTCACATGACCATACCAAGACAAACGATTCCCTTTCAACTTTTCAGTCACTGGCGCCACTTTCAAACTTCCCCTAATATACTCATTTCTCACTTTATCCATTCTCGTCACACCACACATCCATCCTAACATTCTCATCTCCGCTACATGCAATCTTTTTTCATCCGTCTTTTTCACAGCCCAACATTCTGATCCATACAGTATGACAGGCCTTATCACGGACTTGTAGATTTTACCCTTCAACTTGAGGGGCATCCGTGGGTCACAAGTAGTTCCCGTGACCTGTCGCCACTTCATCCATCCTGCGTTGATCCGACGTGTTACGTCCCGGTCCACCTCACCATCCCCTTGGACGAGCGACCCGAGGTACCGAAAGTCGGAACAGATCGGTATGGGCGTTCCAGCGAGAGCTAAAGGCACTGGATTGGAGACACCGCCGAAATCGCAGAACAAGTACTCCGTTTTGGTTCTACTCAATTTCAGGCCAACACTCTCCAGTCTGTGCCACCACACCTCCAATCTGTTCTGGACCTCTAGGCCACTCTCGGCAACCAGCACAATGTCATCGGCAAACAGCATACACCAGGGAGCCTCTTCCTGAATGTCCGACGTCAGAGCGTCCATTATCATCAGGAAGAGGTAAGGGCTGAGAGCCGACCCTTGATGTAAGCCAACAGCCACATTGAAGCTGCCAGTGGTGCCAACTGTAGACCGGACTTGGGTATTACATCGACTATACATCGCTCGGATCAACTGCACATACTTCCCAGGCACACCTTTCTTCTTAAGGGCCCACCACAGAACCTCACGAGGTACTCGGTCGTATGCCTTTTCGAGGTCAACGAATACCATGTGCAAGTTTTTATGCGCACTTCTGTATTTCTCGCACAGCTGGCGTATAGCAAAAATGGCATCCGTTGTACCCCGACCCGGCATAAAACCGAATTGGTTCTGCGAAATTTCACTCTCTTCTCTCAGACGCCTTTCAATAACTTTCTCCCAGGCTTTCATAGTATGTGACATTAGCTTTATTCCTCTATAATTGTTGCACTCAAGCACATCACCTTTGTTTTTAAAGATGGGCACCAAGAAACTGCTGCACCAATCATCAGGTATGGCTTCTTCCTGCAACAACTTATTGAAGAACAAAGCTAACCACGTCCATCCATCCACTCGCAATAACTTCCACACTTCAACTGGTATTCCATCTGGACCAATGGCTTTACCATTTTTCATTTCATTCACTGCTATTCTGACTTCATCCATACTAACCATTCTCACTAACCCTACATTCACTGGTTTACTCTCTAAAATTCCATTCCAATGATTTTCCTCATTCATTAGTCTTTCAAAATAGTCCTTCCACCTCTCTTTGATTTTTTCATCGTCTGATAGGACCATTCCAGCTTTATTCTTTACACATCTTACCTGACAAACATCCCTCGTCATTCTCTCTCTTCTTTTAGCAAGCCGGTACAGCTCTTTTTGGCCTACAGGACTGTCTAGTGTGTTGTACAGTTTGTCCTGGGCTTTTGCTTTTGCTAATGCCACGGCTTTCTTAGCTTTCTTCTTCAAAATATCATACTCCCTCTTTTTTTCAGCTTTCAGACTACCATTTCCCGCTTCTACACGCTGCCATTCCTTGAACTTTCTCTTCTTCTCTTTCAACACATTCTGAATTTCTATCGACCACCACCATGTATCCCTATCTATTGTGCCTTTTCCTCTCGTTTCTCCCAAAATATCTTTCGCTGCATATCTAATACACTCTGCCATCTCATTCCAGCTTTCATTTATACTTCGGTCATTCATGTCACCCAACTCTATCATTTTGTCCACCACTCGCTCTCTGAACCTTTTCGCACAATCATCCTTCTCTAACATATGCCACTTTATTTTGGGGGGAGGACGCTCTTTGCCTTTGTTACGTTTTATTTCAACTAGCGATTCCATAACCAGGAGTCGGTGCTGCGATACTAGATCTTCTCCTGGCAGCACTTTGCAGTCTTTGACGTGCTTTATGTTGTTGCGCCTAACTAAAAAGTAGTCGATTTGGGTACTGTGGTGACCGCTTTTGTACGTAATAAGGTGTTCCTCACTTTTTTTGAACCAAGTGTTGGCTACTGCTAAGTCAAAGGCGGTAGCAGATTGCAGCAGCGTCTCTCCCTCATTATTCGGACTTCCGAAACCCCATCCTCCATGTACTCTTTCATAAATACCTTTCATTCTTCCCACATGTCCATTAAAATCGCCTCCAACTATCAATTCCTCATGTACAGGGATGGTCATTAAGGCAGTATCAAAATCCTCCCAAAACTTTTCTTTCACTATTTCATCACATCCTACTTGTGGTGCATACACACTAACCACATTCAGCATCACATTCTCTAACATAACTTTCACAACTATAAATCTATCACTAATCCTTTGAACTTCCATCACGCTTTCTTTCAATTTATTATCTAGCACTATTCCTACACCATTTCTTTTTCCATCACTTCCACAATAATAAAACTTATATCCCTCACCAATTTCTCTCGCTTTTGTTCCTCTCCATTTGGTCTCTTGCAAACATGCTACATTTATCCGTCTTCTTTTCAATACATCTGCTAACTCTCTGGCCCTTCCAGTCATAGTCCCAACATTCCAACTAGCATACCTCAATCTGATTTCCCGAGCTTGCTTCTTACGTTGCACCCGCCCGGGATGGTGCAACAACCCTGGTCCATTTCCCACAGAAGCCGGGTGCTGCCCCTGCGCGTCGCCTGTGGGGTACGCCCTAATCCTATCGCGCATTCTATTATTAACAAACATGTTACAAAAAGATTTGGCAACTGTTTTATAGTCGGCCGCCAGCCTGACACCAACCCTCCTTGGGAACGCTATTGTTGGTGGTTAACGCATCACCATGCGGTGACCTTCAGTGCTTTATATTACGCACGGTCTCAAAATGTCCCTTAGTCGCCTCTTACGACACCCACGGGAAGAAATGGGATGGTGTTATTCTTTACGTCCGGACACCATACGGTACTCCGGCCACCATACGGTACATAGTTACGCAGACCAATAGTATAAATTTGTACTAATATTAAAAAGGCAAAAGTTTTTATGTATGTGTGTATATGTACCTTTGTAGCTCCTTCGCGTTAACCCCTCGAGCGCCAGGGGTTCATTGACCAGGAAAATTGCACTGTTCACGTAAATCACCAAAAAAATAAAATAAAAAAAAACTTTTTTTTGATTTTTTTAGTAAAAACAAATAATATAATATATATACAAGAATATGTGTAGAAACCAAAATTTTCGGCCAAATAACTTTTATACAAACTTGGGAAAAACACGAAAATAAAGCATTTTTCAAGGACGTTGAAAACGTTGAAGTTGTACAGACGTATGTACAATCGGCGCTCGAGGGACCCAAACACAAAACTGCAAAGTTAAATGTGTTAAATGTTTCGTATTATAGCAAAGTTACGGGGACGTTTTATACAATATAACATTTTTCTGAATCATGTTATTCGAGATCACATGGCTACGGCGTTAAATTTTTCGTTGTCGCATGCATTCGTTGTTACGTGTTTCTGATTAGTTACGGGGACGTGTTATTTCGATGTTTTATTTTTCGGAATCATGTAGCACACTCCAAAATATTATTTACAAGGGTGTATGTACATATATTGCATACAGGCAGGACACATTGCTCACAGAACAGATGGCGTTAGGGTCTAAAGGTTCTGAAATGGCGACCGCGTACCGGAAGACGTAGCATTGGAAGGCCTCCTACAAGGTGGACCGATGACCTGGTAAGGGTTGCGAGAATCCCATGGATACGAGGACCGTTCATTGTGGCGACACTTGGGGGAGGCCTATGTCCAACAGTGGACGTATTACGGCAGAAATGATGACGGGTGTATGATTTTTACAAGCTTTTATTTAGTATCACCTGTCCCAATGTTTGTCTGTAATCAAATTTGCAAATTAAATTTGATCCACTTCCCGGTTACCTACCGATTGAGCTGAAATTTTGTATGCATGTGTAAATCAGATGACAATACAAAATTGTTGGAGCTGATCTGATGATGGAATCGGAAGATGGCCGTAGGAACTCGGTAGTTAAACGACACAACCCTATCGAGTTTGGGCTCGTATGATTCGTCTTGACGAGTATTAATTATACAGGAATACTGCGCTATAAAAGCTTGCTATGAAAAAAATATTTTCATTAAAAACTTGTTTGGGATCATTTTCAACTCTCCCGCAGGCCAAGCCGCCAGCAAATGCTAGTTGTTCTAAATCGTAGTCATGTCTAGTAGTAATGATATTCATCGCTCAATGCCCGAGTGACCCAATTTCCTCGGCCGCTTGCCGATATTTGCTTGACGGGCTACATTTTGTTATAAAGTTGTGACTCTCGATATGAAATTCGATTTGGGTATAGGATGTGCGTTGGCATATTTTTGTTGGATAATGTCATATCAGGCTTGTGTTCACTGAAGGGGTAAGTAGAGGTGGGCTGTGGAGTTGTTTGAAAATGTCACGGCAGCCCTGGAATGCAAAGGGCAACTTAAGGTACACAGGTGGGTTTAGCCAGTAAAATCGACACTCTCTATTTCATCATCATCATTTCAGCCGAAAGACGTTCACTGTTAGACATCGGTCTCCCCCAAGTGTCGCCACAATGAAATTGTCCTGTGCGTCTAGCATACATCGGATTCCCGCAACCTTTAAAAGGTCATCGGTTCACCTAGTAGAAGGCCTTCCAACGCTGCATGTTACGGTACGTGGTCGCCATTCCAGAACCGTTTGGCCCCAACGACCACCTGTTCGTGAGCTCTGCTCATTGCCACTTTAGTTTGGCGATTCTTCGGTAACTTTGTTTCTCTCTATTTAAGTAAAAATAATAGAATAACAGAGTAGATGGTCGATGGGCCATGTTCTGGAAGATACAATGTTCATATGATCTGGTGAGGGCCGCGGGAATCCGATGGACGTGAAACGCACAGGACTGTTCGTTGTGGCGACAATTAGGGGAGGCTTATGTGAAACAGTAGACGTCTTGCGGTTGAAATTATGATGATGATGATGATGTAGTCACCACTCTTACATCGACACTTTAAATACTGCTGGCTCACAGCTAGGTAAGAAAATTTCACTTGTAATATTTTTTGTTATTTTCTTATTAACTAATTTTTTTTTTTTTTTTTATGAACCCGTTGTGTCCCACTGCAGGGCAAAGGCCTCCCTTCCGTTATTCCACTCTTTTCTATCTTTAGCCACTTCTGGCCAATCCTTAAGGTAGGAGTCCAAATCGTCACGCCATCTCCTTCTGGGCTCATTTTTTATTCATTTTTTCAACTCATTTTTTATTCATTTCAATTTCACTTGTAGATAAACTAGCTTTTAGATAGCTTATGTTGAGTAAGGCGCCTCTTTGGACTTGAACAGATTGTAATTTCCCTTTTATCTATACTAAAATTATAAAGAGGTAAAATTTGTAAGTTTGTATGTACGGGGTAATATCTGGAAGTACTGATGCGATTGCTAACATTTTTTCACCGATAGAAAGCTGCTTTATTCCTGAGTGACATAGGCTATATTTTATGCACACGGGCGAAGCCGTGGGCAAAAGCTAGTTATGTATATTTTAGTTTCCACGATTGTTTGAAGTACGAACAGTAAACGTTTTTACTTTCTTTCTTTTCTTTACTAGCTAGATAATTTAAACTAAATTAGGCGCCTTTTTGGCCTCGCATAAATTATAATTTTCTTCATGTACCTATTTTTAGTTTAGTTTATACGATTGTGTGAGGCATGTTTAAACGTTTTTACTTTCTTTCTTTCTTTACTAGCTGAATACCCTATACTAAGTGAGGCGCCATTTTGGCCTCGCACAGATTATAATTTTAATTATATAAGGGACTAATAACAAAATTCTTTCCTTTTTTTTTTTATAAATAAAAACGCAATGATCGTGGACTATACTTTTTGAAGTCTGTAGTTTCTGTTATCTAAATAAAACGCGATGAAAACCTGAAAAACAAACTGTTTTATTGAATTACAAGCTACAAGGACTTCCACAAACATGCTGCAACTTCAAGACAGAACTTTCATCTCTCAAGCCCCCACAGACCGAACACATGAGGAGTCTGCAAAGTTTCTGGGTTAAAGTTGAGCCCTTCAAGACATACTGACAGACATATTTCACCACAGAGTTTGGAGACGGCTGTGTTGTCTAGTTGAGACGATATTGTCAAAACTTTACTTACAAATCAAGCTTGTCTACAAAGTAAGTATTAGAACAATATAATGACATTGTTGGCACAGTGATTGTGATTTAATGATTGGCTGCTGCGCTGCGTGTTTTGGGTTCGATTCCTGCTCAGTATTTTTATGACCTACAAATAAATGTTACCTAAAAATCACCGGTGATATTCGTGGGTGAGGAATAAAAGTCAAGCGTTCCACGACAGAGCTATAATTTGACTGTTCACATGTAAAACTTAAATCTACCAACATACTTACTAATTAATTATTAATATAAATCTACCTACACTCCAAAGTTTTATAATAAAAATAATATATAATAATATCTTTATTTTCAGACAAATGTCCATAATTATGGTGTTAGTAAAAATACATTTATAAAAAGAAACTTAGGATAAATTTTAGCTAAAACTTACTCTAATAACGTGTTGGAAATATTATTTTTTAAGATGGATTTGTAGCCACTGCCTCTATAAAGGACTCTCTAATTTACAAACAATTACCCTATCCACTGGCAGTTAAAAGCTGATCAGTCCTAACTGACAGAGCCGGTTCACGAGCAGATCCACTCAGCTCAACCATTTTGAAGGGAACTGAATGACCCAATAACACGTGCCACCAACAGCAAGATATTTGAGTGCGCATGACAAACACTTATCTGCCATGCTCGCTTATGTCAAACAAGTTTTAATTCATTAAAACTAATTTGCTCCATGGTTCTTCATTTACAAAAAAAAAACCGGCCAAGTGCGAGTCGGACTCACGCACGATGGTTTCCGTACCGTATCTATAAAACCGGCAAAAATCAATTAAATATTTTATTCTGTTTTTTGTATCTATATTGCTATAGCGGCAACAGAAATACCTACATAATCTGTGAAACTTTCAACTGTCTAACTATCGGTAAGTCTCCTCGGAGGGGGGGGGGGATCGGCGGCGGCGATCTCTCGCGCCGGGACTTGGGTACAAAAGGCCATGGTCCAAAGCGAGGAGGAGTGGCAGGCGGTCGCCTCCTTCTGCGAAGTAGTAATGCTAGCAAAGGACGAGGCCGACCGCATAAGGCAACGGCGCTCACAGCGCCCCAGTCACCGCTGGGACTCTGATTCCGATTTCCGGATTGTGGACGGCCTACTCGGGCCAGGTTGTGCTCCGAAAGGTAGCTCGGTCCCTGTATGAAAGGCAAGAAGAAACGGGATGGGTTTTTTAGTCAGTAAGAGTCTGACACTATCTCCTGCTCCGCCAAAGGGCGGGGGATGTCATTTGGATGATTTTTACCTACCAAAATAAAAAAAAAAGTCTATCTATCACGGTTAATGAGATGCATACAGCCTTATAAAGCCTGGTGACATACGGACAGACAGACGGAACAGTGGAATCTTAATAATAGGGTCCCATTTTACCGTTTGGGTGTGGAACCCTAAAAATGTTAATACTTTATACAATGCTATTGTTTCCAAAAACACAAAGTAATAAATTTTTACGAGCTCCATTAAAATAAAAAAAAAAACCGTGTCAAAAACAACAGTACAAAAAGGGCAAGGCCTTCTCTTTCAATGTATTGACGGTGAAGTGCCAATTACCTTATAACTGTTTTTTCGGGAAAAATACTTTTATAGAATAGAAGAATAAAAATACTTTTATTCGGTACAGACACAGCACAACGGTTACATACACAAAGTAAACAAGAATAAAAGTACAAAGTACGCCGAGCGTGCCCGCACCGAAAGGGTGACCACCTCAGCATTTGCTGGGGGTTCGACACTCAGCGCTGATTTTAACGTTTATCTATACATCTATACATATAAATAAAATTGGAGTGTCTGTTTGTAATATTGAAAAAAACTGCTTTTTACTACATGCATATGAATATATACGGTACATACACCAAAATAACATTTTTTACAATTTTTGTCTGTCTGCCTGTTTGTCCGGGCTAATCTTTGAAATGGCTGGACCGATTTTGACGGGAATTTTTTTGGCAGGTAGCTGATGTAATAAAAAGTAACATAGGCTGCTTTTATTTTAGAAAAAATAAATTCAAAATCGTGTAGTCCACGCGAACGAAGTCGCGGGCACAGCTAGTAATTAATAAATCTGTTTTCGCAATTTTTAGTGAAATCTCTGTAGTGAATATTAAGTTACAACAATATCTTTATAATTTTACCTTCTAACGTTTTTGGGACTGGAAATTTTTGACTTCGTTGTGGACATATATAAAATACTAGCTTTTGCCTGCAGCTTCGCCCGCATACATAACCAGCCAGCATAACTTATGTCACTCAGGAATAAAACAGCTTTCTATCGGAGAAAAAATTTTAGCAATCGGGCCAGTACTTTCATAGATTACCTCCTAGAAAGAAATTAAAATAGCTTTACATCTTTGTAATATTAGTGTAGTCTAACAGTCAATGAATGTAGTATATCTTTCGATATAGTCAACTGACTGCAATGAAACAAAGCCTAAGTATTATATTAAGTTACACTGCACACAATTTTAATATATAAAAGTTATCTACATCGATTCCTTACATTGTACGTGATGCGTGCACAACTAAAAACTTATTTTAGTAGTAATGTCTATTGTACTTATTTTAATCCTAAACATATTATGTAATATTTGCACACCATGACAATATGGTAAATATGTTAGCAAACTCCATTGATTGTGACACCTTGCATGCATTGTTTTTCCATAATAATTGTATGTACACTCATATTTGAGCAAATAAAGGAATCTGAATCTGATTCTATTTTAGGTATAAATAAAAAAAAATAAATAAACGCGAGAGAAACGCGAATAACGTTTCTAATCATTCTGTACTCTGTGTATTTAATTAATAATTATTAAATGCGCATAATTTTCCAAATGTAAGACAATTAAATTTATAGACTAAGTTTGAGTTTGAAAATTCATTATTGTAGAGGTTTATGAGATTGTAACTAGTTTTGTAGTTGTTACTCATTGATTGTAATTTATACAATTTAATAAAGATAGTTAGGTTACAAATTTGTAACAAACTACTTAGTTGTGATACAGTTGTAAATAGGTTATTAGGGGCGTCTTTTGCGGAGGTCGTCCACTGTTTGTACCAAGTTATAATTTAGTTTCTAAATTTTTAATTGTTTAATTTACTTTATTTATTGTACTAGCTTCTACCAGCGGCTTCGTCCGCGTGGATATTGGTTATTGCAGATGCGAAATCGCAGTCGAACATGGATAAAAAGTAGCCTCTCCTTAGAGTTAAAGATTCCTTCGTACTTCATCGAAATCGCTTCAGTAGTTTAATCGTGAAAGCGTTGTCTGTTAAGAAAAATAAGTAGACAGACAGTTGCTTTCACGTTTATAATATTAGAGTGGATTGTATCACATTATCGATTGTTGGTCATTATCACTTGTTTTTATTATTGATAAGCTCGCTATTATCACTCTGGCCTTTTTCCATCTCATCACATGTTTATCTTGGGTGGAAATCGAACTCACAACCTCCAGTATAGCAGTCAGGGCCACTAACCACTAGACCTACAGGCCTGTAAAATATTATGTAAGTACGTACTTTTGATTTGTTTACTCGGAACCATGTTCTAAAAGTTTAATGTAAAAAATTCTTTAAACAAATTGTTGGCGTGTATTAAATTAAATAAAAGTTACTTATTGCTGCTTTTGAGGTAGTATACCCCGTTAAATTTTGATCGTTTTTAACGATTAAAATTTAACGGTGTATATGTATATGTATCTGTATCTATATATGTATATGAGCCCAAGTCGTCGACGGCGCGCACTGTTCCCGCGCGCCTCAAGGAGTTGTCAGCAACAGCAGGGGCTCAGCTAGGTCGAATCCTACTGGGGCCAGGGTTAGTTTCGAAAGATAGTTCAGTCCCGGTACGAAAGGTAACGAAGGAACGGGGTGGGTTTTTAGTCAGTAAAAGTCAGACTCTATCTCCCGCTCCGCCCAAGAGCAGGGGATGTCATTAGAATGATGACTTTCCTATCGAAAAAAAAAAAACAACACGCTTGCCCAGAAGTAATCTATTCACTCTTGACTTGAAGACCTCTAAGTTGTAGCTATCAGAAAACACTGACTCCGGCAGGGAATAAATATCTTCGTGTAATGTCAGGTATATAGAAAGCTATATTACCTGTTTAAGCACTCTGCTTCCTCTCTACGTAATGCGTCCGTATCGCGTTGCAACCACACGGGTGTATTAGCAGCTTTCAGGTTGATGAGCAAAAACCTACGTTTTAATAATATCGAGTGGTTTTAGTTGATTGCTACTGGAGGGAAAATTGCGTTTCCTGGTCGGTTTTCACCATTAAAAAGTAATAATATCATCCCAGTATCAGGAGGAAAGAAGACAGACGGAAAGAAAATTATTTTATTTGGTGGTAAAGACGTAAGATTAAGACTAACACAGCAGATTTGATTTGATTTGATATTTTTATCAGTGTTTAGAAAAGGTGGACATTTTAGTTTTCCGTTTGTTTTTTTTCGCTCTTGGACGGAGTGGGAGACAGTGTTAGACTTTTACTAACTAAAAACCCACTCCTGTTCCTTCTTTGCTATTGTTCCAGGGCCCCGAGGATCCCTTTCACATCACACATGGCCCTAGTAGGCTTCGACCCTACAGTTACTGACAAACCCTGGAGGCACGTGTGGAACACTACGCGCTGTCCGCGCTCGGTCCGGACGGTTGCTGGACGGTCAGAAGGTGAGCTACCCATTGCTCGCTGTCCGCTGTCTCGCAAGCCCGCGAAATCGGGATCGGAATCCCGGCGGCCGGGGCGCGAGGGCCATTGCCTCGCGCTTGCGGCCGCCTCCTTTACTAGCATTACTGCTTTGCAGAAGGAGGCGACCGCCTGCATCTGCCTGTTCAAACGGAGCGTCTTCGAAAATTGCACGATTAGCTTTGAAACAAATTCCCTGCTGGAGGCTGTGTTTCCTGATAGCTACAACCTAGAGGTATATAAGTCAAGAGTGACTAGGCAAGCGTGTTCTACCACCGGCTACGTCATCGTTTACCATCAGGTGAGATAGTGGTCAAACGCGAGCCTACCCACAATACCTTTTACCTAATACAAGCCTAGATTTCGAGCCCAGATCTCGTGGGTCAGTTCGTCGCCCTCCCCGCTAACTGTCGTATCTCACAAACTGGCGTATCTGCACTGATATTACCTACGTATTCGAATTCAAATTCAAAATCAAAATCATTTATTTCAAATAGACCATTAGCAGGCACTTTTGAATGGTCAAATAGTTCATAACATTATTTCGAATAAGTTCTCTCTAATCGTCGTATCTGTGTCGTTTACCGTTTAGAAGATATTCACGTATTTTGTTTTGCGTAAGTGTAAAAGAAGGGTAAACATATCCTCACAACCTTCGTACCTTAGAGCTTTAAGGCTACTACTAACTAAAAGAATATGCCAAGATGAATATAAAATACTTTTTAATTCATTATTAAAGCTAAGAAAAACGGTCGCACCGGAAAATCATCAATTGCTAGTTAGGACAGTTAGCAGGGAAGGTGACCAGTTGTAGTGCTTCCAACCATTAGAATAATATGAAGACTCAATAAATATAAAAAAAAAATATATTCAAGGTGGCACTGAATGCGAATACTGCTAAATATCTATCAGTATTCACAGCTCAACTCAGAACTACTAAGGAGCTCAACGATTTGACGAACAATACCAAGGAAAGGACATTTGGGTAGGCCGCAGAAAATACTCAAATTGCCACCCATACGTTTACGTTAATGAGAATGTAATGTTTACTGGCATGAAGTAGGTATCTAAATAGATTAAAGAGTTAAAGGGAGTTTCAGAGGTTTACTAACTAAAATTCTCCGGCATGCTTTCAGTTGATCTTTGCTTTCCATGACCTTGTTAACTCTTTCATTCAATCCCATAGCTTACTTCCGAACAACTCAATTCCGAGCAGTAGTGTTTAATCCACAAGCCGTGGTCGACTGACAATGAAGTCTTAAATTAGGTAAAATAATCATCATCATCATCATCATCATTTCAGCCGAAAGACGTCCATTATTGGACATAGGCCTCCCCCAAGCGTCGCCACAACGACCGATTCAGTGCGTCTCGCATCCACCGCATTTCCGCACTCACCAGGTCGTCGGTCCACCTTGTGGAGGCCTTCCAACGCTGCAGTTTCCGGTGCTCGGTCGCCACTCTAGAACCTTTCCGCCCCATCGACCATCCGTTCGTTGAAATTAATGCTAATCTGGATTTATTTGCGGGCAATTTTGCGCGAGACAGGTTAGTGACCTGACAATAAATTCTGCTTTAATGGACACTAATCCAGTCATTTTGTTAGCACTGACTAGTTAGTAAATCAGTGGATAGAAACTGCTTTTTGAGAGCTTAGATACTAAAAACAGGTTGCGCCGACTCCAAGAAATAATAGAAAAAGGACAGGAAGAAGAAGAGAGACACATCCTTAAAGTTGGATTCAAACGAATCACTCACAATCTATATATATAAATGAATCCCTATTTCCTTGGTCACGCCATCACGCGTGAACGGCTGGACCGATTGCGCTAATTTATTTTTTGTTGTGTTTGTTATTGTGAGGAGAAGGTTCTTATGGAGAAAAAAAAATTAAAATTAGGGTGGTGTAGGTTAGTGTAGGGTAGTGTAGGGTAGAGTAAGGTAGAGTAGGGTGGAGTACATAGAAATATAAAAAACAGGAGAAGTGGCAAGGGGGCGTGTGCGTGTCCGCTCGAATTGTACAAAATGTGCACATTGGGGCAAACGGCCGACAGTTATAAACTTGTGAGACTCGCGGTACGGGATCGTAAACAAATTTAAAATGCCGTGTTGTTCAGTGGTTTCATGCAAGAACCGAAGTGATAAAAGAAGCCTGGGTCATCACGGAATCTCTCACCATATTTAAATACAAGTTTAAAACTATATTTATCTTTAAAATCAGTAAAAACAACATACCTTATAATATCCCTTGCGGCTACTACGTTATTTTTATTTTCAAATATCAAAGCGAGTTTATTACTCTTACAGTAAATACATTGCTCTTTAACCACTACCAAATTTTAACGTTTAGTAACTGGACAAGCAATGTAAAAATAACAGGGAGTAGGGTAGAGTAGGGTAGAGTAGGGTAGAGTAGGGTAGAGTAGGGTAGAGTAGGGTAGAGTAGGGTAGAGTAGGGTAGAGTAGGGTATTGTAGGGTACAGTAGGGTGGAACAGGGAAGAGCGGGAGCGAAGCCGAACGGGCCAAAGCTAATAATTATAATAAAAGTGAAAGTTTGAGAGTGTATGTATGTTTGATATTTCTTCACGCGCGAACTACTGTACGGATTTCAATGATACATATGGTTTAATTTTTAGCCCAGGAGTACGTTCACTTAGGACCATTTCCTACTATCACGCGGGCGAAGTCGCTGTCAGCAGCTATGTAATATTGTAAAGGTGTAAGGTTGTAGGTGTGTGTGTAAGTTTGTTACTCCTTCACACTCAAACGGCTGGATGACTTTGAATGAAATTTGACAGACGGATAGACCATGTCTTGGAATAGCATATAGGGTACTTTTTTAGGACAATAAGTACGTTTCTTTGGGACAATTCATTACTGTAGTCTGTAGCTAATACTAACTTATGTAAAAATAAAGTTTTTTTTTAATATTTTAGGAATGATTGGATATTAGACATGATTAGACATGATTATGTTATGTCTCTGCACCACCCTAAGGTCGACTGGTAGATAATGCCTAAGGCATTAAGTCCGCCTTTGTACAGTTTTTAGTGCAAGAAGTGTTAATAAATAAATAAATAAATAATTATGACATGATTAGAATATTTTAGACATGATTAGATTAGTAGATATAATAGTTGTTTGAATAGGTAGCACTAAAACTAATTTAAATAAAAACAATAAAGGAAACACGGAACTTATTATACAATATTATTATATAATTTGCACAATAATTGCATTTTACGCCATAAAAATTTTTAAATTCATGGCTACTTAACAATACTTTTCCCAGGCGTTATCTTGAATTAATTAACGCTAATCAAAAACATGGCACGCTTCTCATCATTATAATTAGTCCAGTAAAAAAAAAACTATTCAAGGTCACCGTAATTTATATAAGGTTCAAAATGACCCACCTATTTTACCGATTTATCCGTTTTAATAGATACCACTCATTCAATACTACTGGTATTTGTTTGAACCCGTATTAATTGCCTATTCCGAATGGATAACATTGCTTCAATTAATACTAAAATGAATTCAAGGATCTAAAGTACAGTCAGCGAAAATGCTTTATAGAGGACTTTCAAGTCAAATAAAAATCAGCTGAAACAAAAAAAATAATGTAATAAATGTCTAGTTTAATAATAAAAATATGACTAATAATAATCAACTATTTCAAAAAAAAAATCAAACTAAAACAATTAACTTACAATTTAAAAATTAAGGCTTGACATCCCCCGCCCTTAAGCGGAGCGGAAGATAGCGTCAGACTCTGTCTGACTAAAAAACTCACCCCCTTTCTTCCTTTGCGACCCTGCTAAGCCCCTACGGTTGCTGACAACTCCTTGAGACGTGACGGAGCAGTACGCGCCGTCGACGACTTGGGCTCGGTCCAGACGGTAACCAGACGGTCCGACAGCGAGCTACCTATTGCTCGCCTTCTGCAATCCCGCACTTACGGTGGATTTGTATTAAAAATTACCCACCTGTGATACTAAGATAAGATAAGAATCATTTTCCTGTCCCGTCTTATTTTTGGGGTCGTCGCAATACATTTTTTTTCTACCTTTCTATCCCGTCAACCGTCATGCTATCACTTACTTTCATATCACTCTTCATACAATCCATCCACCTTACTATGGCCTTCCTCTCTGTCCATCTACATACATGTATACCAATAACTCTTTTAGTAAAATACGTTTCATCTCTTCTCTTTACATGACCATACCAAGACAAACTTTTCTGTCACTGACGCCGCTCACCCAAATAATAATAATAATTAGCTGCAATTTTGAACACCTACAGAACAATGAGAAGGTTCATGCAGGTAGAGGAAAATGAAATATCTCCTCATAACATGCACATTAAGCTGCGTACAGACATCGCGAGGCGTGCGCCGCGAATGGTTCCTCAGGCTTGCCTCAACCTGAGGCATACGACAGTAAATTTATGCGTGCGTCTCGAACGACACATGCTCAATCAGAGCACGCAAACCACCACGCATAGTGTTCGTCAGTAGAAAACGCAAACCACACCTGTCCGTCCACACTGAGCGCTTGTACTGAGGCGGCGCGTTCGCAACGATCGTACGACGCGAATGCACACTGTGAGCACACTCGTCCACACAGCCGAGGCATGAGAGACGAACCATTCGCGACGCACGCCTCGCGTTGTCTGTACGCGGCTCTAAACCAACAACGTAAACACTACATTAACTTGGCTTGGCCCGTTAATGTAGCTAAAAACTAGCCAAATAGCTACAAGCAAAAATCGAAAATTTTCCAAAATAATAATAACTTCGCCCGCCTACATAAAATATGTCACTCAGGAATAAAGCAGCTTTCTATGGTGAAAAAAAATTAGCAATCGGACCAGTACTTGTGCGATTGCTAAATTTTTTTCACACGATAGAGTGCTGCTTTTTTTTTCACCGATAGAAAACTGCTTTTTTCACCGTACCGTACCGTATAACTTAAGGGTCTTTAAGTCAAGATTGAATAGGTTACTTCTAGGCAAGCGTGCTCCATCGTCGACCACATCATTGCTTACCATCAGGTGAGATGGAGGTCAAACGCGAACCTATCAATAATAATAAAAAAAAAAACAAACATCTCTGAAGCTCTGTAATAACTTGGTAGCCGCATCAATGCCCTTTTAAAGCGTTAGACTCACAGCGCTTTGGTGGTCCATTTCGTATAGTTGATCCATAGGACGCTCGAGTACAGGGAGTACAGTATGCTTTAAGACTCTAGCGCCCGAACAGTGTCATAAAACAGTGACTTCCTGAAGCCTACTCCTCGGTAACGGCTGGGTTAATAGATTTGAAAAAAAAAATGTTTATCAAAGATTCATGTACTGTCATGTAATGTTTATCAACATTTATGATTTTTTCGTGCAATTAATTTTACCTAAAAATAATACACTTCTGGACACATCTATTGGCCCACCTTGTATTTTCAGTTTCGTTTGGTCCTAGCTAAAATTTTATATTAGGTCGAGCAAAAAGTTTTTATGCAGTTTTGAACCTGGCACATTCACAATTTCATTCAATAGTCTTTTTTGAATTTCGAACACAGAATTTAAAGAAACAAAAGACAATTTGGAGCCTGTTTGTTGATATCAAACAATCGAATACTGAGAAAACTTGGTTTTATGGGTTTACTTGGATTTAATTCTTGAAAAAGTGATTGATATCTTTGGTTTTGCAACAAACATTACTTATTCTTAACATTAAGGTGAGGTTCTATCAATAATCTATGGATACTTCACCTGAAGTCGCCGCCTAAGCTGTGGCACTTATTCAGGCCGGACACAGCCAAAGAAACGTGAGTGCTCAACTTAATTTAAGTCGATCTGCGGTCCGAAATGTTTATCGGAGGTACCTAGAGACTGGCGGCTTTGTTCGTCGCCAAGGAAGGCCACGATCTCGGGTCACAACTGAAAGGCAGGATCGATTCATCGTGACGACCAGCTTGAGAAATCGTCACCTTACCTCCATTGAGATACAAAACCAACTTCGCGACTTCCACGGAGTATCTGTGAGCGCTCGAACTGTTCGAAGAAGGTTAAAAGAACGCGATATGGTACCATACAAGCCAGCTAATGGGCCCAAACTAACGCGAGCCCACCGAACAGCGCGCCTTCATTTCGCACGCAGTCATTTAAATTGGACACAGCAAGATTGGAGCCGTGTACTCTTTTCTGATGAGTCTAAAATTGTGTTACATGGCAATTATGGAAGGAAGAAGGTCTACCGACGTAAGGGAGAGCGTTTCGCACAATGCTGCTTTGAAGAGAGGGTTGCTTATGGCGGTGGCTCATGGACTGTCTGGGGCGGTATATCCGCGAGCGGAAAAACTCAACTTGAGGTTGTTACAGGACCACGGCTGCCAACATTAAATGCTGAAAGGTACATTCGTGAGTGCTTAGAACCTCACGTGATACCATACGCGGACTATGTGGGCCCAAATTTCCTTTTTATGCATGATAATGCAAGAGCCCATGCGGCCGGCATCGTCAGGGAATATCTTCGGGATGTGAACATCACAGTTATGGACTGGCCAGCCAGAAGCCCAGACATGAACGCCATTGAGCACATGTGGGACGAGCTAAAAAGACGTGTTAGGGCTCGTCAGCCAGTTGCCCAGACGATGCAGGAGTTGAAAACTGCCATAGAAGAGGAATGGGAGATGATCCCTCAAAATTTCATAGAGCGGTTGATAAACTCTATGCCTAATCGTATGAGAGCTGTGGTAGATGCCCATGGAGGCAACACGCGTTATTAAATTAAACCTTTATTTGATAAAACATGTTTTTTATTCAAAAATCAATTGCCTTTAACAAGGCGCATATCCGACTTGTTAGGCGTAGCTCCATGTCGTATGGTATTCTGAATTCAAATTTAAAACAATACGATCGAAAAAGATGGTAAAATGTATCAGGTTTAAAACTGCATCAACAGTTTTTGTTCAATCTAGCAATCATATTTCGGTAGGGGCCATCGAAACCTAAACTCTAAGGTGGGCCAATAGATGTGTCCAGAAGTGTATATTAAACAATAAGCAATTTTTCACTAGTTTTCTCTATTTCTTTCATTCTTTTACACAAAATAAATAATAGCTGTTTAGGTGTTCTTCAGAATGTACATAGCATTTGTAAAGCAATCAATATTTCGCAAAGAAAATGGATTTAAAGGTAAGCGGGGCTCCATTCGCGTAGCTGTTCATAGGACCATAAGCCTTAAAGAGCGTGTGTTTGACCGTTTATATGGTGTTGTCAATATTCATACCATTTGCCACTCTAGCCTTATGTGTTGAGCTAACTGGACCAGACTATAAACTGAGAAACAGATTAATATGCCTCTAGCAATCTTAAGTGGCTATAACGCTGCTAAGTGTTCCCGCACACTTGCGACACTGCGTCGGTTCCGCTTGGGACGCAGTTTGTGATCGAGCCTAAAGTCGACCGTCCACAGCTACATTGGATGTGCACGGAGAGGTTGGCCATGTTAGCTGCGCGGCTCATTTGTTTGCTAGCCATGTGTACGTGCGTACCGTGGCCATCAGTCGCAATGACCTTGTAGTCGAAGTGACTAGATACGCCAACTCCTTATTTATTTAATTCTTTAAGCACACTAAAGTGAGCATTTTCAATCACTCAACTTATGGCTAATGCAGAAATAAATTGGGATGTGCAATATAGAATATTAAACTCTACATATGAATATTATAAATATAATATTTATTTATATTTAAATGAATAAACAAATAATTACCCAAATGTCACCGTCATTTTTAACTCCCGACGAAAAAGAGGGGTGTTATAAGTTTAAGGTGTCTGTGTGTCTGTCTGTGGGATCGTAGCTCCTAAGCAAATGGACCGATTTTGATGCGGTTTTTTATTTGAATGCTGAAGTTATCGAGATGGTTTTTAGGTACAATTTATGAAGATTTGTTCAGGTGTTCATGGCCAGCAGCTCGTTTGCTGGCTGTGGCAGGGATATAAAACAGTTAATGGATACGTACTTTACTAATAAACACACATATGTGACCTAATGTTTGAAATACTCATGTACCTACATGCCGACGCAATAAAGCTGGTCTGATGATGGAGGTCTAAGGTAAGAGACGTAACCTTGAAATGCCTATTAATAAAACTATCCAATTTCGGCTCATTTAGGCTCATCTTAAAAATAGTTCATTTCTCATGACGACGAGAACTTGATGACGAGCATCTGATACCAGAACTGGGAAGTGGCTGATGGAACATTGGAATGCCTACTAGTAAACCCGTCAAGTTTGGGCTCATTAGATTCGTCTCAACCAGTTTTAAATATATTTTTATGGTGACGAAGACCAGATGCCAGAACTGGGAAGTGGCTGATGGAACCTTGGAATGCTTACTAGTAAACCCGTCCAGTTTGGGCTCATTAGATTCGTCTTAACCAATTCTAAACATTTTTCATGATGACGAGCACTTGATGCTAGAATAGAGAGGTGGCTAATGAAACCCTGGAATGCCTACTAGTAAACACGTCGAGTTTGGGCTAATTAAGATTCGTCTTAATCAGCTTTTTTAGGTACTTTTATAGATTTTTTGCGTCGGGGGTTTATTAAAAAAATTAATTTTGCTATTACCTGGGAGTAAAAATGCACTTAATTTGTATGAACAGGTTTGGCAATGCCACTTCTGGCAATAACTGATGAGGCATCTCAGCATGATCACTGAATGTCTCCAGTATCCAACACAACAATGTTTTAGGATGCTGTTGAAACTTCGTCGTTTCTGTAGTAATTCGGAATCGTTTACTTAGAACCGAACTGACGACTTCCATGCGGAACGCGGGTATTAGCATCCAAAACAGTGGTTGAGAGTCCTTATTCCCCTTTTCTGAGGCACTATGTGGAGAGAATCGGGTATCTCCTTGCTATATCGTTCTCTGCACATCTTGCCTTAGATACCCACTTTACTGTCCCCATTTTTATTTTTATATCATTGCGTGAGTAATCTATCATTAATTATAAAGATTTTTTTTTACTAACAAAATGGAACATATTTTTGTCTTTTTAAAATAAAATTAAATCAGCATTATGTGTGCAATATATGTCGTTTATTTTTTCATGCCACGTGCGTAGCTTAGCTTTCGGCTACGATGGAGCAATGGCTTTACAACCACCGCTTATATGTACATAAATGGGTGTAGAATAACAAGGGGACATGTGAGGCAGTGATATAAGTTTATGTGCAAGTTTATGGGTAATGGAAGAATGGTTTTAAATGTTAAAGTGATAGTAAATGAAATTACAATTGGTGGAGTTACCTCCTCTTTATTCGGCGTCGTAAAAGACTACTTCGACTTTATAATCCTTTGCGTGTTCTTGTTTGTTTGTTAATAACAATTATGAGGTCAAAGTTTACTATTAATTGCTTTCGTTTAATAGAAATACAATTATTTTAATAAATAATTAGATATTAAACGACATGTAATTGAAATAAAGCACACTCATATGCACTACAATTAGAAAATTAAGTTACAATAATAATTTAAGCAACGATATACTAAAATGAACCTAGTTGTAGTTTTTTGAAGAAATTAGTTATCTTAATATACGTATTACATTTAATTACCCATGATATAAAATTAACCGTAGTTAATTTTGTCTTAGAAAGAAATTAATTATTTTAATAGATAGTTAATTTTATTTTAGAAAGTAGTTTATCTTAATAGACGGTTAATTTTATTTTTAGGTCTTTTAAATATATATTTTTATTTTTGTCTAAAATAATTCTTGCTTATTTTAAGATAAAACTATGACTATTTTAAGCTATTGCATAGCTTCTATCGCGGGCCTTGAGCGTGGAGACGGAATTCAGAAATTCCGTAACGAAAATAACCTAACACCCCCCACTCATGAGTGAACAATCAATCAAAATTCAATTCAATGTGTGAAAGTGTAACTTCAATTAATATCAAAGAAAAAAAAAAACAAAGGAAAAAAAATACTGCTTAAATAAGATAAATAAATAATTATAATTGCATAAGTTGATAAAAATGCTATGCAATAGCTTTACCGCGGCAGTCCCCGAGTGCCACACGTCTTTTTTTTTCTGTAATGAGGAATACAACTCGGCGGAGGAGGAGGATTTTAAGATAAAAAAAATCTTTTATAAAAATAGCTCAAATCAGTAGCCAACCCTGAATACACTACTTTTAAGCTGTGCATTTATTATGATACAAATGTTGTTTATAAATATCTATAAAAAGTCAGCACCTTATGCCAAAAAAGTTTCAAATTAGTATTATTTAAAAAAATGCGAAAACTAAACTTGACACTGTTTTTTTAGTTTTCAGAAATTTGCTTAAATAAGTTTATCAAACACATTGTTGAAGAAGCAAACTTGAAAAAAATGCCCAATTTTTTCACTTCAGTAAACAGCCAGACTGGTTCTGTTCTCTTTTTTGTTGTTATTCAAGTTTGGCAAGTTTAAAATTCAATCAGACAAACTTAAAAAATATATAAGTTACTAAAAGACTTATGATTATACATTTAGATGTGCGAAGAGGGAGAGGGAGGCCAAAGAAAAGATGGATGGGTTGTGTGAAGAGTGATAATGAAAGAATAGGAAGTTAGTGATAGCATGACGAGTGACAGGATAGAATGGAAGAAAAAAACGTATTGCACCGATCCCAAATAAGACGAGATAAGGGCAAAAAGATGATGATGCCCCATATTAGACATAAAAGAAAGAAAGAAAAACTTTATACTTGTCGGAAAGGCGCAAACTACAAATCATAAATATCTATACATATCAATAAAATTGGAGTGTCTGTTTGTAATATTGAAATAACCGCTTTTTACTACATGCATATATATACGGTACATACACCAAAATAACATTTCTCACAATTTTTGTCTGTCTGTCTGTTTGTTCCGGCTAATCTCTAAAATGGCGGGACCGATTTTGACGGGACTTTTATTAGCAGGTAGCTGATGTAATAAAGAGTAACTTAGGTTACCTACTTTTATTTTAGAAAAGATAAATTCAAAACCTTGTAGTCCATGCGAACGAAGTTGCGGGAACAGCTAGTATTTAAGTTTAAAAAAAGCGCCACTTCCGAGCAAAACGGCCGAACGCTCAGCATAAGCCCTGCAAAAAGCGGAAGGAGGAATTACTCCTGTATCGTTGGATGCGTTCACTAACATGTACACAAGACACCCAGAATCGGAACTCTTCTGTTGATCATATAAATTTTTGCTCCGTGCGGGAATCGAAACCGTGACACGCAGCACAGCAGCCAACTGCTTAACCAATGCACCAACTAAGTCCTATAAGTTCAAATAAACCCGCTAACAAAGCTCCCAACAAGCCTTATTACAGCAATATCGTTCGCAGTATTGAAACTCTCAATCACACACAAATTGACCACAACCCGCTTTACAATTAAACCGCTCTCACCCAGTTATAACCGGTTTTAACCAGTTTTAACTGGTTTTAACTAGCTCCAACGGCATTTAATTTCCACGTAACCTAATTTGCTATGTAAAGTGAAACTTGGAACAAGATGGATCGCTGCAGTTTTTTATAAAGTTTGCACAGACTGATAGGCGTCGCTTTGTCTAACTAGAAAAGAATGGGTTTGTCTGTTACCTCTTTTTGTTTCTAGGTTGTGTTAACAGAGCCTCCACTAAAGAGTGTCGTCTTTAACCGTAATATATTTTCGTCTATTATGGTTTGCGTACTCTTTTTTAACCCCCGACGAAAAAGAGGGGTGTTATAAGTTTGAGGTGTCTGTGTGCCTGTGTCTGTGGCATCTTAGCGCTTAAGCGAATGGACCGATTTTGTTGCGGTTTTTTTTATTTGAAAGCTGACGTTATCGAAATGGTTCTTAGATACTATTTATGAAGATCTGTTTAGGTGTTCAAGGCCATCAGCTCGTTTGTTGGCTGTGGCAGGAATCTTAAACACTTTATGGATTTACAAATATACACATATACGTAACCTTATATTTGAAATACTCATATACCTACATGACGGCGCTATCAAGCTGGTCTGATGATGGAGGTTGGAGGTAGGAGACGTAACCTTGGATTGTCAATTAAATAAACTCTTCCAGTTTTGGCTCATTTACATTTATCTTGAAAATATTTCTGTTAGTTTCTCATGACGACGAGAACCTGATGATGAAGACCTGATGCTAGAACTGGGAAGTGGCTGATGGAATCTATGAATGCCTACTAGTAAACTCGCCGAGTTTGGGCTCTTTAGATTCGTCTTTTAACCAGTTCTAAACATTTTTCATGATGACGAGGACCTCATAGTAGAACTGGGAGGTGGCTAATGGAACCCTGAAATGCCTACTAGTAAAAACGTCCAGTTTGAGCTCATTAGACTCCTCCTAATCAGTTCTTTTACTATTTATAGATTATATGCGTCGGGGTTTTTTTTTAATTTTAAATTTTGAAATTATTAAGCGTGGCAAAATGTTATGAAATATTATTAGGTAGGTATGTAACTTCTCCAGAGCCGGGTAAGGTGCGAGGGAGTATCAGGCTTACTGAGTAAAACCCACTAGTGTTATTTTAGGGTAATACCCCTGTTGGCATAAAATTTTAAGGCATAATATAGTTTGGCATAAAGTTTTCGCGTAACTTTTATTAGCATAATAACACTTTGGCATAATTCAAAGGTTAGGTTTAAACGAAGGTCTCATAGTAAATTAAAAAAATAATAATAATAAAACCCTACGCTAATTACCACTAACTAAAATCAAACTAAAATATGGCGTCAAAAAACTCTTCCACATCGCTGTCGACTGGTAATGTGCCCAAAAGGCTGGCGGCATTGCCACGCTGTATGGCAATGCTTATCCTCTGTCCGAGGTAAAAGCCAGCCCTTGGGTCACGCGAAGTGTCAAAGGTTAGGTTAGGTTAATTTAGTATATAATTATACGTATGTGTGGTATGTTAATCTGTTCCCTCATAGTTCTTAAGAGGACGCAACTCGACATACATTTTCACTGTTTGTCATACAACCGCTCTTACGCGATTATGACGTTATTACACATTTTTCATTAGTTATTTTAGAAACACAATATCTTGGGGACATTATCTAGGTTTCTATTGAAATCATTTTGTAAATTTGTTTTAAACTAATCCAGTAAATACTTCTGAAAATCTGCTATTTTACATTAACTTTGACGCTTGATAATTTACTCAAAATTTTTTTTTTTTACTTTTTTCACTTTTTAAAAAAAGTCAAAAAAGTATTACCATAGAAGCCTTGCAAATTTTATCAACATTCTAAATGACGACAATTTTTTTCAAAACTTTTAGGGATTTAAAATAAACACGTATTTCCTGGAACAACTTTTGTAAAATATTCAAAAAAATCACGGAATTACTGAATGCTAACAGAGTTTACAGGTATTATCTTCCTTTTTTCACGTTGCCTTTTCATCAAACATCACGTTGGATTGCGTTAGATGAAGTAACAAGTTTTTAAACTATGCTCGATGTTTACGATAGGCGAGTGGAAAAGCAGCCTTTTAATCTACTTATCGGAGCTCGCACATATGAGGTATCGTTAGAGCAACATGCATTATGGCAAAATATTTATGCCTAATAATACTATGCGTAATCACGCCACCGCTGCACCGCGGCGCCGTCGCCATGGAGGGAGAGTATCAGATTTTTACTAGTTAAAACACACCTGTACTCCTTCAATTACCTACTGCGTTCCTGGCTCTGGCAAGCTGTTTTCTTAGACTGTGCACACTTTACTCTGTAGTCCTATAAAGCAGATTTACGAAGAGTCTGTATTCTTTCCGTAAATCTAATCTAATAACTTTATGTAGTGCTGTTTTAGTTTATCCGTCTCTCTTCTTTCATAATCTCTTTCTTTTCGATTATTTTCTATAAATATTTCCGTCCATTTATCTTAACGTTTATATTTTATTTAGAACTTACCTATTTCAAAACTATCCTTTTCGTTCCACTACCATAGAATAAATAATTTATTAATCAATGAAATCATAATTATGTAACTGGATAATAAACCTTAAACTAATATATATTATAGCGTATTAGGTAGAAAATAATTCATTCATCCATATCGATGTCAATAGAAAAATTGCCCAGGACGCTGGCAGCATTGCCATGTTGGATGCAATGCTGATTCGTCGACCAAAGAAAATCCGAGTCCTCTGATCAAAGAGTCAACCAACTGTTTGCTGATATATTTAATTTATTTTAATTTATTGACATTTTCTTTTGTTTTGCATTTATAATTAAACTTAGTGACATTTGTAATTTTAGTTAATTGACTATTGTAATTTAATTAATTGTTCATATTATTGGGTTCGAAATTTGTAATTCATTTTATTGTTTTTGTTATTTAATTTAATTGATTTGCATGCATTTAATTGACATATAAAAATGGGATTATTTGTATGAATTTGATTATATAAAGAAGAAAAAAAATAGTCCGAATTAAAATTTGCGTGCTGGTAAATTAAAACATGAAGAACCTTGTACCTATTGTATTTTAAGATCTGTACCACCATGTTTCAGGCAAATAAATGAATTTTTATTATTATTATTGATTTATAACATTTAATAGTTAAGATGTATATATTTTACTGAAAATAAATAAATATCTGTTATCTAGTAGTCTAGTATGAAATTATCCACTCCCTGCGCATACGTAAACATTTTTTGTGTCCCGTTCCTTCCACTAAACACATACTCTTGACGATCAAAGTGTTCGGTGTCGGTAACTGAAAACTAAAGGTGTCTACGAGTACATTTTAGCAACGCCTTAGACTTGAATCATTTCTTTTCCAGAGCAAAATTCCAAAACCATCCAAACGTATTTCCATCAGAAATTCAAATACAAACTTCAGTTGAAAACCCCACGTTAAATAGTAACCTCGTTTGCAAATCTAACTTTTACTGCGTCTAAAAGATATTTAGCTTTCAGCCTAGGTAGGAAAACCGCAGGCGGAGCCGTGGGCTCGTACTACATACACAAATAAGCGATCGTGCTCGATGCCAATTTGGTTAGGATCCTGGATTCTCGTTAAAACTTTTAACCAGTGCTGCACGACACACTGGTTGTAACGGGGGCAACTCGCGTTTGCTTTTAATGTACTACTTTTTTAATATAGGGAATGTTGAATGGTTAATGTTACGTTTGTGTGTAGAAGTTATTTGGTGCGTTAATGAAGCCGAGCTACTTTCTTTTTAAAGATATAGATAGATATTCATACTTGAATCAGCCTGTAACTACCTATACCAATACTAACTTAAACCCTGTTCTTTCACAAGCTCCATTTTTAGCTCGCATTTTTTTTCATGCTTTAATAATTTAGCAGATAACTGTTGGACTCAAAAAGTTCTTGAGTGACGGCCGCGTACCGGAAGAGGCAGCATTAAAAGACCTCCTATAAGGTGGACCGATGACCTGGTAAGGGTTGCGGGAATCCGATGGAAGCGAGACGAACAGGACCGTCCATTATGGCCTATGTCCAACAGTGACTGTGGTCGTCTTTCGGCTGAAATGATGATGATGACCATATTTAAGTATCGGCTTCACCCACTTGTGAATTCGTGCAGAAAGAATTCGCACCTCGCACTATTGTGCGAGCCGCCCAGAGCATACGATGGAGCATATGGCAGAAGTGTGGCACTTGGGCGGAGTACCACTGAGTCCTCGTGAGAAAGATTGGCGGCGGGACAACTCGTGCCAGAGTCCCATAATTGTTGAGCTGTCCAATAAATATGTTTGGTAGATATCAAAGACATCCCTATCAACGCAGCATCGCACATGTCTTGTGGAAAAGCACATTTAAAAGGTAAAAAGAAAAGAAAGAATTGCTTTAAGCAGTTTAATTCAAACTTTAGTGTCTCCGCAGACGGGTCTCAAAAAAAGCCGCCACAAAAAAAAAACGCCGCCACAAAAAAAAAGCTAGAAGCGGCCACAAAAAAAAAGATGAAGCGCGCGACAGCTTGTGACCATGCGTGCAGTATTATATTGGACTTTGACAAAGAAGAATGCACTCCTTAAATTTTCCTCTTGAAGACATCTAAAAAAGGGCTGTCCCTTTTTTAGATGTCTTCAAGAGGAAAATTAAAGAGCATTTCCTTTCACAATGACATAGCATATATATAGTTATATATATTTATAATATATAAAGTACGTGTGTATTTATGTATGTAGGTATACTTATTTATGTATTAGGTATTATTTTATTTCATAATGTTTCTAATTTTAAAATTGTACACTTGACCCTACCCTCTATTCTCATCTCTCTCTATCGCTCAATGGTTTGCTGGAAGAAAACTCAACTTTGAGTTAAGCTCGCCTATGTACCTACATGAACTTTGTTATCCACTTATTTTATAAGTTGTTAAAGTGTACAATAAAGAATTAAAGGATTAAATACGCGAATGGCATGCGGCGGCGTATGTCATTGTCATTATTATAGAAAACGCCGCCACAAAAAAGCAGCCACAAAAAAAGGCCGCCTCAAAAAGAAGCTTGAAGCGGCTTTTTTGTGTGGCTCGTGTGCGAGAACACTAAATGTACTCGTTAGGTAGGGAACTTGCAAACTCAAGATGCTGATCCTTCAAAAACTTCTACCACAGTAAGTATACAGTTTAATCAATCAAAAACTTGCCTAAGTGTGGACAGTTACGCCAACATAAATTGACTAATAAATGCCATAATTTCCGCACAATGTTTGGTTCAGAATAAATTGGTTGTCAGACAATCAGCTCTGATGATAAATTTTAAATGAACTAATTAACTAGCCGCTGTGTAGTAATTTGTTGAGTCTGTGCTTAAATCATCATTTTAAATGACACTGGATTGGTCATTGCAGCTTAAAAGCGTAGCATAAATGTCATGTGTGCAATGTTTCACCTATAAGTTTTGAAGAGTCAGCAGTTTATGTTCCGGGTCTTGGTACAGGCCATGGTCCAGAGCAAGGAGGAGTGACAGGCGGTCGCCTCCTTCTGAAAAGCAGTAATGCTAGCAAAGGTGGCGGCCCACGCGCGCGGCAACGGACCTCACGAACCAGCCGCTGGGATCCTGATCCCGATTTTCAGCCACCGCAGGCGTGGGCTTGCAGACAGCGTGCAATGGGTAGCTCACTCACCGACCGACTGTCCAGTAACCGTCCGGACTGAGCCCAAGTTGTCGACGGCACGTAGGGTCCCACGCGCGCCTCTAGGAGATGACAGCAAAACCGTAGGGGCCCAGCAGGGTCGAACCCTACTACTATGCCCGGTAACTGTCTGGACGTCCGGTAACTGTCCGGACCAAGCCCAAGTCGTCGACGGCGCGCACTGTTCCCGCCACTCCGCCCAAGAGCGGGGGTTGTCATTGGATGATTTTTCCCATCGAAAAAAGAAAACCCTACTACTATTGGGTCAAAATATAGACCTGCCCCCCTAGCCAAGTTACAACCGTTTCGCTTGCGCCGAACACTTCGAGTTGACCTTGCCGCCAATTCTTTTGTTCTGACCACATGACTGAGCGTTAAGACGACGTCATCATTTCATTTGAAGCTTTCTACAAGCGTTAACTATTGCAGATTAGCAACTTGGCTAGGGGTACTGTTTACCAACCGCCACAGAAAGAAAAAAAATCATTTGGTTCTTGCAACGGATATACACTCCAAAACTAATTGGTGATAGGCGAAAACATCGTGTTACATATAACAGCATTACATCAACCTCTGTCTTGCGGCACTCGTAGTTGCTATAATTAGTTTAGTATGGGCGTCCGGTGTCAAAGCCGGGAACTTACTAAACTTGCTCCAGACTACATGCGTGATTAAGGTCGGGTTGATACGGGGTCAGACGACTTGACAGAAGGGTGCGTTACTACATATTTTAGTTTTAAATGATGCCTAGGATTTATTTGGTGTCGTTAGCATAGTCGGCCTTATAATGTTCCCACTGTTGGGACTCAGGCCTCCTCTCTAGGAGAGGGAATGAGCCGTAATCCACCACGCGGGCCCAGTGCGAGTTTGATTGACAGATGAGTTTGATTTTTGGTTCTAGGACATGCTGGTTTCCTCACGATCGTAAGTCGGGGCTATTACCACTCGGCCATCACTGCTCCTCATTACCACTCTGTTCCACGACTCCTCCCTGATTTGGTGCCGTTGGGAGTTTCAATCTAGTAGAATTTGTCTTACGTACAATCAGTCTACCTAACCATTTAACATGGAGCTACTATTTAGACACAGAACCATTTGGTTGTGGACGATTATGTTTTCCTGAGACTCGCCTTACTGGACAATTCGGATTCGACGATTCACTTCTTTCTCAAACCTGACTTCGAGAAACAGATAAATCATCGAAACTGACTCGGCTGAAGCTGAGCTGACCTGGCTCTGGAAATACCACAGTATCTCAAGACAAAAGTTTACCAGTGCGTGTTGTCGGTGATAATACATGATTATGAAACGTGGTCGTTCACAATAGGCCTCATCCGAAGGTACAAATTCTCCCAAAGAGCTTTGCTGAGATTTTTTTGTGAAATTGAATCAGGAATGAAGATATCGTCAGGAGAACCAAGGTTACTGACATAGCCTAAAGAGTCATCAAACTTAAGTGTCAATGAGCAAGGTTATGCTCCTAGAAAATGGTCGATAGGGCTGATAGATATTGGAGTCGCGACTGCGTAGGTACTGTAAGACGCAGCGTTGAAAGGCTTCTTACAAGGTGGACTGATGACTTGCTGAGGTTTGCGGGAATTTGATTGGTGTGAGAAGCTCAGGACCGGTCGTTGTAGTAATTTTTAAAAGAGGTCTATGTCCAACAGTGGACGAATTATGCGTATGCCTGAAGCGATGATGATACTAACTGAGGAGCCAAACATATTTCTTTCAAATGAAGTAACCAGCAGGTGTAATGTAACATTCAATAGATAACGTACTCGACGTGCTCTAGGGTTTTTGTTTTTTAAATTTTAGATTTTTGACTTTTCTCGAATTCTTGATAACACTCATGCACAATGTTCTTGTACCAAAAATTACCAGAATATTAAAAGGTTGCACAACGCTAATAAAATTTTCTCATACAAACCATCATAGGTGTAGGTTAAATTTTTAATATCTATTATTATTTTTTACAGTTAAGGGTAGCAAGTGTTAATAGTCTGTTGTTGTACCAAGTAAAATTTACTTCCCTCTTCTGTTAAAAAAAAATAATATCAACAATTTATAATATTGGCGTAGTGCGATTATGGTAATTTTTGGTAAATAAACACTGTGCATGAGTGATAGTATCAAGAATTCGAGCAAATTCACATGAAAATCTAAAATTAAAAAAAAAATACCCTAATGTTCTCCACTATAAAAAAATAACATTGTTCACACATGACATAAAATAAAACATCTCTGAGACAGCCAACATCACTCACGCCTAACAGCAACATACCAGAAACAGGACACGTTCACACAGTCGCTACATAATATAAAAACGTAAAACACAGACAATGACCGGGCGGCAGTTCATCCACTACCCTTTATTGCATTCCACGCGCTCCCCGGGTTCTCCCACAAACAATGCTGTATGATCCCGGGTAGAGATGTAAACGGAAGTCTTTTGGCGGAGGTGAAAATGCAAAGTTAAACCTTCTTACTTAGTTACAAACAAATTTCGATGTGGCATGAGAGAAAATCATATTCTAGATTAAGCACGTAGGCACTTTTAATCTAGGAGAGTGCCTTAGATTTTTTTTCGTACGGATTTTGCACCTATAGAGGCGAATATCGGAGGTACGGCTTTCGCGCCTGCTGAGGCGAATGGTGAAGGTACCAATTTCGCACATATAAAGATGAATGGTGGAGGTACTTTTTTCACAATTACGGAAGCGAATGGCGAAGATACAGTTTTCGGATTTACGGAGTTGGATGGCGGAGGTATGGTTTTCGCACCTGCAGAAGCGAATGTTAGACAAACAGTTTTCGCACCTATAGAAGCGGATGGTGGAGGAACGTTTTTCGCACTTGCGGAAGCGAATAGCGAAGATATTGTTTTCACACCTGCAGAGGCTGATGGCAAAGAAACAGTTTTCGCATTTGCGGAGTTTAAGTCCTGTACAACTCTACACTAAAATACTCCCAACTTACTGGCTCATTTTACTAGCCCCGTTTGGGCCCGACATTACAAAATTTCCGTGTCCCGATATCCTTGTCGTTGATGCAGGATGTTACTAGCGGAAGTCGTTTAAGCGACCATGGTCGTAAGTGACCCAGGATTAGGCGTCTGAAGCGATATGCAGAAGGGAAGTTTATGATGGAGGAAAATGGGTGCAGCAACTTAGATTAGCGTATATGTCTCAAAAATATCGTATTAAAAGATCCTTTCATAGCTTGGACAATGCAAAATTAACTCGATTTTTAGTTTGTAGATGTAGAGACGAAACGTAATTTTTCGTTTGACCTCGATTGGGACCTGAGTCTTAAGCAATAACACACTAATATTATATAAACATGAAAGTTTTTAAGTGTGAATGTGTGAGCGTATTTTTAACCAACTTCGAAAAGGAGGAGGTTCTATGTTCGGCTGAATGTACGTTTTTTTTTTTTTCATGTATTTCACCGATATCTCGGTCAATTGTGGACCGATTTTGAAAATTCTTTTTTTGATTGAAAGGTTATGCTTCTAAGTTGGTCCCATATAAATATCGTTATGATCTGATCATGAACTTCGAAGATATGGAACAGAACTCCTCATAGGATCACAGCAGAACTGTGGTTACAAGTAAAGTTGCTTTGTTTATACGTGTAGTCGATGTCTGACTGACAGAAAAGAGGGAGGGGATGTATCGAACTGATCTGATGATGATGCCAGAAGATAAATTAATGTAATCTAACCGTGTTTGGGATTATTAGAATCGTTATGAGATGCACTCTGGCTATAAGTTATTTACGTTAGAAGAAGTACTTTTTACTGGTGGCACCATAACTAAAAAGTGTAAAATAAAAAACTTTTTTACACCACCTGCTCGATAAAGTCGTTTTATACGTCATACAAACTTCACTTAAAGCAAGTCATTTTATCCCTAGGGAGATAAAGCAGTATGGCCGATCCCTAGGGAATAATGAGATTTGAATTTAGAACATCAAAAATCGTCAACATTGTGAATCAAAATGTAGGCGCACCGAACAAGTTGACTTGAAATTCAAACCAAAGAGTGTGTAATCACTATAACTAAAACTGGCCACTAACAAAAAAAAGAAAATAGAATAAAACGTGCTTACTGACGGGAGAATTATAGAAAATTGAAACCATAGAATCTTGGTGTAGTGAATTTTGTTTGTTTGATGAACTTGTAAATATTATACTTATATTTCTCTAATATATGATTTGGTCGACCAAATTGTCTTTTATTTATCTAACAGATGGTGTAAAAAGTAGAGTATGCAACACGGGGATAAAGCTGTCTTTGTCTTGGGCGGCTTGAATTCCTCACTTCACTCAGGTTTCTTTATTAACTCCCTCGCAATGCTCGGGAGTTAATTAACCCGAACGACAGTGAGGGATTTATAAAATCCCTCACTGTCGTTCGGGATTAAAATCAGCAATTTTCGTTTCGTTCGGAATTCAACATGCCGCCCGCGACTTAAAGACACTGCTTTATGCCCTAGTCACATAAAATACTATTTACAAAAAAAAAAAATATAACCGACTTCAATGTTAAAAAACACTGAAAAGTATAAAATATTTCGACAAAGAGTTTTCATGAACGTGCTTGTCTATCACTAGAATATACCATGTACAAGTATGTATTATGTCAGTCGATAGGGATTCGAACAACGCAGTGTTTACGAATCAAACAAAGGATTTGACAGGCCTGTTGGTCTAGTTTGTTAGTGACCCAGACTGCTATGCCGGAGGTCATGGGTTCGATTCCCACCTAGGACAAAATAATGTTTATGTGATGAGCACGACCATTTGTTCTGTGTCTGGGTGTAATTTATCTATAATATTTATTTATTTAGAAATATATAAGTATATTTATCAGTTGTCTAGTACCCATAACACAAGCTCTGCTTAGCTTGGGACTAGACGGCGCTGTGTGATAGTTGTGGAATATTATTATTATTATTTGAACCAATAATGACCCGTCATTTGATATCAAAAATTATAAGTGTGTCAGTTTTGAATAGAAAAACTACATCAAAACGGCGGAACTCAGTAATTGTATTCCCATAGCAATAGTGCGTGAATTAGCTTTTTCTCTAAACCGAGATATTCACTCTCCTGAAAAGTACCTAATTTTGACTTACGCGTTGTGAGAGCGGTGGTGGCCGAATGGCAATGGCCCCGACTTACGAGCTGTAGGTCGCGGGTTCGAACCCAGCCAGGCGCATTACTTTGTGTAATTTATTTCATCACCACTGCTCTCAAAACGGTGAAGGAAAACATCGTGAGGAAACCGGTATGTCTTAGAGTCAAAAATTCGACGACATGTGACATTCACCAACCCGCACTGGGCCCGCGTGGTGGTTACGGCCCATTCCCTCTCCTAGAGAGAAGGCCAGAGTCCCGGCAGTGGGAATATTAAAAAGGCTGATGATGATGATGATGATGTTGTTAGAACTTAAGCAACGTTATACAAGTCGTCTAACGTTAATGTTCAGTAACATCATAGTGATAAGGTAAAGTGTTAGAAAAATCTTATCTCGTCTTGAAATAGTTACTATTTTGGTGTACAATAAAGTTTAAATTCTATTCTATTCCCTTTCATTCCATTCTATTCTATTCTAAGTAGGTGGGTACAACCGTGGGTCACTCGGGGGTTTCATGCCCAAGATATCATTGGATATTATTGATGTTGTTTTATCCTCATTTGACATGAAGATAAAAACAACATGCAATTAGGATAATGTCGCCACTCAAATTTAACGTCCTTCTCTATCTTTATCCTCAACACCAAAGTCCTCGACCGCCTTTGTTTGTCTATTTATCTCATCATCATCATCATCAGCCTTTTTAATGTTCCCACTGCTGGGATTCAGACCTCCTTTCTAGGAGAGGGAATGGGCCGTAATCCACCACGCGGGCCCAGTGTGGGTTGGTGATCCTGGACGGGAAGACAAAGAAAGAACATAGGTATGGTTTGAGTCAGTAAAAGTCTGACACAAACTCCTGCCCCGACCTGCAGCCAGCGAGAGAAGTCATTAGATGATTTCCCACCCCAAATTAGGATAAAGTAATAAAAAAATCTCAATGTTCGTTTCTTAACATTACCCCTAAAGAGGTGTTTAAAATTGTGTTGAAAAATCTTAGTCCTTGAATTGAAACAATCCTAATTAAAATGTGTTATACTGACTGTAATTACCTACTAGTTTTTTTAAAACTATCCTCAAAAAACGGTTTCAGGGATGTATAAAGATATTGCATAAAAATCTGGCGAATAAGGCGCTGTCAAAGTACTATAAAATCGTAACAGTTGCTATAAGTATGATAACAACAAATGGAAGTTTATTATTATTTATTCATTATAAGTTTCTTCTGCTTTAGTTAAAATTAAGTTTTTAATGAAAATATTTTTTTCATAGCAAGCTTTTATAACACGGTATAATACATATACGTATGATTAATACTCGTCAAGAATAATCATAATGAGCTCCAACTCAATGGGGTTGTGTCGTTTAACTACCGAGTTCCTACGGCCACCTTCCAGTTCCGTCATCAGATCTCCATGACATAATGATTTTGCATTGTCATCTGATTTACACACGCAGGCAAAACTTCAGCTCAATCGGTATCCGGGAAGTGGATCAAATTTAATTTGCAAGATTTGATTACAGAAAAACATCGGGACATGTGAAACTAAATAAAAGCTTGTAATATATTCTCTTGGTATTTACGTTCGAAAACACGAGACAACCACAGCTTGCATCTCTTCAAAAAACTGCCATATACAAATATAGAACCAGCCAGCCACTGTTTATTTTATATCCATCTAAAGGTTTACTTTGACGACTAGTACCTAATTGGACATGATCCACGCTCGCTGATATTTTAAACCAAATAAAATGAGAGGCGGCGCCACGGGATTAAGTTAATTTTACCGTGATACCTACATACTGTTTGCATGTTTGTCAAACGAGTTATATTCTGTCAACGCGTGTTGCGTCAATATTTTTTTTCACGTTTTGCGTTGTAATATTTTCAGTCTGTTCGGTGAAAGGAATATTCGTGGAGAGATTGATTTTCAAAGTATATTATTTTGGTGTTAGGTTTTTGATACATATATATTACCATAATAATAGCATAATTAGCCTTTTAATGTTTCCACTGCTGGGACTTCGACCTCCTCTCTAGGAGAGGGAATGGGTCGTAATCCACCACGCGGGCCCAGTGTGGGTTGATGAATGTCACATGTCTTTGATTTTTTTTTGTACATAATCGATGATTATGTAACATGATTGTTAATCGTATTATTTACTGTGTTTTTTTTTGTAACCAAGAATATTGTCTAATTTAATTTGTATTCGTTGCAATCGATTAATTATGCTGGCAACACCAAAACGTATTGGTGATTATCTGTAGTAAAGCTGCTGATGTGGTGGGCGAGCCCGTTTGTTCAATTGGCGTCGTTGAGATCTCTTGCATTAGTAGCAACAAAAAATATATCTATAATATGAAAATGAATCGCAAAATGTGTTGGTAAGCGCATAACTCAACAACGCCTGGACCGATTTCGCTAATTTTTTTTTGTTGTGTTCGTTATTATGAGGAGAAGGATCTTATGGAAAAAAAAATGCAAATTAGGGTAGTGTAGGGTAGAGTAGGGTAGTGTAGGGTAGAATAAGGTAGAGGAGGGTAGAGTAGGGTAGAGTAGGGTAGGGTAGGGTAAAGTAGGGTTCAGTAGGGTAGAGTAGCGTAGAGTAGGGTACAGTAGGGTAGAGTAGGGTAGAGTAGAGTAGGGTAGGGTAGAGTAGGGTAGAGTAGGGTATAGTAGGGTAGAGTAGGGTATAGTAGGCTGAAGTAGGGAAGAGCGGGAGCGAAGCCGCGCGGGCACAGCTAGTAATCTATATAAATTTGTAATACATAACATGAATTTAAAGAGTGTGTATTTCTTACACGTTCTTCTCTTGTCTTTTTTTTGTTTCTGACTGACTGACTTCTTGAAAATTCAAAAGTGCTTGTAAATGGTTTATTAAAAATTTAAACTTTGATTGAGTATCGAGTAAAAACATTAAATTATTTTTTTCTGAAATGAGCTGTTTTATTACATTGATTTATCAAGCAATATTGTAATACCTATAACTAGTAACTCATCCTGAGTTTTGTATGGATTAAAATTATATAGATATAGTCTGTCTAAAAAGTCAAACGACTTATATCGGTCGACGATAACGGGGCTCGAGCGCCCTTTCGGATAACCCTGGCCCCAGTAGGCTTCGACCCGGCTGGGTCCCTGCTGTTGCTGTCAACTCCTTGAGGCGCGCGGGAACAGTGCGCGCCGTCGACGACTTGGGCTTGGTTTGGACAGTTACTGGACGGCCGGACAGTGAGCTACCCGTTGCTCACTGTCCGCAAGCCCGCGCCTACGTTGGCCGGAAATCGGGATCAGAATCTCGGCGGCGGCGGCGGCGATAACGCCGTTGCCTGATGCGTTCCGCCTCCTCCTTTGCGAAAGTCAAACGACTTGGGAATTTGGTATAATTTTAATATTTAATCATTTAAAAAATACTTTTATTCGATACTTTTTATAAGGTTCTTCTATTAGTAAACAATGATCAAAATCTCTTAATCAACCTTGATTATTGAACCAGCGTTGACTACATCAGAATTAATTTTATCCTAATAATTACCCAAGTCGGTTGACTTATTAGACAGACTCTACTTTATGTGTATACATAACTTTGTAACGACATTTTTCCTTTTATTTTTCTAGTGCTTGCTTCTCCTTCTCAGTCGCACACTCCTGGTGGAGTGGTCATGGATCGTCTGGTAGTTTGGTTGCGGCTTTTGCAATACTTCTCCATCTCTCTCTATTCGTGGCATTGCGTGTGCATTCAATGAGGGAACTACTACTACTACTACCTACTACTACCTACCTGCTACTTTGAAGATGATTTGATGAGGTCTGGCCATCTGGTCTGGACCGTGAGAACGTTGGCCATCTACTCTACTCTGTACCACTAAACGTTCTAAAGAGCTTGCTTACTGTATTCTACAACAGTGTGTACATTGCTTAGTTGTAAGGCAGACATGTTGCGTTTTGTCTTCGTGTGTGTCCCACTGTGCATTCTTGGAACACCGACATATTTGTAGAATAAAACGAGACTATTTCCAACTGTCGCGTACTCTAACTGCTCGATTTACCCCTATAGCAAATGAAAACAAAAAACCGTTTAAAGTATATTTTAGTTGACGTGTACTCGATAAAATGAGTTTTTTTAACGCCTAAATCGCTGTAATGTTTTAAATCTGACAAATTAAAAAAAAAAATTCTACACACTATTGTCTACATTTCTTCTTATCTCTTCTTTCACAGGTCTACAGAGCTGGAAGAAGTTATTTTTAGGAATAATAATATTTAAATATAATATTCCACAACTATCACACAACGCCGTCTAGTCTCAAGCTAAGCAGAGCTTGTGTTATGAGTACTAGACAACTGATAAACATACTTATATATTTCTAAATACATACAAATTATAGATAAATTACACCCAGACACAGAACAAATGATCATGCTCATCACAAAAACTTGTCCTGGGTGGGAATCGAACCCACGAACTACGGCATAGCAGTCAGGGCCACTAACCACTACACCAACAGGCCAGTCAATAAGCAGTAACTTTGTAATTATTTTTAAGCTATTGCATAGCTTCTATCGCGGGCCTTGAGCGTGGAGACCGAATCCATAAATTCCGTAACGAAAATAACCTAACACCCCCCACTCATTTGTTTTTTGAGCGTGGTGACCGATAAGAAAACAAATGAGTGAACAATCAACAGCAGCTGTTGGTGAGGTCTGGTTTTGAATGGGTGGGGTTAAGCAGCTGTTGGCGAGGTCTGGTTTTGGATGGGTGGGGTTAAGCAGCTGTTGGCGAGGTCTGTGTTTGGATGGGTGGGGTTAAGCAGCTGTTGGCGAGGTCTCATTTTGGATGGGTGGGGTTAAGCAGCTGTTAGCGAGGTCTGGTTTTGGATGGAAGGGGTTAAGCAGCTGTTGGCGAGGTCTGTGTTTGGATGGGTGCGGTTAAGCAGCTGTTGGCGAGGTCTCATTTTGGATGGGTGAGGTTAAGCAGCTGTTGGCGAGGTCTAGTTTTGGATGGGTGGGGTTAAGCAGCTGTTGGCGAGGTCTGGTTTTAGATGGATGGGGTTAAGCAGCTGTTGGTGAGGTCTGGTTTTGGATGGGTGGGGTTAAGCAGCTGTTGGCGAGATCTGGTTTTAGATGGGTGGGGTTAAGCAGCTGTTGGTGAGGTCTGTGTTTGGATGGGTGGGGTTAAGCAGCTGTCGGCGTTTTGGATGGGTGGGGTTAAGCAGCTGTTGGTGAGGTCTGGTTTTGGATGGAAGAGGTTAAGCAGCTGTTGGCAAGGTCTCGTTTTGGATGGGTGGGGTTAAGCAGCTGTTAGCGAGGTCTGGTTTTGGATGGGTGGGGTTAAGAAGCTGTTGGCGAGGTCTAGTTTTGGATGGGTGGGGTTAAGCAGCTGATGGCGAGGTCTGGTTTTGGATGGGTGGGGTTAAGCAGCTGTTGGCGAGGTCTGGTTTTGGATGGGTGGGGTTAAGCAGCTGTTGGCGAGGTCTGGTTTTGGATAGGTGGGGTTAAGCAGCTGTTGGCGAGGTCTGTGTTTGGATGGGTGGGGTTAAGCAGCTGTTGGCGAGGTCTCATTTTGGATGGGTGGGGTTAAGCAGCTGTTAGCGAGGTCTGGTTTTGGATGGAAGGGGTTAAGCAGCTGTTGGCGAGGTCTGTGTTTGGATGGGTGCGGTTAAGCAGCTGTTGGCGAGGTCTCATTTTGGATGGGTGAGGTTAAGCAGCTGTTGGCGAGGTCTAGTTTTGGATGGGTGGGGTTAAGCAGCTGTTGGCGAGGTCTGGTTTTAGATGGATGGGGTTAAGCAGCTGTTGGTGAGGTCTGGTTTTGGATGGGTGGGGTTAAGCAGCTGTTGGCGAGATCTGGTTTTAGATGGGTGGGGTTAAGCAGCTGTTGGTGAGGTCTGTGTTTGGATGGGTGGGGTTAAGCAGCTGTTGGCGAGGTCTGGTTTTGGATGGGTCGGGTTAAGCAGCTGTTGGCGAGGTCTATTGCATAAGTTGATAAAAAATGCTATGCAATAGCTTTACCGCGGCAGTCCCCGAGTGCCACACGTCTTTTTTTTATATTACTGTATCCCCTTCCATGTGTGTACAAAAATTGGATAGCTCATTTATTGAAGAAGTCATATTACTCGTATATTATGTTATAACCAATATGAGTGGAGTAGTACCGAAGACCGCATGGGAAACCTCAGTCTACAGCTAGTGAAATAATAAATGGTTATACAAAAATCAGACAGTTTTTTAACCAACCACAAACTGTTGTTTGTTATATTGTTGTATTCATTACCTTACTGCTTTTGAAATAAACTTCAGACAGCACTCAGTTTTATGCAGAGCACGATTTGGGAATACTTTTAATGGAAGTTGTAGTAAGTGGCTGAGAGGTAACACCTCCGACTTACGAATTGTAGACCACGGGTTCAAACCCAACCAGGCGCATTAATGAGTGTAATTTATTTCATCACCACTGCTCCTAAAACAGTGAAGGAAAACATCGTGAAGAAACCGGCAGGTCGATCGGCCATCTCCTTTGTGATCTACCACATCCCCGTATCGCTGTATCAGGTTACTAATCGTGAGAGAGCTCGTTAGACATGTGGCAGAAATGTCCTGCCCAGTATCATTTACAGTTGCCACAACGTATCTTGACACACGTACATTCCGTAACGCAGGGAACGTATGAGGAGTGACGTCTATGACGCGATGGCGCGGCGAGCCAATCACTGAGACTCCCCGCCCCCGCGTCTCACTTCGCACCACTAAAGAGACAGAATATTTGACTTCTGCGCAACCGCTCAAGATACTTTGTGGCAATTGTAAGTTTCGCAAACTTAATGAGCTATATCAATTTTTATTTTGGAGCACAGTATAGTATTTCGAACGTAATCTGTTAATTTAATACATACTATGTTGCGCTCGCTGATGTTGCTCGAAGAATCGCAAAACGAAAATTCTACATTTGAGTCTACATAACTTTGATTGGCATCGTTTCCAAGTAAAAAATTGTCGGCCACATGTTACATCTTTGTGTAGTGATCAATTTATTCTTAGCTACACAGACAGACAGCTCCATAGTATCGTCGTGTGTGATCCGTAGTACATTCCAACTGCACTACTGTACCACAAAACAGATAAGTACAGAAGTCAATCTCATGTCTCATATGTATAATTTTCGACCCCACCGCCTGGCCGCGAAGTCATGTTCGCTTTCTCGGCACAGGGTCGGGAGCCACCGGGGTAATTATCTACCTACAACTGCTCGGCGTTACGTTATAACAAACCATCAAAATAAAAGTAAATACCTACTCCTTCCTAAACCAACTGTAGCTTAAAAACAATTTTATGTTGAATTTCAACAACCGTCTATTGAACAGTTATAATAAGTTTTATTTTTGTTGCTCCAATATTGTACAAAAAGTTCACAGACGCGTGTCTCAAGCGGATGGCACTCACGCTTGCATTGGTCCTATCCTGCCCCCCTAGCCAAGTTACAACCGTTTCGCTTGCGCCGAACGCTTCGAGTTGACCTTGCCGCCAATTCTTTTGTTCTGACCACGTGACTGAGCGATAAGACGACGTCATTCCCGTACATTTGAAGCTTTCTACAAGCGTTAACTATTGCAGATTAGCAACTTGGCTAGAGGTTCTGAACAAGATATCACAAAATACATAGGTACAGAAGTACTTAACTTTTTATACCTAAGCCAGGCGATCGCGCAACGCGCTGACCCTATCAGCGCGTTGCGCTTAACTATACGAGTGCAACCGGGCGATTGAGCCGAGATATCGTGTCAGTGAGCGGTGTCTATGTGTGCGTTACTTGAGAGCGTTTTGTATGTAGATTGACTTCTATACTTATCTATTTTGTGGAGATATTGTGCTCGTGAGCAGTGTCTATATGTGCGTTACTCGAGCGCGCTTTGTATTTAGATTGACTTCTGTACCTATCTATTTTGTGCGAGGAGTATTTTTAGAATACAATACTGTCGACTTTTTGTTTCGTCGTCTAGTCTTAAAGCTCTTTCTTTTGTTGTATTGCGTTTGGTAAATGTATTTGTGTACTGTTTTGACCATGTGTTGTCTGTTGTAGGTATATATTATAACTGGGGCCATGCGTTCACTTCTGGAAGAGAAACTCATGGTCCTGGAACGCAAATGGTAACTGAACGAACATAGGTGTGGTTATTGTCAGTAAAAATCTAGCATCCCCTCCGCTTCGTCCTAGAATGAGACAAATAATTAAATAATACTTAATAATAATTAAATTAAAAAAAATATTATCATTTTTATTTTTATTATTTTTTGTTCTTTTTTTTTTTTTTTTTTATTGTTATTAATTTTAATTGTTTTTATTATGATTTTTTTTTTGTTTGATTGCCTAAGGCATTAAGTCCGCCTTTGTACCCATGTGCATAAAGTGTTAAATAAATAAATAAATAATTGGATTTCCAAACATTAAAAAAATAATTATAAAATGATGTTTCATTAAAAAAATTGTTTTACAGGTGTTTTTAATGTTACCGATTTCTACTCCTGTTTACATCAGCTCGACTTAATTTCGACTCTTGAAAGGCAAAAAGTACTGAGCGACAATGAGTAAACTATACAGGTAAGTGATTTAATGTTAAAAGTTTTTGAAGAAAATTGTTAGTTAAAAATTTTAGCAATAGGACCAGTACTTACAGAGATTCATCAGACGTCCACTGTTGGACATAGGCCTCCTCTAAGCGTCACCACAATTCACGATCCTGTGCGTCCCGCATTCATCGGATTCCCGCAACCTTCACCAGGTCACCGGACTACCTTGTAGGAGGTATGGTTGTCACAGAGATTACCTCCTCCTTTTTTAATTTGTTTTATTAAGCTATTGCATAGCTTCTATCGCAGGCCTTGAGCGTGGAGACCGAATCCAGAAATTCCGTAACGAAAATAACCTAACACCCCCCACTCATTTGTTTTTTGAGCGTGGTGACCGATAAGAAAACAAATGAGTGAACAATCAATCAAAATTCAATTCAATGTGTGAAAGAGTAACTTAATACTTTAATATCAAAGAAAAAAAAACAAAGGAAAAAAATACTGCATAAATAAAATAAATCAATAATTATAATTGCATAAATTGATAAAAATGCTATGCAATAGCTTTACCGCGGCAGTCTCCGAGTGCCACACGTCTTTTTTTTATGTACACGGACGAAGCTGCAGGCAAAAGTTAGTACAAAATAAACAATTATCTCTATAACATCGAAATTCAGGAACAAACTCGAAATTCTGATCATTAATTCAGCTACTAACGAAGTGAGAACTACAAGTTTGAAACTGCGTATGACCACAGTAACCTCTGTCCAATTAAAAGGTAAATTAACTCTGTTTTGAATTTCGTAATTATTACGAATCCATCGCTATTGTTCTAGGGCAAATGTACTGTCTTGTTCACTTGTAACACTGCTGTTTAAAAATGTTTATAAACGTTCGTAAACATTTGTTAAGATAAGAAACATACAATCACAATGTTAGAAAATGTTTTCATGTTAGGTAATGTTAGTGAACATTTCTGAAAAAAAAAAAAAATTGTAACAAAATAAAACATTTGATAAAACTAATCCAATGAGCAAATCTGCTTCCATTTTCGTGTAGACGCCTCAGAACGAAAATCAAAACCGCGAGCGAGGCGGTTTTTCCGCGAGCGAGCCGATTTTTCAAACATTTAATAATTTCTAACAGAATGTAAATGTAAATGTATGAATGTAAATGTGTGAATGTAAATGTATGGATGTGTATGTGTGTGTGTGAATGTATGTGTGTGCAGAATGTGTGTGTTGTTGTGGCATTACTTTCAGAACAAATAGCGGAGTCGTTTCAAAACCCCCCTTCTTCTACTTTATATAAATATATATGTAGGTATATATTATATTAAATATATATGTATGTCTATTTTAGTTATATATATACATTTGCACTCTTATTTTTCTTAATAATCCATTTTTTGTTGTTTTTTTTTTTGTGCACCTGCCATGTTTTTCTCTTCACCACCCAGGTTGACTGGTAGAGAATGCCTAAGGCATTAAGTCCGCCTTTGTACCTGTGCGTTGCATAAAGTTCTAATAAATAAATAAATAAATAAATGTAACAATGTTTACATTTGTTAGTAAATGTTTTAGTGTTAGAAAATGTTTGTAAACATTTTTAAACAGCAGTGTAGTTGCTACTGCAGCACCTTGTCACGCGTTAGGCAACGGCGCTCACGCCCCAACCGCCGCCGGAATTATGATCCTGACTTCTGGCCACTGTAGGCGCGGGCTTGCGGACAGCGTGCAATGGGTAGCTCGCCGTCCGACCGTCTGGTAACCGTTCGGACCGAGCCCAAGCCGTCGAGGGCGCGTATTGTTCCATGCGCGCTTCAAGGAGTTGTCAGCAAACCGTAAGGGCCTAGGAAGGATTTGTTTCTGAAAGGACAATTCGGCCTCGGTGCGAAAGGCAACGAAGGAACAGGAGTGAGTTTTTAGTCAGTAAAAGTTTGACACTATCTCCCGCTCCGACCAAGAGCTGCTATGTCTTTGGATGACTTTCCCACCTAAAAAAAAAAAATTAATACGATAACACTGGTCAACAAAAAAACACCTTCCGCTTGTAATAAGAAAAAACCGGTTAAATAGAGGGTTCCGTACAAAACCTATGTAAATATTTCATGCCCCGAATCGTGTCCTGAACATTTCTCCGAATCGCTAAAAAGTAATTCATAATTCATTTGTGATGTACGGTTTTCTGACTATTTTGCTACTGAAGTGAAGCCTGAGAATCTTTTCTTTTATGATTTAGACTACTGCTTGGGATTGCACCCATCTCATGGTAAGCAGTGATGCAATTGTTAATGGTGAAGAGTGCAGGTAAATTGTCCCAGTCTTTCGATGTACGGGTCTAACACCAGTCTTGTCAAGACTAATTCAATTCATTACTGACACGATACCATGTTAGACCTTTTATAGTGATAAATCATCTATGGAGTGTCAAACTATAAAAACTTAGTCATGATCAGTTGCCTTTTGCGTTCCACAACCGCGATGATACTTGCAATTAATCCCGCAGCATCCATTGCCTCTTTACATGATCTCATAGCTTTGAGTATTTTTTCAAGTATTAACTAATCTGTCACGGCTAAATTTAATCGAAGTCTAAACTTTCATGTAATCTATTTACTGTACCCGCACACGGGCCACAAAAAAACGCTGCTTTAAGCTTCTTTATAGGCGGCTTTTTGGGGCTCGTGTGCCACAAAAAAAAAACGCTTGAAGCGGCTTCAAGCTTCTCCGGTCACAAGGTGTCGCGCGCTTCAACTGTTTTTTGCGGGTGCTTCTAGCTTTTTTTGTGGCCCGTGTGCGGGGAAGCTTAAAGTAACTTGCCCGACTGTCAAGTAATGTCAGTTTTTTTTTGATTGAATTGGATTTGTTGAATTATTACTATTATTGAATTGTATTTGTTGTGTTACTATTGAATTGAAAATGTTTAATCTATTTATTAATTATGTGATTCAGATACAAGATTCTTGTTATTGAATAAATGACTATGACTATGACTAATGGATTACTTGTACTCGATCAAGGTGAATGTGATGTGATCCTACAAATTTTCTAGATTTATAGACTTCTCTTTACTAACTTTCCCACTTAGAAACGACCGTTTGTACGTGGGCTTCACGTTTCTTAGCCGTTTCAGCGAATGAGAAGTGAACATTCAATGCGGCGTGTTTTATTTCAGTCGAATTGAAATTTGGCCGCATTATAATAATTATGGCAGCGACGTTTTTCAATCTGGCGCGCCAACTTGTAATACGGCATTTTATGATAAAGCTGCAAAATATACAAGGTGTAAGGGACTAAAAAGAAATCAGCCTCACTATACAAAATAATAAACTTGATTTGACAATTTGTATGGCGAGGCCTATATTTTTTTTTCGTTTCCTGAAAAAAAATTTTGTGGAAGGTTGTTCAGTTTCGTCTACTGAGCAAGCCCATAAAGTTTGGCCAGGGTTATCCGAAAGGGCGCTCGAGCCCCGGTATGAAGGCTAGAAGGAACGGGGTGGGTCTTTTAGTCAGTAAGAGTCAGACACTATCTCCCGCTCCGCCCAAGAGCGGGGGTTGTCATTGGATGATTTTTTCCCACCATAAAAAAAGCCCTTAAAGTTTTGGAGGGCTGTCGCTTACACCTATTATACAACATGTGATATTATATACGCACATCCAAAGTTTATATTGGGGGAGGCTTATGTTCAACAGCAGACGTTTTTCGGCTGAAGTGATGATGGCGATAAACTGATTTGACCATCCTTATACTCATATTAAACAGTTGAAAACCAGCGTCAGGCAACTGGTACGTAGCCATAGTGGTGTGGCATAACGCTGAACTAGCGCTATTTGGAATACCCGTGAGACTTACAATTGTTATTTAATTGTATGTTCCTGTGCTGTGTGCCAAATAAACGTGTTTCTTTCTTTCTATGATGATGAATAAAATTCATCACCAAACACGTTCCTGTCCCAACAGACATAAACACGACCTCCTCATTCCACCACCTAACATCCACAAACACAGGCAATCGATATATACATTATTACCAGATCATTAGCATCGGTAATCCCCCACATTAGTCCGGACGCACACAGGCCGCGCGTTAGGCTGGTCGCTCACTGACCAACGATAATTAATCAATATCTCGGAGCTGATTAATTGGCGCGACCGCGGGAATCGCTGGGATGCTGCCGGTGGTAGGGGCTGATGTAGGTTAGCGTGGACGAGGTACTGGTGGCTAAAAATAACGAAACAAATTCGTTAGTTTTATCGTAATATCGATAAAGCACCCTAATTTTCCATCGAAGATTCTCACGCCAAAATATTTCCTCCTTCTGTTAAGCAGTAATGCTAGCAAAGGAGGAGGCCGACCGCATCAGGCGGGATTCCGATCCCGATTTAGGGTCATTGTAGGCGTGGGCAATAGGTAGCTCGTTGTCGGACCGTCCAGTAACCGTCTGGACAGAGCCCATAGTGTCAAGATAACTTTGGGAGAGAAAATAAGCTTGAGTGACGTTAAATATTATAATATGTCGTTCTGCGATCCCAATCGTACAGAGCATCCTGGATACTTAAAACTTGGTTACGCAAATTCGTACTGACTAATATTTTCACTACGATGGTAAATTCCAACCACTCTCTTCAGATCCATGACCAACGGCCTTTCTTGAAGCCATTTAACAAAACAACACCTCTGAGAGAAATCGCCACCAGCTTTTCAAGCCCGCACACACTGTTACCTCAATTAAAATTGAAGGTTTTTCAGAAAACCAATATAAGAAGGTCATATTGGATCCCAGCTATAATCACGAATTATGTGTTGTGTAACTTGACACTGGCATGATGCACAAATCCAGCTGAGTCGGACTCAACAATTGACCTCTTTCTCAAAGTTAGACCTACCCAACTGGAATGTCTGTCCCAGGTAAACGTAGTCGTCCACAGCTTAGAGTGTAAAGTCTCTGATCTTGATAGGAATGGGTGCTACATGGATTTTAACCTTGACTTTGGTTTTGTCTATGTTCATTTTAAGTCCCATTCTTTCGGAAACTCTACTGAGGTAACCATTTCGATTCAACATTTGTTTTCAACAAAGTCAGACCTACCCAACTGGAACGTCTGTCCCAGGTGAACGTAATTGTCTACGACTTTATAAACTAGCGTGTAAACTAAATACTGGGCAAATTTCCGTTTGACAGTGAGGATTTTATAAATTGATAGGCTTGTTCTTGAACCCTTTCTCACTTTATGTTTTTTTTAAGGTGGGAAATCATCCAATAACTTCTCCTACTTTAGGGTGGAGCGGGCATATCAGGCTTTTACTTATTGACGGCAAAACTTGGCGTTTCCCTCTTAATCGAATGCCACCTCCACCCCTTCACATATCTCTCAAGTATTCCCGATAATAGCGGAAATTCCACGCCAGATGCGTGCGGAATCCAAAAACTTTGCGCCCATAACTAGGCAAGCTCGATCCTCCCAGCACTGTCTGTCTGTGAATACTTGCTTGATTTACTACGTACCTGTTTTAAATAGTGCTTGTATGCTGTGATCACTGAGTTTGTGTGTGGACTGAGTTAAAAATCAGTGACGGTTGAGATGTGAAACTGTGACGCAAATGGAAGACTTCTGAATAGGGAGTTTTTCAATAGTGTTTGTGTGCTGTGATTACTGAGTTTGTGTGTTGTCTAGGAAGTTAAATTTAAGTGACGGTTGATAGGTGTGTGAAACTGTGACGCAAACGGAAGGCTTTGAATGGGGAGGTTTTTAGGGTTTCGTAGCCAAATGGCAAAACGGATTCGTCACGACCCATATGGATTCGTCAAGTCTGTCTGTCTGTCTGTCCGTCAAGAACTTTAATGTTAAAACTTGGTAAGTAGATGTATTCTGACTGGCCTGTTGGTCTAGTATTTAGTGGACCTGACTGCTATTCCGGAGGTCGTGGATTCGATTCCCACCCAGAACCAATGTTTGTGTGATGAGCACGATCATTTGTTCTGTGTCTGGGTGTAATTTTATCTAAAATACTCGTATGTATGTGTTTAGAAATATATAAGTATGTTTATCAGTTGCCTAGTACTCATAACACAAGCTCTGCTTAGCTTGAGACTAGATAGCGTTGTGTGATGGTTGTGGAATATTATTATTATTATATTTTCATTCTGTGAACCGCAATAACTATTTTCACACAAAAATAGAAAAAAAAAAACATAAAATTCCCCATACTTAAAACTGAAACTTATTTTTTTTGTTCATCAAACCCATACGTGTAAGACGTCATAAATCGTAAACCGCAATTTAGCTTTCATTCAATCAACTCAAATATTAAAAAAAAAATCATAAACATAAACCTTATGCATAAACCGTGAACCATTATTATAGGTAAGTTTGTACGGAAACCTCTATGCGTAAGTCCGGCTCGCACTTGCCCGGTTTTTTTCTAAACTAATTAGTTTGCGCGAGAGACACTTCCAAAGTGGTAAAATGTGTGCTCCCCCCCCCGAAACTTCTAAAATAAGAGAATAATAAAACTAAAAAAAATATATAATTTACATTACCATGCAAACCGAAAATTGGTTTAAACAGGATCTAGAAAGTAGTTTTTTTTTAATACGTCATAAATCGTAAACCGCAATTTACCTTTAATTCAATTAACTCAAATATAAAAGAACGAACTACAAGAAATAACATTATGTTACTTGCTGCTACGGAACCCTTTATGGGCCCGGAGGACACGGTGGAGCACACAATCGCGGTGTGCCCTGCTTGGGCGGAGCATCGCCATGCCCTCGTGGGGGTGATCGGCGGCGGAGACCTCTCGCGCCGGGCCTTGGTCGAGGCCATGGTCCGGAGCGAGGAGGAGTGGCAGGCGGTCGCCGACTTCTGCGAAGCAGTAATGCTCGCTAAGGAGGAGGCCGACCGCATCAGGCAACGGCGCTCTCGCCGCCGCCGGGATTCCGATCCCGATTTCCAGCCACTGTAGGCGCGGGCTTGCGGACAGTGAGCAATGGGTAGCTCGCTGTCCAGCCGTCTGGTAACTGTCCGGACCAAACCCAAGTCGTCGACGGCGCGCACTGTTCCCGCGCGCCTCAAGGAGTTGTCAGCACCCCAGCCGGGTCGAAGCCTACTGGGGCCAGGGTTAACCGAAAGGGCGCTCGAGCCCCGGTATGAAGGCTTGAAGGAACGGAATGGGTTTTTTAGTCAGTAAGAGTCTGACACTATCTCCCGCTCCGCCCAAGATTGCATAATTTGATAAAAATGCTATGCAATAGCTTTACCGCGGCAGTCCCCGAGTGCCACACGTTTTTTTTACGCATAATATATTTATGACATTAACATATTTACAAAATTAAGGTAATTAAGTTAAAACAAGTTATACCATTAAAAAAAAAATTGAACAATAGCATTAACCTTACATTGTTTTTACTTACTACCAAATCAGAATTTTATTTAGAATATCGTGTGTGTCATGGCAAGGCGCATCTACAAAATGTTTGGTCCATTTATATTATTTGTTTTAGTGCAAATTTCCAACGTTCTAACTAGCAAACTAAATGGTAAGTGCGTTAAGCTTAAAATACTCACTTATTAGGAATTCCCTGACATATAATATTATATTTTTTGGGGTAGGCTATACAGGGTTTAAGGGACAGCCCTCCACAAACTTTAAGGGCTTGCTCAGTATACGGAACTGACCTTCCACAAGACTGGGCACGCCACAATTATGGCGGTAAGTCCCCTCTTTGAGGCGTGGCTGGAAAGACCTCTGCGCGGCCCACATCCATCAGTTTCCCGCAACCTTCACCAGGTCATCGGTCCACTTTGTACGAGGCCTTCTACTCCAGAACCTTTCGCCCCAACGACCATCTGTTCTGCGAGCAATGTGCCCTGCCCATTGCCACTTAAGTTTGGCAATTCTTCGTGCTTTCTCGGCAACCTTGGTTTTCTGCGGATATCCTCATTTCTGATTCGATCACGCAAGGAAACTCCGAACATAGTCCTTTCCATTGCCGTTTGGGTGACTTTAAGCCTTCTGATGAGGCCCATTGTTAGCGACCACGTTTCGGAACCACATGTCATCACTGGCAACACGCACTGGTCATAGAATTTCGTCTTGAGACACTGTGGTATCACTGTGATGTTTTCGCATTGACTTTTAAGGCGTATAGTCCCTTGAACCATCTGACCGAAATTATGTGAACGCAACTCTCGCACTCGCCTAGGCGGCAGTACGCAAATCTGTGTTGTTATTAATTGCACGAAGAAATCAAATGTTGATATTATTGTTCATGAATCTATAATAAACATATATTTTTTTCAAACCAATTGACCAAGCCGTTACGGAGGAGTAGGCCTCAGAAAATCACTGTTTTATGGTACTTTTCGGGCGCTTGGCCCTTAATATTGATGGCACAATGCGGCATTGTGCCATCAATATTAAAAGTCAATGCGAAAAAAGCCTTCCTTCTAGCCTTCCTTCTAAAAGCCTTCCTTCTAGAAGTTTAATGATGGGACGGATTTTGCGAAATAAATATATTTATACAGGGTTGTGAGTAAAACACTAACAACTTTGTAGGACTTAATTTTTACAAAATAAAATTCATTTACCAAAAACAAACCTTTAAGTTTTCTTTGTTCTATCCAACACATTTCTACTCTGTATTTTGCTATGCCTACCTATGTCTGTATGACGCGATGTAAGCGCATCAAGACTTCGTAATATAAAGAAACCTTTTAATTAAATATTTTTGTTTTAGTACCAAAATCTGATGAACTAAAATATGATACATTTTTAAAAGTCATAGAACAAAAGTTGTTAAATATAAACGATCTTCATTTGCCATGTTGTTATGCCCAATACATGAAATTTATAAATCTTTACTGGGTTTCGCCGTTATATTAACACTGTATACATTTTTCAGACTCGGACTATTATCGTATGCCTCCATTGTACCACCTGGACGAATTCGAGGAATGCTTTAATGAACCTGACTCTATGTTCTGCTATGGAGAATTTGTTCTGGTCTCCGATGAACCGAGCGAGCTCTTGGCTATGATACAGGTATGTATCATCCATTAGTTTTACGGTGGTGATTTTTAGGTCATAATTCAGACTTCACCACTCACAAGTCATGTTCGGACACAGTGTCTCAATTGACACTTTTTAAATTTCAATATTATTTTGGTGACGATTCGGACATCGATAAAAAAAGAAACTGGTTTTTTACAGTCAGATAAAAAGGATTTTACTTGATAAATATTAATTTATATATCTAGTCTATTTTGTTAAGCCAATCAATTAAAAAATATCTAGTCAATAATCACATTGATTGATTTTACTAATTTACTTATCCAAAAAATGAATATCTCGCACTCGCTTGATAAAAAATAGTTTTAATAATAAGGTAACAAATAAGACAGTCCAGAGCATACGCTACACAGTTTTATGTCATCATCATCATCATCATCATTTCAGCCGATAGACGTCCACTGCTGGACATAGGCCTCCCCCAAGCGTCACCACAACGAACGATCATGCGCGTCCCGCATCCATCGGATTCACGCTACCTTCACCAGGTCGTCAGTCCACCTTATAGGAGGCCTTCCAACGCTACGTTTTCCGGTACGCGGTCGCCGCTCCAGAACCTTTCGGCCCCAACGGCCATCTGTTCTGCGAGCAATGTGCCCTGCCCATTGCCACTTAAGTTTGGCGATTCTTTGTGCTATGTCGGCAACCTTGGTTCTCCTGCGGATATCTTCATTTCTGATTCGATCACGCAAGGAAACTCCGAGCATAGCCCTTTCCACTGCTGTTTGGATGACTTTAAGCCTTTTGATGAGGCCCATTGTGAGCGACCACGTTTCGGATCCATATGTCATCACTGGCAACACACACTGGTCACAGACTTTCGTCTTGAGACACTGTGGTATGTTGGATGAGAAGATACCGCGTAACTTCCCGTACGTTGCCCAGCCGAGTCGGATTCGACGGTTGACCTCTTTCTCGAAATTAGATCTACCCAACTGGACTGTCTGCCCGAGGTAGACGTAATCGTCCACAACTTCGAGTATAGAGTCTCGGATCTTGATAGGAGTGGGTGCTACATGGTTGTTTATCATGACTTTAGTGTACACAGTTTTATGTAGGTAGTAGAAAATAAGTAATTTTAATTACTATCTTATCTTATCGTATTGCAACATATCGCCATCTTTCTGTAGTTTTAAGGCGGCTTAAAGCCACCTTAGAATAGTTCAGATAGGTAATGCTTTTTTACTTCTTTTAATTTTTTAGAAATTTTGTATCTGACTGTACTGAACAGCTTCATTAAATTTGATGGTGTCCGAATCGTCACTAAAAAAAAAGAGATGGTTCGGACACTGTGTCCAAAAATGACGTGTTCGAAACGTCAGTAAGCCAAAAAATGCATCAATGGCTTCAATAAATGACGCTACATTAAATTGTTGTATGTTTGTTACTTCTTTTCAATTCAAGCTGAAAGAATTTTGATAAAACTTGGCAAACGGGTGGACCATGATCTGGAATGCCACATGTAATAAACATGTAATAAATACTTTTTATCCCGAGATGATCCCTTGGATTGATGTTTTACTATTATGTGAATGAACTCGCTGGCACTAGTAGTTGCCAGAAGTCCCTGTCGAGACAAATGTTTATATGATGAGCACGACCATTTGTTCTGTGTCTGGACGTAATTTATCTATGTATGTATTACAAATTAGTGGCCAGTGTGATCAGTAAGTGTTGTTTTTTTTTATTTGATATAAACTGGTGTGTTGTGTGTTGTTCTGCCTAGTTTGGGTCTAGGTGGTTTTTTGTGACAGTAGTAAGCAGTGGTGGCCGAGTGGTAATGGCCTCGACTTACGAGTAGTAGGTCGCGGGTTTAAACCCAGTCAGGCGCATTTTATTTATTATTATTTCATTACTTACCACTGCCCTCAAAACGGTGAAGGAAAACATCTTGAGGAAACAGACATGTCCTTGAACTAAAAATACAAATACGTGTGATATCGACCAACCCGCACTGGGCCCGCGTGGTGGATTAAAGCCCATTCCCTCTCTTAGAGTCCCAACAATTGGAACATTATAAGGCCGACTATGTTATGCTATGTGTAAAATATTACTACTGTTATTATTCCTATTCGACATATGTAACTAGCTAACAGATGCATTTAAGGCCGTAAAAGATGGTACTGCTACTGGTCTTAATGTATTTTGTCTGATTTTATTAAGTTAAGTTAAGGTTGCTTTAAAGTATTTTTTTTTTATCGAAAAGGATAAAAGGTTTTTTATTGCGTTGTATGATACGAGGATAAGGATATCCATCATAATTAAATTGGCGTTATTTTAACACCATTTATAATTGTCTATAACATGTTTAGTATATTTATATATATATTTATTATTTTATTTTGTAGAGTTGTAGGTAGGCTCCTTAGACGTCTCGAAGGCCTGCGACAGGGTATGGCATGCTAGCCTCTTGAGTAAGCTTCCAGCATACGGCATTTCTCCTGGTCTGATTAACTGGGTAAAAGACTTCCTGAGAGAACGGTCTCTTCGAGTTGTTGTCGGTGGATGCTCATCAGAGCCCATGACGACTAATGCCGGAGTTCCTCAGGGGTCAGTGCTCTCTGCAACTCTTTTCCTGCTGCATATTAATGATCTGCTGATGCCCGGTATCTATGGGTATGCAGATGATAGCACAGTTGTAGAGAGATACTTGCCAGGTGCTCGGGCTAGTAAAGAGCAAATCCGGTCCGAACGAGAGGCTATGGTAGAGCGTACGAATATCTCGCTTCAGGCAGTCTCCAAGTGGGGCGAAACCAATCTGATGGGAGTCAACGCCGCCAAAACACAGGCGTGTCTGTTCACCGCCAAAAGGAGCCCGTTCACTTCGGCTCCTACTTTTCAGAATGTATCATTGGATTGTACCGACCGCCTTCAGCTCTTGGGTGTCGAAATTTCCTCCGACCTCAATTTTGGGCGGTTCATTGAGTCCAAAGCCAAAGTAGCTGCTAGGAAACTAGGCGTTCTCGCAAAAGTCCGGCGGTACTTCACACCGAGACAGCTTTTAATGTTATACAAAGCACAGGTCCGATCGTGTGTGGAGTACTGCAACCACATATGGGCTGGTGCTGCAAAGTGCCACCTGGCAGCTTTGGACTCGGTGGAAAGGCGTGCGAAGAGGCTGATTGGTGATCCAGATTTGGTTAAGTCCAATCTTCAAAGCCTTGATCACAGGCGTAGGGTAGCCAGCCTTTCGGTGTTTTACAGATTGCATTTTGGAGAGTGTGCACAGGAATTGCATGACTTGATTCCGCCATCTCATTTCTACCATCGGACAAACCGACGCACGGCGAGTATCCACCCTTACGTTGTTGAAACATCTACGGTCCGGACTAAGCGTTTCGCCTCGTCATTTATACCGCGAACTTCGAAGGACTGGAACAGTTTGCCTGCTGCGGTCTTTCCGTCTGGTTATAATTTGGGTGTCTTCAAGGCTAGAGTGAATAGGCTCTTAATAAACTAGTGCGCCTCACCATCAACGATTGCATCACTGCTTACCATCAGGCGGGATCGCAGTCAAGTACTAGTTTATAACAGATAAAAAAAAAAAAAAAAAAAACCTACAACTGGTTTTTGCACGGGGAACATCTTATGTGTTAGTCTAAGATTGTAAACTGGGGAGGCGTTTAAATAAAATATTATCTTTTCTATTGTATTGTTACATCGATATACAACGTGTAAAGGACAGCCCTCCACAAACTTTAAGGGCTTGCTCAGTAGACGAAACTGAACAACCTTCCACAAAAAATTTTTTTTCAGGAAACAAAAAAAAAAATCCGCCTCACCATACAAAATTATAAACTTGATTGGACAATTTGTATGGAGAGACCGAATTTTTTTTTCGTTTCCTGAAAAAAAATTTTGAGGAAGGTTGTTCAGTTTCGTCTACTGAGCAAGCCCTTAAAGTTTGTGGAGGGCTGTCCCTTACACCCTTTATGTGTACTACGCACTAGATTAGGTGTTCCAAACACTCACTTCAGTCGACTCAGGTGTAATGTATTGTAGTCCGTACACCTTGAACATTAAGAATCATTAAGTCCGCCTTTGTACAGTTTTTTGTGCATAAAGATTTAATAAATAAATAAAAAAATAAACATTAGACTATGTCGAAAGAAACGGGTAAGTGCCATGAAATTTATGGCGCTTAAGACATTTTGGTCGCGTAAAAAGTATTCTCAAAAAACTACATATCTTAGCGCTGTATGTTTTAATAGTTCTGTTAGTCGACATAATGCTAATGTAGCGCTACAGAAAACTTTTCCATATACCACTATTGTACATGAAGTTTAAATAAATAAATAAAATATTCCCAGGATAAAATGTTCCCTATGTGTTATACTAGAACATGGTCTACCAGCGTACCAAGTTTCATGTTTCAGTAGGTTTTGCGTAATAAAATAACGAAAATCCATATATATGTCGCAGGGAAATGACGATATCAGGGATTTCACGAAATCCCGGCAGGTGCCGAATATTCTTGTTTATTACGTCTTCTTACTAAAAAAATCTAGTGATATGACAAAACACAAACTTATCGTCAGTGATATGTCGTTTCACTAAACTAAATCTAGTAAAATGTCAGAACAGCGGATACTGTCGAATAAAAATCGAGCCATACTATAAGAAGTTTATTTTTTATTTTTTTATTTTTTTTTTTTTATTAAACTAACATTTATTTTTTGTACCTAATAAACGAATTCACGTAATATAAAAAGGTATAATACCTGATATCTTTGTCAGATTATAATTATGGTTTAGTTGATTAAAACTTTATTTTCTAATAAAAATACCCCAGTTAATTTGTAATTTTGTTTTATTACTTTATTTATAAACAGTATTCTTTATTTCACTACATTTAGTTTAGTGAAACGACATATCACTGACGATAAATTGGTGTTTCGTCATATCACTAGATATTTTTAGTAAGAAGACGTAATAAACAAGAATATTCGACATCTGCCGGGATTTCGTGATATCCCTAGGCATTTCGTGAAATCCTTGATATCGTCATTTCCCTACGACACATACAAACTTTCTCGTTTTAATATTAATTGGATTTTATTTTTAACGTTAATAAACGTGATTATTTCTATTATTTGCAGGAATTTTCTGAAAGTACAAGGCACTTTAACCACACACTAGTACGACACGGTTATTGCATGAAAAAAACATGCAACGAATTTTACAACGGTTCTGAATCAGATGCGGACCTAAGATTGTCCTTTGAAGCATGCTCCAACAAAACCATTTACAACAAGTACAAGTTAAAAACGAGACTGACAGATGAACTTGATTGTTCTAAACGTGACAGAGACCATCCAATAGATTATTTAGACATTTCTGTTGCATTGGTCTGCATCCTTATAGTTATGGCTAACCTTATCGGAAGCTTTTGTGATCGCTATTTGGAAAAGGGAAAGGAACGAGGAGGCAAGTATATTTTCGCGAACGTTTGTTTTTAGTCTGTATTAATATATATGTAGGTATATATATTTTATTAAATTTATAAGTGTGTGTATTTTAACTATATGTATACTATTTTTACTCTTGCTTTTAAAATTAATTACCATATTAGTAAGCCTACGATATTGTCTCTGCGCCACCCTGGGTTAACTGGCAGAGAATGCCTAAGGCATTAAGTCCACGTATATACTTTTCGTTGCATAAAAATTCAATAAATAATAAGTTAAATTAACCACTATGAAAAGAAGGCATGGTATTTACGAATGTGTTTTTTTAGGTCTTCAATTTCTGTATAACTTTTCAATTTTTCGGAATTGGAAGAAGTTTGTTGCGCCTGCAGGTGAAAATCGAGATCCTCGTTTCAAAACGTTGACAGGAATTCATGGTATCAGGTGTGATATTGCCTTTTAAATTTCTCTCAGTTTACTTCAAATTTTTAATAATATTAACTAATATTGTTTTTTTTTTTGCTTTAGAGCCATAAATATGAGCTTCGTCGTGATAGGTCATGCAACTTATGTTGCTGGTGCATTACTCGTAAATCCCAAGTTACTAGAAGATGTAAGTTTGTTTTACTCATACTTTGTAACTTTCTATTACCACCGATATCTTAATAAAAAAACATAGTACATTATATTTTAGGAAATATGCTAATATTCCAAATTGTAAAAAAAAATATTATATTTAGATATTCATTTTTATTTCAGTGGCTTGATGTTAAATTCTTTAACATATTTATGAACGGGTCAGTGGTAATGCAGTCATTCTTTTTAGTCTCGTCTTTCCTACTAGTGTATAACTGGCTGATTGATTCAGAGAAACGTCCACTTTCATGGAGCATACTGCCGCAGCAAATCATATTGAGGTGGTTGAGGTAAGAATACATAAAATGACTCAGCAACAAAGTCTAGCTACAACTATTTTAACTAATTGTGTTATTTTGTTATGCGTGTGCTATTATTATTATTATTTATTATTATTATTATAATCTTTATTGTACACCAAATAAACAAAAATACAGGACAAACATTTAAAAGAATAAGTGCACAATGGGCGGTCTTATCGCACAGGGCGATCTCTTACAGACAACCTATTATATACCTCGATTATTGTATGGGAAGTTATAAGTCAAGCCACACTTTTCTCTGTTGGCCACATTATCAAACGTTTTCATTTTTAACTAAGCAACGGGAAAATGAGATAGCCATAGATAAATATTTATAATTTAAGAGTGAAAAAATGGAGCTTGTAATTACAGGGTACTCCGATATGGACAGGTTATAGTGGTTATTTTTTTTATAACCGTCCAGAAAGTGCCTTACTTAAAAGATAACTAGCGGCTTAGATAGTCTCAGTCAAACCCTCGTTAATTGTGGTAGATTAAGTCATTTAGAAGGCAATGTAGATTTTTAGAGGCGAATAAATAAATCTATTAAGAAGAAAGTTTTCTGAATTACTTAAAATACACTGCACTGAATTACACATAAGAAAAGAAGAACCTAAGTAGATACGCCAACAGTTTCACAGCAAGATGTTTGCAAACCTATTCTTAATTTCGAGATAAATAAAAAAAAGACATTATTTAGCTGTTTTTGATAGAAATGAACAATTTTTATGAGCATTTTAACTGCGATGTCTTATAATAAAATTATACATAGATGATTATGTTACAACCAAAAATAGCGTCCTTTTGAACTTTGGTACAAGCCCGTAACATTTTCTGATACTATTGAAAACACTTAGTTCACCAATATTCAGACGTTGAAATATTCAAAATTAAGCCTGAGCAGGAATTAAATGCGTGCTATAATTTTACTTTGTTTATTGCAGATTGACTCCATCGTACGCCCTCGTCATGGTATTAACAATGACTTGGTTTAGTAGGCTAGCATCAGGAGGACCATTGTGGGAGGTATGTTTTTATTTGGGCATGTTTTCGTCATCAGCTTCAATGATTGTGTCATTAGCTTTTTTCACATATCTGAAAGTTCTATACCCCCAGCCAAGTTGCTAATCGGCAATCGTTAACGCTAGCAGAAAGCTTCAAATGTACGGAAATGACGTCATCTCTCAGTCACGTGGTTAGAACAAAAGAATTGGCGGCGCAGCCAACTCGAAGCGTTCGACGCACGCGAAACGGTTGTAACTTGGCTAGGGGGCTGGTATAGTGTGATTTAATATAATTTAACATTGCCTCTTCTTGAATATTATAAAAATGGTATATCGTCATGTTTAATTTTACATACATGATACAAACAGAATTTATTCAAATTTTTTTTTTTTCTACAGAAAGTCATATATTACGAAGTTAAGGACTGTCGGCGCAACTGGTGGGCGCATATGCTTTACATCAACAATTATATTGATCGAACCAACTGCATGGTGAATTCTTGGTAAACAACTTTATGTATTTGAATGTTGTTTCACTATTTCAACGGTTTTTTCTCTCTTCATATTTTTTTTTACTTTCTAAATTTACATAGTAAGACCAGTTGACAAAAGAGCTACAATTCGTAAGATATTAAATTAATAACTATTTTTTTATTTATTGCTTTATTTTAATATCTTCTGTCTTTTTTTGTCCAGGTATTTAGCAGCAGACACCCAGCTCTACATCTTCGCCGTCATCTTATTTTTATTTTGCAGAACTAACCTAAAAAGAAAAGTGGTACTGAGCTTTTTCTTCGTGGTAGGAATCATAATTCCCATGTTGCATACATATTACCAAGAGTTGCAGGGTATTCTCATTGCAGCTCCGGAGTAAGTACTTTTTAGTTATAACAACTACTAACTTTTCTTCTGGTGTTACTGTTGTAGTATATTATAGGTATATTTTTTAAATTAAAAGTAACCTTTAACATTAAAAGATTGTGTAAATTCTAGTTACTGATGATTCGGACACAGTGTCCAAATCGACACATTTTATTTTCAATACATTTTTCACTGACGATTTTTGACAAGCTGACCATGGTCAAGTAAGACCTTATAATATTCATTGGTATTTTTTTAAATTATATCAATGATGTTTGAAAATCTTCTACTTTCAGTGTGGTATTTAAATTGTTCCTGGGAGATCCCACGTTTGAAAAAAATTACTCGAAAGGGCATACAAATATAGTTGGCTGCATCATCGGCATGGCGTTAGGCTACATTATCTACAACTGGCAGCAGAATGATGGAGATCCAAAGCGATTCCAGGTAAACTTTCTTATTAAACGGATGGTCAATGGGGCCGAAATGTTTAAGAGTATCGACCGCACACCGGAAAACGCAGCGTTCGAAAGCTTCCCACAAGGTAGACCAACGACCTGGCGTGCTATTCTCCAAATATGTACATGGGATTTACAATCCAATAAATCTATACATTGGATTGTTAATTCAATGTACTTCGCTCTCGACTCATCGCTGTGGTCAGCGCTGCGCTCAAGGCTGTTTTCTTAGAGAATAGCACTGCTGATGAGAGTCGCGGGAATGCGGTGGATGCGAGACGCACAGGATCGGTAGTTGTGGCGACGCTTGGGGGAGGCCTATGTCCAGCAGTGAACGTCTTTCGGTTGAAATGATGATGATGATTTCTTATTAAAGCTGTAGCTTAATTGGCAAGAGTAACGGTGATCCAGATAGTAACCCTGATATTAGATTAAAAAAACCTGACCCTGTTTTAAGTCTCTTTTTTATCACTTTCCTATTTCTAACTACTAAACTATACCTATATTTACACATGTAACCACGCACTAAACACGGAAACCAGACTACGATAGATAAATGGGTAAATAAAGTTTAGGTTATCAGTAAAAAATCGCTTTTAGCGATAAGACCGCCCATTGTGACACTAATTTTAAGTTCCTGTTGTAATTTTTATTATTGGTGTACAATAAAGAACATATCTATCTGTCTATATACATATATCTAAAATAGAGATAAAGTTCTACGTATATATTATTTAACAGATCTCATCCTAAGAAATTATTTAATGTTGGTCGTGAGAATCACAAAACCGGTTGATACTACAATGCTTGAAAGAATAAGATAAATTAAATAAGATAAATTTATTATCATAAAAAACACGTATAAATACAGTGAGGCTCTGACTCCTGCGCTAGGTGGAACAACTCTGTTACAGGAATATGCAGCTGTAGAAGTTTTTTAGCTGAATAGTATTGATAAATAAAATGTCAACTGGTTGGAAACGCCTATGGCAGTTAGCCCACTTTAATACAATACTATCTTTTCCCATTTGATGTGATCACGCAAGGAAACTCCGAACATAGCCCTTTCCATCGCCCTTTGGGTGACTTTGAGTCTTTTTGTGAGGCCCATTATAAGTGACCACGTTTCGGAGCTATAAGTCATCATTTGCAACACGCACTGGTCATAGATTTTCGTCTGAGACACTGTGGTATATTGGAGGAGAAGACACCGCGCAGCTTCCCGAATGAAATGAAGATATCCGCAGGACAACCAAGGTTACCGACATAGCTCGAAGAATCGCCAAACTTAAGTGGCAATGGGCAGGGCACGCAGAATAGATGGTCAATGGAGACGAAAGGTTCTGGAATGGCGACCACGAACCGGAAGACGCAATGTTGGATCTCCAAAAAGGTGGACCGATGACCTGGTCAGGGTCGCGGGAATCCAATGGATGCGTGGCGCACACGGCCGGTCGTTGTAGCGACGCTTGAGGGAGGCCTATGTCCAACAGTAGACGTCTTTCGGCTGATATGATGATGATGATGATATGATGAAGTATTTTTTGTGACCGTAACAAAAAAGTTAAATTCTCCTCTCCTTTCTCTCTTCAGACTTCTTTTAATGTGTTTTTTTTTCTATTACAGAAATACCGGTACTTATACTGGTCTTTGGCAGGCATGGCTATGCTTGTTTGCTTAACTGGATATATCTTCTTTGCTGATGGTCCACCATTGCCCGTATATGTTCATATGCTGTATGCTGGTCTCCAGAAACCTGCCTTTGCTATTGTCATAGCCACTATCATAGCTGGAGTTGTTATCCAATTTGAAGGTACACTCTTTATTTATTTTAATTAGTAAGATAAAATTTAATAAACTATTATCGACAAGAATGATTCCGTCAGTGCAAATGTTTAGATTTTATTTTAATACTAATAAATTTAAGTATTTTTAATATGGTGGCCGAGTGGTAATGGCCCCGACTTACGAGTTGTAGGTCGCGGGTTCGAACCCAGCCAGGCGCATTACTTTGTGTAATTTATTTAATCACCACTGCTCTCAAAACGGTGAAGGAAAACATCGTGAGGAAACCGGCATGTCCTAGAACCAAAAATTCGAAGACATGTGACATTCACCAACCCGCACTGGGCTCGCGTGGTGGATTACGGCCCATTCCCTCTCCTAGAGAGGAGGCCTGAGTCCCAGCAGTGGGAACATCGAAAAGGCTGATGATGATGATGATGATGATTTTTAATATAGGCAAAGTAAAAAATAAATCAGCGACACAGTTATATAAAAAAAATGGGAAGGGAGGCAGGAACCTCCCGAACTTACCATGTCCGATGAGAACCTGCGTCATGCGGAAGGTGAGGACGCCGTGAGGTCTTTCCAGCCAAACCTCATAGAGGGGACTTACCGTAATCCCAGTAGTTTCGGCTATGCATTGATACGTCAATCAGTCGGTTTCTTCTTTTATATAACTGGCTACTACCAGTGGCAGCAGCATAGTAGGAATCACTTCTGTCCAGTGGATATATTTACAGACTTATAAACTTACTTACACAAGACACACTTTAACTGTCTTCTTACTTATAGGTATCTATCGACCAATTCTGGAGTGGCGACCTTTCGTGTTCCTCAGTCGGTTATCGTACAGCGCCTACCTCTTACACCTTCCCTACGTAAGAACTGAAGTTGTTTCGATTATGCACGTTCAGAGAGCCACATTTTTCGGAGGTGTAAGTGTATTTTATTTATCTTCATTTGTGTCTCATTACTCCGTATCATGATCACCATCATCATCAATTTTCCAGTAGTCCGCTGCTGGACCTGTGTCCAGCCACTGCCTTTGCTGGTGTAGTAGTTGTGGACACACATATACTGTGGTCAGTCAAGAAAACAGCCAAATAGAACAAGTAATAGAAAAAGCTGAAATCGTAAATTAGGGGGCAATGGCAGTGCCCTTGCCAAGGCGAGTATAAGAATAGCACGGCCAACCCCCTGTAACTTCGTTGTCAATCAAACTGGAAGCCTGAACTTTAAGTAACCAAGCAGGCATTGTATTCAAACAAGAAATTTGATAACGTGACATAAATTCAGGGTTATAGGTACTCTGGGAGCCATATTAAGTATGTTGAACTTTAATTAAGCTTTTAAGGCAAAAATCATAAATATTTTATAATATTTAGATTCAGTCACTGATTCTGAACATACTATATTCAGATTATAACCTAACCTAATAGTTTTGTGAATATTTTTCTTACAAATCTCTATTTCTTAGTGATTTCAGATAAATTATTTTTTACATTTCAGGCGATAAAATGTCTAACTATATTAGTAGGCGTTTACATAGCATCACTTTTCTTCTGCTTGATGGTAGAATTGCCTTCTGCTAACATCATTAAAAACATATTCAAGAGACCACACACTGAAGAAGAAAACAAAGAAACTGTTAAAGAGGCTAAAAAGACAGAAGATGACAATGGAACAGATATGAGTCAAACAAAAACAGAAGATGGCACTATTGTTATTAAAATGGGAACCAGATTTTAGATTAATACTCAATTGTTATATGTATTTAATAATGGTTGCGAACTTGCTATTCAAGCACTCTCATTCTCTAACTATACTGTGTCAACATAATATTAACGAAAACTAACATTAAAATGCCATATAATCCCATATTGGACTGTAAAAACCATAGTCGGGCTAAAACAATTTTTTTTTTGTATTACATGTTTTAAATACGTTTTCATACTATCGCTATTATTTCGATCGAATTAGTTTACATCACTATTTCAGTAGCAACCTGCATTCGTGTCAGTGATACGCCATTCAAATACTAGGTACCCTTATTTTTACGTAGTTACAGTTCATACTGAACAATGCTATCTAGCGATAAGTGGAGATACTTGGTAGTCCAAGATGTATTTCTTTCTGATTTTTGCCAAATTGATTTAGACTGTTGATATTAAAGTTGCATTTCGTATAATTTTTTTTTTTTTGCATTTCGTTTACGCCCTGTTTTTGTTTTTAGCCAATCATATTTTTGGATTTGCAGTAAGAGTAAATCGTAAATGTACGGTTGTACGGTTTGGTGACACCGGTTCTGGTAAAAAACATTTTCTCAAGCTACTTCCACTGTTTTTACTGTTCCGTGGTTAGAGTTACCCACTCCCGCGCGAATTGTAGTTTGCCGCCGGCGAACTCACTGCAACCATTTACATGAACGAGCTATGGCGTGACGGCGTGAGGAGATCGCGCATGTCCCATGTCCAACATCCCGCGCGTTTTCCTGCGTCCGCATTCCCACTATGGATACTCCAAAGAAATCTCTTATGTTTGAGTTGCCTTGTAATCTGGCGGAACACTTAAGCCAAAGTAATAAAGAGGCCGCATGTTGTTATGTTTTGAAATTTTATCTCACGATTATGCCTTAATTCATGTACAGAGCTTAGTTATATTTTTTAAGCTATTGCATAGCTTCTATCGCGGGCCTTGAGCGTGGAGACCGAATCCAGAAATTCCGTAATAGTCTAAGATCCGATTAAGAACGACCTTCACCGGTCTGTTTAATGGATGAAACGTATTTTATGATAAATTTAGTGTATTAAATAATATAACGCGGGTGGGTTGCCTAAGAAATTCCTTTCCAGACTATTATTAATTAAAAATTGAAAATTTACTTTTTGTTTAGAAAAATGCTCAACTGTTATTCATACCAGATTTTTTTGCAGACAACACTATGACATCGTATTCGTAATGAAACAGCGTTTATTTTGATATAGAATTTGTTGTATATCAAAATAAACACACCTGTTTATACATACCTGTTTATACCTGGCAACACATAGTTATGCCAGGAAACAAATAGGCAACCCAACATTTTTATGGTCTAAAGGCTTCACACTTTCGGTTAGTATTAAATTTATTCGTTAAACACACCGGTGCATATTTAAAAAAAAAAAAAAAAATTGTTTGGCCAGGAATTTCTCAGGCAACCCACCCGCGTTATATTATTTAATATACTAAATTTATCATAAAATACGTTTCATCCATTAAACAAACCGGTGAAGGTCGTTCTTAACCGTATCCTCTACTATAACGAAAATAACCTAACACCCTTTTTTTTTTTTTTTTTTTTTTTTTTTTTTTTTTTTTTTTTATTTTTTTTTTTTTTATGGTGGGAAAAAATCATGCATTGACATCCCCCGCCCTTGGGCGGAGCGGGAGATAGTGTCAGACTCTTACTGACTAAAAGACCCACCCCGTTCCTTCTAGCCTTCATACCGGGGCTCGAGCGCCCTTTCGGATAACCCTGGCCCCAGTAGGCTTCGACCCGGCTGGGTCCCTACTGTTGCTGACAACTCCTTGAGGCGCGCGGGAACAGTGCGCGCCGTCGACGACTTGGGCTTGGTCCGGACAGTTACCGGACGGCCGGACAGTGAGCTACCCATTGCTCACTGTCCACAAGCCCGCGCCTACGTTGGCCGGAAATCGGGATCAGAATCCCGGCGGCGGCGGCGGCGATGGCGGCGATAACGCCGTTGCCTGATGCGTTCGGCCTCCTCCTTTGCGAGCATTACTGCTTCGCAGAAGTCGGCGACCGCCTGCCACTCCTCCTCGCTCCGGACCATGGCCTCAACCAAGGCCCGGCGCGAGAGGTCTCCGCCGCCGATCGCCCCCACGAGGGCACGGCGATGCTCCGCCCAAGCAGGGCACACCTCGACTGTGTGCTCCACCGTGTCCTCCGGGCGTTCCGCACAGTGGCGACACCCGGGCGTCACTTCCGCATGAATCCGGTGCAGGAAACTCCCGAACGAACCATGTCCGGTGAGTACCTGCGTCATGCGGAAGGTGAGGACGCCGTGAGGTCTTTCCAGCCACGCCTCAAAGAGGGGACTTACCGCCATGATTGTGGCGTGCCCAGCACTGGGTTGCGATAGTCGTTGACGCCATTTCACCATGAGATCCCGCCGGAGCTCTGTCCGCCATGCCGTGACCTGTCGCGGCAGCGGACTTTCACCCCGGCGTTGCATCTCCACGCGCATATCGTGCATATGTGCAAGGACTGTTGCCTCCAGATCCCACGGTGGTAGGCCAGCCAGAAGGCTCGCCGCTTCGCGGGAGACCGTGCAGTATCCCCGCACCATCCTTATCGCCATGACCCTCTGGCAGGCGTTCAGTATGGACGCCGGTTGCTTTTTCAGCGACGGCGCCCACACCGGCGCCCCGTAGAGGGCCATGGACCGAACGATCCCCGCGTAGAGCCTCCGGCAGGAGGCGTCTGGACCCCCAAGGTTGGGCAGGAGCCGCTTGAGCGCAGCCCCAGCCCGGTTGAGTTTGGGAGCCAGACGTCGGAAGTGCTCCACGAAATTCCACCGGCTGTCGAGGACGAGTCCCAGGTACTTCATCGTCGACCCGACACCGATGTGAACTCCTCCTACCGTTAGTTGGGAACTCAATGGCGGCGCGTTCCGAGACTGGCGACCGTGGAAACACATCGCCTCGGATTTGTGAAGCGCCACCTCGAGTCCCAACTCCTGGATCCTATCAACGACCATCGCAACCCCGCGTGTCGCTAGGGCGACCGCCGCCTGGTACGACTCTCCCTGCGCTAGAACCAGCGTGTCGTCTGCGTAGCAAACCACGCTGACCCCGTCAGGGAAGTCGCCGCGCAGCACGTAGTCGTACCCGATGTTCCACAAGGGTGGCCCTAGTACCGACCCCTGCGGAACACCGCACGACATCTCTCGACGTTTCCAGTCTCCCTGGTGACCGGGGTAGACTATAAATCTATCCGACAGATAGGCCTCGACCACTCGACAGAGGTATTCGGGCACCCGGTGGTACCGGAGTGCCCTCCGGATCGTACTCCAGGGCAGGGAATTGAACGCGTTGGCAATGTCCAAGGACACTGCCACGACACACCTGCCCCGGGACACCGCATCCCCCGTCGTGAGGGCTCGCACGCGCATGATGGCGTCCACCGTAGAGCGCATCCTGCGAAAGCCGAACTGTCCGTCCGAAAGGTCCGGCCCCACCCGTGTTAGGCGCCCGACGAGGCGGTTTGCAATGACTCTCTCAAAGAGCTTGCCCACCTCGTCGAGCAGCACAATGGGCCGGTACGCGGACGGAGAGTCCGCAGGGCGCCCTGGCTTCGCTATGAGGACCAGTTTCCCAGTCTTCCAGCAAAGTGGGAACTGGCCCCTCTCCAGGCATGCGCTGAAGAGCCCTCTCAGTCGAGGCCCGAGAGCCTCCATGGCCAGGACCCAGGCCTTTCCAGGCAATCCGTCGGGTCCTGGGGCGGTGTTTTTGGCACTCAGCCTTCGCACCGCCACTCTCATCTCTACCTCGGTCACCTCTGGAGCATCGTCGTCGTCGTCGCTGTTGCGGTCCGCGTCAGACACCGCTGGTGGTGGAGGCGGAGCCATGGGCGGGGGGGAGTGTTCCCCCCGCGCAGGGAACAGAGCGTTCACCGCACCCTCAACGATCTGGGGCCGGAGACTCTGAGTCAGCGGGGGAGCCCAGGGGCGGAGCTTTTCCCGTACCATATTGTACGGGCGCCCCCACGGGTCCGCGTTCAGAGACCCCAGCCACACGTTGCGGGCCTCCAGTTTGGCCCGCTTGATCTCCGTCCGGAGGGTGCGTTTTGCCGCTCTGTATCCCTCATACAGCTCCGCCTCTCTGGCTTCCGCATCCAGCGGGCGGATGCGGCGCCTGCAGTGTCTGGCGTACCGGCGTCGCGCGTGACTGCATGCGTTGCGCAGTGCAGCAATCTCCGGCGACCACCAGCACACCTGGCGCTTAGCTCGCCCTGGACGGACTCGGGGCATTGCCGCGTCGCAGATTTGCGACATGGCCTCCCGGAACCACTCCGCCTCGACGTCTATGTCGACAGGCCTGTCCGGTGCTTGCACCCAGGCCTGTACCGTCGCGGCTTCCAGGAGGAGCTCCCGGTCCATCTGCTTAAGCGCCCACCGCGGACCGCAAGGGCTCTGTCGGACCGGCGCGGCCGAAGTTTCGGCGGAGACGTCCAACCGGATGTACCGGTGGTCGGAGTACGTCTCCACCTCCTCCATAACGCGCCAGTCGACGACACGCGGCGACAGAGCGGGGCTGGCGAACGAGATGTCCACCACTGATTCACCCCGCATCCGCGCCAACGTGGGGACAGAACCCCGGTTCAGGACGACCAGACCCAGAAAATAACCTAACACCCCCCCACTCATTTGTTTTTTGAGCGTGGTGACCGATAAGAAAACAAATGAGTGAACAATCAATCAAAATTCAATTCAATGTGTGAAAGTGTAACTTCAATTAATATCAAAGAAAAAAAAACAAAGGAAAAAAAATACTGCATAAATAAAATAAATAAATAATTATAATTGCATAAGTTGGTAAAAATGCTATGCAATAGCTTTACCGCGGCAGTCCCCGAGTGCCATACGTCTTTTTTTTTGTATAGTCTCTTTCTTGTAATGTGAACGTGAGAACACTGTATACTCCACGAACTCTTAGACTACTTCCTATTACGACTTACTTTTTTTTATTATGATTATTTTTATTGTGCTTTTGTGTACAATATTGTCTGGTCTACACTGTTCTTACATAATATCTATCAATATTGTAACAACAACCACTTTTTTTAAAAGAGTAACTTTGGAGTTTCTTGCCGGTTTTTCTCCATAGGAAACGACCAATTTGGAACCGTGCACTAGCTTCTGACGTTTTATAAGTGCCCATGTAGGCCTATGTGAAATAAAATATTTCGACATTGACTTTGAGAGTGTTTGTCGGTTATATCTGACGGGGGTGATTAAAAAAGTTACATAAATTATTATCATTATTTTAGTTCTAAATAGCGCTAATACTATATGTATATCCAAAGTAACTGTGGTTTGAACAAGACAAATCTGCCACAGTAAAAACTTCTTCATTCGCTCTAGTTAACAATTCGTTTCAAGATTTAGTACAGTATTATAAAATTCCTTGAAGTACTTCAGATTGTCTGTAAAAAATTACCCTGTGCGTTAAAACCACCCATTGTAAACTTATCTACACTTAATATTATAAAGAGGTGATAATAGTACATTATGATACAAGTGTATAATTTTGGTGATTATGAGCTGAAGGCGAGGATCTTAAGAGAGCCGAGGACGGTAATCGTAAATATTCACGTGTATCATACGACGTTTTTCGACACACTTGAGAAGAAAAATTTTACAAATTAATTAATTATTGCTTTATCAGCAAAACTGTTTTTTTTTTTGTAGTATGGCGGCAAAAAATTGATCTTTCTTCTTATGCGCGCGCATCTTAGACTAGCTACTCTAGCTAGAATGTTTGAATAAAAATAAGAATGAGGTTGCATATGTTTATAAACAGAAAAATATTTTTATTTTATGAAAGGTTTTATTTATTAAACATTTAAAAGTTAAAACAGTTTATTTAAACACAAATTAGCATAAAATAAGCAAGCAAGACACTAATTTGTACTATTGAACGCAATCAATCTTTCGAATTCAATGTTTGATTTGAGAACAGAGGTTTAACAAAAAAGGTTATCACTACATTATCAAAGTTGTGCATAATGGTAATCAAAAAGTCACAGTTTGGTTACAAGCTACATTATATACCTAAGTGTATTGCAATTATAGTCACTTTCTGAGCAAGTGTGTCGAAAAATATTTTTCTACACCAATATTATAAAGAGGGAAAATTTGTACTTTTGTGTGTATGATTGTTATGGATAAATTCATAAACTACTGTGTCGATATCAAAAATTCTTTCGCCATTGGAAAGCTACATTTACTTTGAGTAACATGGGCTAGAGGTAACATTAGTTTTTTTGTTTTTTGGTTTTTCCTGAGTAACATGGGCTATATTTTAAGTGCGCGGGCGAAGCCGCGGGAAAGCTCTAGTTTTTAATAATTTTTGTCCTGTATTTTTTGTTCATACGGTGTACAATAAAGTATGTAATAATAAATAAATACCTCGTCATTATTATCATGACGTCATGTATATAACCAATCATACGTTTGCTATATCTAGCGCCAATCAAAAAAGCGCCAAACAAAAAAAAGAAAAAGAAAAGAAGGAAGCGCAGAACGCTAGCCAGCCGGAATCTCTGCGGCAAAGCACCAGTTACGCCTAGTGCAAATGTGTGTGCCGCCCCACCAAACACTCCAGTGTACATCTCTCGCCTGCATCACACCTCAAGGGTGGAAGACATCGTGGAGTTCGTGCGCCAAAAGACGAAGTACGCCCTGAAGGTGCAGCTGTAGAAGTCGCACCGAAACGTCAATTTCAAGGCGTTCGTGTTGCGAGTCCCGAACACTTTTCTGCCCCTCATGCTGAAGGAAGACTTTTGGCCGCAAGGCGTGGCGTTCCGTCGCTTCCGTGGACAAATGCCACAGAATAGCACGAAGGGAACTTAGTGCAATATGAAGTGTTACTAACATAGTCTTAAGTCTTATTTACTAACGATAACTTGTATTTACTCTTGTTAGTCTATAAGGTATGTATCTATGGGCCAAGATGCCTGAAAATAAAATGATTTATTATTATTAATTTATTAACCTGTTCAGTAACAGTTCCAACAAAGAAACTACAAGCATTCTCGCAACTGACTCCATCCATCTGACTACATACCTTTTCGTTTTGAGAAATAATCAAATAAATAAAGTTTATTATTTCCGCTGCTAAATACAAATAAATCATAATCCAAGCTGATAATCATGATATGGCTTTAGGCTTTTGCCAAATAATCCCTCAATTATGCATATTGGAAAATTGCGATGGTTTGCTAAACCAACCTAATAATATTAGTAGGGTATTATAACTGTACTAGCTTTTGCCCACGCGGCTTCGTTCCCGCCTTTTCCTATCCTACTCCACCCTACTTTACCCTACTCTACCTTACTCTACCCTACCCTACACTACCCTACTATACCCTACTCTGCCCTACCCTACCCTACTCTACCCTACTATACCCTACTCTACCCTACTCTACCCTACTCTACTCTACCCTACTCTACCCTACTCTATCCTACTCTACCCTATTCTACCCTACTCTACCCTACTCACTACTTCATTTGTTACAAAAACTGTGATAAATAAAGAACCGCTCGACCGATTTTGTGCAAACTTCTACACCATCTACTAAATAGTCTGTACAAAGCCTAACCATTTGGTTTGGATAGGTGCGCCCGTTCTTGAGTTATAAAATTACAACGAAAAATGGCATTGATTTTTATATACCTATATAGATAATACAGTATTTTTTATTACTTTGAAAGTACAGTACACGTTGTAATCATTCTGAGAGATACATATAAAAAATGTAAAAGTCTGCGCTGCGACTAAATTCCATTTACAATAAATTTTACACTTAGTATCTTTGCTTACCGAAAATAAAGGTTAAAATAATTATTGAAAATCATCATCATCATATCAGCCGAAAAACGTCCCCTGTTGGACATAGGCCTCCGCCAAGCGTCGCCATAACGACCGGTCCTGTGCGTCACGCGTCCATCGGAGTCTTGCGACCCTGACCAGGTCATCGGTCCACCTTGTTGGAGGCTTTCCCACGCTGCGTCTTCCAGTACGTGGTCGCCACTCCATAACCTTTCGTCCCCATCAATCATCTGTTCTGCGTGCAATGTGCCCTGCCCATAGCCACTTAAGTTTGGCGATTCTTCGAGCTAAAAATATAAGAAAAAAAAATATATATTGAAAATAATAAGAAGCAAAATTGGATTAGCAAAGGTCTAAAAGAAAGTTGCAAAACAATGCGTACGTTACGTTTTAATTAATAGTAATTAAAACGTAATGTACGGTTCGTTTTGCTAGATACTCATATAAATGCGGCTAATAAATAAAAATAACTACATATCGCACTCAAAGCTTTTACAAAAATCCTACGCCTCAAAAAAGAACGCCAATATCAAATACATAAATAATAATGAAAACAAGTGCAAAGGCTACCTGCGCAGTAAGAGCGGTTTCGCTCTACGTCCGATCCGAATCCGATCCGAACCCGTGAAAATATGGGTCTAGAAAACTCGCACCTAATTCGGATATTGCTTACGCACTAGTCCAATCTCTGATACAAATCCAAGAAATTCAGGAGCCATCTTTTGGAATACGTCATTTTACGCGGAGCCACAGCAGTATTTACGTCGTTGATCATGAGTTCTTTCAATCGACGTCAACTTCTGGCAATACTATTGTACGTTGCATACCCCGCCCGCCCTACTGCTTCTCTGCTCGTATGCAGCTCGGCTTCAACTCGGACGCAGTGCGCGAGCATTCATACAAATAATACTATGGCTACTTCGGTCCGTAAAAATCTTCTCCGTAATGTGAGATTCTAGAACGACGGAAAGAAATCGGATGACGGAGATCGGATCTAGTGCGTAAATTACCATAGAAATAGTTCTACGGCGACTACGGACCATACTTTCATGGGTTCGGATCGGATTCGGATCGGACGTAGCGCGAAACCACCCTAGTAAAAGATGGAATTAATAATGATAATTTCAAAGATAATAAAAAAAAAAACAATTTACAAATTCTGTAGAAATAGCATCTTTTTTCAATGATCATTACATCAATATGACACAAAATTGTACTAATACGAAAAATAATTTTTTACACCACCTGCTCGATAATGTCGTTTTACACGTCATACAAACCTCACTTAAAGCAAGTCATTATATGCCTAGGGAGATAATGCAGTATGGCCGATCCCTAGGGAATAATGAGATTTGAATTTGGAGCATCAAGAATCGTCAACATTGTGAATTAAAATGTAGGCGCATCGAACAAGTTGACTCGAAATTCAAACCAGAGTGTGTAATCACTATGATTCAAACTGGCCACTAACAAAAAAAAAAGAAAATAGAATAAAACGTGCGTACTGACGACACGGGAGCATTATAGAAAACTGAAACTATAGAATCATGGAGTAGTGAATTTTGTTTGTTTGATGAACTTGTAAATATAATACTTAAATTTCTCTAATATATGATTTGGTATACCAAATTGTCTTGTAATTATCTCACAGATGGTGTAAAAAATAGAGTATGCAACACGGGGATAAAGCTGTCTTTGTCTTGGGCGGCTTAAATTCCTCACTTCACTCAGGTTTCTTTATTAACTCCCTCGCAATGCTCGGGAGTTAATTTTATAAATCCCTCACTATCGTTCGGGATTAAAATGAGCAACCTTCGTTTCGTTCGGAATTTAACATGCCGCCCGCGACTTAAAGACACTGCTTTATCCCCTAGTCACATAAACTACTATTATTCTATTGAATATTCAGCAGTTCACACGATGTTTCTCAAACCTGTGTCCGAAAGCCACGTTCTGACAGAGATATTATCTCTAAATAATACAAATTATTCAGGTTATGATGAAATAACTTAATAAACTAGTGCGCCTCACACTGCTTACCATCAGGTACCTACTGGTTTATAACAGATAAAAAAATCAATACCAAAATTATGAAATCATGTGTAAATGAAATCATCTCAGTCCTGAGACATCTTGTTTTATCCTTCTCATTTGGAACTTTTCCCGATGCACTTAAACTATCCATCGTATATCTAATAAGACTTAATTTTTTTTTAATTAAAATAACTGTAAATGAACTAGTTCTTCCAGATACTCGTATATCTTGATTACACGTGTAGTTTTTTTTTAAATTTATTTAACAATTGTTACATATAGTTCACATGCTTAATAAATATTTAATTTTCTGTAATTTTAAAATTTTAACTAATTAAAATTAAAAATGACATAAAAAATAAAGTCGTAAAACTCCTCTGTAACACTTGACGATCGTCTAGTTAGGAGTGTATTATAAAAACTAGCGAAAAAAAAAACGATTGTTTGATTTTTATCTATTACTAGCGACTGCTCACGGCTTCGCTCCCGTGAAATGACTTCCTACCTTTCGAGCGATCAAAACAAAATAAAAATAAATTTTGAGTTTTAGCGAGACTTACGAACAGCAATAGATTATCTTAACTATATATAACTAACGGATTCTGGCGGGAACTTCAAAAAAGAGCGCGCGGAAAAAAAATCTCAAATTCTTTTTTAATTAAAAACTTGCATTTTTTACTTAAAAATTTAATAAAATAACAGTGCTAGGTGTGCTATATAAATGGTGGGAAACGAGGGGGGTGGGGACAACCCACCCACCCCAAAACGTCTTCGGTCTGAGGCCGGAGACGGAGGAAAGAACATGGACTTGGATGGCGGCGGCGGTGAGCTTGATTTACCGTACATTAAACCAAATTACAAAAGACTATACCCGGAAAATGCTAATTACGTAGACTTCAAAGTCTTCATTGAAGCTATCAATAATAAGGATAGAATAGGCAATAAGAGCCCTATCTACCTCAACCATATATTTTCTAGCGAAATAAAAGGTGTGACGGCTATACAGAGAATTAATGCAAATAAACTAGCAGTAATATTCAAACAATTTAATACGGCCAATAACTTTATTAATAACAGCGCTTTTCTTCACAAACATGGCTTGAAAGCATTTATTCCGGCTGCGCAAATAGAAAAAACAGGCATAATTAGATATGTACCAGCAAACATTTCCAACAAAGAACTTTACACTAAACTATCATCAATTTATGAAATAATAGCAGTAAGAAGATTTTCAAAGAAAGTAGGACAAGAGCGGATACCACTACAAACAGTTAGCATTACTTTTCTATCAAATATACTTCCAGACAATGTACAATATGATTTGTTTTCATACCGAGTTTTTGAATATGTCGCCCCATTACAGCAATGTTTCCGCTGCTTTAAATTTAACCACTCTGCTAGGATATGTAATGGCAAACAAAGATGTTCCATTTGTGGAGGTGAGCATTTATATAAAGAATGTGATAGACCAACAGAGATCTGCTGTTGCAACTGCAGCGGGCCTCATCTGGCAATATCTAGATTATGTCCAATTAAGATGAATAAAATTTTAGAAAAGAAAAATAAAATTACATATGCAAGTGCTACAACAACAAAACAAAACATGAATGAAAATACTCAATTTCCACCTCTACCACCTCCAAAAATGAAACCAATGGACACTGTAAATAAATTGGTAAATAAGTCTGTACATAAATCTGTAAATAAACCTATATCTGTAAATAATTCTGTACAAAGTGTAAATAAATCTAAAGATGTCCCTCCTAAGAGTGACATCAAATCCCAAATAGTTGCCAACAATGATGTACTTATGGCCCTGGTACAGACATTGGTGGAACTGGGAAATAAGGGAGATAATACGCCTACCACCGTAAATAGTATTAAAGAAATACTTCTTAAAAATCTAAAATAATGGATCCAAGACACACACTGTCTAAGCTTCGTATTGCTCAGTATAATATTCAAAGTGCTAATAGTAAAAAACCCTTATTGATTCAATTCTTACAAAAACAAAACATTGACATTTGCTTACTTAACGAAACATGGTTTAAAGACAATAGTTTTAGAATACCTGGCTATAATATTTATAATAAAAATTCTAATAATACTCATAATGGTGTAGCAATATTGATTAAACCATATTTAAAATACAAAGTTTTAAACACTAGATTTTATGAAGACATTCAAACTGTTGCTTTGTCCTTATCTACTGTACATGGTAGCTTGACTATTCTTTGTGTATACTGCCCTCCTAGTGGACATATACGGATCAATAAACTACGTAACATAATTAATGATCTTCCAAAGCCTATTTTTGTCAGTGGTGACTTTAATGCACACCACATTGCATTTGGATGCCTATCCACTAAGAGCAGAGGTCAAGATTTATTTAATATCATAGATGACTTGGATCTATGTATTTTAAAAGACGGTAGGTTTACAACTGTTAACAACCCGAGACGAAATCCGTCTGCAATTGATGTTAGCTTTATTAGTGCTAATCTCGCATCAATATGCGAGTGGTCTGTGCATGACGACGCTATGGGCAGCTATCACTACCCAACAATAACAGAAATTTCACTACAAATAGATAAATATCATATTAATCCTCCTGTTGATAGGTTTATATATAAAAAAGCAGACTGGGAAAAGTATAAAACTATTTCCAAAACAATATTTAATGATTTAGTCCTAAAATTGTATGATCCTATTTCAACCTACAATGATTTTTGTTCTCGATTGAATACTTTAAAAGATATGACGATTCCTAAATTTAATAAACCAAATGATTTCAAAAGCAGACCTCCAGCTCCTTGGTGGAATGACATTTGTGAAAAAAGTGTAATTGCCTCTTACAATGCATTGAAACTTTATAGAAGGGAACCTACCATGGAGAACTATTTAGCATATAAAAGAAAAGATGCACTTAAAAAAAGAACCATATCGGAACAAAAAAGAATAGGTTGGGATAACATATGTAACACTTTTAATAGAACTACTCCTATAAGTAAGATTTGGAATCTTCTTAAAATGTTCAAAGGTATAAGAGTTGGCAATAAATCATATAAAGATGAGTTTATTTCTCAATTTCTAGATAAATTGTCCGACAATAGCAATTTAATTGACATTAATAGTTTTGGCAATATTTTCGAATTAAATAATGATAATCTAAATTCTAAATTTTTGCTAGATCCTTTTACATGGTCCGAATTTAAAATGAGCTTGTTATCCCGGAAAGACACAACACCTGGTTTAGATGATTTCCCCTATAGTATTATCAAAAATTTAGATGAGTCTGCACAAAAAATATTTCTTAATATCCTTAATTTACTTTGGCATTGTAAATGTATTCCACAATCATGGAAAACACAATGTGTCATTCCGATTCTCAAACCAGATAAACCTTCAGAGCTTGCCGGCTCTTATAGACCAATATCACTGTCTTCATGTCTAGGTAAATTATTTGAAAACATGATTAAAAATCGTTTGGATTGGTATATAGAATCTAATGGCATCATTCCACATGTACAATATGGATTTCGTCGTGGGCGAAGTTGTGCAGACAGCTTCACTTCCTTAATTTCAGACCTGAAACATGCAAAGGAAAGAAAGTTACACACTGTTTGTGTATTTTTAGATGTTCAAGGTGCTTTTGACAGTCTAGATCCGGCTATACTTGCACAAGTTATGTCTAGGTTAGGTGTACCTGGTCAACTATGTAAATGGATATATAATTTTTTAAATAAAAGAACACTCTACGTAAGACACAATAATGCATTACATGGTCCAAAATGTGCATCTAAGGGTACAATGCAGGGTGCTACACTATCTCCTTTGCTATACAACATATACACAAGTGAGATTTGTAAATTTGTAAATAGTGATGTAGATATTTTGCAGTTTGCAGATGATATTGTTTTGTACAGTAGTAATTATAATGTAGAAATTGCAATTGAAAATATTAATAGAGCCTTGTCTCAACTATTTCATTATTATAATGATGTGCTACATTTATCAATTAATCCTTCAAAAAGCAGTGCGATGATATTTGGAAATGAAAACACAAACTTAAATGTAGTATACAATGGAGAATCTATAAAACTAGTAAATTCAAAGAAATTTTTAGGTATTGTCATAGATAAGAAATTAACTTTTGAGGAACATATTAAATACATATCAAAGAATGCTCTAAAAGGTATAAACGTAATTAAATGCCTTGCAGGCGTCTCATGGGGAGCAGACCCAAAAATATTATCAATTTTGTATAAAAGTATTGTTAGAAGCCATTTTGATTATAGTTCTCTAGTTTATATAAATAGTAGTCATGTAAATAAATTGGATCTATTGCAGAACAGGGCTTTGAGAACAATTTCTGGTGCAATGTGCTCTACTCCCATAAGGGCCATGGAAGTGGAGACTAAAATTATGCCCCTAGCTTTGAGACGTATTTTACTTGCAAAGAGATTCTGTCTTAAATTAATTGCTGCTAATAATAGAAAAATAATAAATAAAATTGCACCTTCTGTAAATAGAACTCCTGGGCCTCTAACAACAGGAGAGGATCTCTTGAATGGCAAATCCCCAACATTATCCAAAATATTATTAAAAACAGAAGATAGTTTAACTGGTATTAGAAAACAGTGCCCATGGCCATGTTACTCCTTCTCTTACCAATGTATTTCACATCCTGTAAAGATATTGCAAAATCCCATAAATAATCAAAGTCAAAGTCAAAGTCAAAGTCAAATCATTTATTTCAAATAGACCATTTACAGGCACTTTTGAATAGTCAAATGTCGGTCAGTCCAAGAAAAGTGAAGCTAAATTGCACGTTCCAAAGAGTAGGTCTCTATGGAGAAGAACGTGCAAGAAACTCCATGGACACTCTTTTAAATCATATTATGAGTTACATTTAAAATGCTTGGTTACATATTACTTGTTGCTTCTATCATGTGAGCACAATGTCGATAATGAAATAAAAATGTAAAATAATTAAAAGATAGAAACTGAATTAAGCCACTGGCAGCTAAGAGATGACCAGTCCCATCTGACGGCACCCGTTCACGAGCATGACGCGTGCATCAGCCCCACTCAGCTCAACCATTTTGAAGGGAACTGAACGACCCAATAACACGTGCCACCAACAGCGAGACATTTGAGTGAGCATGACAAACTCTCAACTGCCATGCTCGTAATGTCAAAAAAAAAAAAAGTTGTAACCTAATAAAAATGCTCCATGGTGCTTCACATTCACAAACTTGAAAAAAGTGCTTCTACATTATACAATGCAATTGTCTTTCAAATTAAAAAATAATAATATTAGTTTCCAACTAATCAACTAATTAGTACGCCCTAGTGGTAGTGGAGCTGGACCAGCATTGAGCCAAGCATTTTTATCTTGAATATAATCCTCCAACTTATAATATGCTTGCCTGCATAGTGTGCGTTTAATACAAGATTTAAATTTCGTTTCATTGAGTTCTAATATTTGGGGTGGTATTTTATTATAACATTTCAAACAGTACCCCATGAAAGAAGAGGCTACTTTAGCCAGTCTGAAACCTGGTTGAACTAATTGATCCCTATTTCTTGTAACATAATTATGTCTATCGCCTCTTTTGCTAAAAAGATGAAGATTTTTTCTAACATACATGATGTTTTCATAGATATATTGACAAGGTACCGTCATTATGTTAATTTCTTTAAACAGTTCCCTTAAAGAATCGCACCGGCGGAGATTGTAAATAGCTCTGATGGCTCTTTTCTGTAATATAAAGATTGACTCGATGTCTGCAGCCCGTCCCCACAGTAAGATACCGTACGACATGACACTATGAAAATAACTAAAATAGACTAGCCTAGCGGTATCAACATCCGTAAATTGGCGGATTTTTCTAACAGCATATGCAGCTGAGCTAAGCCGCCCTGCAAGAGATGTTAAGTGAGGACCCCATTGTAGCCTTGAGTCAAGCGTAATCCCAAGGAAAATCGTTTTATCAACAAATTCTAGTTTTTCATTATTCAATACAATGTCACAATCACTACTTTTGACATTCGGTAAGGAAAATCTTATGCATTTAGTTTTTTTCCCATTTAGAACCAGATTATTAGCAGTGAACCAGTTTTGAACCTGCAATAGGGCGCTATTTTCGTTGTCAAGATTGTTAGTCTTTCTATTTATCTTAAAAATCAAAGAAGTATCGTCAGCAAACAACACCATATTAAGTTTATTTTGCAACAAATTGGGTAAATCATTAATATAAACTAAAAATAAAAAAGGACCTAAAATTGAACCTTGGGGCACCCCCATTTCAACATTCAATCCCGACGAATTGACACCGTTTATTTGCACTAATTGCTGTCTATTATTCAAATAAGATTTTAATAAGCTTAACGCTGCATTGCCTAGTCCGTAATGCTTGAGTTTCAGAAGCAATGTTTCATGAACTACACAATCAAACGCCTTAGATAGGTCGCAGAAGATGCCTATAGCATCTTGTGCCTCTTCCCACGCATTAAAAATGTGTTTTAGTAAGGAAACACCCGCGTCAGTTGTACAACGTCCTTTGGTGAAACCATACTGTTTATCATGTAGGATGTTATTGGAGTTAAAATGACTAAGCATTTGATTTAACATTACCTTTTCAAATATCTTGCTAAGAACCGGCAAAACGGACACCGGCCTATAATTATTAGTGTCTCTACTATTCCCGGATTTAAAGAGTGGTATCACTTTACTATATTTCATTAGATCTGGAAAGACTCCTTGATCTATACACAAATTAAATATTAAAGCCAAGTACGGCGCTATAGTCTCAATAATTGAGGTACAAACTTTGATAGACATACCCCATAGATCTTCTGTCAATTTAATCTTGATTTCTTTAAAAGCTTTTATTACTGTTATGGGGTTTATATGTTTAAAGTTAAATTCAGTCGAACAGGCTGCAACGTTCGCCTGTAATAAACCAAAAGCATGCGATGGCGACGAATTTAGGGCTTCAGTAGTTTTAATTGGTACACTGGTAAAGAAATTTACAAATTCTTCTGCAACTAGTTTGTTATCGCTAATAAGACCATGATGAGTCTCCAATGTGTAATCATTATTATTTCTTTTGTTTCTGTTGGTTTCATTATTTATAATATTCCAAACCGTTTTTATTTTATTATCTGCTGTTTTAACTTTGTTGCTAATGTATAAGGCCTTAGCTGCCTTACAAGTATTTTTAAACATTTTAGAATAAGTAGCAACATATTTATTAAAAGTTTCAGTGTTAATAATAGGCTTAAGGCCATACAACTCGAAAAGTCTTTCCCTACTTATTCTGATTCCTTTAGTTGCCCAGTCACTAAATCTAAACTTAGGGCAGATAGTTTTAGTTTTTTTCTCAAACGTCTGATTAAATTCCTTTTGAACTACTGAAAAAAAATTTTTATACAAAATATTACCATTGTTTTCTGCAAGGTTCCAATCACCCAACCTGCTAGTTAAAGTGCTATTAAATTTATTTAGTTTACCGGATGTTATTGGTCTGAATTGTATCTGCACTTGTTGTATTGGTAAGTTGGATTCAAATGTTACCATTAGGCCGCTATGATCAGAAGGCAGATAATTTACAATGGCTTTTTCTAAATATTTGCAGCAACAAAAAACATTATCGATACATGTAGCAGTAGTTGTCGTTGTTCGAGTTGGTTCAATAAACACATTTGATAAATTAAATGATTTGAAAAGATTTAATAATCTACTGCTATCTGAATTATTTTCTAAAATATTAACATTAAAGTCTCCGCAGATAATTACTGGTTTATTACCAGTTGAAAGTTTAGCCATAACATCTTCCATGACTGACTCAAAAATAGAGTAGTTTTGATAATTAGGGGGCCTATAAACGCACACTATGATATGCCTATCCAGCTCAACACACGACACTTCAATGCTATGTTCAACGGACAGTGCAACTATATCTTTACGAGTTTTAAATTTAATACTATTTTTAATAAGGATTAGTGAACCCCCACGTAACATTGACTTTCGGTTAAAACAACTGCCCACATTATAATTATCATAATTAATTAACATTTCAAAATCCTTTAACCAATGCTCAGTAAAACAAATGATGTCAAACATAGTTTTTTCCAAAAATAATTCAATTTCTAATTGTTTCGAAGAAAAACCCTGAATGTTTTGAAGAAACAAATTAAAGGATTTTTGCTTACCCCCTGTAGCTTGAATGCTAGACGATACTTTATTGTTAAGTTGACATAAATTGCCAACAGTACCAACTGTTGTCTTATTACCTAGTTTAAAATATTAGTACTACTACTAATGGTGGGACTAATTACTGGGTACGTCGACATACTATTTATGTCTGAGTAAATATTAAATGCTAATAGCTTCGCTATTTGACGTCTTAAAACAATAGGTAGGTATACAGTATACCTGGTCGAAAAAAGTTTATCAACAATATTGTTGATGTCAAAATATAAAAATTTATCACTATGGTGAGTAACTAAAAAATGCATATGCATATTTAGCATATGTATGTACTTATTTTGTCTGTTTGATAAGTGCTCAAAGTAAGGAAAAGCACACAAAATAATCTTTTTACAATTTATCTTCAACAGTTCAGTGACATTATTGGTGATATCATCTTTCTTCACATTTAAGCTATTACCCACAAATACAGTTAGAATAGCGTTGGGATCATATACTTGCTCATTTACTAATGACATTATGTGATGGTAGGAAGCTTGAGGTGTGCAATAATTTTGAGAAGGAAAAGGGAGTTTTTTACTAATTAATTGCCCTAATCCTCTTCCTATGCTATCTGAAAATATAACTGATTGATAATCCCTACTATTATGAGAGGAAAAATTAGAATTTTCTGAATCTACCCCTTGAGTTAATTCATGCTGAATGTGGGGTACCTGGTCGGGAATACAGTCCTGAGCACTGATGGGCTGGGATGAGTTCTCCGTTACCACAAGTTCGAGGCCAGTCGGGTTAGATTCTGTCTGGCAAGTGCATTTATTGTTTCTTAGAGTAAGAGAGTCTACTTTGTCCACCAACTCATTTGTTGCCAGAATATGTTCCTTTATTTGGTTCTTTGAACATACATATTTGTTATAAATTGATTTTAGGGAGTTATCAAGCGTCTGTATTTCAGACTGTAAGCGCTGAGTGTCAATTTGATAAATATTTATACTGTCTTCCAACTTAATCTGATAATTATTTAATTGATTAATTAAGTTAACACGTTCTTTCCGCAGTTGAATATTTTTGGAACCGTGTTTTTGTTGCTTCTTGTGGTTTTTACATTTTTTAATGATTTTATTGAGTTTAGCATATTTTTTAATTTTATATTGACTAAGTTTGTAAGTATTACTGTCTTTTAGTATGGAATCTTCTGTAAGATCAATTGTTACTAAGGCATGAGGGTCATATTTTGAATTTATTAATTCATCATATAAACGGTTAGTCTTCTCTCTAATAATTTAGATATCTTGCAATTTTTGGAGGATAATCAGAATTATTTTAGGCAAGAGTGAATAGGCTCTTAATAAACTAGTGCGCCTCACCATCAACGATTGCATCACTGCTTACCATCAGGTGGGATCGCAGTCAAGCACTAGTTTATACAAATTAAAAAAAAAAAAAAAAAAAAAAAAAAATATTATGTTATTTACACTGATGGCAGTAAGGGGAGTGATTATGTACATGCTGCTATATATGATCCACATGGAAAAGTTTCTCGAAGCTTTGTTCTGCATAATTTAAGTACTATATTCACTGCAGAGGCATATGCGGTTTATCAGGCATTATTACATATTCGCCAAATTAGCCATTGTAAATATTTTTTGATAGTATCGGATTCACTGAGTTTGATAAAAGCGTTAAATAACCTTACAGTTTCATTTAAGTCAATTTATATTCTGTATTTTATCAAGGAAATAGTTCATTAATTTTACCTTAAGCACATCAAAATTGCTTTCCTGTGGGTTCCTTCTCACCGGGGTATCTCTGGTAATGAAGCAGTTGATAAAATCGCATATGAAGGTAATAATGCTGTTGATGTTAGAAATGCAATGGACATTCCTATGACTGATTTCCTGCAATGTATCAATGAAAAAATATGTAAATTATGGTTAGAAATGTGGAAGAAAGACCAAGACATAAAAGGAAAGTGGTATGGCAATATTCAAGAAGCATTACCTGATAAACCGTGGTACAATAATTTAAAGGAAGCCAGCCGAGACTTTATCACTACGATTAATAGATTGCGCTTTGGCCATAATACTGCACCGTCACACCTTGCTAGACTTGGCATTATTGCAAGTAGCAGATGCCCCTATTGTGAATCCGAAGAAGGGACCGTTGAGCATCTTATTTTTGATTGTCAAAACTTTTTACTTGACAGATTAGTGTTGGCTAGTGAACTCAGTGATGTGAACATTAAGTGTGATTATTCTGCCCGCCCGCCGCCAATTAGACACCTTTTAAAAGACCAAAACACTTTCAAACCGCTCTATAAATATATTAAGAACACAATTAAATCTTTATAAAAAGTGATGTGATACATAGTGCAGTCTTTTGAAAAATAAAATAAGAATTGACTTAAAGGTCCAAGTGACCAGGTCATAAAAATACAAAAAAAAAAAAAAAAATATATAACTAACTACCAACTAATATAATAAAGAGGTAAAGTTTGTTTTTTTTTTATTTTTTTTTATTTGTATAATAGGAGGTAATCTGACGTGACGTGACGTGAATAAACACTTTTTCTTTCTTTCTTTTCTAATCTCTAGAAGTACTGGTCCGATTGCTAAAATATTTTTATCGATAGAAAGCTGCTTTATTACTGAGTGACATAGGATATATTTTATATACGCGGGTGAAGCTGCGGGCAAAAGCTAGTATATTATAAGATATCATTTACATTTTATGATAATTTGAAATATCTACCAGAAAAAAGAAATATTGCACCAACCCAAATTAACAACAAAACAAGACGTAAATAGTAAGCTACATTAATTTCCCTAAGCTACCCCAAAAAGCGTGTTGACACAGGAACAAAATACGCATTAATGGCAAACCTTTACAAAATTAGTAGTAAACAAAAGAACATCGCCCCTGTTTTGTTAGAACCAGGCCATCCAGTTAATGTCTTTTGGAAAATACTCGCACAAAACAATTCTTTATTCGCAATTGTGTCAACTCCCTCTCTTTTGTTTATTTTAGGGTGGCAACACTGAAAAAGGTACCACAGACTTTTTTATTTTTTGGATGTTTTTCGCAGCAAAGAATACCTGTGCCGAAATCTGTGTATTTTAGTCAGTATCTATTCAGACGATTTTTGTAATATTTTTGTTACAGTTTTCACAACGACTTAACTACACACCACAAATTTTTATTTAGTACAAATACTTAAAGGACTCATAAAAATAGGTTTTGTTACTAATAAAGTCTCAATAAATAATACCCTTAAACAGAAAAATGTACAGGGCTACCTTGCAAATCTTTCTGGAAAGTTTTGAGTATTTATTTACATATTTATTAAAGGTTACAGTATTGAAGAATGGCTTAAGACCGTATAGCTCATATCTTCTTTCCCTACTTATCCTAATATGTACCTTTAATCGCCCAGTCACTTAATACAAACTTAGGGAAAATATTTTTCGACTTCTTTTCAAAAGCAGTATTAAATTCATTGAGTACCACTGAAAAGAAATTATCATTCAATTTAAAGCATCATCATTACCATGGCCTAGACAATTTAACTTATTTTGTAAGTTACTACAAAATGACAATAAAAATTTTGTTATGGCAATAAAAATTGAAAAACACTGCAAAGCATTTTCTACTAGCAGTTGTTATGAATGATTGATTCAATTATGAATTTAACAATTTTGACTCATGGACAATTTTAGGTTTTCGTTTTTTTTTTATCTGGATTTATCATCTAGGGCCGGGGTATAAAAAAACAGCCTACAATCTATTCTCAGACCTACCAAATATAGTTAGACACATAGGCTTCCCCCAAGTGTCGCCACAACGAATGATCCTGTGGGCCTCACATCCACTGTATTTCCATTAATTCGTTTGGATACAAAAAATACATTGTGGAAGAAATTTGTGTTCTTGCCTGTAACCGCATCTAATCAATTTACTTTACTTTCACACTAAAGTGCTACATTTACACTAGACTAATATTATAAAGAGGTAAAGTTTGTTTTTAACCGACTCCCAAAAAAGGAGGAGGTTATCAATTTGGTTGTATTTTTTTTTGTTTGTTACCTCAGTACTCCGTCGTTTATGGACCGATTTGTAAATGTTTTTCCCCTTAAAGGATATGCTTCCAGATTGGTCCTTTTTTTTCAAAATTCAGTTCTGATGATGGGGGATTCATGAAGAATCGAGGTAATTCTTCAAATATTATAGTGATTTAGTGCATATCGCGGGTCTCAAACCATAGGGGCGTATCCACAAAACCCCTACTTTTCAGGAGAGATAAAAAACTTAATAACTTTTCCTGTGATTGAGCCAGCTCGTTGTTTTTTTGCATGTAGCTATATATTTATACTACAATTAATATAGGATTCTTAATTTTAGGGCATTGCCTTTATAACACTAGTTTTTGGTTGATACGCCTATATAGCATGACGACTATACTGTAAAATTCCGTCAAAATACTCCCTAAAATATATGAAATTTATGGACGTAAAATCTTTTTCCTCAAATTTTTAATATTTATACCAATATTTATTATTACTTAATTAGTGACTTCAAATATTGCTATTTAGGAATGATAGCCCATTAAAATTAACGTTATTTACGTAATTTCAAGAAATCATACGTCTGTCTGGCTTGTCATAAATATTGAGAGGTGTTTTAATTCAAAGAGGAAGTATAAACCAGTTTTGTTCTACAATTTAAAAAAAGAAATGATTAATAGGCAATTACAATATATTTTCGTGTTTGAAAAGAAAAATAAGCGTTATAAAAATAAAATTTATTCATAAATCTGACCATAATTATTAGATATGTCTTTAAAATCACAAACATTTGAAATTGAGCTGAAACAAAACATAGCTCTCAAAAACGCTGAAGGAAAGCATCGTGAAGAAACCGGCATTAGTGATGTAACGAATATCTGATTTCTCACATTCGTGAATGCGAATATTCAAATTCAATATTCGCGAATGCGGATATTGACTTTCAAACAAAGTGCGCGCAAAATGTCAGACAGTTTTCACATTTCGTATCAGCCAAATTTGAACCGAACATAACAGAGCCTTAACAGACTGATTGAATGAAGCTTAACACAAAAAGTTTTTCAGAAAATACAGAATCCTGCAGGGAATTCCACTCCTTAGCTATACGCATAATGAGTGTGTTCCCATAACGCTTTGTACGTATGGGTGGAATGTCCACCATGTACCGGTGTCGCAATGCCGTACGTCTTGTGGTCCAATGATGGAACGGACTTGGCGGAATTAAATTCTGCAATTCCAATGCACACCCTCCGAAACGTAAACAATAAAAAACCGACAGGCTAGCAACTCGGCGTCGATGCTCAAGACCATACACGATCGAACTTGTGCTTGATAGAGGTTGTACCGTCTCACCCTCACTAAGATCCCCAATTTTTTGGCAGACAGTTTGGCTTTTGCTTCGATGTAGAAGCCGAAATGGAGGGTAGTCGACAGCAGCACCCCAAGAAGCTCTGAGATCTGAGAGAGATCTCGGAGAGACTGGATCTGAGACCCATTAGTTCGCGCGTCGGACATGTAACTCTCAACAACAGTGCTATCGTCTGTGTACCCAAACATACTGGCTTTAAGTAGGTCATTTATGTGCAGCAAGAACAGTGTTGCCTAGAGTACCGACCCCTTAAGGACCCTGGCATTAATATCCATTTGACCCGACGAGCAACCATCAATAACCACTCGGATCGGATGGACCAATCGGATCGGATGGATCAAGAAGTTTACGATCCAATCCCACAGACCAGTGGTTAGACCAGAGGAAGGAAGCTTAGCAATAAGACTTTCGTTTCAGCTTAGACCCTATCGAAAGCCTTCGAGATATCAAGGGAGACGGCAAGTGCTTCCCCATGCTTCTCGCTAGAAAATCCCCAATAGACCGATTTCGGCGAAAACCGTATTGCCGGTCAATGACGATGTCGTTAGTTTCTAGGTATGCCAGAAGTTATTTGTTAAACACCCGTTCCATACTCTTACAGAGGATGGACGTAACGGAGATGGATCGGTAGTTTGCCAGGTCAGCTCGACTGCCCTTCTTGGGCACAGTCTGAATGGCACTTATTCAGTCTCAGAGAGGCAAAATAGGCGGGTAAAGATTAGAGACAATTCAAGTGCAAAAGTTTTAAGAACCACTGTTGGTATCCCGTCGGGGCCACTGGCTTTATTCACGTCAAAGAACACTACGAACACTACGAACGTTCTTCAGATGGATACGAATATCCGAAATACTCGTCACGCATCCATCTGGAGAAACAGTGAAATTCATTCGAAAAGATTTGTTATGATTTGAGGTGAACATGTTGTTTCACAATTTGTGATTCTGCAAATGTGAAATAAAGTTGTGTGATGGAAATAAATTAAAGTAAATATAAAATCATAAAAGTTGTATTGTCTTTCTAGATCCATTCAATCAAAATATTATTTCCTTTTCGTTGGTTAGAAACATTCGCCAAATATTCGCATGTTTTTTGCGAATGCGAATGCAAATATCAAAAAATGTGCGAATATTCGCGAATGCGAATATTCTTTACATCACTAACGTCTGTATAGCTTGAAAAAATGATTTCAGGTTAAAGTAAAATAAACAGTTGTATGTTCATACGCCTTTATGGTCCGATACGATTTTCTTTGATAACGATAAAATTGAAAGTCGTACGTGCGTACGTCTCTATGGCACGTCGAAACTGCCCCAATAAGCAATAATATTGCTCTTACGTCAATTATACGGCTATTTGGTCTAAAAATAATTCTAGACTCTCCAGCTTACGGCAAATAATATTTTTTAATTTATGCAAAAACTAATTAACACAAAATTATAAGAAAAATTCAGTTAATGTATTGCTTATAGTAGAATCCAATGGCATTAAAAACGAAAAATCACATTTTTGCATATACGCCCCTATGGTTTGAGACCCGCGATATATAAATATTATAGGCATATAGTGATTTAGTGCTATATAGCATAGATATAGTGGTTTTGATATTTTCACCGTGACTGTGAATCAGTCAAAAAGTAACATTTGATGAAGGGAAACTGATGAAGAAGACCATAAAAACAATAACGTTAATTTTGGAAGTCGGTGTTTTTCAATATTGTTTGTTTCTTATTTAGCACCGACTTATGAAATTAAAGTTTTTTGAGTCGTTCTAGTGTTTTTTGGTCGGTTATTTTTTTGTAGGAGGTAATTTCTCAAAGTATCTACCGGTCCGATTGCAATATTTTTTTTACCAATAGAAAACTGCTTTATTCCTGAGTAACATATTCCTGAAGCCGCGGGTAAGATATATGGATTTTGGAAACCATTTTTAGCTTTTTAATAAGATTAAAAAGATATTAATAAAAAAATATCTGACTTGACTACAAAAAAAAAAAAACAATAAAATGTTCAAAATTAAGTCTGTGTTGAATAACGAACTAAAAAAAAACCAGAAACACCGAAGTCCAAAATTCAAGTAATTTTGAACGTTTTTAATGAAGTTGATTGTTTTTTTTTCCTGCATAAAATTTGCAAATCTATTTTTTTACTTATAATATATTTATGTCATTTACATATTTAAAAACCTAGGCTAGTGCGAGTCGGACTCGCGCACTGAGGGTTCCGTGCAAACTGCAATTCCCAAATGGAGCCTCGAATTTTTTTCCGCATTGCAAATTTTTTTTTTCACCTGGGTAACAACAAATTTTCTATTTTCAGATTGTTTCCTATGCTTGTGCTATAAGACCTTGCTTTGTGCTAAATTTCAGGATTCTGGGTCAAGTAAGTTTTTAATTTCAACTCGACACCTCCACGCGTTCTCGAGATAAAGGGTCTTGACAGATAGACGGACAGACAGACAGACGGACGGACAACAAAGTGATCCTATAAGGGTTCCATTTTTTCCTTTTGAAGTAAGAACCCTAAAAATTAGGTAATTAAGTAAAAACAGGTATTATTTAAAAAAAAAAAAAGTCCTTGAACAATAGTACTAACCTCACATTGTTACTTGGTGCAAAATCAGAATTTTATTTAGAATATCGTGTGGGTCATGGCAAGGCGCATCTACAAAATGTTTGTTCCATTTATATTATTTGTTTTAGTGCAAATTTCTGGTGTATTAACTAGCAAACTCAATGGTAAGTGCGTTAAGCTTTATTTATTATTTTGTATTAAACCGATATATTCACTGGAATTCCACTTGTTTCACAACCACTAAGGGCCATATTTCACCGGGACGCTGGTCGCACCACCATGGTGTATACAGCTCTATAGAGCGTTACTCACCTGGTGTCTGTTTGATTGCGCAACCAATTTGGTGGCGTGAACAGCTCGGACACCAGTCCGGCTGCCAGCCACACCCCCACCAAAGAGTATGTAATAAGATGAAAATTAAAACCAAAGATTTTATATATCCTACGGATAAACTAGATTGACTACGAAGCAACCACACTCTAAAGTGTTCTTTATTCTCATTGGCATTAATTTCAAATGGACAAGCAAACGGGGAAAATGTACTGAGCAAGACGTCGACGTCGGTGTGTCCCTTTCTTACCTCTATTTTAACTACTCTATTCTAACAAACATAATAACAATTAATTTACTAAAATTATGGTTACATAATTTTACTAAATTAATTGTTGTTATTTTTGTCAATGCAGCATGTGATATTAATAGATACTGTAAATTTTTATATCAACGGCAAAGTATCAATAACTCCTAACTGTCTGTGAAACCTGAAAAATAGTTTAATTTATTAAGAAGCCAAAAATTTTAATTTAATTAAGCAATGGCAATAACGACTTTTGGTTCGATTATTAAACTGCTTTAATATATCTTATTAAAGTGTCTCTCTAACCATTTGTGTTTTAAATTTGTTTTTTTTTTTTTTGTGTATTTTCACCGATATCTCGGTCAATTGTGAACCGATTTTGAAAATTATTTTTTTGATTGGAAGATTATGCTTTTTAGTTGATCTTATAGAAAAATTGTAATGATCTAATCATGAACTTTGAAGATATGGAACAGAACTTCTCATAGGATCACAACAGAATTGTCGTAACAAGTAAAATTGCTTTGTTTATACTTGTAGTCCATGATTGACTGAAAAAAGGGGAGGAGGATACCGACCTGATCTGGTGATGAAGCCGGAAAGTAAATTAATCATTATCTAACCATGTTTGGGATTATTAGAATCGTTATGAGATGCACTTTGGCTATAAGGAATTCAAGTTTGGCTGAAGAGTATTTTTTGGTAGTGGTACAGTAAGGCCGCAAAAGTCCATAGGAACGCTAATGATTACATTGCTACGAACCGAGCGAGCGCGATATTTCCGTGCGTATGTGTGCGCATGTATGAGTATCCACATTCCACAGATAACACACACTAAGGAACTGTCGTCGCACTGAGCTATATGGTAGCATTGATAAAATTCGTGCAAATTCGTCATGTGCTGGTAGCCGTGTGAACTAAGTGTTGGATTCGCAAATCACGTAACCCGAGTTCAAATCATGGTCGGTCCGTTGCAGTTATTTCTTACTTTGAAAATTCCCAATCTATATTGATTTAATTGTTTTTTTATATTTCTATGAAAAATACTATTGCATTTTTTGCACTAAATAGTTGCAAATTACGAATGTGATCTATTAACCACAAGAAGAATCACATTCGTAATTTGCAATTATTTAGTTGTTACATCGTTTCGATGTTATAAGGTGGAAATAAAAAGACGTGTTTAATAAAAATGTTTATTCTTTATATTTACAAATTAAACATTTATGAGAATTGTGACGTCGAATTGTTACCTAGACAAAAAGTTATCTTGTAACCGTTATCTATGTTACGCCTAAGATTGTTTGTTGGAAGTATACCCACTTAGACCATTCATAATATGAATAACGTAACAATGAACGGATATTCAAATTTTAATAAAATAAAATATAGGTAATTGTTTATATCCAGTTATTTATTGAAAAGTGATATATGATTTGGACTTTGTAAACATTTTATTTTTGTGTAACGTCACAATGAATGTATTGAGGTCATAGCTTAATTGTTCATTTTCTTGACGAAAAGAAGATTGAAACCAAACCTCAATTTCTGTTAAAAGAACTTTAGTTCTCACAAGATAATCGTCAATTAGATGAGAAAAATAAATTGAACTATAGTATTATGTTAAAACAGTGCGGGTAGAAGAATAAAAAACGAAATAGACTCATGATTATTGTCAACAAAATTGATAGCGAGTTCACTGCATTCTTAAGATGAGGCGATGGCACAAGTTAAAAGATATAGCTGTTTTAAACGAAAGTAAACACAATATAATACAGTGTTTGTTAACGAATAATCACAGATATGTTAAAATAAAATGGTAGGCCATTTAGTTTAGTTAACATTAAATATTTAGTGCGAAACGTAATCGTTCTTGTTTGTGCCTCTCTGTCAAGTACGGCTTTTTAGCAGGTTTTCTGTGATGCACGCCTTCAGCGTGAAGTGCACGGCGAACAGTATCCATCGAGGTGTCATATAATTCCGCAAAATGTCTCGTTGGTGCGAAACCATTCGTTTCGTATACGTCCACCATATGTCGTCGCTGCGCCTCGCTAATAAGCTTCGATCTCCCACTTCTCTTTCGACTAGCAAGGCTACCTTCTTCCTCATATCTTTTTAGCCAAAGATTTACAGTATTTTTCTAAAATAAAAAAAAATATATATATTAGGCAGCTATACCTACTTCACTTCATTTTCATTATATAAAATGTTAATAATCATAATGATTGAATATAATTTTAAAATAAAACTGCATTTATTAATCCAATAACCAATCCAATAAACCCAACGATTTACGTATTTCTCTTTTAAACCTCATAAAGATACGATGAATGGATTCATAAATGGCATACTTTTTAATTAGAAGATTAATTTGTAATAAAGTTACAATTCATTAATAGCTATTATACTCACATTCAGTCCGGTTTCTTCAGATATTTGTGTTTTATTAAGACCACTTTTATGCAGCCCAATGATAGTCGCCCTCACTTCAATACTAATATTAGCCTGCATTTTGCGAATATTACAATACTGTCAACCTCACGTCACTAACCAACAACTACAACCAAACGACAGTTCATTTCGGTTAAGTTAAAACTCGTGTCTACCTCGCAGAAATCTAATTCTTTATTTAGTTTTTTTTGTGATCTACCTTTCTAACTCTAAGAAATGTGTGAACAAGTTAAAGAATAATTTAATATATGTAATGCAAATACATAACTTCCAATCGGGTAAGAACTTACAAAAAGTCAATAATTGCGTGGGATTTGAACTTGCGGCACGCTGATTTGCGCTTCAATCTGTGTGCCTATACCACTGGGCCATCTTGACTTATGATAAGTTGATGAAATTGTGAATTTCAATCATTTGTTGGCGAAACTTGAAAATAAAAGGTCGTAAGTCAAACTAAACGTCAAACGAATATGTTTTAAGAATTCTTATGGACTTTTGCAAGTGATAGTACCTTACTTAACTAAAAAGTGTAAAATAAAAAACTTTTTTTTTGTTTTTCAAATTGAACCGACTTCAATCTTAACAAACACTGAAAAGAATAAAATAACTTGAATTTCGGAAGTCAGTGTTAAATAACGAAGAGACAAAACTATCTATTATAGAAACATCGACTTCCGAAATTAACAGTAGATTATGTGACTAGGGAATAAAGCAGTGTCTTTAAGTCGCGGGCGACATGTTGAATTCCGAACGAAATGAAGGTTGCTGATTTTAATCCCGAACGCTAATGAGGGATTTATATAATTAACTCTCGAGCATTGCGAGGGTGTTAATAAAGAAACCTGAGTGAAGTGAGGAATTCAAGCCGCCCAAGACAAAGACAGCTTTATCCCCGAGTTGCATACTCTACTATTTACACCATCTGTGAGACAATTAAAAGGCAATTTGGTCGACCAAATCATATATTAGAGAAATATTAGTATTTTATTATTTACTAGTTCATCAAACAAACAAAATTCACTACCCAATCCAAGATTCTATAGTTTCAATTTTCTATAAAGCTCCCGTCAGTTTGTTAGTGGCCAGTTTGAATTTCGAGTCAACTTGTTAGACGCACGTACATTTTAATTCACAATGTTGACGATTTTTGATGTTCCAAATTCAAATCTCATTATTCCCTAGGATTTGGCCATACTGCATATTCTCCCTATGGATAGAATGACTTGCTTTAAGTGAGGTTTGTATGATGTATAAAACGACATTATCGAGCAGGTGGTGTAAAATAGTACATTGTTACACTAGGGGTGAAAGTAACTCATTTCGTCCCGAGAAGGAGTTGGCGGGCGAGCGTAGCGAGGTCGCTAATTCGAGGGGTTAAATGGGTTACTTTCACCCCGAGGTAAACACTGTGCTTTTCATTACGAATACGAGGAAACTAAAAATAAAATAAAAAGTTTGTAAAACCTGAGTCGTCGTACCTATGATTTTAAGTAGGTATCTTTCTTCTGATTTAGGCGGTAAAAAGTATTCCACTACTGCTTTAGCCTCTTCTCTTATGAAATTAGGCGTTAAATCACTATTTTAATCTGATAAACATAACGTGTTAATACAAATCTCTGTTGTACGGAAATGTAAACGAAACTCGAAATAACCAACGACTGATTGCCACTTTCCCGCCATTTTGTTTTTTTTTTCTGCGGCCGGCCAGCTATTCAGCCTCATTAATTAAAAATTAGAAATTAATTGTAATCTTTTAAAAATAAAGTATTTTAAAGGAACAGTTGAACAAATAAATCACTTAAAATATAACATTATTTAATTAATACTTGTCTTGTTATTTCAATTTTATACCGCGCTGTGATTGAAGCTGTAGAGAGTATGAGTAATGAAAAAGTTATTTTTCATCCTCCTATCTCGGAAAGAGTATTTTTGCTCTTCGATATCCGAGAGCAAAAAGAGATACATATCTGAGATCATAAAGCCGTAGGACCGGATAATATACCCGCTGATCTGTGGAAGCTACTGGGACTAATAGCGGTGGGATGGCTAACAAAGATCTTTAATGCAATACTCAAGTCCAGAAAAATTCCCAAAGCTTGGCGCCATAGCTATCTAGTACCCTTTTATAAAAATAAGAAGATGTAAGTAGCTGCAGTAATTACAGAGGTGTCAAGCTTACCTCTCATACGCTCAAAATCTGGGAGCGCGTACTCAGTAATAGACTTGAGAAACTTACAACCATATCTGACAGTCAGTGTGGATTCGCACCGGGAAAGTCCACAACAGATGAAATCCAAACCCTGACAATATTACTGGAAAAGCACCGAACCAGTAAAGATCGAAGACCTCTACCTTGTGTCCATAGACCTAAAAAAGGCATTTGATAGAGTACTACGGGAATTAGTCTGTGGTTTAGTACAGGATATGTATGAAGACGTTAGCACTCAGGTGAGAGGACCGGCGGGGCCAAGCGAATCGTTTGAAGTTGGAGTGGGGGTGCATCAAGGATCAGCACTTAATCCGTTCCTGTTCAACTTAGTGATGGAATACCTAACAAAGGACATCCAATCCCCACTACCTTGGTGCCTGTTGTAGGTACGCGGACGATGTTGTTCTGGCGAATAAATCTGCGAGTCAGCTGCAGATCAATCTGGTCTTCGGTCTTCGTATTAGTCGCAGTAAGACCGAATACATGAGATGCAGTTTTGGTGATGAGAACACGCCTGACACCGATATTTCCATTGATGGTCAACCATTGCTCAAAGTCACCCATTTCAATTATCTTGGATCGATACTGTCTGAGAACGCCAAAATAGATTTAGATGTAGCTCATAGAGTCAATGTCGCTTGGTTAAGATGGAAAACCTTAACAGGAGTACTCTGCGATAACAGTATGCCAATAAAACTGAAGGGCAAAGTCTACAGAACAGGTATCAGACGCGCCATGCTATATGGCACTGAATGCTGGGCGATGAAAAAGACTCACGAGAACAAACTGCACGTCAATGAAATGAAAATGTTACGATGGTCAGCGGGCGTTACGAGACTTGATAAGGTACGCAACGAATACATCAAAGGCTCCTTCAAAGTTGCACCCATGGCAGATAATTTGTCAGAGAAACGTATGCGCTTGTTCGGACATGTCATGAGAAGGGACGAAGAGTACCCCGTAAAGAAGGCCTTAACGATCCAGGAAAGAAAAAAAGGAAGAGGGCGCCCTCTAGCTACGTGGTGGACAACCGTGTCCAAAGATCTGGAACGGACTCAGCTGGACGCACAGACAACCCAGGATAGACTATCCTGGCGCATAAAGACGAGGAGAGCCGACCCCAAATAAAGGGATATGGCAAGGAAGAAAAAGAAGAAGATATCTGACAGCAAAAGTCGTTTTTATTCTCTAGAGAGATAAAGTAAATTGAATTTAGGACATCGCGTGCACTATGTTTATGATTTCAACAAAATAGTACAAATTTGGTACCATAGAGGTAGAAGTAAATAGTTACTTCTACCTCTATAGTACCAAATTTGTCATACAACTTTTTTTTATTTGTTAAAAACTCAGACTCAGAACCTCCTTGGTGTACTTTTTTTGCATTTAGTCATTTCTTCGCTGAAGTGGGATGAAAAGTTACGTGTTGCACTCGACTGCAAAGATTTTTCACCTCGTGCTCTTTTGATTCTTTCGCTAACGCTCAGGATTCTCATTTTTGAATCACTCGCTGCGCTCATGATTCAATTTTAGAATCCTTTGCTTGCTCGGTCATCAAAATTGAGTACGCGGTTAAAAATCAACTTTGCACTCTTGTATAACAAATAACTATTACACTTTTCAGTGTTTTTTAACATTGACGTCTGTCTAACGAAAGCATGACCTGAGAAAATGAGGTCAAATCATAAAATATTGAATGTGGTATTACTGACGTAAATGCCTTTGACAGCATCACACACTCTGAATTATTCAATTATATAATATATGAGTTTAAACTGTAAAATATATACACGCATTGCACAGCTGACATCAAGATAGGTTGCGTACGTCGAAGGACTGGAACAGTCTGCCTGCTGCGGTCTTCCCGTCCGATTATAATTTGGGTGTCTTCAAGGCTAGAGTGTATAGGCTCTTAATAAACTAGTGCGCCTCACCATCAAAGATTGCATCGCTACTTACCATCAGGTGGGATCGCAGTCAAGCACTAGTTTATCTCAATTAAAAAAAAAAAAAAAAAGGTTAGGTACTATGTTCAAAATTCTTAAGGGACTCAAACATGACATGTCTGCCGCAAGTCTAACGAGCTGCGGGCACGTAAAACACTGGATTGGTGCCCAGACACAGCAACGTGGGGCCGGGGCACATCACGACGGAAATGACCTGGATGTCTTCCTTAAGAATTGGTATTTCTTTTTTTTATGGTGGAAAAAATCATCCAATGACAACGAACGGGAGATAGTGTCAGACTTTTACTGACTAAACGACCCACCCTGTTCCTTCTAGCCTTCATACCGGAGGTCGAGTTCCCTTTCGGATATCCCTAGTATATAGTAGGCTTCGACCCGGCTGGGTCCCTACTGTTGCTGACAACTCCTTAAGGTGCGCGGGAACAGTGCGCGCCGTCGACGACTTGAGCTTGATCCGGACAGTTACCAGACGGCCGTACAGCGAGCTACCCTTTGCTCACTGTCTGCAAGCCCGCGCCTACGGTGGCTGGAAATCGGGATCAGAATCCCGGCGGCGGCCGCGAGAACGCCGTTGCCTGATGCTGTCGGCCTCCTCCTTTGCGAGCATTACTGCTTCGCAAAAGTCGGCGACCGCCTGCCACTCGTCCTCGCTGCGGACCATGGCCTCAACCAAGGCCCGGCGCGAGGAGTCTCCGCCGCCGATCACCCCCACGAGGGCACGGCGATGCTCCGCCCAGGGAGGGCACACCTCGACTGTGTGCTCCACCGTGTCCTCCGGGCGTTCCGCACATTGGCGACACCCGGGCGTCTCTTCCGTTCGAATCTGAAACAGGTACCTCCCGAACGTGCCATGTCCGGTGACTACCTGCGTCATGCGGAAGGTAAGGACGCCGTGAGGTCTTTCCAGCCACGCCTCAAAGAGGGGACTTACCGCCATAATTGTGGCGTGCCCAATGGCGGGACGACGTGGATTATGAGAAAGCGAGGAACTGCGATCGTCTGTAAACTGTGGGTTGGCCAGCAGTGGAATAATCCGGGCTAGCTATAATGACCAATATAATACAAAACGAGTAAAGATTTATTTATTTATATATTACATTGTACATTGAAGACAATACCGTGAAAACATCAATAATACACAAAATGTTAGTCTTCTTGTTCAACTGGTACGGTTGACTAGTGAGGCACAGAAAGTTCAGCAGCTATCTCTCTTAAACTTTAATGAAGATTTTCACCTCCCAGTTCTAGCATCAGATTCTTGTCATCATGAGAAATGTATAGAACTGGTTACGACAAATCTAATGAGCCCAAACTAGATGGGTTTATTAGTAAGCATTCCTGGGTTTCATCAACCACCTCCCAGTTCTATCATCAGGTCCTCGTCATAATGACAAATATATAGAACCTGGTTTTTTTCCGGTGGGAAAATCATCTAATGACATCCCCCACTCTTGGGCTGAGCAGGAGATATTGTCAGACTTTTACTGACTAAAAACCCACTCCTGTTCCTTCGTTGCCTTTCGTACCGGGAATCGAGCTATCTTTCGAAACTAACCCTGGCCCCAGAAGGCTTTGACCCAGTTGGGCCCCTCGCCGTCCGCAAGCCCGCGCTTACGGTAACCGGAAATCGGGATCGGAATCCCGGTGGCGGCTGGAGCGCTGTGAGCGCCGTTGCCTGATGCGGTCAGCCTCCTCCTTTGCTAGCATCACTGCTTCGCAAAAGGAGGCGACCGCCTGCCATTCCTCCTCACTTGCCATGGCCTGTACCAAGGGCCAGCGCGAGAGATCGCCGCCGCCAATCGCCCTCACGCGGGCAGGGCGATGCTAACTGATTAGGACTAATCTAAATGAGCCAAAACTAGATGTGTTTACTAATAGGTAATCCAGGGTTACGTCTCTTACCATCGAGCTCCATCATCAGACAAGCTCAATGGTACTAACATGTTCATGAGTCATAAGTATTTCTAATACCAAGTTATACATACGTTTGAATGAAAGTAAACACCCATTATGTGTTTATGATCCCAACCGCAGCTAGCAAACGAGGTGATGACCATGAACGCCTGAACAGATCTTCATAAATTGTATCTATGAACCATCTCGATAACGTCAGCTTTCAAATAAAAAAAAACGCATCAAAATCTGTCCATTCGCTGAGGCGCTATGATGCCACAGACAGACACACAGACACACAGACACCTCAAACTTATAACACCGCTCTTTTTCGTCGGGGGTTAAAAACGATAATTCCACAAATAATGTTGAATTTAAAAAACCGTCTATTAAACGGTTATAACTTTGCATTCGCATTGCCTTTTTATTAAAAATTGCGTTTGATTGCGTTGGATAAACTGGCAAGCTTTTAAACCATGCTCAGGTTGACGATAGACGAGTGGGAAAGCTTGCCTAGCAAGCAAGCGTACTCTATGGCACGCTTGAGAAGAAGTAACCTATTCACTCTCGACTTAAAGATCTCGAGGATACAAGGAAACAGACTCCGGCAGCGAATGGCTTAGCTCTGTACGTATAGGTAGGATGTCTACCATGCACAGTGTTTTATAAACCCAAAAAAAGTGACATCGCCTTTTTATTCCAAATTCGTATAGATTGATTCAAAAGAAATGCTAGAGTAAAATACCCAAGTTTCTAGTACATCTAGATGATGAGATATAAATTTTTGAAAATGCGTAAATTTTTATCCGGATTATTAAAGAAAAAATCATAATAAATCACTAGTCAAAGTTATCAGAAAGCTGATTAAACTCATACATGAAGACTTTGAAGGCGCAAATTACAAAGTTATCAAAAATTATTTAGGTTCATTTAAATCGCCGTTATCATTTTTTTTAATATTTTCGATTTAATTTTTTAACTCGTCAATCCCTCAATTTCGCTACTTAATTTTTATACAAAAAAAGCTTTATATGTGGCCTACACGCACAAAAAAAATCAAAGCCCGAATCCGTGGACTAACGAAGTTATAATCATTACAAATATTTTGTTAGGGTTAGCACTTACAACCAACGTAAACCCGACTATAAATTATATAATAATATATAATCAATTTATGATACCGAAAAAGCATAACGCAGGTAAATAACCAAATAAACAACGACTACGACACCGCGCGCGTCAATGCGGAGAAGAAAAGTGTATTTTTTTTCAATTGACTCTGTCTCTGTTCTCCGGCGACTTTGCTACTTGCTGTCATAGTACGCAATAGAGAAGTAATTATAAACTTAATGAGATATATTTCAATTCTGTTGGACTTGCGCCCATTTTGACCATCATTCTTTGCGCGTGTGGTGCTCCTAATCAGATCGCCAATATTTGTTACGAGATTCGGCGGCTTCCTCTGAAAGCATACCGATGAGTAGTGGTGTTCTGTCAATAATAGATGCCCCATGAATTAAAATTTTATGAATGCTAACTGTTATAGGATGCCAGTCACAGACACTCACATATTTGTAGGCAAGGTCTTCACAGAATGTACCAAATTTGTCTGCATCTACAGGAATTCCACAAGAGATCACGATTAAGATGTGTGAGCCATCAATAAGCCAAAGTTTTAATCATAAAATATCTGCAAAAGTTATATGGTTTTCATCTGCCAAAACTATGCGACTTGTGTTGCCATTAGTGGTTCCAGAATTAGGAAGAACGACATCTACCAATACATCAATTTTATCACGTATCTTGGATACGGTTTTTTCTTACCTGTAGTGCTTGCCCTTCTGGTGAAGATTGATTGATTCGCCATTTTTTACTTTACATTTGTACCGGAGGATATGGACTACACATTTGCAATGGCGTATTACGTATCGTATTAAGTACTTTGCCGTCAATTGCCGCTAAATATTTGCATTTCTTACTCGCAAAACGTTATTCCAGTAATTGTAACACACTAGTTTTGTTTCATTTAAAAATACCAAATAAGAGACATTTTGAAATTTCGAGGCTGGGCAAGCGTTGTACTATGACGTCAGTCATCAAGCGCCCGACCTGTAGAAATTGCATCGGGCACTAACTTTTATATTCCTTCCATATCCCGGAAAGTAATCGATGTATCGAAATAATTTTTTCACAAATATTTTTAATTTTTCACAATATAAGTGGTGGATATTGGAGTGTTATAAATCACAATAATTCAACATTTTTCGTTGTAATCAACATAACAAACAAAATTAACCAAAAATATATTTTTATAAAATTGACAACCCTAACCTTTATTCGATCCGGATAAACATATTATTCATCATAACTTCGTTAGTCCACGGCTTCGGGCTTTGATTTTTTTTGTGCGTATAGGCCACATATAAAGCATTTTTATGTATAAAAATCAAGTAGTGAAATTGAGGTATTGTCGAGTTAAAAAATAAAATCGAAAATATTAAAAAAAAATATAACGGCGATTTAAATGAACTTAAATATTTTTTGATAACTTTGTAATTTGCGCCTTTAAAATCTTCATGTATGAGTTTAATCAGCTTCCTGATAACTTTAACTAGTAATTTATTATGATTTTTTCTTTAATAATCCGGATAAAAATTTACGCATTTTCAAAAATTTATATCTCATCATCTAGATGTACTAGAAACTTGGGTATTTTACTCTAGCGTTTCTTTTGAATCAATCTATACGAATTTGGAATAAAAAGACGATGTCACTTTTTTTGGGTTTATAAAACACTGTGCCATGTACCGATGGCTCACCGCTACGTCCGTCGTTTGTCAAGAAGTTTAATGATGGGACTTTGTGGAATAAATACCTATATGTATACAGAGTTATCTGCAAAGCACTAAAAACATTGCAGGACTGTATTGCTAACATCATGAACAACAACTTTTGTTCTATGACTTTTTACAAAATATAATTCATTTACCAAAAACAAACTTTCAAGATTTTGTTGTTTTATCTAACACATTTCAACTCTGTATTTTGCTATACTTGCCTACGTCTGTAAGACGTGACGCAAGCTTACCATGCCCTATGCATACCCTCCGCTATTGTACTATCGCTTACTTTGCAAAGACTTCGTAATATTTAGAACGTTTAATTTAAATATCTTTATTTTTGTATGAAAATCTGATAAATTAAAATAATATGATATATTAGCTTTTGACCGCGGCTTCGACCGTGTACATAAAATATAGCCTATGTCACTCAGAAACAAAGCAGCTTTCTATGGTGCCAAAATGTTTGCAATCGGACCATTAGTTCCAGAGATTACCTCCTACAAACAAAAAAAAAGAAACATTTCCTCTTTATTATATTAGAGTAGATTTTTAAAATTCATAGAACAAAAGTTGTTGTTATTAACATAGTCTTAAAAGATTGCCAGCGTTTTACAAATAATCCAGTATTTGTAGTAATTTTGCGATTCCAATGTACACTCCCCGAAATATAAACGATCTTCTTTTTCCTTCATGTTATGCCAAACACATGAACTTTACAATTATTCACAGGGTTTCTTATAATAAAATTGTTGACATTTTTCAGACTCGGACTATTATCGTATGCCTCCATTGTACCACCTCGACGAATACGAAGAATGCTTCGATGAACCTGACTCTATATTCTGCTATGGAGAATTTGCTCTGGTCTCCGATGAGCCAAGCGAGCTCTTGACTATGATACAGGTATGTTTTATCCATTAGTTTTACGGTGGTGATTTAGGTGATAATTTAGACTTCACATTTAAAAAAAAAAATGCATCAATGGCTTCAATAAATGAAGCTACACTAAAATATTGTATGTTTGTTACTTCTTACTACTCAAACGACTTAAATAATTCAAATAAAATTTAGCAAACGGGTAGACCTTGCGTGTATAAAGAGCGCAACCTAGGGCATGCCGACAGCAATGACTTAATGCTTGCTTTTCTTTGCTTTGTACCCTAAACCCATAAGCCTTAGCATAATCCACGCATACAGTGAGCAATTTTCTAATAGCGCTTATGGGAGGATTCAACTTTTCAAAATCGATCTAGAAGTTTTTGAGTTTATTCATTATAAAGCACGACCAATTGCAGAGCATTTAGAAATATATAGGTATGTTTATCAGTTGTCTAGTACTCTTAGCACAAGCTCTGCCCTATAAGGCGTTATGCCTTGACCAGCCGTGTGAGAACTGTCTGTCACACCATGTGGATCTCTCCTGGTTTTTCGGTCTTCGCAGTCATTTATCGGCCGTGAAAAACCTGTCTGACCCACCATGCGGTCGTTCTTGGAAAGCCTCTACCGGCCATGCGGGACTTGTCTGCCGCATTCCTGTGAGCCTCTGAGAGGCCGCGTCTATTAACTCTTTTGCTACATTATATTTGAGCTGCATCTCCGTTGGTGTTAATTGTGTTGCATAAATTGATAAACTCTTCCAAACGCAGTTTTTGTTTATTTTTTTACGTGATTCATTTCGATATTTTAATAGTTATTTTAGATATTTAGGTAGTCGTAGTAGTAATGGATCGAATGAGCGAATGATGGAATGACTAGAAAGAACCAATGTATTTTACAGTTGCTGTCATGTAGTTGACAGTTGTTGCCATTTACCAGCGGATTCATCCGTGTGATTGAAAATTATCTCAAGAGAACATAATCTCAGGATAAAAAGTTTCCTATGTTAATATAATTTCTAGGACATGGTCTACCTGCGCACCAAGTTTCATGGCTTTTGTGTAAAAGAATAATAAACATCCATACATCCATCCATACATATATATACCTATATATATCCATCCATAAATACAAACTTTCACGTTTAAAATATTAGTAAGATTTTTTTTAACATGATTATTTTTCTTATTTGCAGAAATATTCCGAAAGTTCAAAACACTTTAACCACACACTAGTGCGATATGGTTATTGCATGAAAAAGACATGCAACGAATTTTACAACGGTACTGCATCAGATGTGGACCTAAGATCATCCTATGAAGCATGCTCAAACAAAACCATTTATAACAAGTACAAATTAAAAACGAAACTGACGCATGAATTTGATTGTTCTAAACGTGATAGAGACCAGCCAATAGAATATTTAGATATTTCTGTTGCAGTGGTCTGCCTCCTCATAATTATGGCAAACCTTATCGGAAGCTTTTGTGATCTCTATTTGGAAAAGGGAAAGGAACGAGGAGGCAAGTATATTTTCGCGAACGTTCGTCCTTAGTTTATATTAATATATATGTAGGTATATATATTATATTAAATATATATGTGTGTGTATTTTAACTATATGTATACTCTTGCTTTCAAAATAAATTTTTCATTTAATGTGGCTACGATATTGTCTCTGCACCACCCTAGTTTAACTGGCAGAGAATGCCTAAGGCATTAAGTCCGCCTATATACTTTGTGTTGCATGAAAATTAAATAAATAATAAGTTAAATGAACCATTATGAAAAGAAGACAGTATTTATACGAATGTGTTTTTTAGGTCTTCGATTTCTGTATAACTTTTCAATTTTTCGGAATTGGAAGAAGTTTGTTGCGCCTGCAGGTGAAAATCGAGATCCTCGTTTCAAAACGTTGACAGGAATTCATGGTATCAGGTGTGATATTGACTATAATATTAAAATTTCTCTGTTTACTTCATATTTTTAATAATATTAAATTAACTAATATTGTTTTTTTGCTTCAGAGCCTTGAATATTAGCTTCGTTGTCATAGGTCACGCAGTTTATGTTAACGTGGTATTACTCGTGAATCCTAAGTTAGCAGAAGATGTAAGTTTGTTACTTTTTTACTACTTCACGGACCTCTTAAAAAAATAGTGTATTATTAAAGAAATATCTTAACATTCCAAATTGAAAAAGAAAATCCATAATAATTTATAATTTATTTTTATTTCAGTGGCTTGAAATTAAATTCTTTAACATATTTATGAACGGGTCAGTGGTAATGCAGTCATTCTTTTTAGTCTCGTCTTTCCTACTAGTGTATAACTGGCTGATTGATTCAGAGAAACGTGCACTTTCATGGAGCATGCTGCCGCAGCAAATCATGATGAGGTGGTTGAGGTAAGAATACATAAAATGAGACACAGGAACAAAGTCTAGCTCCAACTGTTTAGCTACTTGTATTATAATACTATGCGTGTGCTATTATTATTGTATGGGAAGTTATAAGTAAAACCACATATTTCTCGTTGGCCACGTGATCAAACGTTTTCATTTTATAACTAAGCAACGGAAAAATGAGACAACCATAGATAAATATCAATTGCAGGGCACTCCAAACTTGACAGCAGAGGTTAAGGTGGTTATTTTTTATACCTACGAGTATAATACAACCACCCAGAAAGTGGCTTACTTAAAAGATAACTAGCGAAAAAAACCCTCTTTAATTGTGGCAGATTTAGTCATTTAGAAAACAATATAGATTTTTAGAGGCGAATAATTCCATTAAGAGGAAAGTCCTTAAGAAACACCTAAAATGGCACTTACAGTTTTCAAAATGTCTAAAAATACACCGCACTGAATTACATTAAAAAAAACGAAAAACGTAAGTAGATACGCCAACAGTTTCACAGAGATATATTTGCAAACATATTCTTAACTTCAAGGAAAAAAAAACATTAAAATTTAGTATGTCGACCACGGTGAAGGTGGTGTAACGATCTGATCAAGTTCGCGCGGAGATCGCCCCAGAGATCGCCCTAGACAGACAACTTTGTAATGAGAAAGGGACAGCCTTTGGCCGGCGGTGGGACATACTCGTACAATAAGCTACTGAAAAATAAAATTAGGAAATCCTGCAAATAGAAAAGGTCGATTTACCTGTTTTTGATAGATATGAATTTTTTTATAAGCATTTTAACTGTTACGTCTTATAACAAAATCATACATAGAAGATTATATTATAACCAAAAACAGCGTCCTTCTGCACTTGCTCGTATTAATAAAAACGTTTTGTTCACCAAGTTTCAGAGGTTGATGAGTTCAAAATTAAATTTGAGCAGGAATTAAATGCGTAGGTACTCATTTTGTTAAACCGTCAGTATGTTTATATGATTTTACTTTGCTTATTGCAGATTGACTCCATCGTACGCCCTCGTCATGGTATTAACAATGACTTGGTTTAGTAGGCTAGTATCAGGAGGACCACTATGGGAGGTAAATTTTTATTTGGGCATATTTTTATCATCAGTTTCAAACATAACCACACATGTTTTTTATCATATCTGAAAGTTCTGGTTTAATTTGATTTATGTATGATTGAGAGGTGTTTTAACTCAAAGAGGAAGTATAAACCAGTTTTGTTACACAATTTTAAAAAAGGAAATGATTAATAGGTAATTACACAATATTCTCGTGTTTGTAAAGAAAAATAAGCATTATAAAAATAAAATTTATTAATAAATCATTTGAATTTGAAGATTTCTAATTTCAATAGAAGTACGAAATGGCGGCGGCGAGTGACACCGTGGATAAAAATTATTTAAAAAACATTCCGTTGTGATTCAAGCTTTGGTGATTTTACCGTTTAATGGTACACCAACGACTTATTTACAATAGCATTCGAAAGCATCCTGTGAAAGTTTACAGTGTAAGCCAGTGCGGTACAGTCCTAAATTATCAGTGTAACGTGTGCAAAGGTTTGCATAAATGAAGAATGTCGTTGAGGTCGAAGGCACTGGCACTAGTGGAAGTACTGCTGCTGAGGGTGCTGCCTCTGTTTGTGGTGCATGAGTTCCTGAAGATAAGCCTGGGACGCCGGTGTCTTCCAGTGAGAAGTCGGTGCCGGGCAACATCACAGTGGACGGTATCGCTGTTGATCTCGTGGATCCAGATATTACGACGCGAATTTCTACAACGTGTTCTTTTTCACTTTCGTCAAATTCGGTGAAAAACAAAGATCGGGAGAGTTAGGGCGCCCTAGGCCCGTAGTGCGGCTGCGCCACGGCCGTCAGATAAAGCCGTCAATTTGACTTTTGCTTTTTTTTGGACTTTTGTTGTGTTTATTTTGTGTTACTTTGTATTCGTGTTAGTGATAGTTTTATTTTATTAAATTGGTAAGTGCAATAAAGTTTTTAATGATAAATGCCGGCTGCAGCGATACCGGTGCCTGTAGCAGTCAACCTGCCACATCGCTCGACGCTCAGCTAATCAGATGCCCCCACTGCTCCCAAGCACGTTATTTTAAAGGCGAACGGGGACTTAAGATACACTATGGCAAGGTTCACAAACCACATAGTGTACCTTTGTGTCCCCCAGCTACTTCCCAAACTACAACACATTTGGATTCACTTTGGCAAACATTATCAAAATTAAAAAATTCTACACCAATCTTAAAGAGAGTTCCCCGGGGCGCGAGACGGTCTGTTGCGCTGAGTTTAGCGCGATGCGTCCGTCTTGCGACCCAGGAGAACACACCAAGTGCTTGGGAGGAATTACTCACCTTCCCTTACAGGATTCTACATGTCCAAAAAAATTTGGCTTCGAAAAAAACATTAACTACCCAAATTAAAGACAATTGCAATAATTCGGCTCACATTTTAGATCTAAATTTACACGCTTTTAACAACTTTTCTCAGAAAGGTTTGTGTTCACATGTGGAATCCAAAATAAGTGAGGGTGACATTAGGGGAGCGGCTAGATTACTGTTCAGCAGTGATGTGGTGGCGCCTTACTCTCCAGACACACTTTTAGCTCTGGAGAGTAAACACCCAGCGCCTGCGGATGACCTCACCTTTCCTGAACCTCCTGACACCCCCAATCCGGATTCATCTTTCCAAATTTCAGCACCCCAGTTACTTGCAGCCGTGAGCTCCTTCAGAAGCGGTTCTGCCGGTGGCCTCGACGGCCTGACTCCTCAACACTTGAAGGATCTTTTGAGTTCAGGCGCCGGGGAAGCTGGTGAGTCGCTTTTGAAGGAGCTTGTGGCTCTAGTCACTCTTATGCTCTCCGGCGGCGTGAACGATGCCATCGTCGATGTCTTGTACGGGGCCAATCTATGTGCCCTGCGCAAGAAGGATGGTGGCATTCGTCCCATCGCCGTCGGGTGCACCTACAGGCGTATGGCAGCCAAAATTTGTTGTAAATTATACAGCCAATCACTGACAAACAAATTCCAGCCCCTACAGCTTGGCTTTGGTTCAAGAGGGGGCTGTGAGGCTGCCGTACATGCCCTCACAACCTTCCTAAATTCTGATAAGGGTAAGGTCATCCTCAAGGTTGACGTTAAAAACGCCTTTAATTCTGTAAACAGGGACACTTTGTTGGCTGAAGCAAAAAAAGAACTTCCAGAAATTTTCGGCTTTTTGTGGCAATGCTATAGGCATCCATCTAAATTATTGTATAAAAACAAGGTTTTGGAATCTGCAGTTGGATGCCAACAAGGTGACCCTCTCGGGCCAGTCATTTTCAGTTTGGCTATCCATCCAATCATCCAACAACTAAATTCTAAATTTAACCTATGGTATTTGGATGATGGAACCCTGGGAGGTGAGGTAGATACTGTTTTGAAAGATTTCCAATTCCTGAAAGACCAATTTCGATCCATCGGCCTTGATCTAAATCATTCAAAATGCGAAATTTTTGTTCCTGACAGTACTGACAGACAATCGACTCTACAGAAATTTTATTCAATAGCTCCCGAAATCAAAATTATAGATAAAAGTAGTAGACAGTTTTTCTTTATTCATTGAAGACAAAATTGAACGTTTTAAAAACATTTCGGAGAGACTTTCTAAAATTAACCTACATTCGGCCTTCACCCTCATACGGTATTGTTGTTTTGCACCAAATTTCATGTATTTTCTCCGCTCTTCCCCTTTATGGAAGCAGCCACATCTCTTGGACAAAATTGATCAGACAATTCGGTATACTCTGACTTCCATTTTAAATGTGGCCCTGGATGACCGAGCGTGGCTACAAGCCACGCTACCCATTCGTTTTGGTGGGCTCGGCATCCGCAAAATTTCTAGTGTAAGCCTACCGGCGTTCCTGTCTTCGGTCCACAGCACTCAACAGTTGACCAAAAGAATTTTGACTCCATCACTGGTTAGCTGTGAGGTGCCGTGCTTGGCCGATGCAGTAAGCGCCTGGAAAATCACTTGCCCGGACAAGGCGTTGCCCGAAAATCCATCTTCCCAGAGACAGTGGGATGAGCCGCTCTGCAGGTTGGTACGGAATAATCTCATTAATACGTCCACCAATACTGCTGAGCGCGCTCGCCTACTGGCTGTGGGTGAATGGGAGTCGGGCCTTTGGCTACAGGCTTTACCGTCACCTAACATAGGTACTTTGCTAAGTGACACCACCTTCCGGATCGCTACATGCCTGCGTCTAGGTGCTCCTAGTGGAGCTCCACATCGATGTCGGTGTGGCGAAGCAGTCGACCGCCTCGGACACCATGGCCTATCTTGCAGCAGAAGCGCTGGTCGGATAGCACGGCATGCCAGTATTAATGACATCATCCGTCGAGCTCTTGTCACCGCCGGGGTGCCAGCTGTTTTAGAACCCAATGGCTTGGCACGTGACGATGGGAAGAGGCCAGATGGGATGACTATAATGCCTTGGAAATTGGGTAGGCCTTTGGTGTGGGATGCAACATGTGTCGATACCCTTGCGCCATCCCATCTTCTGAGTACGGCGGGCTGTGCTGGGGCGGCTGCTGCAGGTGCAGAAAACCTCAAACGGCGTAAATATAATAACCTCATTGGAAGTTATGTGTTTGAGCCGTTTGGGGTTGAAACTCTAGGGCCATGGGGTCCGAGCGCTCATCGAGTTGTCCGAGATATCAGCAAACAGTTGGTCGACTCTTCGCGTGACCAGAGGGCTGGACAGTTCTTCAGTCAACGAATCAGCATTGCCATCCAGCGTGGCAATGCTGCCAGCGTTCTGGGCACTTTTCCCACTGACATCGATGTGGACGAATTTTTTGATGCCCTCTAAGTTTTTCCCCGTTTTTCAGCCTTTTTTACTCGTTTGTACATATTGTTATTTTAAGTTTGTATATATAGTGATTATTTATTAGATTAATTGATATTATATAAATTGATTCAAATAAAAGTTTATTTGATTTATTATAATTTAGCATTGCTTGAATTAGGTTACGAATAATATTGATATTAGAGAATATTATAAAAATAGTATATCGTCATGTTTATTTATAATAAATGTATGTATTTAGAAATACACCACTAATTTTTAATTAGTACAAATACTTAAAGGGCTTATTAGAAAAGCTCTTGTTATTATTCAAGTAGAGTCTCAATAAATAATATTCATAAACAGCAAAGTTATTAGCGTTTGTGTTTATCCCAAAATGTCTCTCAATTTATGGAAATATTGTACAGGTTGTGGGATTATGAATGAATAAATGACGATTAAAATGGAAAAACACTGCCCGCAGTATTTTCTACTAGCAATTGTTATGTAAGATTGAATTTATGATGAATTTACCTTTTCGTGGTCAATTTTAGGATTTCGGTTTTTTCTACTTTTGAATACAAAAATATGATCAGTAACGGGTATACAGCCCCATTTTTTTGTGTACTAATTAAAAAGTAGGGGTATATATAAGTATGTTTATCAGTTGTCTAGTACTCATAACACAAACTCTGCTTAGTTTGAGATCAGTCAGCGTTGTGTGATATATTACACTTATTACACTATGTTCGATTGTACATTCATGATACAAACTATTTTTTTTCTACAGAGAGTAATATATTACGAAGTTAGGGACTGTCGGCGTAACTGGTGGGCGCATATGCTTTACATCAACAATTATATTGATCGTTCCAACTGCATGGTGAATTCTTGGTAAACGCTTTTAAGTATTTGAATGTTGTTTTACTCTTTCAACGTTTTCTCTATCTTTATAAGTTTTACTTTCGAACTGTATATCGTAAAACTATTTGAAAAAACATTGGCAATTACATTGGCTACAATTTGTATGATGTTAAATTCATTAGTATAAAAATATATAATTTTTTATTTTTAATATATTCTTTCTTTGTTTTTTGTCCAGGTATTTAGCAGCAGACACCCAGCTTTACATCTTCGCAGTCATTTTATTTTTGTTTTGCAGAACTAACCTAAAAAGAAAAGTGGTACTGAGCTTTTTCTTCGTAGTTGGAATCATAATTCCCATATTGCATACATATTTCCAAGATTTGCAGGGTATACTTATTGCTGCTCCAGAGTAAGTACTCACCTTTCAACTATTACAACTACTTACTTTTCCTTCAGGCGTTATTCTTGTAGCAGTGGAACTGTAGGCATATTGTTATGAAATGAAACGTAACCTTTGACATTAAAAGATCTTGTAAACTCGATTTACTGAAGAATCGGACACAGTATATTCAGACACAGTGTCCAAATCAACACATTTTATTTTCAATATTTTTTCACTGATGTTTCAATACCTTTCCTTCGTTTTAAACTGATTTTACTATATTTTGACAAGTTTTTGACGTTGATACTGACTGAAATGATATTACGATGTTTAAAACGATTTTGAAGCAGATTTTTAAAACGCCAGAGATTACCTTTAGAGAGAAAAACATGAGTTTACACAAACATTACATTATTTATTATGTTACTGTAAAAGCTCGAACTACGGTAAATCTTAAGACTTTCCAGTAAAACCTAAGATTTACCGACATGGGTTGGTAAATGTAAGTATTTATTATAATGGGGTGATTTTTTCGGGCTTTTACCATTCTAATTCAGTACATGCTAGGTTTTACCAACGTGGACTGGTAAATGTCAGTTTTAGGAATAAAACAATGATTACTTTGAGAAGTAGCACTCACCGACCGCTGCCACGGCACTGCTCGCTTCGCTCGCTCGGCTCGCGCGCGTTTGGTCACAATTCTAACCTAACCTAACCTAACCTAACCTATTTCAGCCAGTTCGAAATAACGAATTATACCTACAATCTCTCGTAAAAATGAGATTGTATTTTGATTGCACTTTGAACTGGGTGAAATAGGTTAGGTTAGGTTAGAACTGTGACCAACTGCGCGTGAGCCGAGCTAGCGAGGCGAGCGGTGCCGAGGCAGCGGCCGGCGAACGCTACGTCCAAGTTGTTTCGTCCATTCGAGATGTCATCCATCATGTTCCAGAACTGTTTGATGACATGTTTTTTCAACATTTACCGGGCCTTTAATGTAAATCCTAAGATTTGCCAAGTGAATGGTGGTAAAAGTTCGAATCGCAAACTTTTATGGACATTTACCATTAGTAATTGGTAAATCTTAGGTTTTACTGGAAATTCTTAAGATTTACCGTAGTTCTAGCTTTTACAGTAACATATATATTTTAAAATGATATAAAATTGTACGTGTTTTAGATATAAGTTTTTCTTTGTTATGTTTGTACCTATGTAACTACAATAAAGTATATAATAAACGACATCTATGGCGCCACAAATAAATAAATAAAATAGTGCTTGACTGCAATCTCACCTGATAGTAAGCAGTGATGCATTCGTAATTCAACTTAGTTTTGGCATAAGTCTTTTTTTTTCAATTCAATTCTTTATTCCAATATCACATGTGTTACGTAAGATGTCAAAAATAGTTATACAATAGCACACGGACCCTGTCGGGCAAAGCAATTTCATAGAGATAAGTAGGTAGAATTACAATTATTTGAGAACAAAATTAAAACATAGAAAAAAAAAATTTGAATAATAAATCGAATATACAAATCAAATAAAATAAAAAGTCAATAATATGGTAGATAAAAATAATAAAATGTCAAAAAAAAATCATGTCATAAATGTCAAAGTAAATTCCTTCAATGTTAAAAATAAATTAATTATAAATGTCAAAATAAATTCATTACAAATGGCAAAAAAAAGGTTGATTTTTACTATTTTTTTGTTATCATAACCATACTATTTTTTTATTGAATATTAGTTCTCAAAATAAAACCAGCATGTCTTCAAATCTAAAAATTCAAAGACATCTGACATCCACCAAACCTCACTGGGCTCGCATGGTGTATGGCCCTTTCCCTTCCTAGAGAGGAGGCCTGAGTTTCGACAGTTGTAACTTTAAAAGGCTGATTATGTATATGCGATTAGTTTTCAAGATATACCCAATAAGATTTCCATTTACAAAAAACAGGCTTTATTACAAACTTTGACCCTGCTATGGTATGCACGATAGGAAAATGGTAAAGTAATATTTTTTCAGGGTTGCGTACTTATCATTTTGTTGTCCATCCGTCCGTCCGTCTGTCTGTCTATCAAACCCCCTTTATCTCAGGAATCCATGAAAGTATCAAGTTGAAATTATAACGATGTACTCAGATCTGCAGTCCCTTTAAGCTGTGAAAAAATTAAACTTTCAAGTTAAGGAACAAAAAAAATATGGCCGTTTATATCGCAAAAAATGTTAATTTCGATACTCTCAAAAATCGAAATTCATAGGGTACTTTTCGTTAACTCAGAATCCTGAAATTTGGCATAAAGCAAGGCACAAGCACAAGTATAGGAATAAATCTGAAAACAGCAAATTTTTTAGCTGCGTCACAGAAAAGAAATACTTTTTTGCAATTCGGAAAAATCTTAGAGCCTTCATTCAGGAATTGTAGTTTGCTCGGAATCCTCAGTGTGCGAGAGAGTGTAGAGTTTTTTAGATTATATTAATGATGTTCGATGATCTTCAATAAAAAAGAGCATATGTTTTACAGAGCATTAGTTTATGACCTTAAAGATTTTTTTGACCACAAACTATACATTTCTGGACTTTTGTGATTACGGATAGTACTGAGATAAAAATATTATATTATTGTATTGACTTCATATTATAACATTGAATACTCATTAACTAGTCATATAACTTTGCATGCAATTGATACAAATATATAAAAATATGGACAATAGATGTAACAACACTTTATACCATGTTTAGGGCGAATAAAAACTTATCTTCTACTTTCAGTATGGCACTTAATTTATTCTTGGGAGATCCTACGTTTGAAAAACTTTACTCGAAAGGGCATACAAATATAATTGGCTGCATCATCGGCATGGCATTAGGCTACATTGTCTACAACTGGCAGAAGAATGGTGGAGATCCTAAGCAATTCCAGGTAAACTTTCTTATCAAGGCTATAGCTTAATTGGCAACGAGCAGCGATGAGCCCTGAGATTAGAAAAAAAAAACTGACCAGCAATCTTTGTATATACTTTTAAGTCTCTTTTTTTATCATTCTCCTATTTTCAACTACCAAACTATACCTATATTTATGTTTAACTACGCACTAAGTGCGGAAACTAGACTCCGATAGATAAATTATATAGATACTTACGTTGTCTGTAAAAAATCGCTTTTAGCGATGCGATAATACCGCCTATTGTGACACTTCATAATTTTATGTTCCTTTTACAATTTTTATTATTATTGGTATACAATAAAAAAATATATCTATCTATGCATATCGTAACTATTAAATATTATAAATTAATAGGTATATGTATATACAAACTTAACATTATAATATGCACAAACGAAAATTTGTATACATTTAACAAACATTTTAGTTACACAATAAATTGAGCCAAAGTTCTACATATATATTTAACAGAACTCATCCCAGGAAATTATTTAAATTTGGTGGCGGGAATCACAGAACCGGTTGATATTACAATGCTTGAAAGAGGCCTATATCCAGCAGCCGTTTTTTAGCTGAATAACATTGATAAATAAAAGACCGACGAAAACACATATATACAATATTTTATACTTGTGCATAATAATTGTTTCAATAATAAATAAATCGAAATCAGAGATAGGTTTGCAAATATTTCACGGTGAAACCGTTGGCACATTTATTTTGTGTCTTCATTCATTTTTTTATGTAATTCAGTGCAGTGTATTTTTAGAAAATTTGAAAACTCTAAGAGGTGTTTCTTAAGAACTCTCCTCATGTCTATAGCGGTAAATCTTTATGCGATAATTACTTACATACAGGGTGTAAGCGAAAGCCCTCCACAAATTTTAATGGCTTGCTCAGCAGACAAAACTGAACAATCTTCCACAAGATTATTTTTTCAGAAAACGAAAAAAAATCGGCTTCTCTATACAATCTGTCCAATCAAGTTTTTAATTAATATGTATGATAAGACTGATTATTATTTCGTTTTCAGAAAAAAAGTCTTGTGCAAGGATGTTCACTTTCGTCTACTGACCATCCCTTAAAGTTTATGGAGGGCTGTTCATTACACCCTGTATAAATGTATTTTTTACGACAGTATCAAAAAAGTTTAATTTACCCCTCCTTTCTCTCTTCAGAATTCTTGTAATGTGTTTTTGTTCTATTACAGAAATACCGATACTTATACTGGTCTTTGCCAGGCACGGCTATGTTTGTTTGCTTTACTGGATATATTTTCTTTGTGGATGGTCCACCACTGCCCAACTATGTTCACATGCTGTATGCTGGTTTCCAGAAACCAGCCTTTGGTATTGTCATAGCCATTATTATAGCTGGAGTTGTTATACAATTTGAAGGTACGTACTTTATTTATTTTAATAAGTAAGATAACACTGTCGACAAGAATGATTCCGTTAACGTAAATCTTAAAATTTTGTACTAATTGTGCTAAAAAATAAATCATGATTATTAATCAGTGGCAAAGCTTTATAATAAAAAATAGAATTTTGACATCTATATACAAGGTGTAATGGACAGCCCTCCACAAACTTAAAGAGCTTGCTCAGTAGACGAAACTGAACAACCTTCCACAAATATTTTTTTCAGGAAACGAAAAAAAAAATCGGCCTCGCCATACAAATTGTCCAATCAAGTTTATCATTTTCCTCTCTTATAGCTCGCCTATGTCATAAAAAAGAAGCCTTTTGTAAAATTTTACACTCTTAATCCCAGTATTTTCAGCTGTACGTTAATATGTCAGTCAGTCAGTTTCTCCTTTCTTTTATATAACTGGCTTCTACCAGTGGCAGCAGCGTAGTATAAATCACTTCTACACTGTGAGTGTTTTCACAAACTTGTAAAAATAATTTCAAAATAATATACATTTTAACTGTCTACTTACTTATAGGTATCTATCGACCAATCCTGGAGTGGCGACCTTTCGTGTTCCTCAGTCGGCTATCGTACAGCGCCTACCTCTTACACCTTCCCTACGTAAGAACTGAAGTTGCTTCGATTATGCACGTTCACAGAGCCACATTTTTCGGAGGTGTAAGTGTATTTTATTTATCTTTGTCTGTGTGTGTTACTCCTTATCATGATCATCATCGTCATCATTATCATCATCATCATAATCATCATCTTGGGCGGAGCATTGCCGTGCCCTCGTGGGGGCAATTGGCGGCGGAAACCTCTCGCGCCGGGCTGGTTCAGGCCATAGTCCGGAGCGAGGAGGAGTGACAGGCGGTCGCCGACTTCTGCGAAGCAGTAATGCTCGCAAAAGAGGAGGCCGGCCGCATCAGGCAACGGCACTTTCGTCGCCGCCGCTGGGATTCCAATCCCGATTTTCGGCCATCGTAGGCGCGGGCTTGCGAACAGTGAGCAATAGGTAGCTCGCTGTCCGACCGTCCGGTAACTGTCCGGACCGAGCCCAAGTCATCGATGGTGCGCACTGTTCCCGCGCGCCTCAAGGAGTTGTCAGCAACAGCAGGGGCACAGCTGGGTCGAAGCCTACTGGGGCCAGGGTTATCCGAAAGGGAGCTCGAGCTTCGGTATGAAGGCTAGAAGGAACTAGGTGGTTTTTTAGTCAATAAGAGTCTGACACTATTTCCCGCTCCGCCTAAGAGTGGGGGTTGTCATTGGATGATATTTCCCACCATAAAAAAAAAACATAATCACTATCCAGCCTTCCAGTAGTCCTTTGCTGAACCTGCATCCAGCCACTGTTGGCCATTGCCATTGCCAGTATAGTAGTTGTGGATACACATATACTGTGGACAGTCAAGAAATCAGTAGAACAAGTAAAATAAAAAGCAAAAACCTTGAGGCGTCCTTGTTTCAGAAAAAATAAATTAACGGCAAAAATGTACAAAAAAAGAACATTTAATATTACACTCTGTGTTTGGGTAATGATTGCTTTGACTTAGGTACTATATTATTTATATCGTTTTCAATTAATAATAAAATAAATACAACATTAGTTTCAGTATATGTGAAACCAAAATACGTGTCTAGTATATTTATTCAAATGAATCTATATACAAAATGTTCATAACTGTATCAAGAAAAATTATGAAGTTATAAGCGTATTATATTATCTGTTTATCCGTATAAATACATGGCCTTCGGGTCACTGAGAGGTTATTTTGCTCCCGCACCCAGCTGTGCGCTGGCATCTAATGCCCGCTATGACCTCCCGTGTCAGTGGTGTCCAACTTGTGAGCTATTTTAAAATATTTTTGGTAAAAATATAACATTTGTATAAAAATTTGGATTTGATTGACTGATTCAGAACAAACGACGAGTATATTCAGGTTATAACCTAACCATTTTGAGATTATTTCTTTTACAATTTTTTTTTTCTATGTTATTTAAGAAATATTTTTTTTTTACATTTCAGGCGATAAAATCTCTAAATATATTAGTAGGCGTTTACATAGCTTCATTTTTCTTCTGCTTGATGGTAGAAATGCCTTCTGCTAACATTATCAAAAACATATTCAAGAGACCACACACTCAAGAACAAAACAAAGAAATTGTTAAAGAGACTAAAAAGACAGAAGATGAGAATGGAATAAATATGAGTCAAACAAAAACAGAAGACGGCACTATTGTTATTAAAATGGGAACCAACATTTAAATCAATACTCAATATTAGGAGTAAGTGTAAAACAGTTTTGTTACACTTCACTATCACTGTGTTCACTTCTAAATCAGCACATGAACAAATCAGACTTGTGCGAGTCTTATAAAACATTACGAAAATAATGTGAATAATAATTTAAGAATGGTAATGGATTAACGCTGACCAAATATATCCGAAATAGCTCTCTGGATTCATAATATAAAATTTATAATCTAAATTCCAGCATATTGCCTCACACATATCTAAAAAAATTAGATTGATCAGTAGTCTCGTGTTTCCCGACAAATGTAAACGTCTATATGGAAGATTTTGATTTGGATTTTTTAAGTTCTTATTTGGTATGTTTACAAAAACTGTTGACAAAGGAGAATGCTCTTGCTCAATAGATTGTGAAAAAAATGGGACCAATCTGGAAGTATATCCCTCTACGAGAAAACAATTGCAAATTGGTCCATAAACGAAAGAGTTCCGCAGTAAGTAACAACACACTTAAAAAAAATAAAAAAGGTATATAAAAAAAACAAATATAGAAAATAAAGCCGAATTGAAAAACCTTCCCTCTTTTTTTTGAAGTCGGAAAATAAAAATTAATTGTAACTAAGCCATTTTTAAAATCGACGCCTGATTAATTAAACTGGCAATTTTTATATGTTTGCAAGTAAGGATCATGATAACAGTTGATTATTGTTTTATTACTTACTATTATTGATAATTTGAGAGACATCTCGTTTCTGCCGGAGCTGGGTTTTTTTTGAGCATTCACTTTTAATGATCTTAGACAAATCGCATTTTAATTTCATCATACAGGCTAGGTATCGCTCTTATAAACATTAAAACATTCTGTTACTAAAATATTATATAAACTTATATTTTGTTATAATTGAGTTAGTGGTATGTAGGTCTTAAGACTGACTGGACCCACATAAGTTATATAAAATGTTTGGGTTACAATATTGTTATTGAATTATTAGTATTGTAACCCAAACACTTATGGAAGAGGTATTTGTAGTTATCGCATTGCTTTTGGCAGTGTCTGTTGAAATAGTTCGAGATTTGTTTTTTAGTGATTTAAATGAAGTTAATTAATTTACTTGCGAATCTCGTATGATATAATCGTAGCATAGTCGGCCTTTTAATGTTCCCACTGTTGGGACTCCGGCCTCCTCTCAAGGAGAGGAAATGGTACGGCCCATTTCCTCTACTATTCTCTCCATTTCCATCCAAGACGCGGGCCCAGTGCGGGTTGGTGAATGTCACATGTCTTCGTACTTATAATCGTAGGTGAAAATTATTTCTGCACATATGTAATTATTTTGATACAATAATGTTATGGTGATTATTGGGTAGGATTGCTCGAACTGAAACGTACTCCTCGACTCTCCCCGGCTAAATGGGGCATCAATATAGGATGTGAGTAGGATGTTATTGGGCATTCTATTCCACTTGATGCGACATCGCTACGCTACGCTCCGCTTGTCGCGTGGAATAGAATGCCCAATAACATTTTTGTGAATGATATGTTAAAAACACTGGTTCAGCGCCTATTCCACTTTCAAAATCTAATTTATAAAATACTCACTATCTTTTATTGAAGGACGGCCATGGTGAGCAAACAAGCAATCGTTTAGTTGAATGATGTCTTAAAACACTGGTTCAGCGCCTATTCCACTTTTAAATATAATTGCTTACCTCGACTGCTTACTAGATTCTTGCGCAATGCCACTATGCCACTATAATACTAAGCAAATAACTAAGCTTCACATTTTCACTTCACATTTTTACTAAGCAAACTATCTGAATATAGTATGCTAAAATTTAGGACAGATTGTCTCACATCTCTCCATAAAATTAGAGGTTTCGTGTGTAGGTGACACGTTACTCTGTATTTTATGATCCGGATTGGACTCCCAGGACGTCTAAATTTTAGAATACCGTAATCATTAAACTAAGATTCAGGACAGGTTGTCTCACGTCTCTTCATAAAATTAGAAATAACATGTGTAGTTGACACGTCACTCCGTATTTTATGATCCAGATTGGACCCCAAGGACGTCCGAATTTCAGTTTAATTCATTCAGATACGACACCACCACCCTGCACGTCACTAAGGCCTATTCCACTTTTAAATATAATTGCTTACCTCGGCTGCTTACTAGATTCTTGCGCAATGCCACTATGCCACTATAATACTAAGCAAATAACTAAGCTTCACATTTTCACTTCAAATTTTTACTAAGCAAACTATCTGAATATAGTATGCTAAAATTTAGGACAGCTTGTCTCACGTCTCTCCATAAAATTAGAGGTTTCGTGTGTAGATGACACGTTACTCTGTGTTTTATGATCCGGATTGGACTCCCAGGACGTCTAAATTTTAGGATACCGTAATCATTAAACTAAGATTCAGGACAGGTTGTCTCACGTCTCTTCATAAAATTAGAAATAACATGTGTAGTTGACACGTCACTCCGTATTTTATGATCCAGATTGGACCCCAAGGACGTCCGAATTTCAGTTTAATTCATTCAGGCAGACAACCACACTGCACCTTACCAACAAAACTGTACTGTTATAAATACGTATCGCACCGTCACATCACTTTCTGCTATGTTAAGAGGATTTTACACTGATACAATCGCCGTCAAACGGATAATTCGCACATATCGTGTCGAATATTCACCCTTACGTTGTTGAAACCTCTACGGTCTGGACTAAGCGTTTCGCCTCGTCGTTTATATCGCGTACGTCGAAGGACTGGAACAGTCTGCCTGCTGCGGTCTTCCCGTTCGATTATAATTTGGGTGTCTTCAAGGCTAGAGTGAATAGGCTCTTAATAAACTAGTGCGCCTCACCATCAAAGATTGCATCGCTACTTACCATCAGGTGGGATCGCAGTCAAGCACTAGTTAAAAAAAAAAATCGCCGGACGACGGCGTTAGAAGCGATCATATTGAACGTTTTACACGATAAGTGTAAATGACTCTTAACAATCACCAAGACTGCAAAGTTGCATTATATAAATTTGCTGCGTTTGATTTATCTATGTGTGGGTGATTCCCTTGGGTTCTACAATTACAATGCAACCGCTGTGAATGTGATCCTTGTGCATGTAGCAGTCATTGTTAAAATTTGTATGATACAAAACATACCATAACCAATGTTTAATTCATTAAAATATAGATTATGTTTTACTGTAAAATACGTAGACAGACTTTGCTAAGGTATGCACATCTCTAATTAGATAGTAGGTATATCAATTTAAAATTATTAGAAGGATGAATCTTCTATCAAAAATAAATTTAGCAGTAGCTTTTTACCTAAAACTTTTGAACGATGTTATTTAAAACTCATACATTCATTTTAGACATTTAATGGTTTTATAATATTATATAATAATTTTAAGTTTTACTACAACATAGGTACTTGCAAACTAACTGCTTGACGTGGATTCGCTTCCATTAATTATTTTGTATAAAAATAATGATTTCAGAGTACTTTGTTATTTTTATTTACATGTGTAAAAAAAGGACTTTTTTATATATTAAATTTAAGTAATTTTGCGAAGTTATGTGGAAATAAGTTATTCGGGTTAGCGACCATGACTTATAAATGTCTATGTAATACATTATTTGAATCATTATCAATATAACCCTTCTAAGCAGTCATCATGAAATTTGTAAAACAACCGCAATCATTACATGTAAAAAAACTTTGTGTGAATTCTCAGGAGACTGGTTTTCGCCATGGAGAATTATTACCTAGCTCGATACGATGCATCATTTGCGGACCGTCAAATTGTGGAAAAACTAATTTATTAATTGGTCTTCTTATACATGAGGATGGTTTAAGATTTCAAAATGTGTATGTTTATTCGAAAACCTTGCAACAACCAAAGTATGTTTTTTTGGAAAAAGTGTTACAACAAGTACCAGGCATTTCATTTCAGAAATATTGTGAAAATGAGCAAGTACTGAGTGTTCAGGACGCAAAACCGAATTCTGTAATTGTATTTGATGATGTTGCTTGTGAAAATCAAAATAACATGCGGGATTATTTTGCTATGGGTAGACACAAGTTCATCGATTGTTTTTATCTAAATCAGACTTACAGCAAAATCCCTAAGCAGTTAGTACGAGATAACGCTAACCTAATCGTTCTTTTTAAACAAGATGAAAGAAATATGAGACATGTTTATGAAGAACACGTCAACACTGACATGACATGGGTTGAATTTCGTGAAATGTGTTCAAAAATATGGAGTATTCCTTTCAGTTATGTTGTAATTAATAAAGATTGTTCCAAAAACAAAGGATGTTATAGAAGTAAGTTTGATACGTTTGTAGTCTTTGACTAAGGGCACAAATACATATATATAAGACTGTTACCTGCCTGAAATTATTATTTGCCTTGCGACGCTGATTCAATTACGACAAACTTTACCAATATGGAAAAATCATTAAAACGACAAATTGTTGACGCAGCAGAAGCTGTAAAGGTAAAAGTACGTAAAATGAGAAATGCTGAGATTAATAATAAACAAGCATTGGAGTCAGTTTTCAAACCTGTAACAGAGCCTCTCAACTTAATTGCTAATGCTAATAAGCAAACTCCTCTCCTGCAAGCTAATGATGATTTTGCTGATGTTCCGTTTATTAACAAAACTTTGCAGAAAGAAAGAACTGATAGTACAGGAAGTAATGATAATAACTGTGATGAGGTCGATAAATATGAATCCGATGTCAACAGTGACTCTTCCTATGAATCAGTAGTTGAAAGTAATCAAGATTGTGATACGTCATCTTGGTCAGTATCTTCGGAAGCGTTAGTAGATATTCCATTTGGCGTTAGAGCAGAACGTGGGAAACTGATGTTAGGTTCTGCTTGCATAACGGTCAACGATCAGTTCATCACTGTAGCTGGACGTAAATATCGTAATACGCCTGGTTTAAAACAGTTGCTGCTCAAGAAAGATGTAAACTTAAACTTGGTTACAGATAGTGATATGCAAAACTATAAGTCAATGTTACTTGATACAAATGCACATCGTCGAGACTATGAACCAAGTAAACCAATAAAAAGTAATAAAGGACAAAAATATTTGCAAGTTATTAAACCTCTTTTTAAACTGAAGAATGCAGTTCACGGAAAGGGTCTACCGTTATTAAAAAGGTGGAGAAAAAACGTAGATTTAGTATACTGGGACGATCCTAATGAATTAGTAGAAAGGTTGAAATTGTTAATTGCATCTAGAGATGCTGGCAACACAGGATTAGATAATGAAATTATATCTATCATTGAAGAATTGCGTGAAAGTAAAGTTATAAATAAATAAATATTTTAAAACTTGTTTATTTTACTATCAGCCTCTCGACACAATACACCTGAAACATGAATGTAGACAAATTTGGTCACTACATCCATAAAAGAATGCGTTTGTCAGAGTTATTTGAGTTTAATGAGAATGCATTGCTAAAATCAGAAAACGGAGATTTCGATTTAAAAACATCAAGACTGAGAGGAGTTAGATCTCCAGTAGAAGCAGATGATGCTGTGAACAAGGATTATGTAGATCGATTGAATGCTGCCACATTAAGAGAAGTAAATAACTTGATTGGTAAATTGCGTTCTCAAATCATAAAAGATGCAAAGGGTACAGTTCAAGCTACTTTAAAAGCAAATATACCTGAGGTTTTAACTCATTTGCAAGATAAGATTCATACTAAAGCAGAGGTAGACCAATTACTTCAAAAAACTCCGTAATGGTAAAACAGCAAATTGTAAATGAAATCCACAAAGCGGCACGAAGAAACTTTCCACGGCGTTCTGTTATTCTGAAAGGAATCCACGATTTATGGCAAGCAGACTTGATGGATATGCAAAACCTGAAAAAGTACAATAAAGACTATAAATTCATCTTAGTGGTAATTGACTGCTTCTCAAAATATGCCTGGGCTGAACCGTTAAAGTCAAAAAATAAATTTGATGTTACTCGTGCTTTCGAACATATACTGCTTAGTAGTCGTAATAATCCTATAAACTTACAAACTGATAAAGGGACTGAATTTTATAACATCACGTTTCAAAAGCTTATGAAAAAGCATAACATTAACCATTATTCCTCGTTCTCTACTAAAAAAGCATCAATTGTAGAGAGACTAATTAGAACTTTAAAAAATAAATTGTATAAATATTTTAGTCTCAATGGAAACTATAAGTGGTTAGGTCAACCATTGGTATCTACAATGCAGAGATATAACAACACAAAACATCGCACTATTCAATTTAAACCGGCTGATGTGAATAAATGTAATGAACAAGTAATTAAAGAAAATATAAACAAAATGAACAAACATACTTTAGTTCAGTGGAGACCTAAATTTAAAGTTGGTGACTGTGTTCGTATAAGCAAATACAAACATAATTTTGAGAAAGGTTACACTCCTAATTGGTCAACAGAATTATTTACTATAAAAAAGGTGAATAAATCCTTACCAGTGACGTATCACATAGAAGATCAAAGAAAACAAAATATATTAGGAGCTTTCTACGAACAAGAACTACTAAGATCTAATTATCCTGACGTTTATTTAATAGAAAAGGTTTTGAAAAAGAAAGGAAATAAATTGTATGTTAAATGGTTAGGTCTAAACAGTGCAGAAAACAGCTGGATTGAGAAAGCTGAAATAGTGAACTAAGATATTATATAACTATTTCTCATTTGAAATCCTATCATTATAATTTGAGTAATGCAAGGAGGCGGACTAGTTAACAACATAATTAATAATCTACCATTCGAAGTTCATTTGCCGGGATATAATTATTGCGGACCAGGAACTAAACTTTACAAACGTTTAGCACGAGGTGATCGAGGTGTGAATAAGTTAGACGAAGCTTGCATGCAACACGATATTGCATATACAAACCATACAGACTTATCTAATCGTCACAAAGCCGATTTACAACTGCTTAACATGGCTAAACAAAGACTTAAATCAAAAGATGCAGGAAAAGGCGAAAAACTAAGCTCTTGGCTAGTGAGCAAAGTTATGAAAGCAAAACTAAAGTCTGGATCTGGCATTAAAACATTTAAAACCTTAGTTTCAAAAATAAAATCAAAAATTAAGAAACTTAAACACAAGGATAATAAAACTTTAATAAAAGCAGCTTACTTATACGCAAAAAAGTTATTTCCAAACATTCACCATCGAATTCGAGTACCCAGAGTAATACCCTTACCAAAGAGTGGTGGAGTTCTACCTTTAATTCCAATTTTCGCTGGTTTATCAGCTTTAGGGACTTTAGCTGGTGGTGCAGCTGGAATTGCAAAAACCGTTAATGATTATAAAGCAAGCAAGCAAAATTTACAAGAAACAGAACGACATAATAGAGCTATGGAGGCTTTAGTGTTGGGCAAGGGTTTATACATTAAACCATATAAAAGTGGTAAAGGATTATTTATAACAACTTCAAAAAACTGAAAAATAAGCTACCTAATCGCCCTCTAACTGATGTAGACATCCAAAAGTATTCAAGAGACATCCCATATTTTCGCGGGGTCTACATGAAAGATCGACTACCTCGAAAACCGAAACACATTGAATGTGGTATCGTTAACTTAGACGATTCCAGGAATGAAGGAACGCATTGGGTAGCTTATACTAAAGTATACAATCACTGTGAATACTTTGATAGCTATGGAAATCTAAAACCTCCGATGGAATTAATGCAATATTTAAAAAATTGTAGTGTTTTTTATAACTACACAAGATATCAAAAATACAACGCAGTTAATTGTGGTCATTTATGTTTAAACTATTTGTGGACTTTTTGGAATAAAAATATAATATAAAATATATGCTTCTCTTTCATTTCAATCATTTGCAAGATGTCCCTCACTTTGGCGATTACTGGAGACTCATCAGTGTTAACTACATACTATCCCAATACGTTGCAATTAGATGGAGAGTATGAGTGTGCTTTATTGCACTTTTCTACATTTAATTCTATTCCAAACATTGATAAAAGTAATAATAAGTTTTATTATGGCTCTAATGAAGTTATTGAAATACCGGAAGGTACTTATGAATTGCAAGATATCAGCGATTACTTAAAATCAGAAATAAAAAATGCAGAGATCAAACTACGGTGCAATAATAATACTTTAAAAACTACAATATTTTGTACAAAAGACATTAATTTTATCAAAGAAGACTCTTTTAGAAGACTATTAGGATTTAACAAACAAATCTTGAAGGCAAATAAATGGCATGTGTCACCGTCTCCAGTCAACATTCTACCTACGACCGTAGTCAGGGTTGAATGTGATATTGTAAGCGGTTCATATATAAACGGTGAACCAAGTCATATTATTCACGAATTTGCACTTAATGTGCCACCTGGATATAGGATTATAGAAATTCCAAAAAACGCTATATATTTTCCAATCAACCAAAACAACATAAGCTGCATACATATCAGGCTGCTAGATATAAACAATCGATTAATCAATTTACGTGGTGAAGAAGTGCAAGTATATCTGCATCTTAGAAGAAAAAATGATCGATTACAATAAAAATGTGCCTCAACAAGTAAAGAATATCAGTTCTGCTCGAGCTACCTATCAAATAAGACCTCTCTCTAAAAAGAAAACAAAACTAACTAAAGACAATAAAGCATTCCTTAGAGCCATCGGATTGTTAAAATGAATATCTTAGACGTTTTATCCGCACCAATTTATGATAATACTATAGAAGGTATCGAATTTCATTCTTACAAGCCATATGTAACAAGTTTTAACAGGAACGATGAAATTCGCATACCTATCAACCAACAAGACTTGTACATATTACCATCAGCTAGCACCCTATATTTGGAAGGAACTGTTATTGTTACCAAAAAAGATACGAAAGACAGAGCTACTAGTGTCAATTTCACGAACAATGCTCTACTCTATTTGTTCCAAGATATAAGGTATGAGCTAAATGGAGTGGAAATTGATAAAATAAAAAATGCAGGTATAACAACAACCATGAAATCACTAATTTCAATGAATGAAAGTGAATCTAAAATGTCTAATGCCTGGGGATGGAATATTGATGGTGTAAAAAATATCGATGGAAGAAGATTTTCTGCTTCTATACCACTTCGTAACATCCTCGGTTTTGCTGAGGATTTTAATAAAGTCGTGATAAATAGTAGACATGAACTGATATTGTTACGAAGTAGCACTAATTTGAACGCAGTAAAACTTAATACTGGCGAAGTAGTAGATGATGTTCAGATCAACAAAATCATATGGCGCGTACCTCATGTTAAAGTATCTGACAAAGAAAAAATTGGTTTGTTAAAATTATTAGAAAAAGATCGCCCACTTCAAATGATATACAGAAATTGGGATCTGTACGAATACCCAGCTTTGCCTAAAACTACAAAACATACCTGGTCCATCAAAACTTCATCGCAGATAGAAAAACCAAGATACGTTATTATTGGTCTACAGACAAAAAGAAAAAACAATGCAAGTTCTGACATGTCTCAATTCGATCACTGCCATATTCGAGACGTTAGAGTTTATCTAAATTCAACTTATTTTCCATATGAGAACTTAAATGTGAGTTTTTCTAATAACAGAATTGCTTTATTATACGAACAATATACCAGATTTCAACAGTCGTATTACGGACGTCGCTCGGAGCCCATACTAACCGAGAAACAATTTAGAGATATAGCGCCGCTGTTTGTAGTCGATTGCTCTAGACAAGCGGATAACCTAAAGACAGGTCCGGTTGTGGATGTGAGAGTAGAAATTGAGAGTGAATCAGAGATACCAGATCAAACTTCAGCATACTGTCTCATTCTGAACGACTACATTGTTGAATATCGACCACTAAGTAATATTGTTAAGAAGATATCATGAAAGCGGATACCCTTATAGTAGAATTGCAAGGATTTAAAGATTATGTAAATAATTTCATCGTCAAAGAATTGGCTATTGTGAGTCAGGATCATACACAGACGTTCTTGGTAAAACCACCATATTCATTTCATTACCTAACACCAGAAGAAAAAAAGCAGGTGAGGTGGTTAGAAAGAAATCGAAGAATTTACTGGAGTGAAGGCTACATAGACTACAAAGAGTTTCATCGCGTTATTTTACCCTATTTAGAAAACAAAAAAATTATTACAAAGGGTTTGGAAAAGATAAAATGGATTAAAGAGTTATGTGCAAACTGTGAAGTGATTGATATAGGTGACAAAGGATGTCCTAATTTTGTGACATTAAAACAAAAGTTCTGTAAAAATAAAACTGATTTTAATTGTGTGCACCATAAAAAGAATTGTGCATTAAATAATGCAGTGTGTATTAGAAAATGGTATGATGATAATAATATGTCTGTGTTTAATATGTTTTAATTTTAATATGTTCAATTAATAAAAATCTAAATGTACCTACTTTTTGTTTTATTTAAATGTATTTAGGACAACTACACAACAAACTTTATATTAGCTCTAATTAGATGAATTGCGATAAAAAATACCATATCAGCAGTATTTGTCTCGTTACAAAATTCAACCTTAATTACAGGTCTTCAAAGTTGCATGAATAATTTGTGTTAGTTACGTCAAATTAAAGCGTAATGATACCCAGTTTTTCTGTCTAATTACAATTTTATAGTGAGAAATGAAATATAAAACCAGCCTTTTTCGCTCGCCGACAAAGATGAACCCGACACCTGGCGACAGCCACAGCTTATGATAAATACATTAGGTATTATAATTAAGTTTGTATGTTTGTTTAATGTTATGGGGAAGCGAAATAAATTTATGCAAATAGACTACAGACGGAAAATCCAAAACAAAATAATTTCATAGCTAGATTGCTCCAATGTAGACTATTACATACACATATGTAGACTTGTAGTCTACATGGACAATTTGGCATGCTTTTAAATGTAGACTAGTAGTCTACACGGGCAATCTAGCGGTTATTTCCACATAACTTCGCAAAATTACTTAAATTTAATATATAAAAAAGTCCTTTTTTTACACATGTAAATAAAAATAACAAAGTACTCTGAAATCATTATTTTTATACAAAATAATTAATGGAAGCGATACCACGTCAAGCAGTTAGTTTGCAAGTACCTATGTTGTAGTAAAACTTAAAATTATTATATAATATTATAAAACCATTAAATGTCTAAAATGAATGTATGAGTTTTAAATAACATCGTTCAAAAGTTTTAGGTAAAAAGCTACTGCTAAATTTATTTTTGATAGAAGATTCATCCTTCTAATAATTTTAAATTGATATACCTACTATCTAATTAGAGATGTGCATACCTTAGCAAAGTCTGTCTACGTATTTTACAGTAAAACATAATCTATATTTTAATGAATTAAACATTGGTTATGGTATGTTTTGTATCATACAAATTTTAACAATGACTGCTACATGCACAAGGATCACATTCACAGCGGTTGCATTGTAATTGTAGAACCCATGGGAATCACCCACACATAGATAAATCAAACGCAGCAAATTTATATAATGCAACTTTGCAGTCTTGGTGATTGTTAAGAGTCATTTACACTTATCGTGTAAAACGTTCAATATGATCGCTTCTAACGCCGTCGTCCGGCGATTTTTTTTTTTAACTAGTGCTTGACTGCGATCCCACCTGATGGTAAGTAGCGATGCAATCTTTGATGGTGAGGCGCACTAGTTTATTAAGAGCCTATTCACTCTAGCCTTGAAGACACCCAAATTATAATCGAACGGGAAGACCGCAGCAGGCAGACTGTTCCAGTCCTTCGACGTACGCGATATAAACGACGAGGCGAAACGCTTAGTCCAGACCGTAGAGGTTTCAACAACGTAAGGGTGAATATTCGACACGATATGTGCGAATTATCCGTTTGACGGCGATTGTATCAGTGTAAAATCCTCTTAACATAGCAGAAAGTGATGTGACGGTGCGATACGTATTTATAACAGTACAGTTTTGTTGGTAAGGTGCAGTGTGGTTGTCTGCCTGAATGAATTAAACTGAAATTCGGACGTCCTTGGGGTCCAATCTGGATCATAAAATACGGAGTGACGTGTCAACTACACATGTTATTTCTAATTTTATGAAGAGACGTGAGACAACCTGTCCTGAATCTTAGTTTAATGATTACGGTATCCTAAAATTTAGACGTCCTGGGAGTCCAATCCGGATCATAAAACACAGAGTAACGTGTCATCTACACACGAAACCTCTAATTTTATGGAGAGACGTGAGACAAGCTGTCCTAAATTTTAGCATACTATATTCAGATAGTTTGCTTAGTAAAAATTTGAAGTGAAAATGTGAAGCTTAGTTATTTGCTTAGTATTATAGTGGCATAGTGGCATTGCGCAAGAATCTAGTAAGCAGCCGAGGTAAGCAATTATATTTAAAAGTGGAATAGGCCTTAGTGACGTGCAGGGTGGTGGTGTCGTATCTGAATGAATTAAACTGAAATTCGGACGTCCTTGGGGTCCAATCTGGATCATAAAATACGGAGTGACGTGTCAACTACACATGTTATTTCTAATTTTATGAAGAGACGTGAGACAACCTGTCCTGAATCTTAGTTTAATGATTACGGTATTCTAAAATTTAGACGTCCTGGGAGTCCAATCCGGATCATAAAACACAGAGTAACGTGTCATCTACACACGGAACCTCTAATTTTATGGAGAGACGTGAGACAAGCTGTCCTAAATTTTAGCATACTATATTCAGATAGTTTGCTTAGTAAAAATTTGAAGTGAAAATGTGAAGCTTAGTTATTTGCTTAGTATTATAGTGGCATAGTGGCATTGCGCAAGAATCTAGTAAGCAGTCGAGGTAAGCAATTATATTTAAAAGTGGAATAGGCGCTGAACCAGTGTTTTAAGACATCATTCAACTAAACGATTGCTTGTTTGCTCACCATGGCCGTCCTTCAATAAAAGATAGTGAGTATTTTATAAATTAGATTTTGAAAGTGGAATAGGCGCTGAACCAGTGTTTTTAACATATCATTCACAAAAATGTTATTGGGCATTCTATTCCACGCGACAAGCGGAGCGTAGCGTAGCGATGTCGCATCAAGTGGAATAGAATGCCCAATAACATCCTACTGATGTGTACTATTTGACAATTTTTATACAAGGTGTAAGGGACAGCTCTCCACAAACTTTAAGGGCTTGCTCAGTAGACGAAACTGAACAACCTTCCACAAAAAATTTTTTCAGGAAACGAAATAAAAATTCGGCCTCTCCATACAAACTGTCCAATCAAGTTTATAATTTTCTATGGTGAGACGGATTTTTTTTTTCGTTTCCTGAAAAAATTTTTGTGGAATGTTGTTCAGTTTCGTCTACTGAGCAAGCCCTTAAAGTTTGTGGAGGGCTGTCCCTTACACCTTGTATAATATGTTATTGTTTATGTTATACTTGGTTAAATTGTAAATAAATAAATATAAGAGATGCCAAAATGTGTTTATCTTTTATTTAACCCTAAAATTGCTAGCGTTGGATTGGTTTGACAAGTGCTTTCGTGTCATATTCGCCAAGGTAATGTGTTTACGACTGGATACTCCATCTTGTTTAGTTCTTCAATCCCTATAGGTGACAGAAGAGCTGACGACATGGAGTGTTTGGTCATGGATGAGAGACCCTGTCAAAATTAACGTGAGAGTGTTGGTCGGATATATGTATGTAACGTAGGTGGTTAAAAAGTTAACATAAAGGTGTTTCCTGATAGCTACAACCTAGGGGTCTTTAAGTCGAGAGTGAATAGGTTACTTCTAGGCAAGCGTGCTCCATCGTCGACCACATCATCACTTACCATCAGGTGAGATAGTGGTCAAACGCGAGCCTATCAATAATAAAAAAAAAAAAAAATTCTAGTTCTAAAAAAAAAAAAGTTATATAAAAAAAAAAAAAAGATACATAAAGATATATATTACAGTTAGCACTGTAATATATATCTTTAATGTATGTAGGATGCGCCGGTGATCAATCACTGGTTGTGGTTGCTAATGTGGCAGTAGATACTTTTTTAGTTTTTTTGAGTATTACTAACCCATTATTTGATAAGTAGTAACTAACCATGGGACCAATCAAAACCAATGATCTTCTTGGTATGTTTCTCAATAAATAAACCCTAAGCAAACGTTAGCGTTCGCTCACCCATTGTCTTTCTATTGTGTCTCTAATTACGGTTTTCGAAAGGTTAAGTCAAGCATCAAGAAATTAAAAATGGTATCTGGCAGATCCGTAGCTAAATAGTTCCATGAATACCATTCTGGCGGCTGAAAAAACTCTTTCAACGATTGCTTTATGTTAATGACATTGATGCCTAAAGCTTCCGACATACCCAAATACTTTAATGTTTTGGTTGCAGAGAATGATCTCGCTTTACAAGCATGACCGCATATTTACCCACATCAAACAACATTTTGATGGTACTACTGGAGGTTTCAGTTACTTTCATCTCCGTCAGTTGCAGATTCTTGATGGTAAAAAGTTTTAAGTCATCCATGTATCCTATACATGGATCACTTAGAACTTCTTGTGAGATATAACATGACCACCTCCATTCAACCAATTGCCAAGACCTGAATTCCCCAGACGTGTACTTAGAGGATTGAAAGCTAGATAAAACAAAAGCGGACTCAAACTATCACCCTGGAATATACCTCCTCGATCCTTACAGGTTCGCTATTCCTTTAGATAAATGTCGACATCCTTCATTAGAACTCTCTCAGGTAGATTAAGCTCAGTTGCATAATTATGGAGCAACAAAAATAAGGCAATTGACAGATCTAGCAACAGCTAGGTTAGTTTATTATGCATATTTCCACACTGTTAAGTCCTATGTCATTTTGTTGTGGGGCTCTGCAGCTAATGTAGAATCAATTTTCATCATGTATCTTTTTTACCTGAGTTAGGAGTTGATTGGGCGATATTGCCAACATTTCAAAACCTTGTAAAAAATATAGGAAATAACTATAATAAAACACAGGCATATTTGGCACCAGTTTATTTATTTAATCACAAATTAACCAAGCAAAATAGCGCAACATTTCAAAATATCAACATAATTTTGTCTGTTTGATTAGTTTGGCTTTGCATTTAAATCCATCACCATTCTTCATTATTATCCCCATGAAACGTTATACCGTTATAACAAAATTGAGCTAGTCAAACTGCTCCAGGTACTTTTTTAGCACTTGGCATGTCCTTTCACGTAACCGTTTCATAGTAACTTCTGACATCCGAAAGTGATTGATTTAAATTCTAGTTCCCATTTTAATAACAATAGTGCCATCTTCTGTTTTTGTTTGACTCATATCTATTCCATTCTCATCTTCTGTCTTCTCAATCTCTTTAACAGTTTCTTTCTTTTGTTCTTTAGTTCGTGGTTTCTTAAACAGTTCTCTAACGATATTAGCAAAAGGCATTTCTACCATCAAGCATAAGAAAAATGCTGCTATGAAAACGCCGACTAACATGGTGAGAATTTTTGGCGCCTGAAATGTAAAAACAATATTGTAATGTTAAACTTTAGCATTACGGACTAGGCAAATAGCGTTAACCTATAGCGTTAGCCTGAACCAGGCAAAACACTCGTCTGGTTGGAGGACCTCTCCCATTTCAACGGAGGTTTGAGCACTGTTCCGCGTACCTCTAAAAAGTGTCCATGGAGTTTCTTACACACTCTTCATAGAGATCTAGAGTTAGGAATATGCAATTAACATCATTATTCTAGAAGACTAACTTCTTGACATTTCTAAAGTGAATGTTAATGATTCTTGTTTAGCTATATAAATAAAAATGAATTGCAATTCTGTTAAACTGATATGGCTAATTTTAGACAGAGTAGGGTAGAGTAGAGTAGGGTAGAGTAGGGTAGAGTAGGGTAGAGTAGGGTAGAGTAGGGTAGAGTAGGGTAGAGTAGGGTAGAGTAGGGTAGAGTAGGGTAGAGTAGGGTAGAGTAGGGTAGAGTAGGGTAGAGTAGGGTAGAGTAGGGTAGAGTAGAGTAGTAAAATTTTATTGCTTACCCATATACTTGAAACTAAGCCTAAATGCAATGGTGGCCCAGTGGTAACGGTCCCAATTTACAAGTTGTAAGTCGCGGGTTCAAACCTAGCCAGACGCATCACTTCGTGTAATTTGTTTTATCACTACTGAAAACGGTGCTCTCAAAACGGTGAAGAAAAACATCGTGAGAAAACCGGCATATCAATGATGAGCCTGAGGCCCAAAATGCTTGTTAGAAATGAATGCTTTGATTTTTTTTTAATAATTTTGTTCAATTGTGAACCGATTTTGATTTTTTTATTTAAAACAGAATACTTCCGAATTGGTTCTATAATAATATTATCATAATCTGAAAGGAAAACTCCTCATAAAATCATAGCAGAAAGGTCGTAACTGGTAAAATTGATTAGTTGTTACGTGTAGTTGATGATTGAAGGAAAAGAGGTATGAAACCGGAAGAGGGGCGCCGGAACTCTCTAATAAATAAATATATCCTAGTTTAGTTTGGATTTATTAGAATCGTCATGTGTTGCGCTATAAGGTATAATCTTACTGATCTAATGATGGAGGTGGAAGGTAAGCACAGAAACTCCGTAATAAAACAATGTAAAATAAAAATAATAAACAATCGATAATTGGAAAGACATTCGCACATAGACAAATACAGGCCAATGCTAGATACAGGTGGTGATGAGGATGATGATTATGAATCTATATATGAATCTTCATAATCATCATACATGGACAAAATTACATGAAATAGACTTACACCTCCGACCAAAGAGATTTTCTGAAGGCTCATCATTGACGCAATGTCAGTCCTGATGAAGGGAACATGTACGAGGTAGGCGCCGTACGATAACCGAGCAAAGTATGCAAAGAGTCGCCACTCCAGGATTGGCCGGAATAAACCTATAGGAAAGTGGATAGTAATATTTATTTACACGAAAAATAAAGTATTCTACTTGTTCTTCTTTTGACCAATATTTGGCAACCTGTACAGCTCTATTGTTGGCCTCGTATAGATCCTGAAAACTGCAGGTTGTTAATAATATAATAGGATGGCCAGCATAGCAGGTGGCGCATGTCTTTTGGGGAGGCTCCACACTGGCACTGTGTTAGTGATGGGCCGAGGAAACCCCATTTGGCCAGATTGTTTTTACAGCGGTCAACCTGGGATCGCAGTCGATTTAGAAATTTCCAAATTGGCCACTGTATAAAGTATTAAAACAAATAAATTAAAAACCCTTAACTAATTTAAACTATATATTATAAATACACTAAAAGCAATAATAACTACTAGTTAAAATATGACGTTACAAAACTCCTCCGCGACGCTGTTGACTGAAAATGTGCCCAAAGGGCTGGCGGCATTGCCATGTTGTATAACAATATGGATAGTTAAAGTTAATGTGTGTTTTAACTTAAAGTGTATCTTGATCAAATACGGTTGTTTATGAATGCTATATTTGAAATTAAATAAATAAATTTTGTACCTTCAAATTGAATAACAACTCCAGCTATTATAGTGGCTATAACAAGACCAAAGGCAGGTTTCTGGAGACCAGCATACAGTACGTGAACATACAGCGGCAGTGGTGCACCATCAGCAAAGAAGATATATCCAGTACTGAAAACCAGTACAACAACGGTAGGCAGAGACCAATATAAGTACCGATATTTCTGTGAAAAGCAAAACAGCACATGTTATAAGATACATAGAAAGTACCTAAATTTAATGAAAACATGCGCACGACGAGCAATGGGTAGCTCTCCGTCCGCTCGTTTTATAAGATCCGAGCTTGTGTCGACGACGGCGTGTAGTATTCCATGCGTGCTTCAAAGAGATGTCAGCAAACCACAGGGGCTCAGTAGGGCCATTACTTATTAGGGCCAAGGGCACAAAATAGATAGGTACAGAAGTCAATCTTCGACACCGCTCACGGACACGATATCTCGGAGCGTCTCGGACCACTCGTCGAACAGTTTCGGCTCAAACGCTCATTAGTGTACGTCCACCGAGCGTAGGTATAAAAAGTGAAGTACATACATGAGATTGTCTTCTGTGCCTAATTTTTTTTTTGCCATGGGGAAAAGTATGAAAGAGATAGCCGTAACCCTAGAGCATAAAGGCTACTGAAGAAACATAAAGTGTCGTTTTGGTCAATAAACAGTTTTTCTACTTTAGAGTGAGCAAAGTCATAGATAATTTATTTATTTATTTATTTATTTATTGAAGGGACAATAAACAGCTACAATATACATATTGAAAGAAAAAAACATTACAAAAGAGTTTACAATATTGCAGCCCACTGCATTATCCTCATATTGACGCATAAGATTGCCGGCAGTAAATGCCAATTTACCAACTTAAAAAAAAAAAAAAAAACCTGTAATAGTAGCAATGACAAGAACAAAGGCTTCTGAAGACCAACATACGGTAAGTGAACATACATCGGCAGCGGTGGACCATCAACGCAGAAGATATATTCAGAAAAGCAAATAAGCGAAAATTCGAGGGGCAAAGACCCGGTATACGTAACGGTATTTTAGTAAAGAAAAAACACGGACATTAAAAGAAAAGAAAGAAAGAAACAAAAAACGTTTATTACAAGACAATACAACAACAAGATGCATGACAAGATGCAAAACTCTTTTAGAGAAAAATGAGGGAGAATATCTAACTTTTTTGTTACTGACGTAATGGTCATGGAAGATAAACTTTTTGGACAAAACCTTTAAATAAAATCAAGAATAAAAAAAAACTTGGTGTCCGACGTAACATTCGTATACATATACCTATGATAAAGCTAAAGAAATCGCTTGGCCTAAAGGTTACCTGGAATTGCTTAGGATCTCCACCTGCCTTCTGCCAGTTGTAGATGATGTAGCCCATTGCCATACCGATGATACAGCCGACCAAATTCGTATGACCTCCCGAATAAGTTTCTAGAAACGTTGGGTCTCCTTTTAATTCATTCAATCCAAGCCTGAAAGTGAAGACCATTGAATAAAATAACACAACCCGCAAATGGTTATCGAGCAAACTTTTTATTGCTTTGATTTTAAGATGATCTAAACTTTTACATGGATCTTTTTGAAAGACTCGGTTTTATTTATTAAAATTAATTGCTAGGAAATAATAAACAAATTAATGGATCTTAATTTGGAGTGTAAGTTGTTGTGACTTCTTTTGCTTTTATTTTTTTATGTGTCTTCTCATTTGTTTCTTGAATTTTTTTTATTTACATCTTTTATTATTAGACTTTGTTTAATAATGTAACGTATTTTTAATTTAATATTCTAAATACGATTTATAAGAGTTCCTTGCCTATAAATTACTTACTATGACTATGAAAAAATTATGAAATCTAACTTGAACATTTTTCTATCAGTAATCTATTGATCGATCATAACTTACATGAGTTATTAGTTTTTATAAAACTTTGTCATTTTAGAGGCATATCTTGAAAAATAATGTTTAATCTAAAAGTATGTATTAGTTAAATTGTTAATATGTTTCTTTCTATAAGGTTGATGTTCTGAAAGACAATTTTTGTACTATAAAACCTTTCAAATTCATGACACAATATCATTCTAGCCTCAAACAGTACTTGCTAAATGTTTTTTCTTTTCAAATTGGTCATTAATAAGTACTTTTAGAAGTAAATTGGTTTTATCAATTTGAATTACACGAAACCAGTGTTTTTAACTGTTTACTGTAAAAAAATATATCAAAACAAACTCAGTGGTCAAATATATCTCAAAATCCGTTTTAGGCTTATTATCTTATAAAGATGAAATAGTCAAATTTTTTGAGAACCATACAGATTAGTGTATGAGAAAGTCTTTTAAGAAGAGGACCAGACAGATTTGAGTAGACTTGTCCGGTAAATGCACGCATTAGTCAGTATTTGTGTAGATTAACTCAGGACTAGAGAACGTGAGGGAGGCTAAAGAAAAGATTGATAGATTGAGTAAGGAGTGATATAAAAGAAAAAGGAGTCAGTGATAGTGTGACCGGTAACAGGACAAAATGGAAAAACAAAGCGTGTTGCGTCGACCGCTAATATGGGATAAGGGCAGGAAGAAGAACTCAGGATTAGTAAGGACCTCAACAATTCGATGAACGGTTCAAAAGAACGGGATTTACGGTGTATACTTGGGTAGGAGTCACAAAGTAAGCCCCGGCAAACGTTAAAATTACTGAAAATAAAAATGATTTTGACAAACTTACTCCGGAGCGGCAATGAGCATACCGTTTAAATTATGGTAATATGTATGCAACATGGGGACTATGATTCCAACCACGAATAAAAGACTCAGTGCCACTTTTCTTGTTAGATTAGTTCTGCATAACAAAAACATGATGATTCCAAAAATGTAGAGTTGTGTGTCTGCTGCTAGATACCTGGGCAATAAAACAAAAAAAAAGATTAATTTCATGTTCATTATCTAAGTTTTTTCGAGTTGGGAAATATCATAAGTAGCTGCTATCATTTCAATATAGAGAGTTTGTGAGTGAGTGTTTGTTATTTCTTCAAACTGAACGGATTTAGGTGAAATTTCGTACACGTGTAAACCATGTCCTGTTTTAGCGCATAGGATACTTTTTACTAACTAAATATTTTCTGGGACAGTTTTCTACTTTCACACGGGCGAAACCACTGACAGCAGCTAGTTTTAAATAATTTACGATCATCATCATCATCATCATCATCATTTCAGCCGATAGACGTCCACTATTGGACATAGGCCTCCCCCAAGCGTCGCCACAACGAACGATCATGTGCGTCCCACACCGATGTATGTGAAGGTAGCGGGAATCCGATGGAATTTACGGTGTATAGTTAAATAGTAAAGAAAATGAAAAGAGGGCCTTGACTACTCTGTTCTCATTTCTTGATAAGCTTTCTTCCCCTTCTTATCTGATTTCAGAAATTCAATTTCTCTGCTCTGGGCTCAATAAAAATCGTCGGTCTACAAATAATCGTCTTCTACGATATCCCTCACACCGCTCTGGACTTATCCACTCCTCCTTTTTTGTCTAGGCGATATCTCTCTGGAATGCGCTCCCTCTGAATATCAGGATGGTGACCAGCCAATTTCCCTTTAAGGTGATGGCACGTAGCATATTCGCAAGAAGTTGGTAGAATCACCACAGCATTGATTGGTTGGATTTGTTTTTTTCACCACAACATTGTTTATTTGTATGTATTTATCTAAGTATGTATTTACTATTGTATTTGTCTCTCTTTTGTTTGTCTATTTATTAAGTTGCACCTGCCATGTTGTTTCTGCACCACCCTAAGATCGACTGGTAGATAATGCCTATGGCATTAAGTCCGCCTTTTTACAGTGTAATGTGCATAAAACATTAATAAATAAAAAGAGAAAAAAACATGGAAAAGTTATAAAATGCATAAAAAAATTACCAAGTATGCAACATGCAGTTGGTACGATCAATGTAATTGTTGATGTAAAGGATATGCGTCCACCAGGTCTGACGACAGTCTCTTGCTTCGTAATATATAGCTTTCTGTAGAATAAAAGTAGTTTTTATAAGTTTATGCCACGAATATACGTGATAAATTATAATTTTTTTTTTATTTCGCCAATAGGCTACGAACAACAGTTTTCTACGTCATTTTTTCATTAATTTAAATCAGATAGGCCAGATAAGAAACACCGAAACAAACTCAGAGGTCAGTCTCTTGTAAAGTCCATAAAGTAAACATGTAACGGTCAAATCAAATGAGGATCTTTTGGAGAAAGAGCCACACAAATTTAAGACGTATAGTCCCTTGAAACATCTGACCGAAATTATGTGAACGCAACTCTCGCACTCGCCTAGGCGGCAGTACGCAATCTGTGCATTTATTTGCGGCCAGCAGCGCCCGTAAAGCGCTTTAAAGCCATTTTCTCTGCGAGATATTGATTGATTTACATATGCAATGTTCACTTTGAAGAATATTTAACCACCAATTTTTATGTGTAAAAATGTTTCTAAAGGTTCAAGCCGTTTCGAAGGAGTAGGGAAAAGTTGCGAAAAGTTGCGAAATTGCTTAATATTTTTTTTTGACAAAAGTATTAATTGCACGAAAAAATCAAATGTTCATATTATTGTTCATGAATCTATAATAAACATATATTTTTTTCAAACCAATTGACCTAGCCGTTACGGAGGAGTAGGCCTCAGAAAATCACTGTTTTATGGCAATTTTCGGGCGCTTGGCCCTCAACTGGACCTATCTAGTCTGTGCAAGCATTTGTCAGTACTTGTGTAGTTCAACTAAAGAACAGTAAGAAGCTGAACGACTCAATGTACAAATCAAAGAAAGGATACTTGGGTAGGGCAAATAAAGTATTAAAACTGCCAGATAATCACTGAAAATACTAAAAATAAGAATAATTCACTTGGTTTCCATATAGTAGTAGATAATATCAAAGAAAAGACATTTGAGTAGATCACATGAAGTACTCAAAGTACCAAAAAAAAATTAAAATGACTGAAAAATATAGTAATCCACTAGGTTCCATGAAAGGACTTAATGGATCAAAATTTAAATTGCAACTGAAGAAATATCTCAATGATAAATGTTGTTATAATATAATATGATTTTTTAAATACTCAACCTAAAATTTTGACATTTCATTAGTATTTCCTTTCCTATAATAAAATGCTTAATTATATATAACACACAACATTTAAAAAAAAATTTGTAGACCTATTTAGGTAATACATGCCCGGACTGTTTTTTTTTGTACTGCTTACTCATGTTTTGTCCAATAAACTATTTTTATCCACATTCAAAACAAAATTAAAAAAACTATGTAAAATAAAAATATGACCTTCATACTTTGTACAGCAAATATTATGTCCAAGTTAATTAATTATAAAATGTGAAGTTGTTTATTAAAGTCAAAGAGCAAAAAACAAAAAAATAATACTAAAAAGGTATTATTAAAAATAATAGAAAAATGACAACAATGTAAGTGTATACAAGAGTAAAATGTATGCTGGAGCTGCTCAATTTAAAGTCTTTTTGCCATTAAAATTCACTTATACAGTATGAAAAATCTCCTGACAAAGCTTTCGCTTCATAAATAATTTGAATATCATCGGCGCTCGAGGGTTTAAGGTGTATTTTTTGTATGTGACTTGAAAGTTTATTATAAAAATGCATTACATCTAAACAGGTTTTCTATCTTTTTGAGCCTGGTTGCAGGAACCACAAACTTTTGTTTGTTCCTAGAATTAATATTATGGATATCACTGTAATTTTTAAACAGAATAGATATTTTTATGTGCATGCATACAAAATTTTTACAAATATCTATTTATTATATTCTTTATTGTACACCGCGTCAACAAAAAATAAATAAATACTGGAAAAACATTATTCAAAATAAGTGTACAATGGGCGGTCATATCGCACAGGGCGATCTCTTACAGACAACCTTTGGATGGACTGAAAGAAAGGAAAAAGATTTAGGGCTGTCAGTGTAGTTTAACTCAAATATGAAGTGAAAAGATCTAGGGAAGAGTAACAAAAAGTTAAACAAACTTAACTATTAACAAATTATTTATGCTAAACCAAACTATACATACTAAAGACTTCTCTTTACTAAAATATGGCGTCATAAAACTCCTCCGCATTGCTGTCGACTGGAAGTGTGCCTAGAAGGCTGACGGCATTGCCAAGTTGTCTGACAATACTTAATCTCTGTCCGAGGTAAAAATTAGCCCTTGGGTCACGCGAAGTGTCAACTAAGCATTTGGACAGTTCTTTAAAAAGTGTATGAGCACTCGGACCCCACAGCCCAAGAGTTTAAACCGCAAACGGTTCAAAAGTATAACTGCTGGCGAGGTTGTTACATTTCTGCCGATTGAGGTTCTCCGCAGCCGCAGCGGCAGCGTTAGCACAGCACGATGAACTAGGAAGATGGGATGGCACAAGAGTGTCGACACAGGTAGCGTCCCACACCAAAGGTCTATCCAATTTCCATGGAAATAAAGACATACCGTCCAATCTCTTACCTTCGTCGCGTGCCAGGCCATGAGGTTGCAAAACAGCCGGAATAATATTAATATTTAAGTTTGTTATGTATATATTTTGTTGCTTTTAAAACGAGCCTAAATAACAACTTACCGCCCACATTGGTCCTCCGGATGCTAGCCTAGTGAACCAAGTTGTTGTCAATCCTAAAATAAGGGCGTAAGATGGAGTCAATCTGAAGCAGACAAAATAAAAGTATAAAAATTTTGACGGCTTAAAAAATCAGGTACGGATTTTATTTTCGCTCATACTAAAGCTTCATCAATATCAGGCTCTAAGATAGTCAGTAGGGACTTATTTAAAAGTACAAAAATTCACTATTCATACTATTAAAATAATAATATAATTGTAATTACCACCACCACTATAATTATAAGTCATAGTTAAATTGTTTATATTTTTGCTTATCTTGATTATAATCATTTATTTAGTAAAATAAATGACAAAAACAATTTCAAGTTATTCCAACCGTGAGGAAGTTTTTGATTATTACACGTAATAATAATAATAATAGTCGGCCAATGGCTTAATAGCCTAGAGCCTCGACCAACACCTTAAGAGGCGGTCGTTAGGCGACTAGATTAAGGGCTTGATTCAGAGAGCAGTTCTTCTGGACACGGCTCGTATTGTTAGGAGGTTCCTTTTTCTGGAGCCCTGACCGCCGGTAGCTTGGACCCTGTTCCCGATACCGGTGGGATACAGTTATTTATATTTTTAAATGTTTTTTTTTTTAATTGTTTTTTTTTTTAAGGAATATTTAAAAATATAATATAATATGTATGAAAATTAAATAAAGGAATAATAATTTATTTTGAAATGTAAATAAACAACAACTACAAGTAGTAAAATTTGATGAAACTAGAAAATTACTTTTACTGGCCTTGTGATTTTTGTTTTCTTACCTCAGCCATCTCATTATGATTTTCCGCGGTAGCATGCTCCACGAAAGTGGAAGTGTCTCCGAATCCAACAGCCAGTTATACACTAATAGGAAAGAAGAGACTAAAAAGAATGTCTGCATTATCAATGGCCCGCTCATAAACATGGTATTGAATTTAGTTTGGTATATCTGAAATAAAAAAGAAAATCAAGTTTTATTACAGAATATAGGATTTAAAAAAAAAAATGTTTTTTAAATAATGGTAAGTTATGAAGTAAAACAAATCTTACTTCTTCGACTAGCTCTGGGTTCACGAGCAATAAGCAGCCAGTGGATGTTATGTGAATTATCACGACGAGGCACATACTTATTGTTCTGAAATAATGAAAACAAATTTAGTTAATTTAAAAATATAAAAAAAAAATGTTACCAATAATTTTAACATAATTGATACTACACCTGATACCATGAATTCCTCTCAAGGTTTTGAAACGAGGATCTCGGCCTTCAACGGCAGTTGCAAGAAATCCCTTCCAATTCCGATTAATTGAAAAGCAATACAGAAATTTAAGACCTAAAAAAAACACATGTATAAAAATATTGATTTTTTTTTCTATCTATACTAACATTATATAGACGAAGAGTTTATTTGAATATGTTGATCTCAGAAACTGAACCAGAGTTCAAATCGCATTTCTTTTTCAAAATAAGATAGCCTGTTTATCGAGCAAAATCTCGTTGTGAGCCGAAACAGTTACCAAAGTCACGGGTGAAATCACGGGGAGAGCTAGTAAAGTATAAATGTAATATACTAGACCCTTTTTTGCACGCTGAAAACTAACTAACTACTTAGGGAATACTGAAAGTTTCTGGATTCTGATAAATAAGAGTAGACCTCACAACTAATGTATTTTTGCATTCGCTGAAACCACTGTACAAAGTAGTTGGACCAGTTTTCTTTAAACACCTCTTCAAGGGCTTTATTGAACGCATTCATCGCCGATTCAGATCTAGTAAAATGTGCGCTTCTAAGTTTGTCATAAATTTTTGCAAACAAATAGAAGTCGCAAGGTGCGAGGTAAGCGGATGCGTCAACATTTCCACATTTGAAGCCTTCATATTGGCTTCTGTAATATTAACGGAATGTGAGAATGCGTTAACATGGTGGAGAAGTACATTGCATCAAGGATGCGAACTTTTTCTAAGACTCCGGGCAAGCAAGTGTTGGTGCAGCCACTGCCCTTTGATCTTCAAGCAATACTGTAGTAGTGTAGTGTAATGTCCTGATTTGCCAAAAAAAATCAAAAATTTTTTGCCAAAGTTCAACTTTTCACAACTTTCGTCAGCAAATCTTCAAAAGGAAAGACCCACTCTAATTTGCCGACTGGCTTTTTCTGTCGGTTTCAAAGTAGCATGCCCACGTTTCGTCACCAGCCACATTATTATAGAGAGCCAATGAATATCATCCATTAAACTTTTTTATCATTTTACGGCCCCACTGGACACGCAATCATTTCTGGTCCTCTGTTATGTCATCCATTGAGTGCAAAACTTCAGAATCTTCAGATCCACTTTTATACGACAGAAAACCTCCACGAGTGGCCGCAGGCTGTAGTTCCCTTGCGGATACGTCCGGAGCGAAGTCCAGTCTGCGGGACGGTGCACCCTGGGAGGCGACCAATGACCCCCTTTGGGTATTGCTGCCTAAGGGGCCTCGATGACTGTCTGCGAATGTTCTGTCTGTCGGAACGCTTCAACGCGTGCCGCTCTGCTATAGCAGAGGGCACAGTGGCGAAGTAAGAGCGGGCTTGGTGTGCACTCACACTGCCGCCGGGCTGGTAGGAGGATGGCTTACTCCTCCTTCTGCCACCGTTAGTCTCGTAGCCCCAGAGATTGTCCAAGGTTTGTTTCTGACTTTTGATGGGGGACGAGGTTCCTGGGTTACCTAACCGCCCGGGCCGTGAGGAAGACAACCTCTATAAAAAATTACCCCAAACCTCCAAGCGGCGGCGCACCGTGAGAGAGGTTGTTAGCTTGACTAATGGGTAGCTAAGTTAATCTCTAGTGCGAACCACGTATTTGAGCCAGTACGATATGAAAAATACTCGTGGGAACAACTGTGGAACCATCAAAATTTTTCACCAAACCAACGGAGAGTGATGCGCGGTCGGAGTCCGACGCGGCATCCGGAAGGAGCTCGGAGGGCTCGGAGAGGGAAAAGGCTGGGGGAGACCCAGGTAGAGGTTCGGAGGCAGACGCTGTGGGAGACCCCGGTGGAGGCCCCGGTGGAGACCCCGGTGGAGCCCCTGGTAGTCACCGACGTCTCTACAGGAAGCGCTCCGTGTTGAGGGACGGACTGTCGTCTTCCGACACGGACGGAGAGAAACGTTCGGCGCCAAAAACCGCTACGAGCAGCCGCGGTGTGGGTCGAGCCTGTGGGAAAGGGAGGCTAAAGGCCAAAAACTCCGCCCAGCGAGCCGACAGGTTTGCCGCGGAGCGGCGTCACCCTGGAGCGACCGGCGCTCGGATGGACCTCTCGGAGCCATCCGGCAGCGAGAGGCAGGCGCCATGCCGCGTCCCTCAGGGAGGCTTTTGACGCCTCCCTCAATAAGAGGGTGGTGAGGCTCCGGAGCGAGCTCCAGGCCGAGCTCCGGGCTGAGATCCGGGCGGAGCTCGTGAGAGCAGGCCACCAGGAGCCGACGGAGGGGGGGGCGCAAGCAGGGGCACGGGCAAAGCCGGCCCCAGGCACAGCCCGAGCCGGAGAGCCAGCTGCTGACACTGGTGCGGCAGGAGCTGGCTGCCTTCCGGCAGCAGCTGCAGCAGCAGCAGCAGGAGCAGTTCCAGCTACGGATGCAGCAGCAGCTGTCCGTGCTGGAGGGGATCGTATTGCGCTCTCCGCTCGCGGCCTCCGGCCAGTGAAAGGCGTCGTCTTACGCCGCTACTGCGGCCATGGCTTCTGTGCCCAAGGCGGGCCCGTCGGGGCAAGCAGGGCGCGGGGTCGTTGCGTCAGAGCCTGCGACGCAAACCCCGACGGCTACGCAGCAGTAGCGGCGGGGGAAGCCAGTAGCTGCTCCCTCGAAGGGTAGGGCGGCGCCTAAACCGGCAGGACCTCCTGCCACGGAAGGCTGAGTGCCAAGAACACCGCCCCAGGACCCGACGGCCTGCCTGGGAAGGCCTGGGTCCTGGCCATGGAGGCTCTCGGGCCTCGACTGAGAGGGCTCTTCAGCGCATGCATGGAGAGGGGCCAGTTCCCATTTTGCTGGAAGATGGGGAAACCGGTCCTCATCGCGAAGCCGGGGCGCCCTGCGGACTCTCCGTCCACGTACTGGCCCATTGTGCTGCTCGACAAGGTGGGCAAGCTCTTTGAAAGAGTTATTGCAAACCGCCTCGTCGTGCGCCTAAAACGGGTGGGGCCGGACCTTTCGGACGAGTTCGGCTTTCGCAGGATGCGCTCCACGGTGGACGCCATCATGCGCGTGCGAGCCCTCACGACGTGGGACGCTGTGTCCCAGGGTAGGTGTGTCGTGGCAGTGTCCTTGGACATTGCCAACGCCTTTAATTCCCTGCTCTGGAGTACGTTCCGGAGGGCACTCCGGTACCACCGGGTGCCGCTGCTCGAGGTGGCGCTGCACAAATCCGAGGCTATGTGTTTTCACGGTCGCCGCCCTCGGAACGCGCCGCCATTGGGTTCCCAACTAACGGTAGGAGGAGTTCACATCGGTATCGGGTCGACGATGAAGTACCTGGGACTCGTCTTCGACAGCCGGTGGAATTTTGGGGACTTTGGGGGTCCAGATGCCTCCTGCCGGAGGCTCTACGCGGGGATCGTTCGGTCCATGGCCCTCTACGGGGCACCGGTGTGGGCGCCGTTGCTGAAAACGCAACTGGCGGCCATGCTGAACGCCTGCCAGAGGGTCATGGCAATAAGGATGGTGCGGGGATACTGCACGGTCTCCTACGAAGCGCCGCTTTCTGGCTGGCCTACCACCGTGGGATCTGGAGGCAACAGCCCTTGCACTTGAGTTATCCGAAAGGGAGCTCGAGCCCCGGTATGAAGGCTAGAAGGAGCGGGGTGGGTCTTTTAGTCAGTAAGAGTCTGACACTATCTCCCGCTCCGCCCAAGAGCGGGGATTTTCCTTGGATGATTTTTTCCCACCATAAAAAAAAATATCCATATTTAATTTTATTTCATCCCCCCATTTTGGAAAGAGTATTTTTGCTCTTTGAGTGCAAAAGCCGCTAGGGGTAAAACATCAAGCCGTGATGCTAAAATCATACAACTTTTTTTTAATTTTTTTTTTAAAAACATAGACTCTGAACCTCCTTGGTTATTAAATACCTTTTGCATTTAGTCATTTCCTTGCTAGGGTGGGATGAAAAATTACGTGTTGCACTCAAATGCAAAGATGTTTCACTTTTCTTTTGCTAACACTCTGGAATCTAATTTTTGAATCAATTTCTTAACCCTTCGCTTACTCGGTCATCAAATTGGAGTATGCGGTTAAAAAGCAACTTTGCATTCTTGTATAACAAATAACTATTGCTCTCGGCTCATTCCAAAGGACAAAGCTGGCAAGTATTTCTTTTGTCAGTTAAAATAAGTTATCGTTTGGTGTCAATATTCGAGTCTGTAACCGCGATCGCCGGTCGACCTTCACGGACCTAGAGATAATCACGTCCACGTCAAAATTCTCCAAACCACATATACACAGAGCTGCGACATCGTGCTTTATCAGCAAATCTTCGAAAGGAAGCCACAATAAAAAAAAAACAAATGAAAGACTCGCAAATTACAAAGTAACATACTCGCAAAGAGTTCCATTTTCAAATTGTATATTGTTTATTCATTATTTTGTGATTTAATTAAAATTTTCATTAGAGTGAGTTCGCAAAAGTTACGTTACACTTGTTATGTTATAATGAAAATATAAAATAATAATTTACTGTGACATTGAAATTGACTTTTAATTTATATTAAAATTGACATAGAAAATGATATTCAAATTGACATCGAAATTGACATTAACATTTTGCGAGGAAATTGTATGTTATTTTAATTTTATTATATTGGTTAATTTATTAATTATTATTATGGTTTTTTGGTAAATGTTATGAATTTAATCAAATCGACATGAAATTCTTATTGTTTATTTATTACTATTATTATTTTTGACAACTTTGTCACACTGGGTTAATTTGTTATTTCATCTGTTATTTATTTATAAGTGTTATTTATTTGTTTGAAGTGGAATTGGATTTACCTAATAACTTTGAAATTAAAATTGTAATTAATAATTTTGACTACACTATCGCATTGGATTCGTCTGTAATGATAGGTGTATGTAAGTCTAATAAATAAATAAATAAATAAATTTTATTAAAAGTAGCCAGATCCAGAGACTTTCAGTATACCCCACATAATGATGACCAGAGTAAAAGACAAAACTTTTTAATATTACCCATTCTGATAGTATCATTTGTAATAAATTGGGATTAAGTATACCAATACGTTTCCGGGTTCCGAACTATGTTAGGGTCGGTTTTTAGACTAACAACAAGATACATGCGGTTCAACAGTATTTACATGGAATACTACCTAACCTCTGCCACCCGGTAACTGGATGATACGATATTTTTCGATAAGACGCCTGTGGTAATTTCCTGGCTTTTGACTATCCGTGATAATAACTATTAAAGATATTAAAACGATAGCTGAAGCCAACGATTTGAAATACTTTATAAAGTGCTAAAAACTCGGTATGCCATGAGTTCATTCCTCAATGGACAGACCTCGATAAGGATAGCTTAACTTCAAAGTTGAATACGTGTTATTGTTATTATTTAGCGTATGTACTGTGATGCTCGTGGCTAAACAATAGAAACTAATAAATTACAGGATTTATTATGTTATAATAATTAAAAAGACAACTGTTTCAAAAACTTACCTCCTCGTTCTTTTCCCTTATCTAAGTAGCGATCACAAATGCTTCCGATAAGGTTAGCCATAATTATAAGGATGCAGACCACTCCAACAAAAATATCTACATTATCTATTGGCTGGTCTCTATCACGTTTTGAACAATCAAGTTCATCCGTTAGTTTCGTTTTTAACTTGTACTTGTTATAAATGGTTTTGTTGGAGCATGCTTCAAAGGACGATCTTAGGTCCACATCTGATCCAGAAACGTTGTAAAACTCATTGCACGTTTTCTTCATGCAATAACCGTATCTTAGTAGTGTGTGGTTATAATGTCTAAAATCTTTTGAAAATTCCTGTAAATGAAAGAGGAAATATAGTTTATATAAATTTAAAACAAATTAGCGTCATAAGTTATTAATAGCTTTCTATGAATGATATGTGAAATCTGATTCATATATCCTAAGAATCACCACCAAGGGTAGTAAGACTAATTGATGAAACATACTTGTATCATGGACAAGAGCTCGTTCGGCTCATCAGAGACCAGAACAAATTCTCCATAACAGTATATAGCGTCAGGTTCATCAAAACATTCTTCAAAACCGTCGAGGTGGTACAACGGAGGCATGCGATTATAATCGGATTCTGAAAAAAGTAAGCAGAATAGCATAACAGTGATAAGTAAGTAATTTTAATACTTAAGTATTTAGCATATCACGATTTTAAAAAGAGGCTTTATGATATTGAACTGTAATAATAGAAAAAAAAAAAATGTATCTAGTAAAAATTGTAGTATCTCTAGAAATTATAACGAATTAAACCTAGAAATTACGGCCCGCTTGCACTACTTTTTTATTTAGTGCTTACGAATTTATTAATGTTGTAGAGTATTAATATGTGACACTATCACATATTATTACTCCACTAAAGTTTTTTTCTAAATAAATTTTACGATTTTAATAAAAAATAAATATACACTACCTATAAAAAAACTTTCAAAAGTAATAACTGCGAGTAAGTGTAGCTAAAAATATATTAAATGATTTTTGGTGTGACAAATTCAAATAGATGAAATGACGTACAAGGTCCCAAAAACGGTCGTGGGAATATTTACGTGACATGCTTAATGACGCAAAAAAGATAATAAAAAAAATTACTTTAAGAGCGGTCAACACAAGATACATGACTGTATTCTGTACGACCACTATTACGTGATTATGACGTTATTACTCTTTCTCCATTTCTCCAGATATTTAGGAAACACAGGCAGGAACGATGGCCGATGACTATGAAGTTTCAGTTATGGTACTTTTGGCAGGAAACAGGTAAAAAAGGTACTTATGTAACCTTCCTAATCTTTTTTAGGGTTCCGTAGCCAAATGGCAAAAAACGGAACCCTTATAGATTCGTCATGTCTGTCTGTCTGTCTGTCCGTGTGTCGCAGCCACTTTTTTCCGAAACTATAAGAGCTATACTGATGAAACTTAGTGAGTAGATGTATTCTGTAAACCGCATTAAGATTTTCATACAAAAATAGACAAACAAGAATAAGTTTTGGTGGTCCCCATACATAGAACTGAAACACAAATTTTTTTTTTTTCACCAAACCCATACGTGTGGCATTTATGGATAGGTCTTTAAAAATGATATTGAGGTTTCTAAAATAATTTTTTTCTAAACTGACTAGTTTGCGCGAGAGTCACTACCAAAGTGGTAAAATGTTTGTATCCCCCTGTAACTTCTAAAATAAGAGAATGATGAAACAAAAAAAAAAAATATACGATGTTGCAAACCGCCAACAAAAATTGGTTTGAACGATATCTAGTAAGTAGTTTTTTTTGAATACGTCGAAATATAAAAAAAAAAGACGTGTGGCACTTGGGGACTGCCTCGGTAAAGCTATTGCATAGCATTTTTATCAATTTATGCAATTATAATTATTTATTTATTTTATTTATGCAGTATTTTTTTCCTTTGTTTTTTTTTTCTTTGATATTAATTGAAGTTACACTTTCACACACTGAATTGAATTTTGATTGATTGTTCACTCATTTGTTTTCTTATCGGTCACCACGCTCAAAAAACAAATGAGTGGGGGGGTGTTAGGTTATTTTCGTTACTGAATTTCTGGATTCGGTCTCCACGCTCAAGGCCCGCGATAGAAGCTATGCAATAGCTTAAAAATACACTATTATTAAAACATCGATCAAAGTTACAACGAACTACAAGAACTTTTATATTATGTTACTTGCTACGGAACCCTTCATGGGCGAGTCCGACTTGCACTTGGCCGGTTTTTGTTTTTTATTCTTCGCTAAATCATAAAGTTAATTTTTTTTTTTTGTTCTTCTGGATGGTATTTTTAATCAAACGGGTCATCCATTGCTGGCTATATATTCGATGTACAAAAATGTTTTTTTCTACAGATTCATTGTACATACGAATACAGATTTTAATTAAAAGGATGACGAATGAAGTAAACTCTTCAGACTGTGCAGTAATTTTGGTAGTTACAAACGAAAGTTTGAAGGAATTGAAAACACTTTATGAAATGTAACCGATAAAAAGGCCACAGACGGCCAACAGAACTTCGAAAACGTTGCAATGTTTCTGGATCCTTTGATTAATTAATATCATGCAAGCAAAACTGTTCCTAGCCGGTTATAATTATTTTTCAAGTACAAAATGAAAACAAAGATTAACGCACTTACCATTTAGACTATTAATAAGAGCCGTCGAACTTGACACCAAAACAAATAAAAAAAATAGACCAAACATTTTGTAAATACGTATACTTTGCTAGGTGACACACCACATTTTAATTGAATCTACTACTACGTACCTAATAATAACTTAACATTAGTGAATCCTATTGTTTTAAAATTTTGGTAGGCTGGTGAAAACCTGTATTTAAGAGCGCCCTCCCTAAGGCAACTTCCCATACAACGGCTTTTATGTAATTAAAACATTATTAGACATTTTCCTTTAGATTTTTGGAAGAAAATATATCTTGTGGTTATTATCTAGGTTTCTATTAAAAATAAAACATGTTTTTTTTTTGTAAAACTAATCCAGGAGAGACTTCTAGAGAAAATCCTATTTTACGTAAGATTTGACTTTACATAATCTATAATATAAAAATGAATCGCAAAATGTGTTGGTAAGCGCATAACTCAACAACGCCTGGACCGATTTCGCTAATTTTTTTTTTGTTGTGTTCGTTATTATGAGGAGAAGGTTCATATGGAAAAAAAATGAAAATTAGGGTAGTGTAGGGTAGAGTAGGGTAGAGTAAGGTAGAGGAGGGTAGAGTAGAGTAGGGTAGGGTAGGGTAGGGTAGAGTAGGGTAGAGTAGAGTAGGGTAGGGTAGAGTAGGGTAGAGTAGAGTAGGGTAGGGTAGAGTAGAGTAGAGTAGGGTAGGGTAGAGTAGGGTATAGTAGGCTGAAGTAGGGAAGAGCGGGAGCGAAGCCGCGCGGGTACAGCTAGTGTATTCATAAATTCAAAGTAAAGAAAATATAGCTATGAAAAGTTTTCATATACGAGTACATACATATATTTTTTATGTACGGATTCTAAATGATGTAAAACATGTACATATTTCCTACAACAAGATGAGCGGTGGAAGTTACCAAATACAAAACGAGCATTTAGGCACTCTTTAATTTTTTGTGTTTCTTCTTTATAAACCATGTTCACGTTAACGATATAAAGACCGAGAAGGGGGCCTCCCTTAAATAAATTACCTTGATTTTAAAACTAAGCTGTATTTTTTTATTATAGTACCTGTCATGGAAGATTTTTAATAACATAAAAGACAGGAAACAAAAACCATACATAATTCATTTTTTCTGTGTGATTATGCAGATACAATAGCAAGGAATAGTCACCGTATGTGAGAGGATGGGAAGGGGATAGGTGAACCGATTCTGCGTCATGCATCACACGTGTATCTACCCTAAAATTAAAATTATCAAAGTTACGTAACCCAATATCGCCTCAGATTTGAAAAAAACACTCAAAAAAAAAAACCACTCAAAAATTAAGAACGTTGCTATATTCAGCAACTTAAATAAGCGGGGTGTTTACTAACTGGAGCGAATGAATGCAATTAAATTTCTAAACTGGACTAAAATCAGTTATTTCATTTATGTGAAGAAAAAATCAAAATCAAAGCACTTGCAGGCACTTTTAAATAGTCAAATGTCGGTCAGTCCAAGAAAAGTGAAGCTAAATGTATATATTATATATACATAAGAAACCTGCCCAATTTTAAGTTTGTAGGTGTTATAGTTTCTGAGATTTCGTGATTAATTAGTGAGTGGTATTTCACTTTCATTTATATAGATTACAAGTACCGCTTCGCAATATAAATCGTATAAATGCGTCGATAAAGGAAGCCGAAGCCAAATTATGATCCAAAATAATAATGGTCAAATTATAATGAATGATCCAAATAGAGGGTAGACGACGTTACAAAGTTGTTGATTACTTATTACCTTTCAATCGTGGAAATTACAGACACAATAGAAAGACAATAGGTGCGCGAACGCCGGCGTTCGCTTGGGGTTTAATGAATTAATAAAACACGCCTGGGTTTTAGTGGCATTGAACTTGACCAGATTAGCATCGCCATAATCGGAATCAGATGGTTTCGAGGATCCCAAAGGACAAGTTGAAGCGCACAGTATAGGTGTGCCCCGCTTGAGCAGAGCATCGCCGTGCCCTCGTGAGGGCGATCAGCGGCGGCGATCTCTCGCGCTGGGCCTTGGTCCGGAGCGAGGAGGAGTGGCAGGTGGTCACCTCCTTCTGCGAAGCAATTATGCTAGCAAAGGAGGAGGCCGACTGTATCAGGCAAAGGCACTCTCAGCGCCCCAGCCGCCGCTGGGATTCCGATCCCGATTTCCGGCCACCGTGGGCGCGGGCTGGCGGACGGCGAGTAACGGGTAACTCGCTGTCCGACCGAGCCCAAGTCGTCGACGGCGCGTACTGTTCCCGCACGCCTCAAGGAGTTGTCAGCAACAGCAGGGACCCAGCTGGGTCGAAGCCTTCTAGGGCCAGGGTTAGCTCCGAAAGGTGGCTCAGCCTTCGGTACGAAAGGCAACGAAGGAGCTGGAGTGGGTTTTTAGTCAGTAGAAGTCTGACACTATCTCCCGCTCAGCCCAAGAGTGGGGGATGTCATTAAATGATATATCCACAGAAAAAAAAAACCACTTTCAAGGATGAGTTGGAAAGACTGGATCTGTGTCCCACTAACTCGTGCGTCGGACACAAATCTCTAGTAAAAGTGCAGTTTCTTATTCATACTTCAAGTTTTTAAGTTGGCAATATCGAATAAAAATGTAACGTGCTAGCATTCACCGTTTTTATTATTTCTATATCTTAAAGAATTTTTTAGACTTATGAAGAAGTTCATTCGCTATAACATAGTAAAAACCAGGTTATCAATAATGTGATGGAATCGGTAATGCCAGAATTCTGCACTTTTCTGGGTTCGTGTTAATTCGCTTGCTAGAAGATTTTTAAAGCTCCTGACAGAAATCTTGAAGAGTGTTTTTTTTTTATCTACTGGGTGATAAATAATCCTTGTCTTACAATGTCAGGTGAATTTGGTTTCAGAAATTTTTCAAAGTACTGTAGGATTTCACTGGCTTCCAATTTTCCTGGCGCCAAAGCCGACAGATAAGACATTTTTTTATAATTGAAAAATTTGTATTTATATTATTTATACCATAATATAGAGATTTCCCTCCTTGTATTTTGAGGCTCTAGTAAAAAACAATTCCTTTACGTCTGTTTGCTACTTTCACGGAAAATATTTCCGAAGATAACATAGGCGGAACCCGCCATATCTCCGAGAAAATAAAGAGTAGCTCGTAATAATTAAAACGCATTGCTGTTCGAAAGGTCTAGAATGGTTGTGCGTAGCCAGACTTAGAAAAATCTCGAAACATCCACATAGTACCTACAACTAGTGGATAATCAAATGCCGATTTACTAAGAGACAACTTTATTCACCACTAACAATAACAAAATAGTCCAGTCAACAATAATCCGAATCGCAATTAACACTAGAGTACCGTTACACTATCGCTTAGGTCGTTGAGTAAAATCACTTCGAGTACTAGGGTAGTTCGCTCTCGATCGCAGTCGAAATCACAACTAACTCGCTTCCGGCCGGGGGCACGTATTTATATGCGGAGCCAAGAAAATTCTAGATACCGACGTCCCACGAACGATCCAGAATTCCAGAACAATTGAATCGCTTCTCGAAGTCATAAATCATTTTTATTACTCGTGGTAATAAGAGTCACTTTCATGCGAATTTCGATTCTATTGTTAACGTCGGAGAGTACCATTTCCCTTGTCGGTTAGATGAATACCTATTACTACTTGTAGGTATATTGTAGATGTTTCGAGATTTTTCTAAGTCTGGCTACGCACAACCATTCTAGACCTTTCGAACAGCAATGCGTTTTAATTATTACGAGCTACTCTTTATTTTCTCGGAGATATGGCGGGTTCACGTTTAATGGCGTAACAGTGCCCCCCTCTTAGTCATGCTCGTCCCGAGCATTATTAGATCCGTGATACGGCGCCAATCTATCCACATGGACAACCTTGGGTTTCCCTCTTAGCCCTCTCTTGATGCGGTAGGTCACGTCATTAATCCTTTTTAACACGGTGTAAGGTCCCTCCCATCGAGCTTGGAGTTTCGGCGACTTCCCTTTCCGTCGAAGCGGGTTGTGGAGCCAGACCAGTGTACCTTCCTCAAATCCCTTGGCATTGACATTACGGTCGTATCTAGTTTTCATTTTTACGCTGATGTTCATGCTATTCTCACGAACTCGTTTATGCACTTCGTCCAATTGATCTTGAAGATCACTTACGTAGTCCGTAACTGGCTTAGTCTTGTCAGGTGGCACGCCAGTTATGGCATCGACTGGAAGTCTCATCTCCCTGCCGAAATTCACTCTTGCTGGGGTATGTCCCGTGCTATCATGCACTGCCAATCGGTAAGACATCAGAAATAGTAAAATATACCGGTCCCAGTCCTTCTGATGGTCATCGACAACCTTAGCCAGGTGATTCTCCAGGGTTTGGTTAAACCTTTCCACCATTCCGTCCGACTGAGGGTGCGCAGGTGTTGTGCGTGTCTTATAAATTCCCAGAAGTGTACACATTTCCTGGAACAGCGCAGATTCGAAGTTACGGCCTTGATCGGAATGGATTTCCAAAGGTGCGCCATACCGACATACTACTTCTTCGACCACCTTCTTCGCCACTGTCGTCGCTTCCTGATTGGGTATGGCGAAGACTTCGGGCCACTTTGTGAAATAGTCCTGGATTACCACTATGTACTTGTTTCCGTCATTTGTAACTGGAAAAGGTCCAGCGACGTCGATAGCGATGCGTTCCCATGGGGCTCCCACATTGTACAGCTGAAGCCTGCCCCTGCTCCTAGTCTGAGGTCCTTTCACAGATGCGCACGCTGTACATTTCCGACACCATTGCTCTATGTCATCTCTACAATTGAGCCAGTAATACCGCTGTCTCACTTTCAGTAGAGTTTTCTTGATGCCCAGGTGTCCTCCAGAAGCACCATCGTGTATTTCCTGTAGCAAGGGGACTACTTCACATCGTGGTACTATCACTATCAAAACTTGCGACTTAAATTGCCAATCCATACTACGGCGTTCTTTGACAAATCATTTACTGCCCAGGCTGCTCGTCTGTGGAATGGATTGCCAGACACAATTAAACGCGCTCAATCGTTGCCTGTTTTTAAAAGACTCGTTAAGGAACATTACCTGTCGCTGTGAATATCGATAGTCGTCATTTATGTACATATAATTTTGTCTAGTCTTCAATAATTATGTATGTATTTATGTATCTATTATACGGCATATGTATATATCTATGTATGTATTATAAAGTATATGTATATATCTGTGTATATATTATAATATATATGTGTAACTCTAGTTTGTCACACCAACGACAGCCCCATTTCTTGTCCAGGCAATTACTGTCCATTCCAGGTTGCCTGGAAGAGATCGCGGAATGCGATAAGGCCGCCCATTGTATGTATGTGTTTTAGTTTTAGTTTCCTTTTTATATGTGTAATGGTGTACAATAAAGCGTATAATAAATAATAAATAATAAATAATAATAAATATCACTTGTGTGGCCACCTCTTTGCCATCGTTCGATTCCCATTTCCTACAAAGCACATCATTTTCTAGGACTAAACTGTCCCACTGTGCCCAGTAGCTCTTAGTTACGGGACTGTGTGACGATACTTCACTCCACTGGGGCCTAGTTCCGCTACGCTTCCAGTCCAGTATAGGTCGAATATCGTCATCTTCTTCCTGGGACTTCTTGAAGTCGCCTTCAGCCCTAATTAAATTAACGCGTTCTCGGGCTTCATTCTGCTGGCAGTGTCTGCAGTCCTGATTACATGGACGTCGCGACAGGGCGTCAGCATTGTTATGCCCTTTTCCACTACGATGTTCCGTCACAAAGTTAAACTCCTGCAGCTGCTCGAGCCATCTTGCAACTTGGCCCTCAGGGTTTTTAAATTGTAGAAGCCATTTCAATGCAGCGTGATCCGTCCTCAAAGTAAATTGTCTTCCTATGAGGTACTTGTGGAAATGCTGCAAGGTTTTTACCACAGCCAGCAGTTCTCGTCGAGTCACGCAGTAGTTCCTTTCTGGCTTTGAAAGTGCCTTACTGAAGTAAGCGATTACGACCTGTCTGTCGCCCTGCACTTGTGACAACACTCCACCAATTCCCGTGTTGCTGGCATCGGTATCAACGACAAATCTTCCGTCTCTGCTCGGATACCCCAGTATAGGCGCTTCACATAGCCGTTGCTTTAGCTCGTCGAATGCTGACTCACAGTTCTTGTCCCAAATAAAATCTCGTTTATCCTCAGTCAGCTGATGTAAAGGTTTTGCAATGTCCGAAAAATTCTTGACAAACCGCCTGTAGTATGTGCACAACCCTAGAAATGCACGTACTTCAGTTTTGTTCTTTGGAACCGGCCACTGTTGGACTGCCTTTATCTTCTCAGGGTCGGTTCTCACCCCGTCGGCGGAAATAACATGTCCTAGGTAGCTGACCTCCTTCTTGAACAGGGCGCACTTCTTTGGGCTTAGTTTTAGGTTAGCCCCTCGTATCCTGGTGAACACTTTCTCCATATTTCTCAGGTTTTCCTTAAAAGTGCGACCCATTATAATGACGTCATCCAAATATACCAGACAGACGTCACCAAGAAGGCCCACCATGACTCTCTCCATGAGGCGTTCAAACGTCGCTGGAGCGTTGCATAACCCAAAAGGCATGACGTTAAATTGCCACAGGCCGCTGCCAATACCCGTACTAAACGCTGTCTTTTCTTTATCTTTCTCGCTGATTTCTACTTGCCAGTAGCCACTTTTCAAATCAATGGTCGAAAACCACTTCATGCCACTGAGCATATCCAGCGTATCGTCTATCCTTGGTAAGGGATAACTGTCCTTCTTCGTCACATTATTCAGCATTCTGTAGTCCACACAGAATCTGGTGCTGCCGTCCTTCTTTTTCACCAGAACGACTGGAGAAGACCATGGACTCGTAGAAGGCTCAATTATTCCGTTATCAGCCATGTCCTTTACCATTTCTGCTACCTCAGATTCCTTAGCCCAGGGTATGCGGCGCGGTCTCTGTTTAATTGGTCTCGCATCACCTGTATCTATCTCATGCTTGACGAGACCTGTTCTCCCGCAGTCTTTTCCCGTTGCAAAGATATCTCGAAACCGTAGCAGGAATTCCCTGGCTTGCTGCAATTCCGAAGTCGATAAATTGCTCTTAGAATTTTCCAGGGAGATTTATTGATTTGACGGAGATACTGAACTTCTTCACATCTCCCAACAACACTGTTTTTTTTCAGTTGGACCTCTTCTTTCCCAAGGTTCACAATCCTTACCCTGGATTTCCCTTTCGTCATAACTAGTGTCCTCGCGGTGATGAGCTCCGGGTGCCGGCCAATATCTTCAACCAAAACACATCTTGTTTGCCTGATTTTCTTGGGAAACTTTACTTCGACTAAGGTTTCTGTTCTCGGAGCCAGTGTACTTAATTCCTCGCAGGAAGACTTCTTGATCTGGGAATTTCAATACTCCCCTGTCGATATCTAAAATACATCGGTTATTCCGCAAGAAGTCGAGACCCAGTATGCAATCGTCGGTAATATTCGCAATTAACGCAGGATGGATATACACTTGATCACCGATTTTAAACTCTATTTCTGTATCACCGAGGACGGAGACTGACTGGCCGGTTGCTGTCTGAAGTCGGCAGGATGGAGACTCTCTTTGCCACAAGATGGTGCGTTTCAGCAACTCAGGTCTTATAACAGTCCGTGACGCCGCGTAAAATTGCAAGCACGATGATTCAGCGTCCCTTCGATGATCAAACTATTTCCGTTGTGAACTTGATTGATGGTGATGGTTGGGGCCTTCAGTTGACCAGCCAGCACCCGCCCCGCGGCCCTGGCGACATTTAGTTTAACGACTCCTCGTTAACTTGAGTTCCGGAGTCCACACTTCCCCTTTTCCTCTTGGGGCAATCGGTACGAATGTGCCCTTTTTCTCCGCACCCGTAACACGTCGGAATATAGCGGGACTTTGCCGAAGAAGAAGCCACCACTTCTCGTTGACGTGTTTGCACTGACGGCGAGACCACCACTTCCCGAACTCTGTGCATGCGTGAATCTTGTCGTACGGCTTCCACTTCCAAAGCGTGAGCCATCGCACTCTTTAGAGTTTGGTGGTGTCCAAGTCGCACCGTAGCCCTGACTTCAGTATCCCGTAGACCGTCGATGAATGCTTGCACTAGATTTACTTCCACCGTCTCTGGTGTCATTGACATGTACGCACGCCGGACTAGCCGCTCAACCTCGACTCCCCATTGCTGGAGGCTCTCGTTCGACCTCTGCGTTCTCTCGCGTAACTGCGCGCGGAAAACGTGCTCGAGGTGCTTGTCTCCATAACGAGTGTCCAGTCCCTCCATGAGACGCTCCAATGTCCTGCCGTCCGCAGGGAGGTTCTCTAGGACCAGCAGGGCGTCCCCTCGTAGAGCCAAAGTTAATGCCGCAAAAGACTGCTTATCATCCCAGCGATTTGTTTCGACCAATGTCTCGAATTGGTACTTAAATGCCGTCCAGGAAGACGTGCCATCAAAACGCGGCACATCAAATTTTGCGGCGGATGCACAGGGAGTGTGCGATGGTGAGCCGACAACAACGGGTTCGCGTGCTTCGAGCTTCACGATTTTTTTGTTGATGTCCAGCAGGCGATCTTCGTGGCCATCAATCCTTGTTTCGAGGCTATCAGCTCGGGCGGAAACCTCCTTGACCTCCAAGGTGAGATTCTTTACCTTCTCACCCAACGTGACGAGGCCGTGGTCGATTTTATCGACGATCAGGTTCTGCTTAGCCTCCTGATCGCGGCGAGCGGCTTCCTGTTCGCGGCGAGCTTCTTCCTGGTTCGCTGCGATTAGGTCCTGAAACTTACGCTGGTTGGCCTCTTGTTCGCGGCGAGCGGCTTCCTGGTCGCGGCGAGCGGCTTCCTGGTCGCGGCGGACAGCTTCCATACTAGCTTGCATGGCGGCCAACACTGCAGCGAGGTTCAATTCCGAGGATGGTCCTGTTGGCGCCTCAGCAGCTTCTGTTGCTACCATACCAGCCGGATCTTCCTCCTCCATACGATGACGCGCAGCATCCATCTCCATTTGCCTTCTTGTTCGTGGTCGCTGTTCGTCGTCTCTCGGTGTAAATGGCATTTCACTTCTGACACCAGTTGTTACGTACGTGGATAATCAAATGCCGATTTACTAAGAGACAACTTTATTCACCACTAACAATAACAAAATAGTCCAGTCAACAATAATCCGAATCGCAATTAACACTAGAGTACCGTTACACTATCGCTTAGGTCGTTGAGTAAAATCACTTCGAGTACTAGGGTAGTTCGCTCTTGATCGCAGTCGAAATCACAACTGACTCGCTTCCGGCCGGGGGCACGTATTTATATGCGGAGCCAAGAAAATTCTAGATACCGACGTCCCACGAACGATCCAGAATTCCAGAACAATTGAATCGCTTCTCGAAGTCATAAATCATTTTTATTACTCGTGGTAATAAGAGTCACTTTCATGCGAATTTCAACTCTATTGTTAACGTCGGAGAGTACCATTTCCCTTGTCGGTTAGATGAATACCTATTACTACTTGTAGGTATATTGTGGATGTTTCGAGATTTTTCTAAGTCTGGCTACGCACAACCATTCTAGACCTTTCGAACAGCAATGCGTTTTAATTATTACGAGCTACTCTTTATTTTCTCGGAGATATGGCGGGTTCACGTTTAATGGCATAACAATATGCTTCCCACAGCAAACTAATAATGCTCCATCCATAATACAAAAATATTTTTGATTTATTGAATTCAAGCATGGATTTACCGAATTTACTTATTGAATTCAAGCATGAAAAAAATAATTACCTTTCGCACTCAAAACATTTATCAACAGTGACTTTAGATCTAAAATGTGAGCTGAATTATTGCAATTGTTTTCAAATTAGGTCGTTAGTGTTTTTTTTTACCTATCTTTATATTTCTCTTCTAACTTCATTTCGGTTAAGATCCGCACCTGAGGAGGTAAAGCTCAACCTCCACTAAATGCAAACGGGGGCTTGCACCTCTACTCGGGATCACGGAATATTGTTTCTGGGAGAACCTGGGGAGCGCGTGGAATAAATGCTAGTGAATAAACTGCGACGCAGTCATTGTCTGTGTTTTACGTTTTTGTTTATCAGCTTAAATATAGCAGAAGCTAATATTTGAATAGTCTAAACTAAAACCAAACCGAGTGTAGTACTTGTGAGTTTTTATGTCATTTCTGCAAAATGGCCACCATAAGTGGCGATAGTAATAATCTATGACAGATTATGCTTATATTATATTATATATGCTGATGATGATGCGGTAAGCACATGATCTATAAAATGTGCGATGTAACCGTGGTGGCGCTTGGGTAAACTAATGTTCATAATGTTCAGAAATCGGCGTCTTTTAGAAATTATAATGGTGATGAAGTACTTTTTAAGAAGTTTTCTGATATCGAATTAAATCTTGGAACAAAACTGTTGGCTAAATAGAAGATGAAGGAAGGAAGATGAAGTATTCACTGCGGCAGATTTATCATTTTTATACCTGAGTTACGAATTCATTGGACACTATTTGAAACCTGTAAAGAATACAGAAAATAAATATAATAAAACACAAGCATATTTGGTACTATATTATTTATTTTATTTATTTATTTAAACTTTATGTACAGTAGTGGTACAAAGGTGGACTTACTTAATGCAACAAGGCATTCTCTCCCAGTCAACCTTAGGGTTAAAAAAGACAACATTGTGGTAGGTTTTCACAATAAACAAATAACAAATACTTTAAACTTAAAAAATAAACTTAGTTATTTATATAAAATGAAATACATATATTTGCTAAAATAATAAACTAATAAATACTATGAAAAATATTAAATTATTAAGAAAACCTAATAACAATTCAGACAAAGACCAAACTAAGGTTGAAAATCCTTCAAGTAATAGTTCCGAATTTTACGTTTTGTCACACTACATCTGTTGCAAATACACTTGACGTCACACTATATAAAACAGTTTTAGAATGACCTTTAGCTTACGTAGGTGAAAGTTAAAAACTGTGCCTTTGAGTACTTTAACTACTATTGATTTAAAGTCTTGTACCCATTTTAATAACAATAGTACCATCTTCTGTTTTTGTCTGATTTAAATCTATTCCATTCTCGTCTTCTGTCTTCTCAATCTCTTTAACAGTTTCTTTGTTTTGTTCTTTAGTTCGTGGTTTCTTAAACACTTCTCTAACGATATTAGCAAAAGGCATTTCTACCATCAAGCAGAAGAAGAACGCTGCTATGAAAACGCCGACTGTCATGGTGAGAATTTTTGGTATCTGAAATGTAAAAACAATACTGGAATGTTAAACTTGAGCATTACGGACATAGGCCTTAACTCATAGCGTTTGCGCGGACCAGACAAAACAACCGTCTCTTCATTTTCAACGGAGAGAAAGAAGTCTCTCAAGAGTGTCCATGGACTTTCTTGTACTTTCTTCTCTAGCATCATTTTCTGACTAACTTCTTGACAATTCTAAAGTGACTGTAAATGATTTACCTTCTAGCTATATTGATAGAAGGTAAATCATTTACAGTCGAAAACCAATCTAATTAACATATCAATGCATAGCCGAAACTACCAACCGCCGTGTCCTCGTGGAGGCAATCGGCGGCAGTGACCTCTAACCTCTAGCGTCGGAACCAAGGCCTAGCCTTGGTTCAGACTTTAATAGGGAGTGAGGAGGAGTGGCAGGCGTTCGCCCTTCTGCGAAGTAGTAATACTAGCAAAGGAGGAGGCCGCCCGTGTGAAGGAACGAACGTCCTCACGCCCCAGCCACTGAGCCACTGTAGACGTGGGCTTGCGGACGTTTAACGATAAGTAGCACGCAGTCCAGCAGTCCCTGAACTGATAGGACCAAGCCCAGTTGTCAACAGTGCGTAGTGATCCACGTACTCCTCAAAGAGATGTCAGCCAACTGTCGGGGCCCAACAGGCCACTAGTTAGGACCACGGAAAATTTCTGAAAAAGAAAACCAGTAGTTCTAGATCGCAAAGGGCAACTGAAAGACAAAGGTGTGTATTTAGTCAGTAAAACTATGACACACCCTTTCTCTCCACTCAGAGAGGGAAAAATTATTGGATGATTTCTACCCTTAAAAAAAGCTGAAACTTCACTCATTAAGATCTATCAATTTTAAGTTTTTAGACCCAGATCAGGTGTTTTCTTTTTATGATTGGGGCGAACTCTAGGAAAAAATTCAACTTTTAAAGTGATAAAAAGAGAAATTTGTTTGTGTGTAAAAATTTATTGCTTAGGCTATATGCTTGAAACTGACCATAAGTGCAGTGATGGCCGAGTAGCCCCGACTTAAGAGTTGTAGGTCACGGTTCAAACCCAGCCAGGCGCATCATCATCATCATTTCAGCCGAAAGATGTCCACTGTAACTTGGACATAGACCTCTCCCAAGTGTCGCCATAATGACCGGTCCTGTGCGTCTCACATCCATCGGATTAATTTGTTTCATAATCACTGCACTCAAAACGGTGAATGGAAACATTGTGAGAAAACCGGCGTACCCTAAAACTAAAATTTTGAAGCCACGTGATATCCGCATTGGGCCCGGTGGATTATCCAGTGCTTTGATTCATGGCCGTATTTTTAGGGTTCCGTAGCCAAATAGCAAAAAACGGAACCCTTATAGATTCGTCATGTCTGTCTGTCTGTCTGTCCGTCCGTATGTCACAGCCACTTTTTTCCCGAAACTATAGGAGCTATACTGTTGAAACTTAGTAAGTAGATGTATTCTGTGAACCGCTTTAAGATTTTTACACAAAAATAGAAAAAGAGCAATAAATTTTGGGGGTCCCCATACTTAGAACTGAAACTCAAATTTTTTTTTTTCGTCAAACCCATACGTGTTTATGGATAGGTCTTCAAAAATGATATTGAGGTTTCTAATATAATTTTTTTCAAAATTAAATAGAGAGACACTTCCAAAGTGGTAAAATGTGTGTCCCCCCCTGTAACTTCTAAAGCAAGAGAATGATAAAACTAAAAAAAATATATGATGTACATTACCATGTAAACTACCAACGGAAATTGGTTTGAACGAGATCTAGTAAGTAGTTTTTTTTTAATTCGTCATAATCTAAAAAAATACACTATTATTAAAACATAGATCAAAGTTACAACGAACTACAAAAACTTTTATATTATGTTACTTGCTGCTACGGAACCCTCCATGGGCGAGTCCGACTCGCACTTGGCCGGTTTTTTATGTACATTATGTTCACCGATTTCCCGGTCAATTGTGAATGGATTTTGAATTGCTTTACACAAAAAGTATACTCCTCAATTGGGTTCTATAGACGTATGAATATGATCTGATGATGAAGCTTCGATATATAGAAAGGAACTCCTCATAAAATCATAGCAGAAATGTTGTAACTAGTAAAATTGCGAGGTTGGAACGTGTAGTCAATGACTGATTGAAGAAAAAGAGGAAGAAAATGAAGCCTGAAGCACGGCTGAAGTGAGGCAGAACTCTGCAATAAATTAATATATCCTAGCTGTGTTTGAACTTATTAGAATTGTCATGAGTTGCAATATAGTAACTGATCTAATGATGAAGGTGGAAGGTAGGCACAAAAACTGCGTAAAAGGATAATGTAAAAATAGTCAACAACAAACGATTGGTAAAGCCTTCGCACGTAGGCAGGCTACTGCTGAATACAAGTCCTTAAGCTGACTGCTAAAAAGTGCTGATGATGATGATGATGACACATAGATGAAATTAAATGAAGTATACTTACAAATCCGCCTATAGTAACTCGCTGAAGGCTCATAATCGACGCAATGTCAGTCCTGATGAAAGGAATGTGTACGAGGAAGGCGCTGTACGATAATCGACCAATGTATGCAAAGGGTTGCCACTCTAGGATTGGCCGGTATAAATCTATAAGAAAGTAGATAGTTAATGTGTGTCTTGGTAAAATTTTGTGGTTGTTTATGAATGCTATTTTTGAAATTAAATAAATAAAGTTTGTACCTTCAAATTGAATAACAACTCCAGCTATAACAGTGGCTATAGCAAGACCAAAGGCAGGTTTCTGGAGACCAGCATACAGTAAGTGTACATACATCGGCAGTGGTGGACCATCAGCATAGAAGATATATCCAGAAAACATAGCAAGTGCAGCAACGGTGGGCAGAAACCAGTATAGATATCGATATTTCTGTAAAAAGCAAAAAAGCAAATCATAAAGGGTACATGACACAGAAAATAGGTAAAAAAGAAGACATTGGACGACGAGCAATGGGTAGCTTTCCGTCCGCTCGTTTTATAAGGACCGAGCCCGAGTCATCGTAGTGTTCCACGCGTGCTTCAAAGAGATGTTAGCAAACCACAGAGATAGCAGTAGCTCTAGAATACAAAGCAATTGAAGAAACATAGGTGTGGTTTTAGTCCGTAAAAGTCTGATACATCATCTCGTTCTAATTTAAAGATATAGAAGGTATATATGATTTCTCAATTTAAAAAAAAAAATCTATAATAGAAGCTATGACCAGAACGAAGGAAGGTTTCTGAAAACCAGCAGTAAGTGAACATACACTAGCAGCAGCGGACCACCAACAAAGAAGATATATTCTTAAAAGCAAATAAGTGTAAATACGAGAGGCAAAGACTTGTATACGTAACGGTCAAATTGGCGTCGAACGCGACACTGAGGTTGCGAATGGTTATGAGACGCTCAAACGGGATACCCGTATTGTTGCATACTACTCTGTCAAGAAAGTACCGGGAAAAGATCAATAATACACAAAATTTTTGTTACTCATCCAAATTTATTTTATCACCTTCAAAGTATGCCCCTCCAGAAACGACACATTTATGCCAACGAATAATCCAATCAGCAAAACTTTTTTTAAACGTTGTTTCCGAAATTGAACGTTGTTTCTGAAATTGAGTTCAGTTCTCGCCGCGAATTCTCCTTTATGTCTTCTACAGATTGAAAACGGGTGCCACGAAGTGGTAATTTGAGTTTAGGAAAAAGATAGAAGTCGGCTGGAGCCATATCTGGCGAATAAGGTGGCTGCTCGATGGTATTTGTTGAGTGTTTGATCAAAAATTCGTTCATAATGATGGCCTTGTGCGAAGGCGCATTATCGTAGTGCAAAATCCAAGAATTTTCTTTCCACAAATCTGGCCTTTTTCGTCGAATTTGCTCTCTTAAATGCCGCATAACGCTCAAGTGATATTCTTTATTTACCGTTTGACCTTCCGGTAAGAATTCCGAATGCACAACACCGCGATAGTCAAAGGAAACAGTCAACACGACTTTGACTTTTTATCGACTTTGGCGTGGTTTTTTCGGTTTTGGTTCAATTGGAAGGCGCATGTCAAACTCGTAAACGCACGTCTCGTTGCCAGTAACAATGCGTTTCATGAATGTTGGGTCGGAATTGACTCCTTCTAGAATGTCCTCAGCGACTCTAATGCGATTGAGTTTTTGGAGAAAATTCAGGTCTTTTGGGACTAGCCGAGCGTCAACATGTTTCATACCCAAATGATTAGTTAAAATGGTACGGATTGACTCGTGTGACACAAAAAGTTCGGCGGCTATTGCTCTCAAACTTGAATGAGGATTTACAGTCACTATTTCCTACCACCAGACTGCGTTACGTCAAAAACCTTTAGGAATAAGTAAGTCTATTGGAATTGCTTGGCCGAAAGTTTACCTGGAATTGCTTTGGATCTCCACCAGCCTGCTGCCAGTTGTAGATAATGTAGCCCATTGCCATACCGATGATGCAGCCGATCAAATTTGTATGACCTCTCGAAAAAACTTCTTCAAACGTTGGGTCTCCCATGAATACATTTAATCCAATCCTGAAAATGGATAGTCAAATAATATAAACACAACCCAAAAATGATTATACGAGTATATTGAGCAAGCTTTTTATTCTTTTCACGAATTAAAGTTGATCTAAACTTTTATTTATATTTTAATATTCATGTAAAAGTTTACATTTGGACTGTAATTTACTGTTACTTTTCTTTTGATTCAATATTTTTGATTGTGTATTTTGTTTTATTGATTTGAAATCTTTTATTATTAGACATTGTTTAATAATTTAAAGTATTTTTAATAATTTATTGTTGATTGTAATGTAATATTCTGTTTATGACTAGTAACAACTCTTTACTAACTTTAAACTTACGCCCATGACAAAATGATAAAATCATACTTGATCATTTTTTATCGCGAATTAAAGTTTGTACGAAACCTCATCACTTTTACAGATATTTTTTGAAAAATAATGTTCAATTTAATTAAACGTATGTAATAAGGTAACTTAAATTGTTTGTCTATATATTTATTTCTATATATAAAACTAATATCTGGTGTCCTTAAAGTCAATTTTTGTGCTTTAAAACCATTTAAATTTATATTTCTAAAATAATGACTATTACAAAGATCACATCTGTGACACTTGTGTTGGCCGCATACGGTACTGAAATTGCCAGACAATCGGTAAAATAACTGAAAGTAAGAATAATTCACATGATTCTCTAGTATAATCTAAAAAAATATTTTCACTAAACTTACTCTGGGGAGGGAATGAGTACACCGCTTAAATTATGGTAATATGTATGCAATACGGGGACTATGATTCCAACTATGAAGAAAATGCTCAGTACCACCTTTCTTGTTAGATTTGTTCTGCATAACAAAAACATAATAACTCCAAAAATGTAGAGTTGAGTGTCTGCTGCTATATACCTGGTTAAATAAAACAAAACAAAAATAAGGTTAATTTCATGACTCTTGTAGCTTTTTTATTTATTTTTACCTTTATTGAGCCAATATTTTCCTTGGGACAGTTTTATACATTCATATGGGCAAAGCAAATAATTTTTCGGTGGATATTTAAAAAGTAAAGACAGTGCAAAAAAGAGAAAAAAAAATAGTATAAAATACATAAAAATATTTACCAAGTTTGCGCCATGCAGTTGGTACGATCAATGTAATTGTTGATGTAAAGGATATGCGTCCACCAGTACCGCCGACAGTCTCTAGCTTCATAATAAATTACTTTCTGTAAAAAAAAAAGTTTTTAAATGTTTATGCCAAGAATATACATGATAAATTATAAACAATGTTTATTTTGCCAATAAGTTTTTCACATGTTAAAATTAAATATTCTTAGGGCCAGCTTAGAAACATCGAAATAAACTCAGAGTTCAGTCTCTTTTAAAGTCCATAGGTACAGCTGATATGGAATGGTCAAATTTTATTAGAACCAAATTAGTGTCTGAGATGGTCTTACGAAGAAAGAACCACTGAAATTTAAATGGACCTCTCCTGTCTGTTTAAACATTTGTCAGCACTTGAGTAGTTCAACTCAGAGCCAGTAAGATGAAATGTAAAAAAGAACTCAACATAACTCGATGAATAATTCGAAAGAAAGGACATTTGGATAGGTCAAATCAAATACTAAAACTGCCAAACAATCGCTCAAATTACTAAAAATAATAGATTATATTAAAGAAAGGACGTTTGAGTAGACCATGTGACATACTTAAATTACTAAACTAATATTAAATTTAAACACTACACACTACCACTGAAAAAAAAATACGTGGCAATATTCACAATAAAAACTATAATTATAAAATAAAATAAAAATATGTCATACTTTGTAAAGGAAATATTCATGTAAGTTAATTTATAAAATGTGAAGTTGTAAAACTAAAATTATTCGTTACTGTCAAAGTGCATAAAACAAAAAAAAAATGTGTTGACATAATATATAAAATAAAACAAAAATGGGCCAAAAGTTGAACCTTGGGCGATACTCAATTATAATAACAATAACTCTAGGAGATGTTTTCTGTTCAGGTATATAAAGTAAGAAGATCCTAGGAGAAGTGCTGGATCTCGTAATGGTGTAGTTTTCTGATTAAAAATAAAACAAAACTTATGAAAAATGCAGTTAAATCAATCAATCCTTGAGCTTCTTGGAGTTACGTTATCATCTACTCTCAATTTCGGCTCATACATCGATGCAAAGGCTCAACTGGCTGCCAAAAAATTGGGGATCTTAGCAAAGGTGAGACGGTACTTCACGCCGGAACAGCTGCTCAATCTTTATCAAGCCCAAGTTCGATCGTGTATGGAGTACTGTTCTCATCTTTGGGATGGATCTGCCAAATACCAGCTTGATGCGCTGGAGTCGATTGAGAGGCGAGCCAAGAGAATCATCGGCAATGATGCACTTGTAGAGTCGAAGCTCCAAAGCCTTGAGCATCGCCGCCGAGTTGCTAGTCTGTCGGTTTTCTATCGTTTACATTTCGGGGAGTGTGCACTGGAATTGCACAATCTAATTCCGCCAAGTCCGTTCCATCATCGGACCACACGACGTACAGCGTTGCGCCACCGGTACATGGTAGACATCCCACCCATACGCACAAAACGTTTTGCGAACACATTTATTGTGCGTACAGCCAAGGAGTGGAATTCCCTGCCGGAATCTGTGTTTCCTGATAGCTACAACTTAGGAGTCTTTAAGTCGAGAGTGAATAGGTTTCTTCTAGGCAAGCGTGCTTCATCGTCGACCACATCATCGCTTACCATCAGGTGAGATAGTGGTCAAACGCAAGCCTATCATTAATAAAAAAAAAAAAAAAATCAAATCAATCAAAATCATTTATTTCAAATAGACCATTTGCAGGCACTTTTGAATAGTCAAATGTCGGTCAGTCCAAGAAAAGTGAAGCTAAATTGCACGTTCCAATACGTAGGTCTCTATGGAGAAGAACGTGCAAGAAACTCCATGGACACTCTTTTTAAATTATATTATGAGTTACATAGATCTTGGTTACATATTATTTCTTGTCGCTTCTAATATGTGAGCACAATGTAGGTAGATACGTAATAATAATAAGTTATTATTCTTTTTATTAAATGTAATTAAAAATAGAAACCGAATTAAGCCACTGGCAGCCAAGAGATGAGCAGTCTCAACCGATGGCACCCGTTCACGGGCATGACACGTGCATCAGCCCCAACCATTTTAAAGGGAACCGAATGACCCAATAACACGTGCCACCACCAGCAAGACATTTGGATGAGCATGACAAACTCTCAACTGCCATGCTCGTAATGTCAAACAAGTTGTAACCTAATAAAGATGTTCCATGGTGCTTCACATTCACAAAAACTTGAAAAGAAAAAAAAGTGCTTCTACATTATACAATGCTATTTAGTTTCCAATTAAAAAAGGGTAATAAATTATCATAAGCTCTATTGAAATAAACAAATAAATAAAAAATACATTTCGAAAGCAAAAAATACAAAAAGGGGAATAGTATCTCTTCCAATATTTAGAAATATATTTATATATAAAAAATAAAAACTAATTTGAAAGTAAAAGTGGCTGTAGTTGTGGAGCAGGACCAGCATTTAGCCAAGCATTTTTGTCAAGGAGATAATCTTCCAGTTTATAATATGCTTAAATGCTTCGGAAAATCAAAAAATATGCCAAAAATATTCTATTAATGGTATTCTATTCATCAAACGCAGTATAGTCGTAAAATATGACGTATAGTATACAAGTTACCTCAGTATATTATTGAATGTATAGCAAATCTCATATATATGTTAGAAAAACTAAAGATTCCAGTTGAAACTGATATGAAAACGAGCCCAAATACAACTTACCGCCCACATTGGTCCTCCGGATGCTAGCCTAGTAAACCAAGTTGATGTCAATCCAATGATAAGGGCGTACGATGGAGTCAATCTGTAGTAAACAAAGCAAAAACCTTAAAATGATGGTTTAACAAAACGGGCACACCTTTTACTGTCGCTCATACGTATAAACTTCGTCAATATCAATCAAGTTCAAGGTCAATATCAATCAAGTTCAAGGTCAAGTTTCGGATTTGTTGGTGAAAAGCAGAAGACGCAGGCACACAATGTTAGTTTTGTTTTTTTTTTCTATCTTACGTGTCTACATATTCTTTCTGCATTGTGTTGTTTCTGCATTTTTGTGCCAAATAAAATATTTTGCTTTCTTTTTTACACAGAAAAAGATGTTATTCTTAGTTTATAAATAAACTACGACGTACAAATTATAAGTAGTGGTTAAATTATTCTTTAGTGGGATAGTTTTCGATTATCACACGGGAGATTTCTTCCGTGTGATAATAACACTGCTTGATATTATATTATGTTACTGTTTATATAAGGTATTTGTACAGTTTAAGCATATTCATAATATGGGTGAATGCAAATAATATTGTCATATACTTTACAAATCACATGAATACCCCTTGGATACAATAACATAATAATGACACAATCACAACATAAAACTACAAGCAGTAAAATTTGTTGTAGCTATACAATTAATTTTACTACCCGAGTGTGATTTTTATTTTCTTACCTCAACCACCTCATTATGATATGCTTCGGTAGCATGCTCCAAGAAAGTGGACGTGTCTCTAAATCCAATAGCCAGTTATACACTAATAGGAAAGAAGAGACTAAAAAGAATGTCTGCATTACCAGTGATCCGCTCATTAACATGTTATAGAATTTAACTTGGAATAACTGAAAAAAAGAAAGGTTTTTTTTAGAATGAAAAAGTTATTTTTTCGAAAAAAATGCATGCATATAGTAAAACTGGTGATAAATCTTACTTCTTCGACTAGCTCTGGGTTCACGAGTAATAAACCGCCAGAAATCACTGAGTGAACTATCACGACGAAGCACATGTTTATTGCTCTGAAAGAATAAAAACAAAATAAGTTAATTATTACAGATATGAAGACAAACTCTATCAATAATTTTAATTATTGATATTTTACCTGATGCCATGAATTCCTCTCAAAGTTTTCAAACGAGGATCTCGTCCTTCACCAGCAGGCGCAACAATCCCCTTCCAATTCCGATAAATTGAAAAGCAATACAGAAAATTAAGACCTAAAACACACATTTGAATAAATGTTGACTTCTTTTTTTTATATCTTACATTTTAATAAAGCTGAAGAATTTATTTGAACGTGCTAATCTCAGCATTTGAACCAGAGTTCAATTCCCACGGAAGCGAAGCAGTAACCAAAGTTGCTGGTGAAACTGCCGGAGAGAGCAAAGGATAAATATAAGATACTTAAACATAAAAGGAGGACACCCTTTTAGGTTTAGTATGTTATATTTTTTGTCCTCTCATAACTAAGTAACGACAATGAATAAAAGTAAAGAAAAATAAGGGTAAGGGAGTGGGGTAGTGTATAAGTGTAATGACGAATAGAGTAAAAATAAAAGACAAAACTTGTAAATGTAACCCACTCCGTTAGTGTCACTTGCAATGTAGTGGGATTATGATATTAAGCAATTCACTTTAATGCGCTGTATCCATCTGCTTAGCCTTTTCCCTACTATGCTAAGGTCGGCTTCTAAATTAACCAGATGCAGTTGTTCAACAGAATTTACATGACAGACTGCCTAACTGACTTTTGCAATCCACTAACTGGATAATAAGAAATCTTTTTTCTGATTTTTTGACATCTCTCTGTCTCTTGATGACTCTTAAAGGTATTAATATGACAACCGAAACTAACGACTTGACATGCCTGACAAGGAACAAAAAATTCGGTATGCAATGAATGCTCATCTCTCAACGAATAGGGGAAGAGACAAGGGCGGTTTGATTTCGAAGTTACATACTTGTCGCTGTTATTATTTAAACACGAGTACTTCGCTCGTGGTTAAATAATAGCAACTAATAAATTGCAGCAATTTTCGTTTTAATAATTAACAAGATAATATATCAAAAACTTACCTCCTCGTTCTTTTCCCTTATCTAAGTAGCGATCACAAATGCTTCCGATAAGGTTAGCCATAATTATAAGGATGCAGACTACTCCAACAAAAATATCTAAATTATCTATTGGCTGGTCTCTATCACGTTTTGAACAATCAAGTTCATCCGTTAGTTTCGTTTTTAACTTGTACTTGTTATACATGGTTTTGTTGGAGCATGCTTCAAAGGACGATCTTAGGTCCACATCTGATCCAGAAACGTTGTAAAACTCATTACATGTTTTCTTCATGCAATAACCGTACCTTAGTAGTGTGTGATTGTAGTGTTTAAAATTTGCTGAATATTCCTGTAAATAAAAGAAACAATCTTGTTTATAGACGTTTAAAAGAAAATAAAGGATACACAAGAGAAAAAATAATTAAGCATAATTTGTTAATAAGTGTTTAAAAGGCTAGCAGTAGTATCGTATGTACTGTTTAGCATCATATTATAAAACTACGATGCATTCTATAAATTATATATAAAGTTTAATTTATATGTCCTAAGAACTACCGCCGTGAGGAATAGAATAGAATGCATTTATTTGACAGAATATTGTGCAAAGTAAAACAACTTTGCACAATATTCTATAGTGTAGTGTGTGTAGGAGTAGGTAAGACTAATTGTTGAAACATACTTGTATCATGGTCAAGAGCTCGTTTGGCTCATCTGAGACCAGAACAAATTCCCCATAGCAGAACATTGCGTCAGGTTCGTCGAAGCATTCCTCATAACCGTCCAGGTGGTACAACGGAGGCATGCGATCATAATCCGACTCTGAAAAAGGTAAGCAATAGTGATTTTAATACTTATGTATTAAGCATAATTATCATGATTTGAAAAGGAGACCAACTTTCCAACGAAGAAAAGTTTTAAGTGCATCATTGTCTAGTTAAGTTTAAGCATTATACTCGTAGAAGCCTTAACAGTCTTATAATGTTTCCACTCCTGGAACAGATTTTTTAAAATTTTATTTTAATAAAATATTAAATATTGTGTGTTTTTTTATTATATGGTTTCTGTTTGTAAAATAATCTTGATGAGCAATAAAGTATATATAAATAATAAATAAATATTTTATATTTGCAGTACGCCTTTAAAAGTTTATTTTTCTAAATAAACACTACAATTTCAATAAAAAATAAAAACTACAGTACCTATAAAAAGAAAATTAAAAGTAGTAAAGCTGCGAGTATGTTTAGTTACAAAATGTGTGCTTACGGTGTGACAATGTTGAATAGATGAAATAACGTAAAAAAAACGATCATTTAAAAAAAACGGTAAACGGTCATTTGCGGATATCAATATTTACGTAACTGACGCTAAATGATGCAAAAATTGATATCTATATTTCTATACGACCTATTTAATACTACATTACTATTACGTGGTTATGATGTTACTACACATCTTTCTCCAGATATTTAGGAAACACAGATATTTTGTGGATATTATCTAGGCTTCTAATAATATCAAAACAAAAATTCGTGTGGAATTGTAGAGAGATATTTTCCAAGTGCACAGGCTAGTAAGGAGCTAATCTGGTCTGAAAGACAGGTTATGGAAGAGCGTATAAATTTCTCACTTTAAATGGTCTCTAAGTGGAGTGAAGCCAATCTGATGGGATTCGACGTGTAAAAGTGTTTTTTAAACCTATTTGCAAAATAAATATCATTTATCATTTTATCATTCAACGCCGCCAAAACATAATCGTGTTGGTTCACCGCTAAAAAGAGCCCGTTAACCATGGCTCCAGCTTTTTAGAGTGTATCTTAGAAGTCCGTGTCGATTTCGCATCGAAGTTCGGTTTCACCTTTGCAATGTCAACTATTTCATTAAACCCCAAGCGAACGCCGACGTTCACGCATCTATTGCCTTACTATTGTGTCTCAAATTAACGGTATCTGAAAGGCTATTATAAAATGGGTAGACAAAATCACATTAACCAACAAAATGCTAAGTCGAAGTCAAATCGAAATGTTCATTCGAAAAAAAAACAACGTGACCATGAACTTGATTTAATTCATTAAACCCCAAGCGAACGCCGGCTTCGCGCACCTATTGTAAAGACAATAGGTGCGCGAACGCCGGCGTGAAAATCAATCAATCAGTGTGTGTGAATCGTGGAAATTACAGACACAATAGAAAGCTATTGTGTCTGTAATTTCCACGATTGAAAGGTTAATTCATATAACTATGAGTTCCTTTTTTTACCCATTTGTTCATAATTATTGTTGGTATTTACCTATTCATTTATAATAGTTAACATGTATATTTAGAAAATAAATTGTGTGTTCTGTACATCTATTAGGTATATAATCATAAAAAAATTCATATCACTTGAAAATGCGCAATGTAAACAATGACGTGATCCTATCGTCTAGTGAGCTTCAAGAGCGATTGAAATCTGAGCATCCTGCGTCAGCAGTTTGAGTTGGTAAAAATATCACACGCCACAAAAAGTCACAAAAAAGTAAAGTAAGTAAAAAATAGCCATAGTTACACGTTATTAAAGTGTTTCAGTTGGTACCTACAACGTGTGACTACGTTTTTTTTTGTTCTGTTCTTGTTTTTCCAGTTACCTTGTGTATTTCAGCATCTTGAAAAACTTGTTTCATACTTTTTCAGCGTCGTTTTGTTTTCTGCATTTACTTTTTTTTAAAACAATTTTGGTGTTAAATCACTGTGCTTCTGTACTATTTACGTGAAGCTCTTTCAAATGATACCAAACACGACGTATTAAGTAATCATTTTTTTAACACGAAACTTTTTGTCCACGTGAGGGGGCCATATTGAATTTTGATGATAAGTACAAGTGAAGCCCTTTCAAATGATATCAAACACGGTGTATTTATCTTAACATTTTTTAACACATTTCTTTTTGTCCTCTAGAAAGCGTCACTTTAAGTTTGAACAATATTTTGGAAATGTACAAGTGATGCTCTTTTAAATGATACCAAGCACTGAGTATTTATCTTGATTTTTATTTTTGACACATTACGTTTTGTCCGCTAGAGGGCGCCATATCGAGTTTTGTGACACGTCATGTACCTAACCTATTTTCAGCGGACTATTAAGACGGTTCTAATGATACCCCATATTATGTTGAGTTCCGATAAGTAGGTTAGGAGCTATGAGGGAACAGATGAACATACTCACATACTTACATACATAGCCTGTCAAAATCATAACCCTCCTTTGGCTTTGAAGTAGTCTGGTAAAAAGGTAGCAATTGAACAGCCATGTATGTTAATCATCATAATTATTCCTTAACTTAACATACCTATTGCTTAATTCATTTCGAAATTAGGTAAGTAGGGAAATAAAATTGCTAAAATCATAATTTCCACTTTTAATAGGTAACATCAAATCTATTATATAACTGTTGCACTTTGAAAACTTTTGTTGTGTTGAGGTGTGAACACGCAAATCGTTGCAAAAAGGCTCTTGTTCAATCGAAAAATCTCTCTGAATAATAACTCTGGCATATTTTCTACACTTTTAATTTTTTGCCGGTAGGTAATTATATATTATCTGACGCCTCAACCACAACACTTTTAGTATGTGCCGCCCGTAGTAATTGCATTTTTATATAAAAAAAAACAACAAAAGATAAGAAACAAACACACTTGATGCAAAAATCAGCCCTTCGATTATCAGGCCTATAAAACTATTCTTAGTAGGTACGAATTATTAAATTTATCAACTGCAAAATGGATGAACATTCAAAGATACACATACCATTGAGACTGTAAATAACAGCCGTCGAACTTGGCACCAAAAAAAATAAAAAAAATAAACCAAACATTTTGTAGACTAGTACTTTGCTATGAGACACACCACATTTTCAATTAAAGTCTGGTTTAATACTATGTTATAATAACATAGTGTATTCTATTATTTTAGTGTTTTTTTTTTTTGTCAAATAAAAATTTAAGAGCGCCCAAACCTATAACAACTTCCGATACAACCGCACTTAGTGATTATGAAATTATTAAACATTTTCCTCTAGATATTTTGAATCTTGTGATATTTAGATTAACAAACACAAAACATAAATTCGTGTGAAACTAATCCAGTAAACACTTAAAATCTATTATTTTGCGAAAACAAAATCAAAGAGATGTCAGCAAACCGTAGAGGCCCAGCAAGGTCAAAGCCTACTAGGATCACGGGTCGTACGAAAAAGAGCTTTGAATCCCTGGATCGAAGGCAAAGCCTTCTCTTGTTCCTTATAAGAGAAGGTTTTAGTCAGTAAAAGTTTGACACGCCCTCCCGCTCCATCCAAGAGCCGGAGAAGTTATTGAATGATTTCCCACCTGAATAAAAACCATTTATGATGTAAGTATTTATAAATTAAAAACGTAAAGACGTAACTATATATTATGCAAACCTGATAATGTGTAAGGTTTAAATATATAAACACAAATTAATAAAGAGGTACTTAGTTTTTTTTTTTGTTTAGGAGGTAATCTCTGGAAGTACTGGTTTAATTACTATAATTTTTTTCACCGATAGAAAGCTGATTTATACCTGACTGACATATATTTTATGTTCGCGGGAAAGCTGCGGGTAAAAGCTAGTATTTTCTATGTCGAGACTCTAAAAAACATCTTTATGGTTGGAAAAAAAACACATATTTCCAACAATTCTTTGTCAAATATTCCTGCTACGGAAGTATCCGAATATTTACCGAGGTTTTCAACCATTGCGTTGGATGAAACAGCAAGCTTTTAAATCATACTTACGATGGCTATAGACGGATCAAGAAAGGCCCTCTTAACCAAATTACCTTGATTTTACAACGAAGCAGTATCTATTTTACATTATTTTTACCCATGGGAAATTTTTGTATATAAAAGACAGGAAACAAAAATTATAGACATTATTTGTAAATTAGTTTTTTCTGTGGGAGTATCATCAGCCGAAAGACGTCCACTGTTGGATATAAGACTCCCCCAAGCGTAGCCATAACGACCGGCCCTGAGCGTCTCGCATTCTCTCCATTACAGAACCTTGAAGACATCCTCCATTGCGGCCGTGAACAGTTTCGGTGAAATGACGTCTCCATGCCTCACACCTCGCTGCAAGAGGATAGGTTTCGAGGTCTGGTCCTGAAGTCGGACTGACATGGTGGCGTTTTTGTACAAATACTTCAGCACCTCGATGTTCCGATAGTCAATCTAGCACCGTTGGAGAGACTGCAGTACAGCCCAGGTCTCAATCGAATCAAAAGTTTTCTCGTAGTCCACAAACGCTAGGCAGACAGGCTAATTATACTCCTCAGTCTTCTATATAACCTGCCGCAGCGTATGTGTGTGATCCACGATACAGGCTGGAAGTCATCAATCCTGCCCGCAAGATGGTTAAGATGACTCTGGAAAACAGCTTGTGGACATGACTTAGAAGTGAAATGGGTCTGTAATTCTATTCTTAAAGAAGAGTACCACCACACCCCTGCTCCATGCTCCATAATATTTTGATTTGATTTGATTCCGTTCTCACCCGACGCCTTGTTGTTTATTATCTGCTTAAGAGCCATCCTAATCTCGTACAGGCTGATGTCCGGGATATCTTCGGTATAGTGTCAATCGGGCTCTTGGGTCATTTGCTAGATTTTTAGCAGGTTTAGTGAGGGACGTTTATAACTGGCCATAAAAGGCCTTAATCTCTCCCAGAAGCTTCAATTTGATGGATATGACTGTGCTATCATCGGGCTTCAGTTTTGTCAGCTGGCTATGTCCAATAGACAGATCTTGTGCAAAAATTTTCGAGCCTTTATTCCGCTTAATCGCGTCTTTAATTCTGCCGATATTAAAGCGGCGAAGGTCGCGTTTCAGAGACTTCAAGATCCATCTATTGATAGATAGGATGAAGTCAATCTCATTTCTAGCTGCACCGTCCGAACATTGCTAGGTCTTCTTATGCTCACTTTTTCTGAAGAAGACGAAGTTTCTTCTCCATAAAACTAGTCAGTAAGTGTCCCCGGTAGTTCCAACATCCAAATATAAATTGCCCCACTCGTAGCTCATCACCGTTTCGTTAAAGTCCCCCATAACCACGGTGAAGTGAGTTTTATGACCATGCAAGGCTCTGGATACATCCTCATACATGGTCTCCACTTCGTCGTCGGGGTGTGTCGAAGTCGGGGCATAAGCCTGTATGATCTTCAGCGAATATCTTAATGATACTCTGGTCGACACACATTGTTCACAAGGGACTTGTGGACGAAAAACCCGACATCACCCTGGGTACTGGTCACTCTCCCAAAAAATAGTGCAGGTTACTGGATTATTGTCATGTCCTCCACCTGTCTCCGGACTTCGGATAATCCTACAATACTCCATTGTAACCTGCTCAATTCCTCCTCAAGATCGGTGATACGCGTGTTATATTGGCCAGGTCCAGTCGTTTTTCTTTTAAGGGGTAGCCGAATCCCATCCAGTGATTCTTAGCACCCCTTGTCACGCCATTGTCTTGACCGATATTGGAGTCAAGAGTAGACGGGCTGCCGGGCACTAGGGGCCATTTTTTTATGTGTTGTTCATATTTTGGTCCTCACCAAACCTTGGTATTTAATAATGGTTAGCCATAATCGTCACGCTTGGCAGGCGGGTTGGCGATCGCAGTGTGGTTGTTAAAATCCACAGAGAATGCTGCTTTTCATTCTCTGGTATGTATGTGTGTGTCTGGTATGTTTGTTAAAATATAATTCCTAGTCACTAAATGATTTTGTGTGTACACTCAGTAAAAATAACGTAGAGTTGGATGAAAAATGTAAACGCAGTAAATAAATAAGATAAAATAGTTTAAAAAAAACTTAACTATAATTATTATCTAAATTAAATCAAATAATATAAATATATATCTTAATAACAGTAAAGAAATGTTCTTAAAATAGAAAAACATTTTATGGGATGGGAAATTCAAATGGTATTTAAGGTGGGATCTATATGGGGTATTGGCAGAGCAAGTGAACGAAAAACGATCACGCATTTAGCCCAGGGCATGCAGAGTTCAAAATAATGTTGTAAAAAAGACATAACACTTGAGTGTTCCTACGAAGACGGATAGGGAGCCATTTGACATCATTGCGAATGAGAAACACGATCGTATTTTCCTATGCCAAAAACAAAACGAATGCAGACGACAAGCGCTCAAGCTAATTTAATAGCACTCCAGTGGCAGCTAGGTAGCAGTCAATAGCATAATCGATGATCGGTTGAATTTAAGTTAGAACTACAGGAATTTTGTTTTTCAATGGCAAAAACCTTGAAAGGGATTTAAGATTGTAGTAAGAAAAGTGTACCTTATTGCTAACCTCATTTACTTGCGCTCATCAAGAGAAATTACTGCCAATGAAGACACCAAAATTCGTGGCCGCTTTTTTCTTGGTTTTCAATCGATAAATCTTTTTACAAAAAAAAAAAAATACAACCGACTTCAATGTTAAAAAAACACAGAAAAGTACAGAATAACTTTAATTTCGGAAGTCGGTGTTAAATAACGTGTAATGATTTTTAAAGAAAATATTCATAAATCGTTCAACTTCCAATGTTAAGCGATAGATGGCGCTAGTAGTTACATGAACTTTAGGCATTCGTTGTAGACATTAAGTAATAATTTATAATATTAGACTTTACGCATTTGTTTTGTATAAATATATCATAATTGTTAAAATGAAATATTTACTTGCAGTTTATTATTAGATAAACCCTAATGTATATTAGTTAGTCAATTGATGTTACGTACTGTTTACTTTGCTCTGATTGGTCGGTTAGTCGACCGAGTGTTTGTGAAAGTTTGTGGTAGGGAAACGTTTGTAACTGTCATTTTAGACAGAGTCATTCTGCTTTGAGTTGTTGAACAGAAAACATATCCGACTAATCTGAGTATTTGTAAATGATTGTTAATAGAACAATAAGTATGAAATTGTGTTGATCAAAGTGAATAAAATATTTATACAATTTGTCCTGAAGTGTTTGATTCATCACATTTCAGAAGTGCGATGGACCAGACAAAAAGGTATGTTTGAACAAATATTATAACGTTTATCGAGAAATTTTGTCTGTTGGGATGTTGCTTCAACGCCCACCAATGGTAATTTATGTATCACATAGATACATAATCGTTAATCTATCAACTATCCATATTAAAACTGTCAGCAGACAAATAATCTCGATATAACCTACAAAATTTTTAGTTAATATACATTTTGTGTACTATTTCTTGTATAAGCGTTTAGTCGGGGCTACACTCCGATAACGTTCATCTTAACAGACGTTTAATATGGTTTTAGATATTTATTGTTCTCAAAAGATTTACAAATCACTTACTGAGAAAATACAATATTAATACTTAAGTAAGAATAAATTAAGCCGATCGGCGTAGTAAGCTATAAAAGTAGTGGGTAGTTACATAAAAAAGTACGTTAACAAAAACAAAGTGCGCGGCATCGTATGCGCATCGCCACAGCGGCGGGTTAGTGTGCGTGAATGATACGATACTTTTTACTAAAGCCCGTAACATAGCGATAGCGTTGCGAACAAAGTAATTAATATGTAATGTATATTTATATTAGTTCTTTTTTTTTTTTTAACTCTTTCTTATTGTTATGATAATTTCCACTTATAGTTTGTTTGTTTAGTTATGCATAAAACTATAGTCAGAATACAAAGACAATATTTTGTATGGACTTAAAATATATATATGTATACTATTGCAAATGTGCCTATTTAGATAATTAAAAGTAATATGTGTTAGATAAACAAATTGAGGGAGAGAGCCAGAGCTACACTCTGGTAGCGTTTTGATTTCTTTGTTTTACTGCTCACATCGACAATATATACTGCATTACGATCACGCACTATCTAAATATGACACATTATATAATAACACACGAAATATTCAGGGTAATTGTTAATACATCGCAGCGCTGATTTTTAAATCTCTATCTAATGATAAAGTATCGTATTGATTTTAAATATTTTATATCGAGACATGATATGAGTGAACGATGTATGTTCATTGAATTATGTTATGGGGTGAACTATGTATGTTCATCGGATTATGTTATGGGGTGAACTATGTATGTTCATCGGATTATGTTAGCGGGTGAACTATGTATGTTCATCGGATTATGTTAGCGGGTGAACTATGTATGTTCATCGGATCATGTTAGGGGATGGACTATGTATGTTCATCGGATTATGTTAGCGGATGGACTATGTACGTTCATCGGATTATGTTAAGGGTGGACTATGTATGTTCATCAGATTATGTTAGGGGGTGAACTATGACCTGTTCACCAATGTACTAGTGTGATTTTGGACAAGAGGTTATGTGTGCCCAAATTGAAGCTAAGTAAGCTCGAGATATTTTTCTTACCAAAGTGTGCAAGTGTTACTTTAAGCCAAAAAGTTATGTGCCTAAATTGAAGCTAAATGAGCTCGAAATATTTTTTTTTCTTTTTCCCATGTGCGTTAGTGTTACTTCAGACAAGAGGTTATGTGTGCCTAAATTGAAGCTAACTGAGCTCGAGATTTATTTATTTTTTAGCCAAGTGTGCCAAGTATTTTAGACCAGTATCATACTCGCCCAAATTTCTCACTGATGGTGACAGGCTCGTGTATTGAATCATTCGATTCCCTTCAAATGTATGAACTGAGTGGTGCTGATATGCGCGTCATGTTCGTAATCGAACGTTGACAGTTAAGCCTAAACACCTCTTAAATGCTGGTGATTCATTTTAGTTTCTATTGGGTTACTTTTACTTTATTTAATTTCATCGAATTCGTATAATGTAAAATTTACCTATTTCCCATAGCGATAATTGTCATTGTTGCCTCGGATTACTTTGTGTGGTACGATAATCTCCCTTTCGTTTCGACGTATAGTTGTAAAAACATGTTGTAGCCCTTATGAGTATGTCACAATAATGATAAATGATATATAATGAATGATAAATGATAAATGATGAGTGATAAGTGATAAGTGATCAGTGATCAGTGATAAATGATAAATTTATTTATTTATAAATGTTAAACGACAATTAATGAAAAATGATAAATAGTAAATGGTAAATAGTAAATGGTAAATGATAAATGATAAATGAGATCTACACTTTGGAATAGTGATTTGATGAGGCCAAGAGTGTCTTTGATGAGGCCAAGCGTGATTTTGATGAGGCCAAACGTGCCTTTGATGAAGTTAAGTGTGCCTTTGATGAAGCCAAGCGTGCCTTCGATGAAGCTAAGCGTGCCTTTGACGAGGCCAAGTGGGCCATTTGAGGCCAAGTTGGCCATTTGAGGCCAAGTGGGCCATTTGAGGCCAAGTTGGCCATTTGAGGCCAAGTGGGCCATTTGAGTCCAAGTGGGCCATTTGAGGCCAAGTGGGCCATTTGAGGCCGAGTGGGCCATTTGAGGCCAAGTAAGCCATTTGAGACTAAGTGGGCCATTTGAGGCCAAGTGGGCCATTTGAGGCCAAGTGGGTCAGTTGAGAAGCCCAAGTGGGCCATTTGATTTGGCCAGATGAGCCAATTAAGATTCGGGTTAAGTGTGCCCGGTGCAGATGAAATTATCCTCAGGAGCGTAAGACTTGGATTCCGACAGAACTACAGAAGAAAAATTGCCAGTCTAATTGAACAAATGGATAACTCCTGGTTCAAACAGTACAAACTTGGAGAAAAATGGTGCAAAGAGACGATCTGGAAGGAGTAACACATCACCACGATGCAAGAAGCAAAGGGGTACCTCATGTTGGTCTAAGAAAGTGGTTGAATGATTTTTCAAGGAGGAAAGCGTTACAAGTATCGAGGTTTGAACATATCCATTGGAACATCGTGATACGGGAGTTCCGTCACTTCTGTAAATTTTGAGAGTATTTAAGTTTGATTAGAAACAGTAAATAGAATTGATTTGTATTAAGCAAGTAGAATCAGAAACTGACTATAGATTTTGGCTCAAAAATTTGCTAGTGTTACCAAGAGAAAATAGAAAATTTACGAAACCTTGCCAAGTTCTGTAAGTTAGTATTTAGTGACGAAGTGTAAACCAAACTAAAATGATTTTTTCTAATGAGCAAAATTATGGTCAGTTTCAAGCAAAAATGTTAGCTGGTAATACTTGAGGTATAACTTATGTGAATATGATTACGAGAAATTAATGCTTATAAACGGATGCATATAAGTAAAAGAGCTGTAGATAGAATTTTAAACACACGGTATTTATAATAAATCTATTAGGAATTGAGTCAAAGCATTAAATTTTAGACGAGCAAATGAATTTATTACACGTCTTCAATTCCTGTGACGTGTGCATACTGTAGCAGAGACTGATTCCATAGATAGAGAACACAGTGATATTTATTTTACAAGTAGGATAAAAATATTACTATTACATGACCATAACTAGTTCTCGTCGTCAAGACTGAAATCGAAGCCGGTTCCTAAGATGATTATGAAACAATGAATGATTTAAATAGAGCTAAATATTACATCGTAATTTATTCGGTTAAGGGAAGATAGATTGAAAATCCATACACTAGAGTAGAGGATCAATTTCAGGGTTTCAAATTAAAATAAAGGTTAACAAACAGTGCGACCCGAACTTCATTATTAGAACCTTTACTTGATACGAAATCGCGCACATGTGCTGGGACCTTAGATTTAGGAGATATATTAGTACAAAGCCCTTAGACCCTCTAGCTGAAGAATCACTTTTATTCTAAATGCTTAAAGGAGAATGAGCAACTTACTATAGCACTTGGTTGCGCAACTTTTGACTCAGTATAGTAGTGAAAATTAGACACAAAAAAAGGGTTAGTGTCATACTTTAAAACAAGGTTAAATTCAAACTTAAATATTGTAGGGCTTTTAAAAAAAAAAAAATAATAATAATAACTTGTGTACCTGTTGAGGTTATGTAGGTTAGGTTATGTTACCAAGGAATCCGTTGCTTCTCTGATTTGGCATCTAGGGAGCTGGTGTGCTAATAAAAGAGAACAGTTCACACAGCGCGACATGTTTTACGTCTAGAACAAATCACCGTGAACGTAAAAAAATGTTTTAACAATACACTTCGCAGCACACGCACAAAAAGAGTCGCATTGCTCGATGTAGGAGATAGATTTGAAGGAATCCTAAAACTTAACTCGACACGAATTTATATTTGTTAGCAGAGAAAAGCTAAAACCATTATTCTCGGCTTAACCGGCACGTTAGTTAACAAGGTAAACAGAAAATACCATTTTGTTTGACATTTTATCGAATAGTGTTGTGACCAAACAATAGATTACGGACGCGGAGTCATGACTATAGATTATATCTTAATTGTTTTATTTTTGCCTAGAAATTACTTTTTAACGCAAGAAATAGTAACATAATTGAAGAATAAAGATAATGTCAACTCTTAATACTTTTTAGTTGCGATTGTAGATTATTTTGTTGTTCCACGATTTATGTTAACGGTTAATCGATCGATTATAATTGAAAATAGAGTCGCTTCACTATTATGCAACAAATTACGTATTTATTGTATTAGATACCTACTAATTAAAATGAAAAAAGAAACCCCACAAATGATTTCAATGAATTTAGGTAAAACATCATTAAAAATAATATTATGAATTATACATTAACTCTAATAGCCATACACGTCAAAAAGTGAAACTATTGGTGCCCAATTTCCTTTCTATTTTATATTATGCTTTCAAATAATGAATGTAATGAACTCTGACTAAACGAGACGCCACACAACATATTGCAACATGGTGGCTACATATTAGTGAGTTTCGTTTAACCATTGAGAGTGTAAGATCTAGGACGCGTATGTCGATACCTTAAGCCGTAATACCATGTTTTCTACAGAAATAAAGACGAATCCTCTGTTTCTGTTTATAGTATTGAGACGAGAATTGATTATCAACAATATAAATATCAACTTTTCGAATACTGTGACTAGGGACACAATAGAAAGACAATGAGAGAATAAACGCCAGCATTTGCTTGGGTTTTAATGAATCGGATCTAGATTTAAAATTCTTATGGCTGAACCCGATAAAAAAACTTAATGACGTGAAATGAGTTGAGTGTGCGTAAATAATGTAGACTATACTTTCAAACAAAAAGTTTTAAGTATAAAATTACTGGAATTAGCGGTTTTGGCAAACTGAGGAATAACATTCATAATACATACCTTCCTCCGACCTTATATGATCTCGGATATATAGAAAAATACACTATTCTTTGTGTGATGAATGTTATAAACATATGACGTGACGATAAAGCAAATAATCAAGACTAAGCCGAATGTAATGATTTTGAATGTAAGATTCAGTTCCTGGTCGAACTGGAATTAAGTTTCATAATTTTAATGAAAATATCCTATCATTTTAATTGTAATCGTGCGTCGGGAGATCGCACGATGTCGGATGGCCGAATGTAATGATTTTTAAAGAAAATATTCATAAATCGTTCAACTTCCAATGTTAAGCGATAGATGGCGCTAGTAGTTACATGAACTTTAGGCATTCGTTGTAGACATTAAGTAATAATTTATAATATTAGACTTTACGCATTTGTTTTGTATAAATATATCATAATTGTTAAAATGAAATATTTACTTGCAGTTTATTATTAGATAAACCCTAATGTATATTAGTTAGTCAATTGATGTTACGTACTGTTTACTTTGCTCTGATTGGTCGGTTAGTCGACCGAGTGTTTGTGAAAGTTTGTGGTAGGGAAACGTTTGTAACTGTCATTTTAGACAGAGTCATTCTGCTTTGAGTTGTTGAACAGAAAACATATCCGACTAATCTGAGTATTTGTAAATGATTGTTAATAGAACAATAAGTATGAAATTGTGTTGATCAAAGTGAATAAAATATTTATACAATTTGTCCTGAAGTGTTTGATTCATCACAAACGAAAACACAAAATGATTAAAGAAACACCGACTTTTGAAATTAAAGTTATTTTGTTCTTTCCAGTGTTTTTTAACATTGAAGTCGGTTGTATTTTTTTTGTAAAAAGTTTTTTATTTTACATTTTTTAGTTATGGAACCACCACTAAAAAGTACCTCTCAGCCAAATTTAAATACCTTATAGCCAGAGAGCATCTCATAACGATTCTAATAATCTCAAACACGTGTAACACGTAGTATACTTTGTGATATAATTTTATTAATCTAAACCACATTAATCGACTAACAAGTTGGTATCGATTAGCAAATCGATCCCAACACTCATATATTCGTTCCGAATGTCAACGTGACAAGTGTCAAGTGTTCAGTTGGTTGACGATCGCCGAGCGTGCAAGTATAAGTGATGTTTCTGTTATTTTTTGTAAATATACTGATTAGAATCTATTCCATGTTTGATTTTTGCCCTTTTCCCTTCTGAGTCTTACACACGGTTAGATTACATTAATTTACCTTCTGGCTTCATCATCAGATGAGTCCGATACATTCCCTCCCCCTTATCTTTCAGCCGGTCATCGACTACACGTATAAACAAAGCAATTTTACCTGTTACGACAGTTCTGCTGTGATCCTATGAGGAGTTCTGTTCCATATCTTCGAAGATCATGACAATATTTCTATGGAACCAACTAGGAAGCATAATCTTTCAATCAAAAAAAGAATTTTCAAAATCAATCTTTAATTGACCGAGATATCGATAAACACAAATAAAAAAACATACATTACCGAACATAGAACTCTCTAGAAGTCGGTTAAAAAATAATTTTTAGAGGCATCTTTGTGATTTTTTTTCTGTCACACTAAATTAGCTGTGTTATGTTTTGAATATGCTACCTAACTAGCATTTATCCTAAAGATTAATATATTTTTTAAGCTATTACATAGCTTCTATCGCGGGCCTTGAGCGTGGAGACTGAATTCAGAAATTCCGTAACGAAAATAACCTAACGCCCCCCACTCATTTGTTTTCTTATCGGTCACCACGCTCAAAAAGTGTAACTTCAATTAATTTCTTTCTGGATTTGATCTCCACGCTCAAGGCCCGCGATAGAAGCTATGCAATAGCTGCGCCTCATGATGACAGCAAGGTAATGAGTTAAGCAGCTGTTGGTGAGGTCTGGTTTTGAATGGGTGGAGTTAAGCAGCTGTTGGCGAGGTCTGTGTTTGGATGGGTGGGGTTAAGCAGCTGTTAGCGAGGTCTGGTTTTGGATGGAAGGGGTTAAGCAGCTGTTGGCGAGGTCTATGTTTGGATGGGTGGGGTTAAGTAGCTGTTGGCGAGGTCTCATTTTGGATGGGTGGGGTTAAGCAGCTGTTGGCGAGGTCTAGTTTTGGATGGGTGGGGTTAAACAGCTGTAGGCGAAGTCTGGTTTTAGATGGATGGGGTTAAGCAGCTGTTGGTGAGGTCTGGTTTTGGATGGGTGGGGTTAAGCAGCTGTTGGCAAGGTCTCATTTTGGATGGATGGGGTTAAGCTGCTGTTAGTGAGGTCCTGTTTTGGATGGGTGGGTTTAAGCAGCTGTTGGCGAGGTCTAGTTTTGGATGGGTGGGGTTAAGCAGCTGTTGGCGAGGTCTGGTTTTGGTTGGGCGGGGTTAAGCAGCTGATGGCGAGGTCTGGTTTTGGATGGGTGGGGTTAAGCAGCTGTTGGCGAGGTCTATTGCATAAGTTGATAAAAAATGCTATGCAATAGCTTTACCGCGGCAGTCCCCGAGTGCCACACGTCTTTTTTTTTTATTGCGTTTACTGAAGTGGGATCAGATCTCGTGAGTTGTCTGTGAATTTTTTTTTTAAGAGGAAGTAGTTTGTTACCATAATAACATCATTCAATTAATTTATTCAAAGTTATTTTATAGAACTTACAAATAAAAATTAGTAATAAATTTAAGTCACGCATTGTTCAGTTTTTATTTTTTTATAACAGTCACAGACATTGTTCAATTTTTTTTTCTACTACACACTTTGCTTGACTGACCAAATTTTAAAAATATAATTTACTCGTGGATCCTTTTGACTTGGCACATGCGGAGATTTTTGTTTCGGATTTAGGTGGAAGAAACGCCTGGATAATTACTATTGTGCAGACCACACTGAGAACACGATAGAGCATAGGGTGGAGGTGTGCTCCGCTTGGGCGTAGTACCCCCATGTTCTCGTGGAGTTTTGAGGCGACGGCGACCTCTCACAGCGGGCTTGGTTCTAGACATGTTCCGTATCCGTCTTCTGGTACGTTTGGATAACAACAGCGTGAAGGAGTATATCAACGCTAGACTGTATTTGTTTTTTTTTTTATAGAACTCACAGTAAAGGTCCATTCGTGTATGGAGTACTGCAGCCACATAGGGCTGGTAATGTAAAATGCCATCTAGCAGCTTTGGACTTAGTGATATCACGAAATTAATATATGTATGTTATGATCCTTTGTATGCACTATTTTTCGTAAAAATTGCGTGTGAAAAAATTTGGTGCAACTACTAACATATTGGTGTATCTACTTTTCACTACAAGGCAGTCACTCCTCTTACAATATTCTAGAATCAGAAAAGAATATATTATTCCATTCATCCGCATATACGTCACAATCTGATTGAGTATCCTAGCTCGAAGAATAGACAAACCTAATGTGATAATAGGCAGGGCACATTTCACGCAGAATATATGGTCTATGGGGATGTAAGGTTCTGAATTTTAAGGTTTTGAAGTAATTTTATTGATCCTATTGCATAAATCATCTAAATGTCCTTTTCAATTTATTTGAGTCTTGATCTATGAGCACACACAAGAATTTGGTTGGTGTTACTTCTTTAAGTCTGTCAACAATAAGTTTAAAGTGGTAATGGGCATATTTTTTTTTATGAAATTGTATTAAATTTGATTTTTTTAAATTGATTTTAAATTTTTTAGTTTGAGCCATTATAAAATTTTATCAATAGTGTTGTTCAAATCTAATTGACGAAAAAAAGACCTGATAATAAAATTGAAACATCATTTGCAAATAATATATGATTAGACACCAGTAATATTTCATTTTCATATATTATAATAAAACAATATGGGACCTAGTACACTTCCTTGAGGGACGCCATATTTATTTATCTTAGTATCAGAGTAGTAGGAAGTAATTCTTCATTTACGTTGTCTATTGTCGTATTGTTTTTGTCTAGGAGACTCAATTTAATTGTGTTGTGCATATATAATTATATGTATAGACGGATGAATGGAATAATATTATGACCTTGTCTTAGTCTAAAATATTGTGAGAGGAATAACCGCTATGTAGTGAAATTTTATTCACATATTATGCTAAAATCATGCCTTTAGCATATTTTTTGCCAGTGTTAAGTTAAACCAAATAAATAATTAAATACGTTTTGTTTTGGGTTGGATTGGTTGACCTTGGCGTATTATAAGAATTACATGGATAAAATTATTATTATATCTAGCCCATACCGTCCCATGGCTGGCAAAGGCCTCACTCTATTCCTTCCAATCTTCCCGTTTTTGAGCCACTTCTTTCCAATTCCCAAGGAAGACATTTAAGATGTCCCGCCATCTCCTTCTTAGTCTGCCGTGACCCCGTCGTGCGATTTCAGGGCACCGATTTTGCGTTTACTGGCCCAAAGCTCGAATGGCATGCGGCAGACATATCCAATCTAATCCTACTTAAGCTGGGCAGTCATCTGACCCACGTCAATGATTTGCGTTTTGGAGCGCAGTGTAGTGCTTCGAACGCGATCCTTTATTTTAACACCTAGAATGTAGCGCTCCATAGCACGTTGGCAGACCTTAAGTTTAGACCTTTGGATGTCAAAGACCAAGTCTGTGCATTATAGGTCAAAATTAGGAGAATACACATGTCCTGTCCATTAGCATATGCTTAAGTGACATTATAAGTAAGGTGCCTTTAAAGAGTTCTTTCATTAACCAGTAACAACCTCAAGTATTTGCTTTACTCCAGTGGCTGAGGGAGAGAATAGGACAGTGTCATTAACGAAGCGTAGATTGGTCAATCTCGCTTCGCCAATGGCAATACCGTTCTCAATAATATCGTTCTCTCACTTTGTCTGCAAACGTCTTGAAAACTTCTTCAAGAGTGCTAGTGAACAATTTTGGAGATAGCGGGTCGCCCTGTTTGACTCCCTTAAGAATTTAGAATTTAGGACCTAACGTTTCAAGTTTTATGGCAGCGTTACTTAGTGTGCAAATATTTTGCAGTATGGACAAAATAAAAATAATAATTTTGAATCTGTCGATTTAAGAAATGAAAATGCTCGTTTTAATACTTATAATAAAGATGTATGTATAATATTTAAGCGCAACGTAAATTGTTGAGATTTATCGAAAAAATGACCACGACCTTGGGATGCAAAAGGTAACTGAAGGAACATTGGATAGATTTACCTATAGTGGGAGAAATATTTGATAATTTTCCAACGAACGAAAAAAAAAAAAACAACAAAATATCTGTTTCTTTATGGAATACACAATGATGATTAAGTTTTCACTGTGGTATATTTGTCTTTCTATATTTTAGTTACATTGGGATATATTGCCCAAACTTATAAAGAATAATTTATTAGTATAATAAAAGAAAAACACATTTAGTATTCCATTGTTTACTTTACAACAAACCATCCAAGAAAAATAAAAATCTTTTTATACATCAACAACATAATTATGTTTTATTACTTTGAAATTATGCTTAAATCTAATTAACTATTATTTGTATGTACCAACAAACTGCGTCAGGTGCTTAATAAGCACTAGAGTTCACTTCAAACAAACGTCTTACAGATCTTCTAATTTCTCCTGCTGTTGAGTATTGATCTAAATTCTGGTTTACATTTTAATAACAATAGTGCCATCTTCTGTTTTTGATTGACTCGCATCTATTCCATTCTCATCTTCTATTTTCTTACTCTCTTTAATAGTTTCTTTGGTGTGTGATCTCTTGAACACGTTACTAACGAGGTTAGCAAAAGGCATTTCCACCATCAAGTAGAAGAAGAATGATGCTATGAAAACGCCGACTACTATTGTATAACCCTTTAGAATCTGAAATGGAAAAATAAGTAATTATTTTACTTAAAAAATTTTTTTTTTGATAAAATTAATATTATTCTTTATGAAAATGACAATAAAATGTGGTAACCCAAGATTTACATTGATGATACATCTTTCTCTTCCTGCCTTTATCCCATATTACTTGGGGTCGGCGCAACACGTTTTTTTCTTTCATTCTGTCCTGTCATTAATCGCCCTTTTACATTTTTACCTACCAACTTAAGGGGCATCCGCGGTATCGTGGCATATATGGATGATGATGACGAAGAGTAGACTTAGAAGTATAGACTTACAATTCCGATTACAGTACTTCTCTGAAGGGACATAATCGACGCAATATTAGTCCTGATGAAGGGAATGTGTAAGAGGTAGACGCTGTACGATAACCGAGCGATGAACATGAAGGGTCGCCACTCCAGGAATGGCCGGTAGACACCTTTAGACGGTAGAAAATTAAAGTTAAAGTGTTTATGTTGTACTAGCTTTTGTTCGCGACTTCGCCCACGTACACAATGTATGGCTTTTGTCACTCAAGAATAAAGCAGATTTCTATCGGTGAAAAAAAATCACAATCTGACCAGTACTTTCAGAGATTATTTCTTACAAACGAAAAAAAAAACATAAAAACAAAAAGCAAACTTTACCTCTTTATAGTATTATCATATATTATATTATAAATAAGTAATAAGTATAAGTATAGATTAGCATTTATGTCGCTACATAGATACGAAACTAGAGTCTGTCTAATAAGTTAAACGACTTGGGTAATTATTAGGATTTAATGAAATCTGATGTAGTCAACATGGGTTCAATAATCAAGGTTGATTAAGAGACAGAGATCATTGTTTACTAACAGAAGAACCTTATAAAAAGTACCGAATATAAGTATTTTTTAAATGATTAAATATTATACAAAATTCCCAAGTCGGTTGAGTTATTAGACAGACTATACACAATTTTTCGTACGCAAAAATTGTGTATAGTCTGTCTAATAACTCAACCCAGAATGCAGATTTATGTCATATTTGCATTTTATTTGCCTTTTTTAAATACCTAGATTCAACGTCATTTATAGAAAGGGTTCAAAACTCATTAGACGATATATTCGTTATAATATTAGCCTCATACAGATTTTTCATACATCTTATAGTACAACAGTTCAGGCAACTTTACTATTAGTTATTTAATAGGTTTTTTTTTTTTTTTTTTTTAGATGGGAAAAATCATCTTATGACAACCCCCGCTCTTGGGCGGAGCGGGAGATAGTGTCAGACTCTTACTGACTAAAAAACCCATCCCGTTCCTTCAAGCCTTCATACCGGGGCTCGAGCCGGTATTTACTAGGTGCTTGTTTGTATTTTTGAGAAAATGATTTCCTAACCTGAGTTGTAAACCCGTTGAATCGATAGCAATTGATGATGAGAATAAGAGGTAAGTACCTAAATCTACGGATCCCAAGAACAAAATCGTATATGAAAAAATAAGCTATCGATTTACGGTATTAGGTTTTGAAGTTATGTATAAATAATAAAATAGTATTTGATTAGTTATTTCATATAAAAAATAAAAGGATATTTAACAAAAAAGGACAGCTATATAGTTTTTACTATGCATAACACGAATACGTAATAAAATACATTTCATCTTATTTTTTCATAAGATTTTGTTCTGGGGATCCGTCAAAATACACAGAGGCGAATACACAGCGTGAACTATTTAGATGTGGGCAAAGTCGCATCAGCAAGACTTTTTTCTTTCATAAATTTAAAAACGAGATAGTGACTGTCAAAGCCTAGTCTTCGATCATATCGTCGCTTATCATCAGGTAAAGTAATGGTAAAACGCAAGCCTATGAGCTATGAAACTAAACCATCGTCATCATGTCATCAAGACATGATTATATATTTATTTTATTTTGAATAATCTATTTTAAAATTAGTATAAAAATTAACATGAACATGTTAAGAAAGTATATGGTTTGCACTAATGGAGTATATTCTGCCGATCAGTGTTTATTATTATTTACTTATTAATTGAAAGAATAAAATAAATAGAGAATGTACCTTCAAATTGAATAAGAAGTCCAGCTATAATAGTGGCTATGACAAGACCAAAGGCAGGTTTCTGGAGACCAGCATACAGTAAGTGAACATACAAAGGTAGCGGTGGACCTTCAGCAAAGAAGATGTATCCAGAAAACATAACAAGTGCAGCAACGACAGGCAAAAACCAGTATAGGTACCGATATTTCTGTGAAAGGCAAAAAAATACATGTTACAACATACCATGACATAGAAAATAGCTAAATTAAAGGAAAAAATTGAATATACGCATACTCTCTGATTGCTTTGTCTTACTTTATTATTTATTATGTAAATGTAAAAAATATGTAATCTTTAACAATATAATACAGGGAAACAGAAACATTAATTGTTTAATTGTGTGATGGGCAAAAACGATTTTTTTAGTTTTTTTTTTACATTTCGGTTTTCTCATGACCTTTTTTTACAATGTTGACAGCAGTAATGATGTTTTGATCTCTGAATTTGGGGCTGCTAGCATTAAATAATCATTGCACATTGGCAATCAGGCTATAGCGTGCAAAATAAAAGTTTACCTGGAATCGCTTAGGATCTCCACCATCCTTCTGCCAGTTGTAGATAATGTAGCCTAATGCCATACCGATGATGCAGGCATCCAAATTTGTATGTCCTTTTATAAAAACTTTTTCGAACGTGGGTTGTCCAAAGAACAAATTTACTGCCACGCTGAAAGATAAAAAATACTGAATAAAATTAACACAAGCCACTAAAATACTGGAATTAAACGAAAAAATCTGACCCGGCCATTTTTAGGGTTCCGTAGCCAAATGGCAAAAAACGGAACCCTTATAGATTCGTCATGTCTGTCTGTCTGTCGGTCTGTCTGTCTGTCTGTCTGTCTGTCTGTCTGTCCGTCCGTATGTCACAGCCACTTTTTTCCGAAACTATAAGAGCTATACTGTTGAAACTTAATAAGTAGATGTATTCTGTGAACCGCTTTAAGATTTTCACACAAAAATAGAAAAAAAGCAATAAATTCTGGGGGTCCCCCATACTTAGAACTGAAACTCAAAAATTTTTTTTTCATCAAACCCATACGTGTGGGGTATCTATGGATAGGTCTTCAAAAATGATATTGAGGTTTCTAATATCATTTTTTTCTAACTTGAATAGTTTACGCGAGAGACACTTCCAAAGTGGTAAAATGTGTGTCCCCCCCCCTGTAACTTCTAAAAGAAGAGAATGATAAAACTAAAAAAAATATATGATTTACATTACCATATAAACTACCAAAGAAAATTGGTTTGAACGAGATCTAGCAAGTAGTTTTTTTTAATACGTCATAAATCTAAAAAAATACACTATTATTAAAACATCGATCAAAGTTACAATGAACTACAAGAACTTTTATATTATGTTACTTGCTGCTACGGAACCCTCCATGGGCGAGTCCGACTCGCACTGGGCCGGTTTTTTTTTTTTATATATTATGGTGAACGATATCGTGGCCAACGATGGGGCACGCTTACCTAAAAGTTTCTTATTCACTCTTGACTTATCTGATATGTAAAAATCTTATGTTACAATGTCTGTTATCAAACTCCTCCGAAATAGTTTGACTGACTTTCATGAAATTTTCGTGTATATTGATTGACTTATTTTTGTGGCTGTCACTGTTACTGAATTATATGGAGACCTGCCAGACGGCAGGTCTCAAAATAAATCTTTACTTTCCTACGACCCCCATCTTTTACTTTGATATTTTATATTATAACAAAACACCCTTTGCCAGGTCAGCTAGACTTTTTGCAGATTCATCATCTACGTAATTTAAAAGTTTCCCTTTTGGTTTTCTGATAAGAAAAAAAAAACATATAATTCTTATAGCTAGAAAATAATTGTGTCAAACTTACTCCGGGGAAGCAATGAGAATACCGACCAACTCTTGATAATATGTGTGCAATACGGGGACTATGATTCCTACTACGAAGAAAAGGCTCAGTATTACTTTTCTTGTTAGATTCGTTCTACATATCAAAAATAAGATGACTCCAAAGATGTAGAGCTGAGTATCTGCTGCTAAATACCTGGAAAAAAAAACAAAGAAAGAAGTAATTATTTTAATATAACACAAGTCATACCAGATACATGTGTTTTCAAATAATTTACGATGTACTTTCAGAAAGTGAAGAGAGAAAAGCATTGAAATACCAACATTAAGATGCATTAAAGATATTTACCAAGTTTGCGCCATGCAGTGGGTACGCTCAACATAATTGTTGATGTAAAGGATATGCTTCCACCAATCTTGCCGACAATCTCTCGCTTCGTAATATATGGCTTTCTGTAAAAAAAAAATGGAGTTATGATATGTTTACTTTATGTTTTATATGAACAATTAAACGAGATCATTATAGTACAAGTATCCTAGATATGAGCAGTTGTGGCCAATTGGTAATGGCCCTGACTTACGAGTTGTAGGTCACGAGTTCGAACCCATCCAGGCGCAATACTTTATGTAATTTATTTTATCACCACTGCTCTGAAAACGGTGAAAGAAAACAACGTCAGGAAACCGGCATGTCTTATAATCAAAAATTCGTATATATGTGACATTCACTAACCCGTACTGGGCCCACGTGGTGAATTACGGCCCATTCCTTCTCCTAGAGTGGAGGCTTGAGTCCCAGCAGTGGGAACATTAAAAAGGCTGATGATGATAATGATATCAGGTATACTTGTACACTATACAATAATTATAGTTATGACAAGTAGTTTATTTTAAACTGTATTCAACCTTATAAATCACTACGACAAAGTTTTAAATTGGATCATAAAAACTAAGAATTATACATGAAAGTGGCGATAGATTTCTATGCTTAAATATTTGCTTACCGCCCACATTGGTCCTCCTGATGCTAGCCTCTTAAACCAAGTCACTGTCAATCCAATGATAAGGGCGTACGATGGAGTCAATCTGTAGTAAACAAAGCAAAACTCTATGAAAATGCTGATGGTTTCACAAAGCAGGCTCGTGCTTCGTTCCTGCTCATACTACATTTTAAACACCTCCATACCTGAACCTAACTGTTTTCACCAATATTAGACTCAAAAAAGTGCTATGAACTGGTGAGAAGTACATATGGAGTCAATTTTTAGTTTTAACATAATCTAAAACGAATACTTAAAAGTAACAATTATTTTACTCGTAAATATTGGTTCTAATACATGGTTATTAAAAAAAAAATTCTTCAACGTTTAAAAGAATTCCAAACCGCGAGATACTTTTTGATTATCATTTTGGCAAAATCACGTCTTCATTGATGTTACAGCACAGACAAGACATTTAGTATACAAACTAAAATATTTACATTTCCACAACACTCAACATATTAATCTTATTGTGAGTTCGATAACTTTGAATTTTATATACTACAACTTTGCAAACTGACCTAAATGACTTGAATATAATTTAATAGCATACACAACTATATAAGTAGTTAAATTAGTTGTAACTATAATAATTACTTTTACTGGCTCTGTGTAAATTTTATTTTCTTACCTCAGCCATCTCATTATGATATGCTGCGGAAGCATGCTCCACGAAAGTGGACGTGTCTCTGAATCAATCAACCAGTTATACACTAGTAGAAAAGACGAGACCAAAAAGAAAGACTGCATTATCAGTGGCCCGTTCATAAACATGTTAAAGAATTTAACATGGTACCACTGAAATAAAAATAAATTTTATATATTATGTTTGGCAGATGATTTTTTTTTTTGAAAAAATTTGTTGTCAACAAATGGAACATTATTTTATAAACAATGGGAAGTTATAACGTAAAAAAACTTACAGCTTCTAATAGCTCTGGATTCACGAGTAGGATAGCACCGGAGTAAAATGCGTGAGCCACCACAACGAAACTAATATTAATCGCCCTATAAAGCAAAGGAAAAAAACATAATTATATTAATTTTTAAAAATAAAATAAAAAGCTAACAATAACTATAATATAATCGATACTATACCTGATACCATGAATCCCTCTCAATGTTTTGTAACGAGGATCTCGTCTTTCACCTGCAGGTGCAACAAACTTCTTCCAATTCCGAAAAATCGAAAAGTTATACAGTAATGTAAGACCTGAAGAAAAAAAACACTTGTGTAAATACTACTTTTTTCATAATGAATAAATATAACATTGAAACTATCACTCTTTCCTTGCACTTTGAAAATCTGAGAAAGATTTTATAGCTTATTCCTATCCGTAACGGCAGCCAAAGATGTTCAAATGACCTCAACAAGCGTAGCTTAACTTCAAAGTTTAACACTTATGACTTTCATTGTTTAGCTACAAACTCATCAATTATTGCATTTAATGCACTATAGTAATAAAGAAAAAAAATGTACGCCTACCTCCTCGTTCATTTTCCTTATCTAAATAGCGATCACAAATGCTTCCGATAAGGTTAGCCATAATTATAAGGATGCAGACCACTCCAACAAAAATATCTAAATTATCTATTGGCTGGTCTCTATCGCGTTTAGAACAATCAAGTACATCTGTCAGTCTTGTTTTTAACTTGTACTTGTTATAAATGGTTTTATTGGAGCATGCTTCAAAGGACGATCTTAGGTCCACATCCGATCCAGAAACGTTGTAAAACTCATTACATGTTTTTTTCATGCAATAACCGTACCGTAGTAATGTGTGGTTAAAGTGTCTAAAATTTTCTGAAAATTCCTGTAAATAATATACATAATTCAGTTTATATACTTTTACAAGAAAATAAAGAAAGAAAAAATAAAAGCGTGGTTTGTTAATACGTTTTTAAAAGGCTAGTAGTAGTTTCGTATTGTAGTGTGTACATATTTAAAAGCTACGATGCATACTACGAATGACAATGTAAAGTATAATTTTTATATTTCCCAAAAACCATCACCGTGGGGAGTAAGACTAATTGATGAAACATACTTGTATCATGGTCAAGAGCTCGCTCGGCTCTTCTGAGACCAGAACGAATTCCCCATAGCAGAACATTGCGTCAGGTTCGTCGAAGCATTCCTCATAACCGTCCAGGTGATATAACGGAGGCATGCGATTATAATCCGACTCTGAAAAAAGTAAGCAACAGAGCATAACGGTGAAATTTTATAAGTAATTTTAACACTTATGTATTTAGCGTAACGTGATTTGAATAGGAGACAAACTTTGCAACGTAGAAAAGTTTTTAGTACATCTGTGTCTTTTTTATTTTAAGCATAACATAAGTTTAATCAGCCTTATAATGTTCCCACTGTTGGGAAGCGGTTTTTTTTTTTTATTATTACTGTTATCTCTATTAGCCCAGCAGTGGGACAGTAACGGCTAGGAAAAAAAAAAGATCTGTAGAAATGTAAACACGCCGCATGAAATCAATGACTTCCTTGCACACGACGCTCCATATGAGATGGAATTCCACTTAGAAAACACGGCTCATACGCATTACTTTTTTTTTTTTTCTCTTTATTTTGTATTTGGTACTTTTATACAATTGTACATGCCAGTCCCATCGGACCTTATACAATTATTACTATACACTAAAACGTAACAGCACAAACTTAATTAAGCTATAAGCAGCCTCGGAGTTAGGTGTCGACAAAATGTGATGAAAAATTCCAACATCGTACATGTTTGTATCTAGCTCTCTATACAATTGTTCTCTTGCAGACTGAAATCTGACACATTCCGTCAATAGATGCATAACATCTTCTACTGTGCCACACTAATCACAATTTGGTGAATTCGTTTTTTTCATTAAAAATGCAAACTTATTGAGCGGCATGTGTCCAGATCTCAGTCTGTGAGCTGTTACTATCAACTTTCTGCTAAACCTGGTGTTACAAAACCATGGTATATGAGGAGGCTCCGAAACTATAGACCTATACCATATTCCCTTTTCTTTCGATCGTTCATTGAAATATTCTTTCCAGACTTCGTGACATTTGTTTTTATATCTAGGCAACAATTCTACGTAATCAGTTCCAATACATGTTTCTCTACCTTCATCTATACCCAACTTTGCTAAACGGTCTGCCTCCTCATTACCCCTTATACCTATATGTGATGGAACCCATTGCAGTTTCAAATCTATCCCTCTTTTAGATAAATCTTGTATTTTAGATAGAATTTCATAAGCTATCGATGCACCTCTGTGCCCAGAGGCGCATCGAGCTAGCATTACTTTTTTATTTAGTACCTTCTTATGAATTTATTAATATTCCGTCATTTACACCGTTTGTTTACCGTACTGTTTATCAGACTTGGGGTCTTAATTTAAAAAAATATGCTTTTGAATATTGTATCGCTTATTAAAATAAAGGTTTTTTTTTCTAAATAAATGCTACAATACCAATAAAAAGAAGACTAACTATAATAAAAAATTAAAAGTAGTAAAGCTGCAAGTGTAGTTACAAACTTTTAATTTATTTGCGGTATGACAATTTCGAACAGATGAAATGACGAAAAGGTCCCGAAGGTGGTCATTTGCAAATGACTATATTTACGTGACTGACGCTAAATCATGCAAAAAAATATCATTCAATTTTACATTAACAGCGGCGGTGTATATCTATACAAACACATTTACGTGATTATGACATAATTACACATATTTTTCTAGATATTTAGGAAACACAGGTAAGAAGAATGTAGTTTACATACTATGAAGTTTCAGTTATGGTGGTTTTAGCAGGTAACAAAGGTATATAATATATCAACGGAAATTGGTTCAATTATAAAGTTATTTTTTTTGTTCTTCTGGATGGCATATTTATTCATGTTATAGTTGTAACATATTGCTGATTATATTTTCGATGTACAAAAAAACTAAAACGCGACTACCACAAAAAAACGACGCTGAAAAGGAATGAAACGAGATTTTCAGGATGGTGAAAAACAAGTACAGAACAAAAAGAAAAGCCGTAGTCACACGTTATAGGTACCAACGGAAAAACTTTATTAACGTATGACTACGGCTTTTTTTTCACCATTTTCACTTCATTTCCACCATCCTGAAAATCTTGTTTCATTCTTTTTCAGCGTTGTTTTAGTTTTTACTTTTTTTTATTTAAACAATTTTGGTGTTAAATCACTGTTTCTATACTATTTATGTGAAGCCCCTTCAAAAGATACCAAACACGACGTATTCATCTTATTTTTTTTTTTTTAACACAAAACTTTATGTCCATTAAAGCGCGCCACATTGAATTTTGATAATATTTTTGTTAAGTACCAGTAAAGCCCTTTCAAATGATAAAATCAAATACGGTGTATTTATCTTAATATTTTTTAACACATTACTTTTTGTCCGCTAAAGGGTTTAGTTTAAATTTAAGTAAAAATATTTTTTAGGAATGTACAAGTTAAGCCCTTTCAAATTATATCAAACACGGCGTATTTATGTCCATTTTTATTTTTAACTCATTACTTTTTGTCCGCTAGAGGGCGCCATATCGAATTTTGTGACACGTCAAGTAGCCTATGTTCAGCGGACGGTTAACACGGTTCTAACGGTGGAGTTCCGACAAGTTGATTAGGAGCTGTGGGGAAACAGATGAACATACATACATACATACATACATACCCTGTCAAAAATTATAACCCTCCTTTGGCTTTGCCGCAGTCGGGTGAAAACGACTTTTTTTAGATTCATTATAAATTATAAATCAAAATCAAAGCATTTATTTCAAATAGACCATTTACAGGCACTTTTGAATAGTCAAATGTCGGTCAGTCCAAGAAAAGTGAAGCTAAATTTCACGTTCCAAAGAGTAGGTCTCTATGGAGAAGAACGTGCAAGAAACTCCATGGACACTCTTTTAAATCATATTATGTGTTACATATAATGCTTGGTTACATATTACTTGTTGCTTCTATCATGTGAGCACAATGTCGATAATGAAATAAAAATGTAAAATAATTAAAAGATAGAAACTGAATTAAGCCACTGGCAGCTAAGAGATGACCAGTCCCATCTGACGGCACCCGTTCACGAGCATGACGCGTGCATCAGCCCCACTCAGCTCAACCATTTTGAAGGGAACCGAACGACCCAATAACACGTTCCACCAACAGCGAGACATTTTAGTGAGCATGACAAACTCTCAACTGCCATGCTCGTAACGTCAAAAAAAAAAAAAAATTGTAACCTAATAAAAATGCATATAATTAAAAGCGTGAGGAATTAAGTAAACTCCTCAAAATATATTTCGATTTTGGTAGTTTCATACGAAAAGAGGCAATTGCAATCACTTCATGATGTGGAACTGATGCAATGACCACAGATAGCTAACGGAATTTTGTAAATGTTGCAATGTTATTGGGCTCTTTGATTATGATGTTAATGAAACTTTTTTAGTAGATTACTGTTAAAGTGTTATTTTTGAATGAAAAAAATTAAATAACATATAAAGATGAAGGCACATACCATTTAGACTGTAATTATGAGCCGTCGAAATCGGCACCAAAACAAATAAAATTAATAGGCCAAACATTTTGTAGATTCCTGTTTTCCTATGATACACAACACATTTTCAATTAAATTCTTATTTGATACTAAGTAATACAATGTACTAACTTAGTCAATACTATTGTTTTAGTGGTTTGTAGTCTAATAAAAACCTGTATTTAAGAGCACCCAACCCATAACACCTTCCCTTACAAACCGCTCTTACGTCATTATAACGTTTTTACACATTTTCTTACAGATATTTTGAAAATACAAATATATCTTGTAGTTATTATCTAGGTTTGTATAGAAAATAAAACTTGAATTTGTGCAAAATTAATCCAGTAAACAGTTAAAATTTAATATTTTGCGTAAACTTTGATCCTTAAATAAGTATTCATAAACTAAAAAAAGTAAAAAAAATGGAATGGGCAAGGTTTTGTAAACAAATTTTCTGTGTCGAGGTTTTTAAAAAAAACATGTATTTCCTGGAACTAAACTTGTGAAATATTCGATAGACGGAAATTAGCAAATATCAACTGGACGTTCACGCGTTATCGAGGCAAAAGCACAATAGGCTGCTAAAAAACTGGGGATCTTAGCTAAGGTGAGGCGGTACTTCACGCCAGAACAGCTGCTCAACCTATACCAAGCGCAAGCGGTCGTGTATGGAGTACTGCTCTCGTCTTTGGGATGGGTCTGCCAAGTATCAGCTTGATGCTCTGGAGTCGATTGAGCAGCGAGCCAAGAGGATCATCGGTGATGATGCGCTTATCGAGTCAAAGCTCCAAAACCTTGAGCATCGACGCCGAGTTGCTGGCCTGACGGTTTTCTATCGGTTCGGGGAATGTGCGTTGGAATTGCACAGTTTAATTCCACCAAGTCCGTTCCATCATCGGACCACTACACGTACCGTGTTGCGCCATCAGTACATGGTGGATATCCCACCCATTCGTAAAAAGCGTTTTGGAAACACATTCATTATGTGTACAGCTAAGGAGTGGAATTCCCTGCCTGTGTTTCTTGATAGCTACAACCTAGGGGTCTTTAAGTTAAGAGTGAATAGGTTACTTCTAGGCAAGCGTGCTGCATCGTCGGCCACATCGTCAATTACCATCAGGTGAGACAGTGGTGAGCCTAACAATAATAAAAAAAAATATCACTCTTTTTCGCTTTATCTCTTTATAAACCTTTGCGTTGCAAGCTTTTTAACCATACTCACGTTGATAATAGACGAACCGAAAAAGGCCCTCTTAACCAAATTAACATGATTTTAGTACCTACATGTCCATGGGAATTTTTTATTAATGAAAGACAGGAAACAAAAATTATACATATAATTTGTAAATTATTTTTTCTGTGTGAGTATGAACAAAAGATTAGTTACTTAATGATTTTGTATGTACAGTGTATAAATAAGTTAAAATAAACTTTACTATAATTATTATATAAATTAAATTAGAAAATACAACATTAGTTTTAGCATATGCGAATAATGAAACACATGTCTAGTATTCTTATGTAAAGAATCTATGTACGTTAAATCTTATCTTTTAATAAAAATATTTTTTTAGTATTGCATAACTTTTTTTTTTAAGCTATTGCATAGCTTCTATCGCGGGCCTTGATCGTGGAGACCGAATCCAGAAATTCCGTAACGAAAATAACCTAACACCCCCTACTCATTTGTTTTTTGAGCGTGGTGACCGATAAGAAAACAAATGAGTGAACAATCAATCAAAATTCAATTCAATGTGTGAAAGTGTAACTTCAATTAATATCAAAGAAAAAAAAAACAAAGGAAAAAAATACTGCATAAATAAAATAAATAAATAATTATAATTGCATAAGTTGATAAAAATGCTATGCAATAGCTTTACCGCGGCAGTCCCCGAGTGCCACACGTCTTTTTTTTTATAATGGGTAGGCTCGCGTTTGACCACAATCTCACCTGATGGTAACGTAAGATTTTTTCAAAGTTTATAAATGTGAGTATCATGGAGCAATTTGCGGTTTTATTCATTTACTTAAGACATTATCCATATGTTCACAAAATTAAAATCAAGCCAAATAAGACATACAAATAGACACTAAAATTACATACACATTGTTACATACAATTAAATTAAATACACTATGTCATAGGTACATACATTAAAATTGCTAGTGTAATATGAGTCGAACCGGTATTGCTAGTTTTATACATGTTTGACATAAACGAGAATGGCAGTTGAAAGTAAGTCTTACTATATTATTAATGATGGCGGCGCGTATGTTGTATCATTTGGTTCCTCTCAAAGTGATTGGCTAAGTGGTACTGATACAAACATCATGTCCGTGAATGGCCGCTGTCAGTAGAGAGTGGTCATCTCTTAGCTGCCAATGGCTTATTTTGATTACTAGTAAAGTGCCTGTAAGTGTGCCCGCATACGGGGCACAAAAAAGCTAGAACCAGCCACAAAAAAAGCTAGAAGCAGCCGCAAAAAAAGCTAGAAGTGGCCACGAAAAAAGCTGAAACGCGCAACAGCTTGTGGCCGGAAAAGCTTGAAGCGGCTTCTAGCTTTTTTTTATGGCGGCACCGCAGCATACGAGCCACAAAAAAGGCCGCCACAAAAAGAAGCTTGAAACTGTTTTTTTTTTTGTGGCCCGTGTGCTCCACACTTAATGGTTTATTTGAAATAAATGCTTTGATTGGATTTGAATTACATATGGTAAAAGACAAACATGTTGGGCGTCAAATATTTTATTTCATTACTAACTGGCGTGACCATATTTAAAAAAAAAAATTACAATATACTTAATGTCTGTTTTATTACTTTAGCATTACGCAATCCTTTACCATTCTTAATTACTTACATGATTATTCACATTAAACGCTACGTAACTTTGTGGAAGATTTGCCAAGTGAAACTCCATCAGGTGCTCACTTACTATTTTTGAATAAATTTTTACTAACACCTACTATTGAATTATAATTTAAATTCTCGTTCCTAGTTGAATAATAAAATTGCCGTCTTCTGTTTTAGGTTGGCTCATATCTATTACATTATTATCTTCTGTCTTCTTAGTCTCTTTTACAGTTTCTTTTTGTTCTTCGGTGTGTGGTCTCTTCAACACGTTTCTAACGATATTAGCAAAAGGCATTTCTGCCATCAAGCAGAAGAAGAATGCTGCTATAAAAACGCTAACTACTGTAGTCAAGGTTCTAAACGCCTGAAATTAAAAAAAAAGCTTTTGATTATGAAATCTCTTATTTTTCAGGTAAAAAATCATCTAATAACTTTCCCGCTCTTCTCGACTTTTACTGATCAAAACCACACCTTTTTTTTATCTGTTATAAACTAGTACTTGACTGCGATCCCGCCTGATGGTAAGCAGTGATGCAATCGTTGATGGTGAAGCGCACTAGTTTATTAAGAGCCAATTCACTCTAGCCTAGAAGACACCTAAAGTATAAAGGAGGCGGTTCGCGCCGCGACAGAGACAAGCGACCGAGACAGGAGACCGCGACCGAAGACCGCAACCGTTACTTAACGTTAGGTGATGTATAAAGGACAGTTCGCGAGCGAGATAGAGACAGGAGAACTGTCGCTCATACATTGCCTAACGTCAAGTAACGGTCGCGATTTTCGGCCGCGGTCTCCTGTCTCGGTCGCTTGTCTCTGTCGCGGCGCGAACCGCCACCTTAATCAGACGGGAAGACCGCAGCAGGCAAACTGTTCGAGTCCTTCAATGTACGCGGTATAAATGAAGAGGCGAAATGCTTAGTCCGGACCGTAGATGTTTCAACAACGTAAAGGTGGACACTCGCCGTGCGTCGGTTTGTCCGATGGTAGAAATGAGATGGCGGAATCAAGTCATGCAATTCTTGCGAACACTCTCCAAAATGCAATCTGTAAAATACCGAAAGGCTGGCTACCCTACGCCTATGCTAAAGGCTTTAAAGATTGGACTTAACCAAATCTGGATCACCAATCAGCCTCTTCGCACGCCTTTCCACCGAGTTTAAAGCTGCCAGGTAACACTTTGCTGCACCAGCCCATATGTGGCTGCAGTACTCCACACACGATCGGACCTGTGCTTTGTATAACATTAAAAGCTGTCTCGGTGTGAAGTACCGCCGGACTTTTGCAAGAACGCCTAGTTTCCTAGCAACTACTTTGGCTTTGGACTCAATGAACCGCCCAAAATTGAGGTCGGAGGAAATTTCGACACCCAAGAGCTGAAGGCGGTCGGTACAATCCAATGATACATTCTGAAAAGTAGGAGCCGAGGTGAACGGGCTCCTTTTGGCGGTGAACAGACACGCCTGTGTTTTGGCGGCGTTGAATCCCACCAGATTGGTTTCACCCCACCTGGAGACTGCCTGAAGTGAGATATTCGTACGCTCTACCATAGCTTCTCGTTCGGACCGGATTTGCTCTTTACTAGCCCGAGCACCTGGCAGGTATCCCTCTACAACTGTGCTATCATCTGCATACCCATAGATACCGGGCATCAGCAGATCATTAATATACTATACACCTAAACTCTTTCAGTTGCACAATACATTCAAATCAAATCAAATCAAATCAAAACATTTATTTCAAATAGACCATTTACAGGCACTTTTGAATAGTCAAATGTCGGTCAGTCCAAGAAAAGTGAAGCTAAATTGCACGTTCCAAAGAGTAGGTCTCTATGGAGAAGAACGTGCAAGAAACTCCATGGACACTCTTTTAAATCATATTATGTGTTACATATAATGCTTGGTTACATATTACTTGTCTCTTCTATCATGTGAGCACAATGTCGATAATGAAATAAAAAATGTAAAATAATTAAAAGATAGAAACTGAATTAAGCCACTGGCAGCTAAGAGTTGACCAGTCCCATCTGACGGCACCCGTTCACGAGCATGACGCGTGCATCAGCCCCACTCAGCTCAACCATTTTGAAGGGAACTGAACGACCCAATAACACGTGCCACCAACAGCGAGACATTTGAGTGAGCATGACAAACTCTCAACTGCCATGCTCGTAATGTCAAAAAAAAAAAAGTTGGAACCTAATAAAAATGCTCCATGGTGCTTCACATTCACAAACTTGGAAAACGTGCTTCTACATTATACAATGCAATTGTGTCTTTCAAATTAAAAAAAAATAATACTTGAAAAAAAAAAGTGCTTCTACATTATACAATGCTATTTAGTTTCCAATTAAAAAAGGTAATAAATTATCATAAGCTCTATTGAAATAAACGAATAAATAAAAAATACATTTCGAAATCAAAAAAATACAAAAAGGGGAATAGTATCTCTTCCAATATTTAGAAATATATTTATATTTATAAAAAAAAAATAAAAAAACTAATTTGAAGGTAAAAGTGGCTGTAGTTGTGGAGCAGGACCAGCATTTAGCCAAGCATTTTTGTCAAGGAGATAATCTTCCAGTTTATAATATGCTTGTCTACATAGTGTGCGTTTAATGCATGTTTTAAATTTGGACTCATTTAGTTGTAAAATCTCAATTGGTATTTTATTATAAAATTTTACACAGTACCCCAAGAAAGAGCTATGTACTTTAGCCAATCTGAATCGAGGTTGATCTAATTTGTTCCTATTCCTAGTATTAAAATTGTGCCTGTCACTTATCTTAGTAAAAAGATGAATATTTTTCCGAACATACATGATGTTTTCATAAATGTATTGACAAGGGACCGTCAGGATGTTTATTTCTTTAAATAGTTCCCTAAGAGAATCGCGTCTGCGAAGATTATATATGGCTCTGATAGCTCTTTTCTGCAGTATAAAAATAGACTCTATGTCTGCAGCCCGTCCCCATAGCAAAATACCGTAAGACATGATACTATGAAAGTAACTAAAATAGACTAGTCTCGCAGTATCTACATCAGTTAATTGGCGGATTTTTCTGACAGCATATGCTGCTGAACTAAGCCGTCCTGCCAGAGATGTTAAATGAGGACCCCATTGTAGCCTCAAGTCAAGCGTGATCCCTAGGAAAACCGTACTCTCGACGAACTCGATTTTCTCCTTGTTCAATACTATGTCGGAATAATTGCTTTTAACATTCGGTAACGCAAATCTTATGCACTTAGTTTTTTTTCCATTCAATACTAAATTATTAACAGTAAACCAGTTTTGGACGTGCTGTAGAGCATTATTTACGTCATCAAGGTTTGTGGAACGTCTATTGATTTTAAAAATTAACGACGTATCGTCAGCAAACAATACAATATGTGGTTGTTTTTTTAATAGATGCGGTAGATCATTTATATATACTAAAAAGAGGAAAGGACCCAATATTGAGCCTTGCGGTACACCCATTTTGACTTTCAAACCCGGAGAATTGACACCATTTATCTGAACTTGCTGTTGCCTGTCAATTAAGTAAGATTTTACCAAGCTGAGTGCAAGTTTACCTAGCCCATAATGTTCAAGCTTTAAAAGCAAGGTTTCGTGATTAACACAATCAAAAGCCTTTGAGAGGTCACAAAAAATCCCTATCGCATCTTGGGCTTCTTCCCACGCTGCAAATATATGTTTTAATAAAGTGACACCAGCGTCAGTCGTACAACGTCCTTTGGTGAAACCATACTGCTGTTCGTGAAAGATTTTATTGCTGTTAAAATGGTAAAGCATTTGATTAAGCATAACTTTTTCAAACACCTTACTGAAAACCGGCAATACTGATACAGGTCTGTAATTATTAGTGTCCTTATGGTCACCTGATTTAAAAAGTGGTATAACCTTACTGTATTTCATTATATCTGGAAAGACGCCTTGGTCTACACACAAATTAAATATTAAAGCTAAGTATGGTGCTATAGTCTCAATTATGGATGTGCATACTTTAACAGACATTCCCCATAGGTCTTCGGTTAATTTGACTTTGATTTGCCGGAAAGCCTTTATGACTGTCATAGGGTTTATATGTTTGAATTGAAATTCAACCGGACAGCCTGGCAAGTTTGCTTTTAATAAAGCAATTGAGGCTTCAGGGGAGGAATTTAGAGCTTCCGTTGTCCTAAGAGGTACGTTGGTGAAATAATTCACAAACTCTTGGGCTACTTCTATGTTAGAGCTTTTGGGACCATGTGGAGTCTCCAATAAAAAATCCGTGCTGTGTACTTTGTTCCTACCAGTTTCACTATTAATAACTTTCCACACAGTCTTTATTCTATTGTCTGCCGATTTGATCTTGTTGCTAATGTACAGGGCCTTTGCTACCTTACAAATCTTTCTGAAAAGTTTAGAATATTTATTTACATATTTATTGTAGGTTTCAGTATTGAAGAATGGCTTAAGGCCGTATAGCTCATACAGTCTTTCCCTACTTATCCTAATACCTTTAGTCGCCCAGTCACTAAAAACAAACTTAGGGAATATATTTTTCGACTTCTTTTCAAAAGCTGTATTAAATTCATTAAGTACCAATGAAAAGAAGTTATCATAAAATTTATTAGCATCATTAATATCATGGCCCAGAACATTTAACTTATTTTGTAAGTTACTATTAAATTTAGATAATTTGCCAATTGTAATTGGCCTGAATTGAATCTGAGTCTTTTCCAGGGCTGCTTGAGACATAAAAGTTACCGTTTGTCCACTATGATCAGACGGAAGATAATTTACTATAGCTTTATCTAGATAGTCACAATTGCAGAAAACATTATCAATACAAGTTGCAGAGGTTGGGGTTACTCTTGTTGGTTCTGTAAAAACGTTAGACAAATGAAATGATTTAAAAAGATTTAAAAATCTGCTGCTATTTAAATTATTTTCCAAAATATTAATATTAAAATCTCCACAAATAATTATGGATTTGTTACTATCTACAAGTTTGGCGAGAATATCTTCCATTGTTGATTCAAAAAGACTAAAGTTTTGAGGGTTCGGGGGTCTGTACACGCACACTATAACATGCTTATCTAGCTCAACACAAGACAGTTCTATGTAATGTTCCGTTGACAAATTAACTATATCATTACGTTGCTTAAATTTTAAGCTTTTTTTTATTAAGATTAGGGAACCACCACGCAATATAGATTTCCGATTAAAACAACTACCCACACTATAATTTTCATAACTGATGGTAACCTGGTAATCCTTCAACCAATGTTCGCTAATACATACTACATCGAACATTGATTTTTCTAATAACATTTCAATTTCCAATAATTTAGAAGAGATACCTTGAATATTTTGATGAAATAATTTCAATTTATGCTGCTCATTTTGCGTTGATCATGCTCATACTGAAATTTCCCGATCGCGGGGCCTAAAACACCCAGCGCTGGTTTTCTATCACATATTCGCAGTGATACAGAAAAATCGGTACGGCAAAAAATTTTGTAGGGTTACTGGAAACGGCTGGAGGAGAGTTGCTGAAAATGAGCCTACGTATGCAGACAGGCTTCTGTTCGTTGACTGGCTGATATACAGAGCCAGCAGCAGATTGCAGTAGGCTGAAGATATGATAAAGAATGACACATGGACGAAGGCAAACAAAGCAGACTTACACAATCGATCAAAGTGAATTTTTGAACGGTTATCAACGATGCAGTTTGATTCTTGATGAAAGTGGTGTGTAAAAGGTAGGCGCTGTATGATAAATGAGCGATGAACGTAAAGGGTCGCCACTCCAGGATTGCTCGGAATAGACCTACAAGAAAGTGGATATGTTAGTATAATTTTAAAAGGTGTAAGGGACAGCCCTCCACAAACTTTAAGAGATTGCTCAGTAGACGAAGCTGAACAACCCACGATAAATTTTTTTTCAGGAAACGAAAAAAAAATTCAGCCTCTCCATACAAACTGTCCAATCAAAAAATTTTTTATGGTAGGTTGTTCAGTTTCGTCTACTGAGCAAGCCCTTAAAGTTTGTGGAGGTTTGTGTGTTTGTCAAAACACCCAGAATATAAAAGTGTGGAGCACAATTTTTAGGGTCGTACCTCAAAAGGAAAAAACGGATCCCTTATAGGATCACTTTCTTGTCCGTTCGTCTGTCTGTCTGTCTGAAAATGCGTGGAGGTATCGAGTTGAAATCAAAACTATATACTCAAGTCTGTGGTCCCTCAAAATTGTGAAAAAATCAAACTTCTAAATTAACGAATAAAAAAGATACGTTATATATCAGGTACTTCCCGTTGAACCAGAATCCTGAAATTTGACACAAAGCAAGGTCTTATGGCACAGATATAGGAATCAATCTGAAAACAGTAAATTTGTTGTTACCTATGTAGGTCACAAAAAAAAACTTTTTTTGCAATTCGGAAGAATTTTCGACAATCTATTCGGGAATTGTAGTTTGCACGGAACCTTCAGTGCGCGAGTCCGACTCGCACTTGCCCAGTTTTTTTTATAATATAAATTGTACTAGGGTATGCTAAAATATCTATTAAATTATTGACACAACAAAAAAATATATGTTTAGCTTGCACCTCGAATAATTTTTTTCAACAATTTTACAGTTTTCATGCTAGAGAGTAAGTTGTTTTATAATTATTTAAGCCTTAAATAAATAAATAAAAACTTTTATGAAACTAGTGAAAAAAATTTTAGCTATCGGACCAGTTCTTCCAGAGCTTACCCCCTGCAAACATAAAAACAAATCTTACCTCTTTATTACATTATTAGAGTAGAAAAAAATAAAGAGCATTCAATTTTGTGCACGCAGAAACGTTTGGTGAAATATCTATCAGAATCTGCTTTTATTTTCAACCTTATTTTTAATTTTCTGAACTGTATTTTCTGGAACTCATTTATTATTACCATAAGCATAATCAGCCTTATAATTCACTAGCTTTTTCCCGCAGCTTCGCCTACGTACATAAAATATAGCCTATGTCACTCAGGAATAAAGCAGCTTTCTATCGGTGAAAAAATTTTAGCAATCAGACCAGTACTCCAGAGATTAACTCCTACAAACAAACAAAAAAATAAAAAAAAAAAACAATCTTTACTTCTTTATTGCATTACTTTAGATTATTAATTATAGTCATTAAATTTATTCATAAGTCTTTGTTTTAAAGTTTGTGGATGTCACATGTCTTTGAATTTTTGGTTTTAAGACATGTCAGTTTCCTAACGATGTTTTTTTAACCGTTTTAAGAGCCAGTAGTGATGAGATAAATTACGAATACTGCTCGATGGATAAACATAATTTAATTTTTACTTAACTTTTAATATTTTAAGTTGATAACCTAATGTATAAATAAGAATCGGCTTACACATTCCAAGATTTGCACCAACGGAGTCATTTATGCCAATTGTTGTATATCAATTTTGTCTTACAAAGTCAAGTTCAAAGTCTTCTTTGTCTTATTGTCTTATCTTAAAAGGATATAATAAAATAAAAATAAAGTATGTACCTTCAAATTGAATAATAATTCCAGCTATAATAGTAGCTATAATAAGACCAAAAATAGGCTTTTGGAACCCAGCGTATAGTACGTGAACATATATGGGTAGCGTTGGACCATCAACAATGAAGATATATCCAGCAAAGCAAACGAGCACACCCACGAGAGGCAAACACCAGTATACATATCGGTATTTCTGTGAAGGAAAAAAAAATATTAAAAGAAACTACTTCTCTTTCCAGAGAGAAGAGAAGGGAAATTTAATGTTATTGTTATCAACACTAAAAATATACACCTAATGAAATATTACCGGGGCTCGAGCGCCCTTTCGGATAACCCTGGCCCCAGTAGGCTTCGGCCCGGCTGGGTCCCTGCTGTTGCTGACAACTCCTTGAGGCGCGCGGGAACAGTGCGCGCCGTCGACGACTTGGGCTTGGTCCGGACAGTTACCTTACGGCCGGACAGTGAGCTACCCATTGCTCACTGTCCGCAAGCCCGCGCCTACGTTGGCCGGAAATCGGGATCAGAATCCCGGCGGCGGCGGCGGCGATAACGCCGTTGCCTGATGCGTTCGGCCTCCTCCTTTGCGAGCATTACTGCTTCGCAGAAGTCGGCGACCGCTTGCCACTCCTCCTCGCTCCGGACCATGGCCTCAACCAAGGCCCGGCGACCCTCCTGCCCCTAATCCCTATAAATTTTTACATTGCAATATTTTTTTGAAAATCTATAAGATATGGCAGAACAACGTTTGCCACGTCTGCTAGTATAGATTAAAAAAATTGACTGGCTTGAAAATGATGAATTTACAAAATGTATGAAGTATAATTTTATCATCACTATTCAGCAGATAAACTTTTACTGTTGAATATGAACCTTCTTCAATCATCTTATTATCAACCTGACCAAAGTCTTGTGATTCTCGTAATCAGGGTCTATAAATTTATTGTGATTTGCCAAAAATAGAAATTTGTTAATTTTAATTGAGATTTTGGTTGTGGAAGGAGTACTTTAATAAAAGGTCACAAGAAAAAGGAATTTGGTACAAAACGATCCAACCGCATCCCTTGAGCTCACCGTGGATAGATAATCAGCTGTTAAACAGATGTGACACCGTTATCGCGCTAAGACTTCGATCCGGACACATTCCGTGTAATAAGTTCCTATACCTAATGGCAAAATCAACCACGCCTAATTGTGAATTTTGTATAGATTCCGTTGATGACGTTTATCACATATTAATCGAGTGTGTCCGGAACGAGGACTATAGAAATGGATTGGAGGGTAGGATTAACGAGATAGGTTACTGTAACAGTGTTCTAGCTGCACCACTTTCTGATGCAGCTAGAATTCTATACAAACTAACTAAATTAAGGTTAGATTAAATATATGTACATTAAATGTATGATTTTGTTAAACCAACCAGGGCGGCATAATCGCATGTGCGACAAAGCCTTTTCTTATTGAATAAAAAAAAAAAAAAAAAAAATTGAGATTTTGTCTCTTTTTTAATATCTTGTATCTAAAAAAAGAGAAAATCTAAATAAAAAATTTTAGGTCAGTTTTTTATTTATTTACAACTTCTTTTATTTAACCCCCGACGAAAAAGACGGGTGTTATAAGTTTGACGTGTCTGTGTGTCTGTCCGTGGCATCGTAGCGCCTAAGTGAACCGACTTTGACGCGGTTTTTTTTAATTTAAAAGCTGACGTTATTAAGATGGTTCTTAGATACAATTTATGAAGATCTGTTCAGGTGTTTAAGGTCAACAGCTCGTTTGTTGGCTTTGGCAGGGATCTTAAACACTTAATGGATATATACTTTACTAATAAACACATATATGTGACCTAATGTTTGAAATACTCATGTACCTACATGCTGATGCTATCAAGCTGATCATGGAGGTCGGAGGTAAGAGACGTAACCTTGGAATGCCTATTAATAAACCCGTCCAATTTCGGCTCATTTAGATTTATCTTCAAAATAGCTCTGTTCGTTTCTCATGACGATGAAAACCTGATGCCAAAGACCTGTGACTGACCCGAAATGACTGATGGAACTTTTGAATTTCTTCTAGTAAACCCGTCGAGTTTGGGCTCACTAGATTCGTCTTAACCAGTTTTAAACATTGTTCATGATGACGAGACTTGATGCTAGAACTGGGAAGTGACTAATGGAACCCTGGAATGCTTTCTTGTAAACACATTGAGTTTGGGCTTATTAGATTAGTCTTAACCACTAAATATTTTTCATGATGACGAGGACCTAACGCTAGAACTGCGAGGTGGCTTATGGAACCCTGGAATTCTTACTAGTAAACACGTTAAGTTTGGGCTCATTAGATTCGTCTTAACCAGTTCTTTTACTTTTTATAGATTTTATTTTATGCGTCGGGGCTTTTTCCCAATTTTCAATTTTGCTATTATATAATTTAACTTTTTGTAACTTCTCCATTGAACCACATGTATATTCTTTTAGATATGCGTTTCATTTTTCCTCTTCATGACCACACTAAGATAAAGGATTTTCTTACAACTTTACAGTCACTGGCGCCACTTCGAAACTTCCTCTAAGACATTATTTTCTGACTTTTTCTATTCTCATATTCTCGTATATATCCGCTACACTCAATCTTTTGTCATCCATCACGAATCACTAATTCCTTACTTTACCTATACCCCGGCAATTTGGTTCTAAGATTTATAACGAAGGTTACCTGGAATCGCTTAGGATCTCCACCAGTCGTCTGCCAGTTGTAAATAATGTAGCCTAATGACATACCGATGATACAGCCAGACAAATTGGTATGCCCCTTTGAGTAAACTTGTTCAAACGTAGGATCTCCCGAGAATAAATTCATTACCACGCTGAAAGTAGATGATTATTGTACATAATTAACACAACCAAAAATACTATAAAAAATGGCAATATTTTACTTGACCATTTTTGATAAGTACATAAAGGGCTTATTGTAAATGGTCTTGGTATTATTTAAGTAAAGTCTCAATAAATATTATTCATAAACAGCAAAGTTATTAGCGTTTGTTTATACCCCAAAATGTCACTGTCAATTTATGAAAATATTCTACAGGTTAATGAATAAATGACGGTCACAATAGAAAAACACTGCGAGTAGTATTTTCTAAAAGCAATTGTTATGAATTCATTCAAGAGTCAAGAGAATTCATTCAGTATTCATTCAAAAAATTCAAGAGTTTACTATAATTTTGACAAATGTTTTGTTTTTACTTTTGACTACATAAATATGATCAGTAACGGGTATAGATAGAACTCCTTTTTTGTATTAATAAAAAAATAAGGGTGTGTAATATAATATTTTGTATTAAAATGGTTATCCTAAGACGATATATTAATCCGCCTAGCCCTTTCCCAAACCTGTTGAGTTCGGTATTTAATCTAACTTGGGACAGCTCCCAGTTGCAAATTTAAAGGTTGCCTTTTATTTCAGAACAATAAACCGTTCATGTAGAATAAGCTGCGGGAGCAAAGCCAACAGGAAAAAATAATAGTTACATAAAATAATTATGTTTAACTTACTCTGGGGATACCATGAGAATACCCCTCAATTCTTGGTAATATGTATGCAACATAGGGATTATTATTCCTACCACGAAAAAAAGGCTCAGTATCACTTTCCTTGTTAGATTAGTTCTGCATATAAAAAATATAATGACTGCAAAGACGTAAAGCTGGGTATCTGCTGCTAAATACCTGGGCGAACAACAAAGAAAGAAAAAATTACTTGTATGCCATACACTTGCAAACAGTTAGAAAGTGAAAAGAGAAAAACATTAAAATATTTACCAAGTGTGCACCATGCACTCGGAACGATCAACATAATTGTTAATGTAAAGAATATGCGTCCACCAGTCGCGTCGACAGTCCCTTACTTCGTTATATATGGCTTTCTGTAGATAAAATTTACAGTTTTAAATATTTTCTATCATGAATATTCAGTCGGACGAAATTATGTATAATATAGGTTATACGAAATATTATAAATGACTATATGTATGCCTGGACTTACGATTAAGTTAATAAAGCTTAGGATTCTATTAGAAGGTGATGACGAAAACATGCCCAAATATAAACTCACCATCCATGCTGGTCCTCCTGATGTTAACCTACTAAACCAAGTTACTGTCAATCCCATAGTAAGGGCATACGATGGAGTCAATCTGCAGCAAAAAAAAAAAGCAAATCTTGATAAAAATGCTGACGGCTCAACAAAGCGAATACGGGTTTCATTCCCACTCATACTATTTAAATACCTCAATCTCTGAACTTTAATATATAATAGTTTTCATCAAAATCTAACTTTAAAAATGTGATCAATTCAAAAAATATTAAAGTGCCAGAAATAACTTATCTTTCAAAAGAATAACATAACGCGGGATAGTTTCTCCGGCTTAGACAAGATATTTTGTATTTAAACAAAAATATTTGTATTTCCAGTCGTGTGCTTCATACCTTTGAATTTTATGGTTTAAGCGACTAGAATAATGAACAAAATAAAAAGCATTCTCACAACATTACAACTATAAGTAATGAGAGAAAGTTGTGGTTGCTAGACCATTACTTTTATGGGCTGTGTGTGATTTCCATTTTCTTACCTTAGCCATCTCAACATGATACGCTGTGGCAGCATGCTCCACGAAAGTGGACATATCTCTAAATCCAACAGCCAATTATAAACTAACATGAAAGACGAGACCATGAAGAATGACTGCATTATCAACGGCCCGTTCATAAATATGCTGAAAAATTTAACTTGGATGTACTGAAAAAAAAAAAATTCATGAGTTTTTTTATTAATCTTGGAATGTTTGAATTATTTTTTCAGAATAATGCCTTTATCTTATGTAAGAAAATTGGTTCAGAAAGAATGGAACATTTTATTTGCACATAATGGGAATTTATAAAAAAAAAACTAAACTTACTTCTTCTACTAGCTTTGGGTTGACGAGCATAATACCACTGGAGAAACATGCGTGAGACATAATGACGAAGCAAATATTTAGAACTCTGAAATAATGAGAACAACATTAGTTTTTATAGGAAAAAATAATTAATTATATTATAATTTGAATATAGTCGACAACACACCTGATACCATCAATTCCTGTCAATGTTTTCAAACGAGGATCTCCTCCTTCACTCGTAGGCGCAACAAACCTCTTCCAATTTCGAAATATTGAAAAGGAGTACAGATATTTAAGGCCTAAAAGAAACGCACTTGTAAAAACACTGACTTTTACTTCTTATAGTAATAAATTTAACATAAAAATTAAATCTCTTTGCGCTTTGAAGACTTAGTAATAATAATTGGAGTAAAAGTTTACAATGTAAACTTCTCTGATGGTATCTTTGTTACAATAATAATGTATTTAAATATCTCGAGACTATCGTTTAGCAGTTCACTTTAATGCAATTAGATATCAACTTGCCTAGCTTTTTCCTAACTATGACAGTATTTTGCATGGACAACTGCCTGTCTAACCTCCACAGACCAGTAACCGAATAATACGATACCACTTGGCAAGACTGTGTCAGATTTATTAGTTTCTGGCTATCCGTAAAGACTGTCAAAGATTCTCAAATAGCAGCCGGAACCAACCACTCATCTTGCTTTTTGAAGTACCGAGAAAACTTGGTATGCAATAGATGGTCACTCATCCATTGACCAGCCTCATTATGTGACAGCTTAACTCAAAAAGTTTAACACGTGCGACAGTGACGAGTTCCCCAATTACTGTAATTTAAGGAAGGTTCAAATATTAAATGCTCACCTCTTTGGTCGTTCCTATCATTTAAATAGTAATCACAAAGGCTTCCGATAAGGTTGGCCATAATTATAAGAGTGCAAATCACTCCAACAGAAATATCTAAATTATCTATTGGCCGATCTCTATCACGTTTAGAACAATCAAGTTCATCCGTCAGTCTCGTTTTTAACTTGTAATTGTTATAAACAGTTTTATTGGAGCATGCTTCAAAGGACGATCTTAGGTTCACATCTAATCCAGAAACATTATAAAACTCATTACATGTTTTTTTCATGCAATAACCATGTCGTAAAAGTGTGTGGTTATAATGTCTATAACTGTCTGAAAATTCCTATAAATAAAATAAATAATTAGATTTATATAAGTTTAATTAACATAGAAATATGTAATACTAACATATAGTGTGGATTAAAAGTAGTCTGTAAATAAATATATAACTGAATAATAAAGTTTGCATCGTATGCAAACTTAATTCCTAATCTTGAATTCGGATGGTGCAGTAACGAGTTACCGTAGCTTTTGGAAGCTACAGTCTTTGCACATATGCACGAATTGCGCATATGATGCAAAGCACAGCTGGAGCAAAACTCGTCTGCTACGACAAATTCCGGTATGGCAGACAGAGTTGTGGCGGGATCTCATGATATTATGGAAATTTAAACCGTATCAACCAAACACTGGGCACGCTACGATTGCCAAAGTAACTAAGTCCCGATTTGAGAGCCACACTTCAAAGAAGGGACTTACGGTCGCAAGAGGCATCACGGCGTTTTTACGTTTCAACTAACACAGGTCCCCACCGGACTTAGCTAATTTGAGAGAAGTCATTTGATGATTTCCTACCCAAAACATTCCCTAGGAATCATCATTGTGGGGGGAAATTAATTTATGAAACTTACTTGTATCATAGTTAAAAGTTCGCTCGGCTCATCAGAAATTAAAACAAATTCTCCATAGCAGAATATAGCGTCAGGTTCATCAAAGCATTCCTCGAAGCCGTCTAGGTGGTACAATGGAGGCATGCGATCATAATCTGAGTCTAAAAAATATAAGAAGTATAGCAAAATGAAAAAATTCTGTGACGAATTATAATATTCATGTATTTGGCATATCATGAGGTAAAAAGGAGACTATTTTTGTCTTGATAAGTTTAAAAAATGTTTATTTGTAAAAGGATCAGTTACTAGTAGCTATTTATGTCCGTAGACTCTACAGTAATGGAGAAGATTCTAGTTGTTCCAGTAATTGGTTAAAAATTAATAAAATGCAGCAAAATATTACAGAATCATTAAAATATTTCAAGAAATAAATAAGTTATGGACTTTATATGTGACGTGGAAACGTGATGTGTTGAAGCCAAATCACTGAGATCATAACCCATTTGAATAAAATGGTTTTATATAATCTGGACCAGCGCTGTGTCTGACGCCCAGCAAATGCTGAGAGAGAATGCTTTTGGTTCGGGCACGCTCAGCGCCCGAACCAAAAGGATTCTATAATTCTGCACAACTTTTTCTTTCATTTTGTGATGTTACCATTTTTTTGTCTGTGTCGATTTAAATAATATTTTTATTATTTATTCTATTAATTTTATTTGTTTTGTTTTTAAAACACGATTCATGAGATCTTAAAAAGACTACAGCACCTAAAGCAAAGTCATTCTCAGACTGCATACAAAAGAAAAAAATACGCAAAGACAAAATGCTAGCAAATATGAAGCACTTTAGCGATACACCAAAAATCTACAGATTTGATCATAAAATTAAAAAAAGAAAAACGTTGAAATGTCTAGGAGTAAAATATTGCTTGTAAAATAATCTGAAAACTAATAAACAGAATGATTGTACGTATAATTAGTCCAGTTTTAAGTCGAAAAAGTAATTTTTAGAGGCATCTTCGTGATTATTTTCTATTAAATTAGCTGTATTATGTTTTGAATACACTATCTATCTAGCATAAATAAATTACATAATTTTCTAATTCCGTGTACTGCAGTGAATATATCCTCTTTATTTGGAGATATAAGATCTCGTGAGTTGACTGTAAATTTTGAAAGAGGAAATATGTACTTACCATAATAACATTATTCTAATATTTTTATTCAAAGTATTTAAAGAATTTGTGAAAATTCTGTACATTGAAAATATCAAAAAAATAAATGGCAGTGTTACTAGACCGACATCGAACCTAAAATGTAATTAAAAAAAATATTGTCTGTCTGTCTGTTGGTTCAGGCATCACGCAAAAACTACACTACGATGAAACTTGGTATAATTTATTATTCATTAATATCCTGGGCACCACACTGGGTACTTTTTATCCTGGAAAAATATATACAATAAAAAACAAACTTAATTTTGCGGTCCGATCCCTAGACCCGATTACTGTACTAACCGCAAATAATAAGTTTGTCGTAGGTTACGTCACCCGCAGTGGAGTTCACTAAGGGGAGTTCACTAACCCCCCACAGAAAGGGGAACCGTGTTACACCGAATTTAACGCGAGCGAAGCCGCGGGCAAAAGCTAGCAATAAATAAAAATGCATTGTTCATTTTTTATTTTTATTTTTTAATAAAAATCACACGCATTGTTCAGTTTTTGTTTATTACTACACACTTCGCTTAGATGTTGCTGACGAAACATAAAAAATGTAATGCAGAAGTTTTTGACTTGTGCACCTGCTTAAGTTTTTATTCGGATTCACGTGTAACCTATAACGTGCAATAATGACTGACTAATTCCCTGTGCGTCTCGTATCTATCGAATTCCCGTAACTTTCATCAGGTCATCGGTCCACCTTGTGTGAGGTTTTCCAACGTTGTGTCTCCCGGTAAGCTTTTGCTACCTCCAGAACCTTTCGGCCCAATTGATCATCCAGTAGTCTTTATTCTATATTTTACACACAATTTATACATACAGTAAAAATAGGACAGTCCGTTGATGTGCATAGACGAGCTTAACCTACAACTGGATTTTCTAACAGCAACCTACATAGTGGAGAATGAAATTTTGAGGAACATTTAATGTTTCTCAAATGCAACAAGCAAAAAAAGAATCAATAAAATAAAAATTAAACACATTAATTAAAGCTAACTTAAAACTAACATTTTACTAAACAGATATGTGCACAGCACTCTATACATAAACATAACATATACAATAAATAAATACTTATAAACATATATTATTTTAAAGGTCATTTTGACAGGAACTGTTCCTTAATTTTTCTCTTGAAAACTTCCAACGAAGGGCTTTTTTTAGGGTTCCGTAGCCAAATGGCAAAAAACGGAACCCTTATAGATTCGTCATGTCTGTCTGTCTGTCCGTCCGTATGTCACAGCCACTTTTTTCCGAAACTATAACAGCTATAGGTACTATTGAAACTTAGTAAGTAGATGTATTCTGTGAACCGCTTTAAGATTTTCACACAAAAATAGAAAAAGAGCAATAAATTTTGGGGGTCCCCATACTTAGAACTGATGAGCTGGCAGGTGGTGTTAATATTGCAGTAGTCATATAGGTGGGACGCTCACAAAGTCATTGAACATCTTCAAAAGCTTCTATGGATAAATTTTTATTAAATCTTTTCAAAGAACTCTTCACCAGCCTCTATATAAAGTTTCATGTATCTGAATCAATTTTCGAAGCATTTTTTCCAGTCCGCCGCAAACACCTCTTCCACGGCCTTCTCGAACGCTGCTAACGCGGCTTCTTTGCGCGATGAAAACTGTATCAGCTGATTTTTTATTTTTCTTTTAGGGAATAAAAAGAAGTCAAACGGTGCCAGATTAGGACTATAAGGAGAGTGCCCCAAAACTCTGACCGGTGTGGTGTCCTGGAAGTACTTCGTTTTGAGAACTGAGCGCACGGGCGCGTTGTCATGGTGAAGCAGTACCCCGTAGAGCTCGACGTTCGGTCGCTTGTTGCTCATTGCAGACCAAACTTCTGGCAGGCATTTTGTAGTATAACATTCGGCGTTGATGCTTCTTTAGTCCCGTGATAAAATTAAAATCAGATACCCCGTCAAAGTGAAGAAACTATCGATCAAAATTTTCTCTGCGCTTCTCGATCGATTCACTTTCGTAGGCGTTGGTTTGTTTTGAAACAGCCACTGTCGACTGACGCTTTGTATCTGGATTGTATTGATAAATCCAGGATTCGTCACCTGTCACAATGTTGTAAACGCGCCGAAACGGGCCTACTTAATTTTTTTTTGTCATTTCATGGCACCACACCACATGGGCCTGCTTCTGAGCTTCGGTGAAGTTGTGCGGCACCCAGCAGCAAGGTTTCCTCCTCACGCAAAGGTGCTCGTGCAGAATCTTGTGAATGCTCCCCGAACCAATCTGCAGTGTATGCTGAATCTTCATAATTATATAATTTGCCTGTTTTCTTGAATATTTTTTTTACTTTCAGCACACTTTCTTCTGTGACAGCCGTGGTAGGTCGTCCCCCAATCATCCCCCAAAGTAAGGCGACCCCCCTTAACTCGCTATACCAGCGGTAGATGGTAGCTTTTGAAGATCTTGCATCCATAAAATCAATTTAAAGTCGATAAAATGGCTCATCAGGTTTTAGGCCACACTAAATATCGTAGAAAATTATTGCACGAAATTGTTCTCCATGCTGATTAAATGAGACAAAGTAATTTGATATGTCTCTCGAAAAAATGCGGAGGGAAAGTAAAAAATCAAAGAATGGTATTTTTACTTTTAAATAACTTTTCAAAAAAATTACAAGTGGCCAGTGCCTAAGTCTTTTTCGCAAAACTTTCTGAGTGGCCTTTTTTATAGAGGGAAAAATCATCCAATGACAACCCCCGCTCTTGAGCGGAGCGGGAGATAGTGGCAGACTCTTACTGACTAAAAGCCCACCCCGTTCCCTCTAGCCTTCATACCGGGGCTCGAGTTCCTTTTCAGATAACCCTTACCTTTAAAATACATTAAAAAGCGTATACAAAATAATGGCATGATTAACTTTTTTCATTTCGCCAGATACCTTTTTTTTCTTTTTTTTTTATGGTGGGAAAAAATCATCCAATGACAACCCCCGCTCTTGGGTGGAGCGGGAGATAGTGGCAGACTCTTACTGACTAAAAGCCCACCCCGTTCCCTCTAGCCTTCATACCGGGGCTCGAGTTCCCTTTCAGATAACCCTTACCTTTAAAATACATTAAAAAGCGCATACAAAATAATGGCATGATTAACTTTTTTCTTTTCGCCAGATACCTTTTTTTTCTTTTTTTTTTACGGTGGGAAAAAATCATCCAATGACAACCCCTGCTCTTGGGCGGAGCGGGAGATAGTGTCAGACTCTTACTGACTAAAATACCCACCCAGTTCCTTCTAGCCTTCATACCGGGGCTCGAGTTGTCTTGCGAAACTAACCCTGGCCCCAGTAGGCTTCGACCCGGCTGGGCCCGATGTTGCTTATAACTCCTTGAGGCGCGCGGGAACAATGCGCGCCATCAACGACTTGGGCTTGGTCCGGTCTAGGCAAGCGTGCTTCATCGTCGACCACATCATCGCTTACCATCAGGTGAGATAGTGGTCAAACGCAAGCCTATCATTAATAAAAAAAAAAAAAAAAGTTACCGAACGGCCGGACAGCGAGCTACCCATTGCTCACTGTCCGCAAGCCCGCTCACTGTCCGCAAGTCCCGGATCAGAATCCCGGCGGCGGCGGCGAGAACGCCGTTGCCTGATGCGGTCGGCCTCCTCCTTTGCGAGCATTACTGCTTCGCAGAAGTCGGCGACCGCCTGTTACTCCTCCTCGCTCCGGACCATGGCCTCAACCAAGGCCCAGCGCGAGAGGTCTCCGCTTCTGAGTAGCCTGGTATATGTGCTACAAACGTTAGTATCCATTTAACGAAGGTAATGCACTGATAATTTACAGAAATTAAGTTATTTAATATATAATACTATTTAAATTGAAATATATGTATATTTCGGAGATATGTCTATTATTTTACACCTACCCGAAAAAACACAATTTATAAAATAATAAAAAAATATAATACAAAATAACAAATAAAGCTACACCCACATACCATTGAGCTTGTTGGTAAGAACGGTAGAAATTTGCACCAAAACAAATAATATAAATTGACCAAACATTTTCTAGATGCACCTTGCCATGAGACACACAATATTTTAAAATAATTTATGAAATGATACTAAGTAAACAACGTATGGTTAGTGCTATTGTTTAAATAGTTTTTGTCTAGATAGAACCTACAATTACCCAATTATTTTAATTGTTTTGTTCGTTTTAGTGTTTCTGGTAGTGACTTCGGTTGCTGTTTTTCCGTATGCAAATTATTTTGTATGCAGTTTATACAGGATTTTTTTTCTTGTCAAGATCGTAAAATTGCACAAAAACTAACCACTTTATATTTGCGATTAATTCCAAAAGTACCTATCTAATACGAAGTAGTTTGTTATTTTGTTCCCAAGCAGTTTCTTTTGTGAAGAATTTTTGAGAATACTCATATTCTTGTGTTATTTATTGCACTTTGATCATTTTTAGGCATTTAAATGTTTCACTCGCCTTCATTGTGGTATTCAACTGAAGTCATCGTCCATCAAATAAATAAGTATTTCTGGACCTTACTTTACCGAGAGTCTTTGGTAGGCCCACCTGGCCGCTCTCTACTAATAAAGTACGTTCACTGACTTTTAAATGGAATCCGGCTTATTCTGGAGTGCACATATTTCCTCCCATCAGAGCTCGCATCTTAATGGCTAAGCGCAGTCTGTGAACTCATGACTATATTAACAATCTTCGTAAGACTGCAGAACTGTGACATTTTCATCATGTAACCAACGAACAACCACCCATCAACCTCCACTATTTTTAGGGTTCCGTAGTCAACTAGGAACCCTTATAGTTTCGCCATGTCTGTCTGTCTATCCGTTCGACCGCGGATAATTTCAGTGACCATTAGTACTATAAAACTGAATGTATATCAATCACGCCGACAAAGTGGTAAAATAAAAAGTGGAAAAAAATGTTTTATTAGGGTACCCCCTACACGTAAAGTGGGGAGTGATTTTTTTTTTCATTTCAACCGTAACGTGTGACATATTGTTGGATAGGTATTTAAAAATGAATAGGGGTTTACAAAAATAATTTTTTGATAATTTCGCCGGTTTTTTCTATTTTCGGAAATAATCGCTCCAAAAGTAAAAAAAAATGTGTCCTCCCTCTAACTTTTGAACCATAAGTTTAGAAAATATTAAAAAAAAACTCAAAAGTAGAACTTTATAAAGACTTTCTAAGAAAATTATTTTGAACTTGATGGGTTGAACAATTTATGAAAAATTGTACAAAATAATTTCTGAACTGCAAACATTTTTTTTTTTAACTTAGTTTACATATTTTATTATCCTGAACGTATCTTCTTTCAAAAAAAAAAATATTATTAAAATCGGTTTACGCAATCCAACATTACCACCGAAAACCCAACATACATAACCCGTCTAGTTTGTATAAATTACTAACCTAATTTCTCGAGAGATGTCGCGCTGTACTTTGGATTTTTCCTGCGTTGATGGGGTCGGGACAGGTATGATATTGTCAAATTGTTGGGTTGGTATTGGTGGTATGTTCTTGCTCTTTATCTGTCGTTCACTGTTTTAACTCTTAAGTGGGGACACTTATTGTCATGGACGGGAAACAACGGAACTCTACACTGAGCGTGGCCCGACACGCTCTTGGCCGGTTTTTTTTCTATTTGCTTTAATCTTACGATCAAAAGTACCCCTTGCCCTTACCATAGCTTGTGTCACTGTAGTGTGACACGTTACAACGGGCGTTTTGTAACCTACATTGATAGGAACCAATTAAAACTACTGAAGCTCTAAATATTTCGCCACCGCATGCTTTTGGTTTTTATTACAGGCAAACGTTGTAGCAGAATTTAACATTAAGCATTTATATGCTTGATGTTAAATTCTGCCCTATAACAGAAATGAAAGCTTTTAAGCAAATCAAGGTTAAATTGACTAAAGGTCTATAGGATATGTCTATCAAAGCTTACCGTAGGGGCTCAGCAGAGTCAAAGCCTACTGGGGCCATGGGTGATGCAAAAGAGATCGTCAGGGCCCTGGAAAAATAAGAAAGAAGGAACGGGAGTGGGTTTTTAACTCACTTCCGAAATTTGGTTCTTTGCTATTGTCAGAAAAAGTTTGACACGCCCTCTCGCTCCACCTAAGAGCGGGAGATGATTTTCCCAAAAAAAAAATAAAGGTCTATCAAAGTTTCTACCTCAATTTATTGATATTATATTGCCGTACTTAGCTTTAATATTTAATTTGTGTTTAGATCATGGAGTCTTTCCGGATATAATGAAATATAGTAAAGTGATATCACTTTTTGAAATCCGGGGACAGTAAACACAACACTGATAATTGGCCAATGTCTATGCTGCCAGTTTTTAGCAAAATATTTGGAAAGGTAGTGAGAGTTAAATCAAGTGGCTATGGCATTATATCAGCTGAGCGTCACGCATGTCATTAATTTCCAGATAAAAAAGGAAATATCACTTTGGCTGGAAAATTATAGCTACGATGATACTGAAACCTTAATCAGTAATCTAACGTAGTCACTGACACATCTATTAGGTACGTAAACCTACCAATATACTTACATCTCACCACACACACACTACCGCTAATCTTTAATAATATATAAACATTCTTATTTATTCTACTGTGAGTTTTGATAATTACTTTATTTCTTTTTATTTGAAACTATCGAACTGATCTGATGATGGAGCCAGAAGGTGGATACGGGAACTTCATAATAAAACAATGTTTCTTAACAGGGTTTGGGTTAATTGGAATTGTCATGAAAAAAGGTACACTGGCTACAAGTGTATCGCAACTAAAAAGCGTGAAATAAAAAACTTTTTACAAATAATAATAATCGACTTCACTAAATAAATACACTAAATGGTGTTAAATAAGAAACAAACAATACCGAGAAACAGCGACTTCTGAAATTAAAGTTATTTTGATCGTTTTAGTGAATTTTATTAATGTAGTCGGTTTTTTTTTGTAAAAAGATTTTTATGAACTGTCAAGAAGTCAGAAAAATAATGCTAATTGCACATTCCAAAGCGTAGATTTAAAGAGAGAAGTATGTGCAAGAAGCTCCATGGGCACTCTTTTCAATCGTGTTATGGATTACAAATATCTCTGTTACATGTTCCTTCTCGTTACTAGTGGCATGCGGAAAGGCTAATTGGTGATCCAGATTTGATTAAGTCTAATATTCAAAACCTTGAGCATAAGCGTAGGGTAGCCAGCCTATCGGTATTTTACAGGTTGCATTTTGGAGAGTGTGCGCGAGAATTCCATGACGATTCCGGCATCTCAATTCTACCATAGGACAACCCAACGTACGACGAGTATCCACTCTTACATTGTTGAAACCTATACGTCCCGAACTAAGCGTTTCGCCTCGTCGTTTGTACCGCGTACATTGAAGGACTGGACCTATTTGCCTGCTGCGGTCTTCCCGTCCGATTATAATTTGCATACAATACGGTGATCCCGTTTGGCTCTGAGGTCAATGATCTTGGTCTGTATGTTGATGCTTGTCTGGATTGGCGGAAGCAGATCACTAATGTCAGTCAAAAAGTCACTGGAACGTTACGGTCTCTATATCGTCTCAAGAATCTTCTCCCAGCTCACATAAAGGCAATGCTTGTACAATCCCTAATCTTTCCCATAATCGACTATGCTGATGTGTGCTACTATGACTTGAATGCAGATCTCCTCCATAAACTTGACCGTCTTCTGAATAACTGCATTCGATTGGTCTTCAACCTCCGTAAGTACGATCATGTATCCGAGCATCGTTTGCTTTTAAAATGGTTACCCATTCGTCAGCGCAGGGCGCTAAGGGCCTTGACTACCCTGTTCTCTTTTCTAGATAATCCTTCTTCCCCTTCTTATCTGACTTCAGAACTTTCTAAATAACTTTAATTTCTAAATAACTTTAACTATCAAAATAACTTTAATTTCAGAAGTCGCTGTTTCTCGGTATTGTTTGTTTCTTATTTAACACCATTTAGTGTATTTATTTAGTGAAGTCGATTATTATTATTATTATTATTATTTGTAAAAAGTTTTTTATTTCACGCTTTTTAGTTGCGATACACTTGTAGCCAGTGTACCTTTTTTCATGACAATTCCAATTAACCCAAACCCTGTTAAGAAACATTGTTTTATTATGAAGTTCCCGTATCCACCTTCTGGCTCCATCATCAGATCAGTTCGATAGTACCTTTTAGCCAAAGTGCATCTCATGACAATTCTAATAAGCCTAAACATGGCTAGCATACATTGATTAATTACGGAGTTCCAGTGCCTATCTTCCGGCTCCATCATCATCATCATCATCAGATCAGTTTGATAGTCCCTTATAGCCAAAGTGCATCTCATGACAATTCTAATAGGCCCAAACACGGCTAGGATACAATGATTAATTACGGAGTTCCGGTGCCTATCTTCCGGCTCCATCATCTTCATCAGGTCACTTCGATGATACATTTCCAACATAACTAATAATAATAATTTAAATATAATAATTCAGAACTATTCATTTATTTGTGTTGTCATAGTCGCTTAACTATGTTAATTGTGATATCTGTTTGAGTATGAAGTTCCGTTGGCCTTTTCTTGTCTTCTTCACCAGTTCCACTTCATTAAATGTCACTTTTTGACTGCAAGTGCTAAGTCCTCGATGAAAATACCAAAATAACTAAATAGTTGCCTATAATATTTGAGGAGTTCCCTCGATTCCTCATGACCAATCTGAAAGCATATCAAGTAAGGAGAAAAAAATTTTGCAAATCGGTCCATAAACGACGGAATTCAAAGGTAATAAATATAAAAAAAAAAACATACAACCGAATTGAGAACCTCCTCCTTTTTTAGAAGTCGGTTGAAAAGTGCCTATAAATGGATCTGGAATCTTTGAAAATTAATTTATGGATTACCAGCAATGAAGTAAATAAGATGGGATCGCAGTGAAACACTAGTTTATATCATTAAAAAATAACAAAACAAAATACGAAAAAAAAGCGTAACACCATTCAAAACGAAGAAAGTCATTGACGTATTTTAAATGGTAATTAAAATTTTTCGAACGTAGTTTGTTTAGTAATTTTTATCCTCAAACGAAAATACACTTCTGGACACATCTATTGGCCCACCTTAGAGTTTAGGTTTCGATGGCCCCTACCGAAATATGATTGCTAGATTGAACAAAAACTGTTGATGCAGTTTTAAACCTGATACATTTTACCATCTTTTTCGATCGTATTGTTTTAAATTTGAATTCAGAATACCATACGACATGGAGCTACGCCTAACAAGTCGGATATGCGCCTTGTTAAAGGCAATTGATTTTTGAATAAAAAACATGTTTTATCAAATAAAGGTTTAATTTAATAACGCGTGTTGCCTCCATGTGCATCTACCACAGCTCTCATACGATTAGGCATAGAGTTTATCAACCGCTCTATGAAATTTTGAGGGATCATCTCCCATTCCTCTTCTATGGCAGTTTTCAACTCCTGCATCGTCTGGGCAACTGGCTGACGAGCCCTAACACGTCTTTTTAGCTCGTCCCACATGTGCTCAATGGGGTTCATGTCTGGGCTTCTGGCTGGCCAGTCCATAACTGTGATGTTCACATCCCGAAGATATTCCCTGACGATGCCGGCCGCATGGGCTCTTGCATTGTCATGCATAAAAAGGAAATTTGGGCCCACATAGTCCGCGTATGGTATCACGTGAGGTTCTAAGCACTCACGAATGTACCTTTCAGCATTTAATGTTGGCAGCCGTGGTCCTGTAACAACCTCAAGTTGAGTTTTGCCGCTCGCGGATATACCGCCCCAGACAGTCCATGAGCCACCGCCATAAGCAACCCTCTCTTCAAAGCAGCATTGTGCGAAACGCTCTCCCTTACGTCGGTAGACCTTCTTCCTTCCATCATTGCCATGTAACACAATTTTAGACTCATCAGAAAAGAGTACACGGCTCCAATCTTGCTGTGTCCAATTTAAATGACTGCGTGCGAAATGATGGTGCGCTGTTCGGTGGGCTCGCGTTAGTTTGGGCCCATTAGCTGGCTTGTGTGGTACCATATCGCGTTCTTTTAACCTTCTCCGAACAGTTCGAGCGCTCACAGATACTCCGTGGAAGTCGCGAAGTTGGTTTTGTATCTCAATGGAGGTAAGGTGACGATTTCTGATTTACTGCGTGCGAAATGATGGTGCGCTGTTCGGTGGGCTCGCGTTAGTTTGGGCCCATTAGCTGGCTTGTGTGGTACCATATCGCGTTCTTTTAACCTTCTCCGAACAGTTCGAGCGCTCACAGATACTCCGTGGAAGTCACGATGTAGGTTTTGTATCTCAATGGAGGTAAGGTGACGATTTCTCAAGCTGGTCGTCACGATGAATCGATCCTGCCTTTCAGTTGTGACCCGAGATCGTGGCCTTCCTTGGCGACGAACAAAGCCGCCAGTCTCTAGGTACCTCCGATAAACATTTCGGACTGCAGATCGACTTAAATTAAGTTGAGCACTCACGTTTCTTTGGCTGTGTCCGGCCTGAATAAGTGCCACAGCTTGGGCGGCGACTTCAGGTGAAGTATCCATAGATTATTGATAGAACCTCACCTTAATGTTAAGAATAAGTAATGTTTGTTGCAAAACCAAAGATATTAATCACTTTTTCAAGAATTAAATCCAAGTAAACCAATAAAACCAAGTTTTCTTAGTATTCGATTGTTTGATATCAACAAACAGGCTCCAAATTGTCTTTTGTTTCTTTAAATTCTGTGTTCGAAATTCAAAAAAAGACTATTGAATGAAATTGTGAATGTGCCAGGTTCAAAACTGCATAAAAACTTTTTGCTCGACCTAATATAAAATTTTAGCTAGGACCAAACGAAACTGAAAATACAAGGTGGGCCAATAGATGTGTCCAGAAGTGTATAAAGCCTGTTGTTTTCATACAACAGCACTGAGTTTGTTAATTAACAAAACATTAAAATGACGGCACACAAATGTCGCAGCCGACTATACTCTGACTAGCATCTGACAACCTCAAGTCTGTTAATGCTTGTCAGAGTATTGTTCCAGTATTGATCATGACTCACCGTGAATTAGCGTCGATATCCCTTAATAGCGTAGCGTTTATAAAAAGCTCTTAAGGGAGACCTATTATTAGACCTACAGCACTATTCCAGTATTCTCAAAAATATTTGAGAAATATATTTAGAGTGAATTAAACAGCAACCTAGATCATAAATAATAATCCTATGTGATGGGCAAAAGAGCTTCAAGAAAAATAAAAACATCAACGTGTTGGTTTATGACTTTTTATACGTAGTTTCTGCACAAGTTTATAAATCTTTCCGTGTTTGTTCTATTTATTGTGATATGTCGCAAGCATTCAACTTTGTAGACCACAATATTCTCTTAAATAATCTGGAAGCTTATGATATAAGAAAGAATGTCTTGGAATGGATAAAATCGCCAGCAAATAACAAATAATCAAATTTTACAGAAAAGTTTTTTCATCTAATAGACGTTAAATCACTCTGGTGTTCCACAGAAAAGTATATTGGGCCCTCATTCGTTCCTTCTATAACATCAATAATCTACCAAATGCTACTAAGGAGCACATGTCATTATTCACTAACTTCAAATAATTTTAAACTACCATCCTGATTCTAATAAACCATTGAACTGTTAAATAAAATTAATTAATCGCAGTAAAACAAATGTAATGCATTTTAAATAGTGACATAATTTACGCTGTACATTAACATTTATTTGATTATATAATTAGTATAAAAAGATATTATAGTAAAAGAAGATAAAACGGCTAGAATTAATAATTGAAAAGCAATTAAATTGGTAAAACCAACAGTACTGAACTTTGTAAAAAACTTCTCTTTATAAATTGGCACACTGGATTTTATTTACATAAGTCAAAACCATGCTTTTAGCAAATTTTATATATTAACCTTTGGACGTATTAAGTTAAAACAATTACCTGCCTGCCTTAGATTGGATTGGATGACCTTGGAGTATTATAACAATTAGAAGGAAACAAAATATAATCTCGTCATTTAGGAAATAAAAATGCTGATTTTAATACTTATAATAATAATGTATGTATAATATTCAAACACAATGTAAATTTTTCCTGGTAAATAAATAAAATAATAATGCTGTTGCCTGCCAAGGCTGCCAGATTTTTTGAAAGAATTGCCACGACCTTAGAATACAAAAGATAACTGAAAAAACATAGTCAGTAAAAGTATTTATCTTATGATCCACCCATAGCGGGAGGAATTCTTTGATAATTTTCCACCGAACAAAAAAAAACCATAAGGACGTGTATTATGAATAATAGAAACAGTTGTCGAAGTGTTATTTTTTTATGGAATCGACAAGGATAATGGAGTATTCACTGCGGTAGATTTGTCTTTACTTTATAACAAACTAGCCAAATATAATAGCATAAATCCTTTTATACATCAACAACATATAGTTTGTTTTATTACTTTGATATAATGCTTAAATCTATGACTATTCTTAACTATTAACATCATATACAAACCAACTGCGTTAAGAGATTAGCATTAGAATTTACTTTACACAACTATTTTCACATAACTTTTAATTATTCTTGCTGTTGAGTACTGATCTAAGTTCTGGTTCCCATTTTAATAACTATAGTGCCATCTTCTGTTTTTGTCTGACTCATATCTATTCCATTCTCATCTTCTGTTTTCTTACTCTCTTTAACAGTTTCTTTAGTGTGTGATCTCTTGAACACGTTACTAACGAGGTTAGCAAAAGGCAATTCCACCATCAAGCAGAAGAAGAATGCCGAGATGAAAACACCAACTACTATTGTGAAACCCTTTAGTATCTGAAATGTAAAAATAAGTATTTTTTACTCAGAAAAAAACAATGTTAAAAGAAATAAATAATCAAACATATTTATTTTTGTAAAATTAATATTGGTTTTAAAAAATGGCAATGAAATCTGATAACCCAAGATATCGATGATACATATAAAAAGTAAATGAAGCTACCGGAAAAGAAATGAAATTAATTGTGGTCATTTAACAGTCATAAAATATACGGACATAAAAACTAAAGAACGGAATATAATGACAAATAGTTGCAAAAAAATAAGCAAACATTATATTTTTATGCACCAATCTTGTCCATACCGGAATAGTTCCCATTCACTGGGCTAGTTTTTGATTTTTGTGATACAGAAAATCGATGAAGCAACAGTTTTAAACGGGTGACTGAAACCGACGGGATGAGAATTGTCGAGAATCAAAATAAATGCCTTATTATTGAAAAAGCATAAACCTTTACACATCAGCAGCGGCCTGCCGTAGACTGATGACGATGACGAAAAGTGACATACGAATAAAGGTGATTAAAATAGACTTACCAGTCCTACTAAAGTAATTCTCTGAAGGGACATGATCGATGCAATATCAGTTCTAATGAAGGCGATGTGTACAAGGAAGATGCTGTACGATAACCGACCGATGAATACGAAGGGTCGCCACTCCAAGATTGGCCGGTAGATACCTTTAGACAGTAAAAAATGGATATTAAGGATAATGTGTATTTTGTATTGTAGTAACATACGAGTATATTTCGCCACGTACGTACTAAAATAGCCGTTTCAGTGCAGTGTCAGTGTCTCTGGTCGATTAGAATATACAATTATACTTCCAAGCAGCACCCATTGAACGTATCATTATGGTCTTGGTGTAGGCACTATACAGAATAATATATATAAATAAATAACAAACCAACAGTCCGAAATCAACTAACGGATTAGATCATCAACACCTTGGTCGAAGGGGGATTCTTTTCAATGATATGTGCGACTGTGTACCTAAAATTTATGTTATTTTGCTTGTTTGGGTACACGTCTACGATATAAAAATGGTTTCTTGTGAGGAAGGTACCGTGTCTTCTAATATAGGTAATTATTATTAAAAGCGTCAGTGTTTAGTATTATAGACAAAAAAGTGCTATATTATTACTTTACTTTGGTAATACGCATGCTTCTCGCAACAAACCCTTCATTAATGCTAAAATAAAAATACGTTGTAGCAGTTATTTTTTTTATTATTACGGATTTATGTCGCCGATGACATAAATAAAGTAAGAATAAAATCATAAAATCATTATATCGCTTATGACATGGTTTTATTCTTTTATTTTGAATATTTTAAGTATAGTATAAATATTTACATGAACTTGTTAGATAACCCTTGGCTTGACTATCGGAATCAATTCCTTTGATTGGTGTTTATTAATATTAATTTATTAATTGAAAAAAGTAAAAAAATAAAATAAAGTACGTACCTTCCAATTGAATAACAAGTCCAGCTATTATAGCGGCTATGGCAAGACCAAAGGCAGGTTTCTGGAGACCAGCATACAGTAAGTGAACATAAAACGGTAGCGGTGGACCTTCAGCAAAGTAGATGTATCCAGAAAACATAACAAGTCCAATAATGGTAGGCAAAGACCAGTATAGGTACCGATATTTCTGTAAAAGGCAAAAAGTACAGGTTACAAGACAAAATATAGCTAAATTAAAGGAAAAACTTGTGGGATACATATGAAATAAAAATATACACGATCACGATCGCAGTGAACATGATCGTACGCCAGATACTATATTTATTTTTCTGTACGGCATAGACGCGCACAGCGAACCAAAATAAATTAGTACTCACATAAAAGATTACTAAGAGCAGTGTTATTGAAACTCAAAATAGATAATTATGGTTCATGGAACGCTTGTTTCAGAATAATCTAAATAAAAAAATAAAAAAACAAAAATGTACAAAAAAGGTGAAACACTCTTTTTGGGTAGTACATAATTGCTTTTTAATATAGAGAGCAGTGGTGATTAAGTACATACGAGTAATAAGTTTTCAAAGCGAGTGCCTTTTTTAGTACAAATCCACGATATCTCAGAATTCGAGGCTGCTAGCATTAGATATCATTGTACCTTGGCAATTAGGCTATTTAGCATGTAAAAGAAAAATTACCTGGAATTGCTTAGGATCTCCACCATCCTTCTGCCAATTGTAGATAATGTAGCCCAATGCCATGCCGATGATGCAGGCATCCAAATTCGTATGCCCTTTTATAAAAACTTTATTAAACGTGGGTTCTTCAAAGAACATATTCACCGCCACGCTGAGAATAGATAGAGAATATAGATTATTGGATAAAATTAGTACAATCCAATAAAATACCAGAATATAAAATAAGCAAAAGTTTCGTTTTTGCTGATTTAGGTAGAGAATCCTAAGAACAAACCTAGTCTCAAAAATCCTTTCATTTTCCTTTTATAAATTAAATGTATATATTTGTATATATGTAGCTTTATATTATATTGAATATATATATGTATGTTTATTATGTATATATATTTGTTCCCTTGTTTTCTTATTAACCTATTCTTTTTTTTATGCACCTGCCATGTTTTTTCTTCACCACCCTTGGTTGACTGGTAGAGAATGCCTAAGGCATTAAGTCCGCCTTTGTACCTTTGTGTTGCATGAAGTTTTAATAAATAAATAAATAAACAAACCTTTTGCTATAAAGCTGAAATGTAAAAGAAAAAGACTAAGTAGGTCTAAGAAATTACAAGAAGATTCTGAAATGGGGTAACAGCAATCCAAGCAGGGTACGTCACAACTCTTCTATCAAAAACGCCAAGATAGAGAGTGTTTTGACTAAGTATACAGTGCTCTCTTATGGTGGCGAAAATTATATATTTTAAATAGAAGCAGTGATATCGTCGGCGCCTTGCATTACACTCTTCTAATTTTCTATAATGGTCATGTAACGTAGCAGGTAATATAAAGTATTAACTGAACTCTTATCTAAGCGACGCATGTTTTCGAAAACTACGCGAACGAAGTCGTGGGCACAAATAGTACTAGAATTACTAAAATTTATGCGATGTTGTGGCCGACGATGGAGCACGCTTGCCTAAAAGTAACCTATTCACTCTTGATTTATCTAATATGTAAAAACTTGTGTCACAGTGTTTGTTATCAAACTCCTCTGAAATGGCTGACCAATATTCATGAAACTGTTGTATGTGTTTGATAAGTTTCAAAACAGGTCGTAGGCTGTTTTTACTTTCCTACCGCCATCTTTTTCTAAGATATTTTATAACGTTTGCTAAGTCAGCTAGATTTTTTATAGATTCATCCTCTATGTAGTTTAATGGAAAAACAAAAGCAAATTTTTGTTTTGCGTTAAGAAAAAAAAAATAGTTCTTATAGCTAGAAAATAATTTTGTAAAACTTACTCTGGGGAAGCAATGAGAATACCGACCAACTCTTGATAATATGTGTGCAATACGGGGACTATGATTCCTACCACGAAGAAAAAGCTCAGTACCACTTTTCTTGTAAGATTGGTTCTACATGTCAAAAATAAGATGACTCCAAAGATGTAGAGCTGGGTGTCTGCTGCTAAATACCTGGACGAAAAGCAAAGAAAGAAGAAATTATTTTAATGTCACACAAGTTGTACCGGATTTGTGTGTTTTCAAGTAATTTACGATATATTTACAGAAAGTGAAGAGAAAAAAGCATTGAAATACCAACATTAAGATGCATTAAAGATATTTACCAAGTTTGTGCCATGCAGTGGGTACGCTCAACATAATTGTTGATGTAAAGGATATGCTTCCACCATTCCTGGCGACAATCTCTCGCTTCGTAATATATGGATTTCTGTAGAAAGAAAAATAGTTTTGATATGTTTGCTTAACGAGATGATTATAGAAAGAAAAAAAGAAAGAATACAACAACAACCACATTATAGTTTTAGTATACCATATACCTTTCAATCGTGAGAATTCGAGACACTTTAGACAGACAATAGGGGCGCGAACGTCGGCGTTCGCCGACGCCGTCTCTCTATTGTGTCTCGAATTCCCACGATTGAAAGGTATACTTGTACGTTATTACCGATATGACGAGTAACTTATTTTAGTCCACATTATAATATTATAAATCATAATGCCAAAGTTTCAAATGGGTTAGAAAAGCGAAGAATTCTATGTGAAACTGATGATGAAAACATGCCTAAATATAAACTTACCTCCCATACTGGTCCACCCGATGCTAGTCTCTTAAACCAAGTTGTTGTCAATCCAATAATAAGAGCGTACGATGGAGTTAATCTGTAGAAAACAAAACAAAACTTTATAAATATATTGACGGTTTTCTCTGTCACTAAAAGTACTTTGTACATGAATTGTCAAACTACTGTAAACATTTTTTTTTTTTTTACAATAAAGAATAAAGGACTGTTTGATAAAGTAGACACGCGCTTCATTCCTGCTGACACTACATTTTAAACATCTCAATTCTTAAACTGTAATAAACAAAGTGGTTTCATCAATAACAGACTCTAAAAAAGAACTACGGATTTATGTAAATTACTTGAATATTGAATATAATAAAATTTAATAGCACACACTTAGTTAAATTAGTTGTAGCTGTAATAATTTCTTTTCTGGCCACGTGTGATTTTTATTTTCTTACCTCAGCCATCTCATTATGATTTGCTGCGGCAGCATGCTCCACGAAAGTGGACGTCTCTCTGAATCTATCATCCAGTTATACACTAGTAGGAAAGATGAGACTAAAAAGAATGACTGCATTATCAGTGGCCCGTTCATAAACATGTTAAAGAATTTAACATGGTAAAACTGAAATAAAAATGAATTTGTGAGTATTTCTGACTAATAATTTTTTTCTTGTAGAAAAATTTGATGACACAGTTTTATAAATAATAGAAAGATATAACGTAATAAAAAACTTACTGATTCTAAGAGCTCTGGATTCACCATCAGTATGAGACCGGAGTAAAATGCGTGGGTTATCACAACGAAAGTAATATTTATCGCTCTGAAGCAAAGGAAACAATATAATTATAAGTTAATTATTCAAAAAATAAGATAAAAAGCTGACTATTGCTTTAATATAATCAATACTGCACCTGATACCATGAATTCCTCTCAACGTTTTGAAACGAGGATCTCGTCCTGCACCTGCAAGTGCAACAAACTTCTTCCAATTCCGAAAAATTGAAAAGTTATACAGTAATTTAAGACCTGAAAAAAAAAGACTTGTATAAATACAACGTTTTTTATAATTAATAAATATAACCTAGAAACTATCACTCTTTCACTACACTTTTTTTTTTATTATTGATAGGTTCGCGCTTGACCGCTATCTCACCTGATGGAAAGCGACGATGCGGTCAACGATGGAACGCGCTTACCTAGAAGAAACCTATTAACTCTCGACTTAAAGATTACCAGGTTGTAGCTATCAGAAAACACACGACTCCGGCAAGGAATTCCAATCCCTAGCCGCACGAACAATGAATGTGTTCCCAAAACGTTTTGTGCGTGAAATTTCAAAAATCTGTGTTAGATTTTCTAGCTTCTGTTTATCTGTAACGGCTGCCAACGATGTTTAAAATTGACATCAGCAAGCGTAGCTTAACTTCAAAGTTCAACATGTTTTACTTTTATTGTCAAGTTACGAACACACCAATTGTTGTAAAATTATAATAAAAATAAAATATAAAAAACAAACAAAATTTTCTCCTACCTCCTCGTTCTTTTTCTTTATCTAAATAGCGATCACAAAGGCTTCCGATAAGGTTAGCCATAATTATAATTATGCAGACCACTCCAACAAAAATATCTAAATTATCTATTGGTAGGTCTCTGTCACGTTTAGAACAATCAAGTTCATCCGTCAGTCTCGTTTTTAACTTGTACTTGTTGTAAATAGTTTTGTTGGAACATGCTTCAAAGGACGATCTTAGGTCCACATCTGATCCAGAAACGTTGTAAAACTCATTGCATGTTTTCTTCATGCAAAAACCGTATCGTAGTAATGTGTGGTTATAGTGTCTAAAATTTTCTGAAAATTCCTGTAAATAAAATACATAATCTTGTTCATATACTTTTAAAAGAAAATAAAAGATAAACAATAAAAAATACATAGCGTGAATAGCTTTTTAAAAGGCTATTATTTGTATGGCATCATATTTAAAAGCTAAGTGGCATTCTATGAATGAAATTTGAAGTCTGATTCATATGTCACCAATCACCACCGTATGGATTAGACTAATTGATGAAACATACTTGTATCATGGTCAAAAGCTCGCTCGGCTCATCGGAGACCAGAACAAATTCCCCATAGCAAAACAAATCGTCAGGTTCATCGAAACATTCTTCAAAACCATCAAGGTGGAATAACGGAGGCATGCGATGATAATCCGATTCTGAAAAATATAAACAGTATAGCATATTGGTGCAGTCCTGTAAGTAATTATAAAAGTCATATGGAATATGTAGATTTTTTTTATTATTCAACATTTGTTTGGAGATGGCGGGACGACCTGGATGGCTTCCTTAAGAACTGGAATGAGAAAGCGAGGAACCGTGATCGTTGGAAGGAGTGGAGGGAGGCCTTTGCCCAGCAGTGGGACAGTGTGGGCTAAATAAAAAAAAAAACATTTGATTAAATAGTTAGCATTATTTGGTACATTCTTACAAAAAACGAAAATACGACGCAGTGGAAAGAAAATAAGTAGGTATCTATCCATTATTGTTACAGAATAGTAAACATAAGAAGAAAAAACTGAAGTGCTACTGAAAATTTGTTTTTATTTGTTACTCTGTGTTATTAGAGTAATTTTAAAGGAAATATATGCGTAATTGAATAATGTTTGTATGTAAAAAAGAAACACGAAAATAACAACATTTAAACTTGGCGGCAAGGCTGCTCATGGCAAATTTTATATTTAGTTGAGTAATAAATTATGAAATGACTCTTGACGTCATTAATTAAAACATGAATTGTGGCATTGAAAATAAACTACTAACACAGCTGTACTCACACAATACTTAACAATAATTATTATATGCATAAAGCGTGTGTTTTTCCAGCGATTTCAACAATTGAAATGCGTCACATCGTTCCAATAGTTTGGCAAATGCTACCTAAGGGCTTTTTTTTTACGCTGTGAAAAATCATCCAGTGACAACCCCCGCTCTTGGGCGGAGCGAGAGATAGTGTCAGACTCTTACTGACTAAACGACCCACCCTGTTCCTTCTAGCCTTCATACCGGGGCTCGAGTTCCCTTTCGGATAACTCTGGCCCCAGTAGGCTTCGACCCGGCTGGGTCCCTACTGTTGCTGTTAACTCCTTGAGGCGAGCGGGAACAGTGCGCGCCGTCGATGACTTGGGCTTGGTCCGAACAGTTACTGGACGGCCGGACAGCGAGCTACCCATTGCTCACCGTCCGCAAGCCCGCGCCTACAGTGGCCGGAAATCGGGATCAGAATCCCGGCGGTGGCGGCGAGAACGCCGTTGCCTGATGCGATCGGCCTCCTCCTTTGCGAGCATTACTGCTTTGCAAAAGTCGGCGACCACCTGCCACTCCTCCTCGCTCCGGATCATGGCCTCAACCAAGGCCCGGCGCGAGTGGTCTCCGCCGCCGATCGCCCCAACGAGGACACGGCGATGCTCCGCCCAAGCAGGGCACACATCAACTGTGTGCTCCACAGTGTCCTCCGGGCATTCCGCACAGTGGCGACACCCGGGCGTCTCTTCCGCTTGAATCCGGAACAGGTACCTCCTGAACGTGCCATGTCCGGTGAGGACGTGCGTCATGCGGAATGTAAGGACACCATGGGGGTCTTTCCAGCCACGCCTCAAAGAGGGGACTTACCGCCATAATTGTGGCGTGCCCAGCACTGGGTTGCGATAGTCACTGACGCCATTTCACCGTGACATCCCGCCGGAGCTCTGTCGGCCATGCCGTGACCCGTCGCGGCAGCGGACACTCACCCCGGCGTTGCATCTCCACACGCATATCATGCATGCGTGCAAGGACTGATGCCTCCAGATCCCACGGTGGATGCCACCTAAGGGCTCAATACTTGGGCCTCTACAGTTTAAAGGCTCTCAAACTCTTTAGAAAACAGAGGTGAGCTTTTATTTCGATTTTATATTCATCTCTTTAGAATTCTTTTATTTATGTATCTATATGCATTTTTTACTTTCTTAAAAAGATACACACAGATCCATTTAATTTTGAGGATGAGATCCAAAAGGAAACTTTGGTTTCATAAATAAATCAAACATTGTATTCGGAAAGTGCCATTTGATGAAGTGGACGCTCTCTCACGCACCAGCCTTGGTTCAGGCCACGATCTGGAGCGAGATGGAATGGGAGGCAGGTGCGAAGAAGATGGCTATGCGGCCATCCTTTCCACGTGAGGGAACAGATACGCGGCCCGCGGCTCCGGCTGCCGGTCACGGTAGGCGTGGGCTACCCAATAAGGTAGCTCATAGTCCGGACGTCCGGTAACCGTTTGGACCAAGCTCGATTTATCGAAAGCATAAGTGAAGTGTTCCACGCGTGTCTCCGTGTCTCAAAGAAATATGAGCAGAACCGTTAAGGCTTAGCAAGATCGATGCCCGCTCGAGAAATGAAAAAATTCTGAAAAAAATTATCAGAAAATCTGACACCTCAAAAAAAAAAACCTTGATGAAGTGGAACTGATGGAAAAGACCGACGATGGCCAACAAAAATACACAAACCGATTAAGACTAGCTAAGTGACTACGACAAAACCAATTGTGCTGAAGAAAAGGTACCATCGAACAGATTTGATAATGAATTATGAAGGAAGACACGGGGACTCCTTAAAAAATAATGTGTTCTAGTCGTATTTGATTTACAAGGATTCTGATCAGATGCACTCGGTTTTGTCCTGTTCTTTACTATAAAACTTGCACACTATTTAGGCTTAACGTGAGATATCATCAAATATAAACCCGCTGTAGGATATGTAGATTCAGTCTGATTTTTACTGGCTAAAACGAATCTGTGTTTTCCAATTGCCCTTTGCGTCCTAGGGTCACGGCCACTCTTTCAAACGTTTCCGCAGCCCTAGCAGGCATTGGCCTCTTTAGCTTTGCTGTTGTCTCTATGAGGAGTCCGTTGAACACTATGAGATCTAAGGTTAGAATTCGTGAGTTCATCACTTCAGCCGATAAACGTCTACTGTTGCACATAAGCCTCCCCCAAGTGTCGCCACAATGCACGATCCTGTGCGTCCCGCATCCATCGGATTCACGCAACCTTCACCAGGTCATCGGTCCATCTTGTAGGAGGTCTTCCAATGCTGCGTTTTCCGGTCGCCACGTGGTCGAGGTACGCGGACGCGGTCGCGGTCGCGATAATTCGTGAGTAATACCTATGGATTCCACAACCTCATCTTGCTTTACATGTATGACCGCACATTTGTATTTACATTTATCATCGACATTATTTCAGAAAAAGTCTCGATATCACCACAACGATCAATCCAGTAAGTCTCACATCTGATAATCTACGCCAGATCAGTTTCTGCTCTGGATCCTTTCAGACCCATCATCGACCATCAACAACCGCAGAACACTGCGAGGTCTTGTCCTCTTGTATTATTTTTAGAACATTGGTCGCAGAACAGATAGCTGTTGGGGCCGTTCTGGAGTGGCGACCGTGAACCAGCAGACGCAGCATTGGAAGGCCTCCTACAAGGTGGAGCTATGACCTGGTGAAGGTTGCGGGAATCCGATGGATGCGAGACGCACAGGATCGTTCATTGTGGTGACACTTGGGGGAGGTCTATGTCCAACAGTAGACCTATATTGGCTGAAATGATAATGAATATAAAATATCAATGCACAAGCCAAATGCACATACCATTGAGACTGCTAATCATAGCCGTGGAACTTTGCACCAAAACAAATAATATAAGTGGACCAAACATTTTGTAGTTGTACACCTCGTTAAGAGACCATTTCAATTAAAATCTGATTTAATACTAAAAAATAACAACGTATGCCTAGTGATATCTTTTGTTAAAACCTGTTAGTCCAAATGACCTTAATTTTATAACTTAGCAATATCAAATTGTTTTTTTTTTATGTAAAAAAAACGGCGTGGGAGAGTTTTTTAAATAAACAGACGAAGTAGAGGTCTCCAGGAAACTGTACAAAAACTGTTTGATATTATTTGTATATATGCAAAACAATTCTGTTGTTCGTATTTACTGATTTTGTGTGTACATTAAAAAATACGAAATATGTTACTAGCACTTTGCCAGAACTAGTGCACCTCACCATCAACGATTGCATCACTGCTTACCATCAGGGGGGATCGCAGTCAAGTACTAGTTTATAACAGATAAAAAAAAAAAAAAAACTAGTATTTATTTTGTCGTGCTAAGTTTCATATAAATCTTTAAAGTCCTCAAAATTTTTATATTAAGGTGATTTCTGAATACGAATAATGACAACCTTTATGGTTAGTATTTGCTAAGTTTTTTCGATATCGGCATACGAAATAAAAGCATTAAAACGCAGGGCCCTGGGGTTCACTTTCGTACAACCTATGGCCTCAGTAGGCTTCGACCCTGCTTCGATCCTGCTGGAACCCTATGGTTTTGCTGACATCACCTTGAGGCGCGCGAGGAAAACTACGCGCCGTCGAGGGCTTGGGTTCGGTCCGAATGGTTACCGTCCGGTAACCATGGTCGGACGGCGAGCTACCCATTGGCCGCCGTCCGCAAGCCATTGAGGAAGATCATGCAATTTAAATACAATACAACATTATGTTAATTTTAATATAATACAGTAGATACTATTAACAAGTTATACTAAGGTTGCGTCCTGAAGACGTAGAAACTTAAAAATAGCATTATCTATAAATTCCCACGGATAGAGTAAACATTAAAATTATGTTTTATTATTTAATTACAATATTTTTTTTATCCATTTATGTAAGCCAGTAACTGTTCAAGTCATTCTCATTTGTATTAATGATACTGTCATGATTGTATATTTTTTTGTAGTATAATGATTAATATTCTGACATAATAAAATATTTTTTGAGGTTGCCCTAGAAAGAGGTGAGATGATCTGGACGCGTATCACGAGACCTGGTTCAAGACGGTTCGAGAGAAGAATGTCTGGAAGGACTTGGGGGAGGCCTTCACCCAGCAGTGGGACAGTAAAAGCTAGAAAAAAAAAACAAAATAATTTTAATATTTCTGACAATAACATCATCTTCCTGCCTGTGATCCATATTACTTGGGTTCGGCATAACGCAGAACTTGTTCCTTTCAATTGGTCCTGTCAAACATCACATAACAAAAATAATCTACATATTTTTGTCATCAGCATCATCTTTCTACTTTTGTCCCTTATTACTTAGGATCTGCTCAAAACATTTATTTTTCTTCCATTGTGTCCTGTCACACTTCACGCTTCTAAATTCTTTTTTTCATATCATTTTTCACACAATTTGTCCGACCAGATGATTTGTTACTTCAAAAAAGGTTGGTTTTAGTCAATAAGAGTCTGATACTCTCTTTCACTTCAAATATACATTTTTTTTTCTTTTCATAAAAGAAAAAAAAAGGTCTATTTAATAATAAAGACAAAAGAGGTCGAACTGGCGAACTTTATCTTTGTGCAGGCTACCGGGACTTTAAACATCCTTTCCCTCGGTCCTGAGCATAGCCTACTGTTTGGAACGAGCAATCTCAATGATAATATTTGAGGATTATTTAGAATACCCCGTAACACCAAAAACTGTCACACTTTGTTATTTCATGAACTCTGTACTCAATTTGGAAAGATGCGGGTCGTCACCCCTTTTCAAAGGACAATGTTAAAATGTGTACGGGGCTTGCTAAATATATCTAAACAACTCAATTTAACAACTACAATAGTTGCTTTGTTAGGCACCAGATAAAATTACCAAGTTGTAAACATGCTAATTTGTTGTTTTAATCACTAAAAGCAATATGTAAACTATGTTAGTTTTTTAGGACACCAAAATGAATTACTAAAAGTATTGTATGATTAATTAAATCTGTTAAATTTAAGGTTTCAGGTGACAAATTACTAAAAGCAATTGTTTATCTACACTGATATTATAAAGAGGTAAAGTTTGTTTTTTTGTTTTCAGGAGGTAATCTCTGAAAGTTCTTCTCCATAGAGATCTACGCTTTGGAACGTGCAATTTAATTTCACTTTTCTTGGGCTGACCGATATTTGAACATTCAAAAGTGTCTGCAAACGGTCCATTCAAAATAAATGTTTTTGATTTTGAAGTACTGATCCAATTACTAAAATTTTTTCAGCGATAGAAAATGCTTTATTTCTTTGTGACAGGTTATAGTTTATGTAAATGGACGAAGCCGCGAGCAAAAGCTATTAGTGTATAAAACTTATTTTAATTTAGGCAACGAATTTTGTTTTACGAGTTGAAATCCGAAGGATTAGATACTAAAATTGTGAACAGTGTATTTCCATCGAAAAATATGTCAATAAAGTGTGGTATGCGCTTAAGATGCCCAAGGGAATGTAGATTGTTACTTTATATATAGATAGCATTTGTCTGTCTGTCCGCTTTATTAGTGAGTAGTTAAGATTTACGAGCTCTGAGAAAACATGGTGTATTTTTGGATTCTTCAGTGACTGTTTTCATAAAGTGATGTTTCTTGGCGTTCTTAGCATTTCTTGTGTGAGTCATATTTACTATTTATGCTTGTTTGCAAATTAAAAAAAAAACTCATAGCATTTTGTCCAATTAAAACATGTTTAAACTGGTTTTATTTTGAATAGTGCGTACGCGTGCGTGTGCATTTTATGGTAATTATAGTTAGTTAAACACGTTTTTTATTGCAAATTATATGACGTATAATTATTAAATTTTTTGTCGGTTAAGTTGAGGTTTAAGACTCAAGTGCATTCCATTTCAATCAAAATACGTTTAACCGTTCGAGCATGAAGTAGGAACAAACATATACACGCACGTACATATAAACTTTCGTCTTTATAATAATTAATGTAAAGTGTGATACCGTCAAAATGCTTGCACTATATGACAAAATTTAATTTTACTGTTGAATATACAAACGAAGAAAACGGATTGTCGGCGTGGGGTTAATGCTTTAAACTTGATTGATATATCTTGTCGGTTTATCAATCAGCTTTCAGAGACACGGGTTTTTGAGAGTCATTCGATCAATCCTTCAACGCCTACAGAGGGCCATTGATGGATCCCCTGAGACCATTTCAATGACAGATCTTTTAGAGATTTCATTTCAATCAAGTCGTTTTTTTTTTAAGAATTTGTGATGGAGATTTAACATAATTTACCTTTCCAACTGATTGAAGATGCCGATCTAATCTTGAATAGGCGAAATATATCTTTTAAAGATTGCGGAATTTCTCTTGTTACTTTTATTTTTAAAAATGTATAAAGGGATTAAAGTTGTTGCAAAAGGAAAGTTGCGATGCGGAGGAACTTTTACACGCCATCGCTACGATCTAAGTGTATAAGTACCATTTACGCTTTATATTATGTCATTTTAGTAAAATCGAAGTCGAGTAAATACTGTTATACTTACTGTAATATGTACTTCTAAAAATAGAGGCTCTGTTTTGATATAAAAGAGTATTCATGGAGTTTATTGCATGTTCCTCTCCTTAAAAATTTACGCTTTGGAACGTGAAATTCAGCTTTACTTTTTTTTAGATTGACCGACATTTAACTATTCAAAAGTGCCTGTAAATGGTCTATTTGAAATAAATGCTTATGATTTGATTTGATTTGGTAGGAAATAATTCAATAACTTCCTCTCACGCTGCGGTAAAGCAGGAGAGTGTGTCAGACTTGTACCGAGTAAAACCTTACCTTCCGTACCGTCTTTCAGTTGCTCTTTGTGTTCAAAGACCACGAGTGTCATTTTCAGAAAGGTTTGAATACTTACCACTGTTTATGGGCCCTCAAAACGCCCATTAAAGTAGAACAGCGCACACGTGAACGCCGATCAGTAGCCCGATTCACGTAATGAAAACCGTAACGATATCGTAGCGATTTAGTCGTTTAGACCATTTCCGTATTCAATTTCATCAATCGAGTTTGAACGACACCGATTTTAAAGTCGTTTGAAATTCGTCGATTTTAAAAAAAAAATCTAGATTACATTATCCTGGTAGAATACTTCTTAATGTAACTGGAAATAAGTCGATAGATCGTGAATACCGCTTTTGGATAGAACTTCGATCGAACGACGATTAAACTTCAACGACATTTCGCTTGTTTGATTTTACGTGAATCAGGCTACTGGGCGTGTGGGTCTCCATACATTTTATAAGGAAACTAGACTTGTAGAGCTACAATGGATACACGCCACGTGACATCGTTCTACGTACAAATCAGGCGCGTTACACGTGTGCTTCGGTCTAATGTAGTTCTAGCTTTAATTATGTGTGTATGTTGTGAGTGTTATGAGTTGTGTTATTATTATCTTACAGGTTTCAAACTTACAACATAGTGTTTAAGTTAATTGACCTACAAACTAACTTAAAGGTTATTTAGCCTGATAACTTAATTGTTTTATTATGCTTAAAGTTTCAAAGCCAAAATATATGTCTAAAATTTTAGATTATCTTAATTGGTAGGTACGTAAACAATTTGCGAAGCTTTTAAAAGTATCTTGTAGCGATTATGAAGCGTGTTGAATACTGGGGTTAAGACGTATTGTATTATTTTCTTTTAAGACTGAGGGTTAAGACGTATTTTGATATGTTTGTAAGTTAACATCAACATTATTTTTAGTTTATGCAAAACTTGATTTTGTTCAGAATCAGTAACTGAATGGATTCCATTAGTCTATACACCATGTTATGTTTCTTCCGAAAAATATTTAAAAAGGTCACAAGTTTGACACCGCCGACACTAAGAACAACACAGGTCACGGTGTGTCATAGTGGGCATTAAGAGCCAGCGCACAGCCGGGTGTAACTGCAAAACTACCCCTCAGTCGCCCGGATGGCCCGGTGACTATGTATTTTTGCTGACGTAACATATGCTTATAACTTTGTGATACAGTTCTGAAATTATGTACATAGATTGTTTTACATAGAAATACTAGACACGTAGGTACATATTCTAAAACTAATGTTGTATACATTTTATAAAATAATTAGTTTAATTATGATCATCTTACTTGTGCTCTCTATTATTTAAACATCTAATGTCATCTCTTAATTGACATTTTTCGTGTGACCCAAGGGCTGGCTTTTACCTCAGACAGTGGATAAGCATTGCCTAAGGCATTGGCTATTGGCGTTCCGACGCGGAAGATCCGCGACGGAATTTCCGCAAGGTGTGGCGAAGGCCTTACAGCATGGCAATGTCGCTAGTCTTTTGGGCACATTACCAGCCGACAGCAATGGAAGAGTTTTTTGACGCCATATTTTAGTTTGATTTTAGTTAGTTGTAATTAGCATAGGGTTTTTTTAATTGTTTTAATGTAGTGTAGCTAGTTAAGTATTTTTTAAATCTGATTTTAATGAGTTGAAATAGCATAATCATCCTTATAAATATGAAAGTGTGGATGTTTGGATGTTTGTTACTTAATCACGCAAAAACGGCTGAACGGATTTGGGTGAAATTTGGCATGCATGTAGCCTTTGACATGGAAAAGAACATAGGCTACTTTTTATCTCGGAAAAACCTGTTATTCCTACGGGAAAACACTTTCAGAGTGCGATAACCGAAGTACACGCGGACTGGCAGGCGGTCGCCGACTTCTGCGAAGCAGTAATGCTCGCTAAGGAGGAGGCCGACCGCATCAGGCAACGGCGCTCTCGCCGCCGCCGGGATTCCGATCCCGATTTCCAGCCACCGTAGGCGCGGGCTTGCGGACAGTGAGCAATGGGTAGCTCGCTGTCCGGCCGTCCGGTAACTGTCCGGACCAAGCCCAAGTCGTCGACGGCGCGTGCTGTTCCCGCGCACCTCAAGGAGTTGTCAGCAACAGCAGGGATCCAGCCGGGTCGAAGCCTACTGGGGCCAGGGTTATCCGAAAGGGCGCTCGAGCTCCGGTATGAAGGCTTGAAGGAACGGGATGGGTTTTTTAGTCAGTAAGAGTCTGACACTATCTCCCGCTCCGCCCAAGAGCGGGGGTTGTCATAAGATGATTTTTCCCATCGAAAAAAAAAAAAAAAAAAAAAGTACACGCGGACGAAGTCGCGGGCGGACAGCTAGTAATCAAATATTAGAGCCCCATTAATTATTTAACATTTAAATCAACAAGTCAACAGCTTCGCAGTTTTAGTTCGACTTAGTCAAATTGACTCAGCATTGCCTACATCACTTTAAAGCGCAAATAATGAGCGTTTGCATATTAAATTAAGTCAATACTGCTTTCAAGTTTTTGTATGAAGTGCAAGTTTGGACTTTATGTTTAGTTTTAAAGGTTATTTATATCTGGTGTGATAAATAATATTATAAAAGCGAGTACCTGTTATTCTTTTGAATCTCAAAGGTGTAAAACACGAGGTAAGTTATTAGTTTAAGATGTTAAAAGGCTTTGTACTGATGTTTTTTTTTTTAATGTTGATAGGATTGCGCTTTACCGCTATCTCACCTGATGGAAAGCGACGAGGCGGTCCACGATGGAACCCACTTACCTAGAAGAAACCTATTCACTCTTGACTTAAAGATTCCTGGGTTGTAGCCATCAGGAAACACAAACTCTGGCAAGGAATTCCACTCCCTAGCTGTAAGCACAATGAATGTGTTCCCAAAACGTTTTGAGCGTGTAGGTGGGATGTCCACCATGTACCGGTGGCGCATCGCCGTAGTGGTTCGATGATGGAATGGGCTAGGCGGAATTAGGTTATGCAATTCCAATGCACACTAAGTTCAGTTGTAAAATTTTCTAACCATTACGACAAGTGTATAACACAACACAAAACTACCATCTTCAAGATGTAGCTTTCTGTAGAGTTGGACATGTATATTTCGACAGATTGAGAACATTGAAACTATTGAAATTTTGTTTTGGGATTGTTTTTATTATTATTTTCATTACATAATTTTGTAGGGTAGCATGTATCAAAAAAAGACTTAAGGAAATGAATGTTAAATGATAAATAATTGATCTTTATTTTGCGAATAGGTTTTTTAAAAAAACACTTTTACACGTCAATTTTGTTTTCAGTCAGTTTAAACTAGATGAGGTCGATGTTTCCTAGCTGACTACCCTGAGAAGAAACACTGAAACAAACTCAGGGGTCAAAACGAAACGATTTCAACGACTTAAAAGGTCTAAACAAGTCACTTTAAGCAGCCTGATGCAGTTGATGGCGTTACATCTATAACACAAGAGAACAAAATTCGACTTTATTTACTAATTTGAGGTCATTAGTTTCCGAACTACTCTCGGTTTTTTTTGTCAGCACTAGTTTATGAGAAAGAAAACTAGATTTTCAAGAAAAAATATGGTCAATAGCTATATGACCATATTTTTTCTTGAAAATCTAGTTTTCTTTATATCTCAAAAAGCTAGAGCTGATACGAAAAATCTGAATTCAGCACATTTCTTAGCGTATCGATGACAAAATTTGTTAAATTCCTTGCCTGGCCCAGAATTTAATTTAATTTAATTTAATTTTCAGCACACTGAAAATGGATAATATTAGTCACTTAAAATACTGACTGGACAGGTCCACTCAAATCTGTATGGTTCTTTTTTCAAAAGATAATCACAGACTAATCTGCATGGTTCTCATGTGATTTGACCATTACATTTTAAAGAGACTTTGACCCCTGAGTTTGTTTCGGTGTTTCTTCTCAGGATAGTCAGCTAGATAACACCGGCTTCATATAGATTAAAAAGACGATAAAAAAATTGGTCGTGTAAAAGTGTTTTTTAAAACTTATTTGCACAACTCATTTATCATTTTATCACTATATTTCATGCAATAAAAGAGCTGTTCCCCTTGTGTTATTGAACTAAAATAAATTCCACCAACTGCATCATACCATGTTTTGAACTGTTTAGTAGCGGTTGAGTTTGTTTAAATTTTTAACTTTAAAAAAAAATTTGTTGACCTTTTTTATCCACTATTTACTTAGTGTAAAAATTACATTACTACTTCATCGATTTCGTATTGTTATCAGCATGTTTTAGATTGACCAGACAAAGTCCATCGATCTCATTGACCTCATGTCAAATTGTGACTGATTGTAGTAACATGATTAACTTTTGAAGCAAATTAATGTTTTAGTCATTCAAATGTGAAAGGGTTTTTTCTAGACTAGAGAAAAGAAAATTAACATATAGTTGAGCGTTTATTTATTTCTTCGTAAGTGTATTGAAAAACGTCGTTTGCTATAACAGACTCGCCTACGGGTCGGGCGAATTCATCCTCGGTCGTAATGACACTTTTTTACACTTGTATCAAAATGTACTAATATAAAATAGCTGGATGCTAAAGGCTTACACACTATAATATTTTGTAATAAAGAAAGTAATAATTTCATAATATTCAAAACAAATTAATTAATGACAAAAAAAAACTCAATCTACACTAATATAATAAAGAGGTAAAGTTTGTAGAAGATAATAATAAGAAAGATTGTTTGTAGGAGGTAATCTCTGGAAGTACTGGTCCGATTGCTAATTTTTCTCCGCAGGATAAAAATGCCAACTATTCCCAATGGATTATTCAAAGGATACAGAATCCATTTATTACGGACTAGCTTTTGATTGCAGCTTTACCCGCGTACATAGAATATAGCCTATATCACTCAAAACGGACTGGCCTGTTGGTCTAGTGGTTAGTGACCCTGACTGCTATGCCGGAGGTCGTGGGTTCGATTCCCACCCAGGACAAATGTTTGTGTGATGAGCATAATCATTTGTTCTGTGTCTGGGTGTAATTTATCTATATTATGTATGTATTTAGAAATATATAAGTATGTTTATCAGTTGTGTCTAGTACCCATAACACAAGCTCTGCTTAGCTTGGGACTAGACGGCGTTGTGTGATAGTTGTGGAATATTATTATTATATTATTATTATTATAAAATAAAGCAGCTTTCTGTCGGTAAAAAAATTTTTACAATCGGACCAGTACTTTCAGAGATTACATCCTACAAACGAAAATATTAAAAAAAAAAAAATTCATAAAAACAAACTTAACCTCTTTATAAAAATGTGCAAGAAACTCCATGGCCACTCTTTTCAATACCTATCTATCAAATATCTTTACAACCGTCTGATTGAGAGGAAACTTTAATAAAACAAATGAAGATAAATGATCGTTTCCATCTTTACAACATTATTTTTAGCTTTAAATGCTAAGCCTGAACATAATTTGTTCAGAATCAGTATATATATATATATATATTCCACACAACTATCACACAACGCCGTCTAGTCCCAAGCTAAGCAGAGCTTGTGTTATGGGTACTAGACAACTGATAAACATACATATATATTTCTAAATACATACATATTATAGATAAATTACACCTAGACACAGAACAAATGATTATGCTCATCACACAAACATTTGTCCTGGGTGGGAATCGAACCCACGACCTCCGGCATAGCAGTCAGGGTCACTAACCACTAGACCAACAGGCCAGTCAAAGTAGCTGAATGAATTCCAATAGTTTTTACACCATGTTATATTTATTCCCAAAAATATTTAAAAAGGTTACAAGTTAGACCACACCAACACTAAGTACAACACAGGTTACGGCAGGTCAGAGTGGGTATCAGGTGCACGCAAAAAGCTGAGTGTAAGTGCAAAACCACCCCTCAGTCACCTGGATGGACCGGTGACTATGTATTTTTGCTGACATAACAAGCTTATAACTTTGTGATTCTTCATGATACAGGTATGATATTTCGTACTTAGGTACATAAATTCTATTCTATACATAAAAAATACTAGAAAATACTAGAGAAGTGTTTGGGGTTTCTCATAATTATACTAAAACTTATATCTTTTGTATAACTGCGAATGATATCTCTTATGTGACAGAAACACAAAATATCAAAATAATCCAAACGGAAATCAAAACCGATAGTTCCCGCCGACCTATGCGTGACAATTCGCGCCAATTATATCCCGGGCAGCTATATTGTCCGCCATATTGAACGCTGTTATCGCCGATTATTATCTTTTACGATTACTGCTATCCCGGACGAAGCCCGAATCAATTTTAATATTGGTTATATTTGGTACCGAAATCGAAAATTTAAATGCATTCTACAGATAAAGATAACTCGATACTGTTTGCATGTTCTGTATTCAAAAATCGCAGCCATTTTGTTTGATTAAAATTGTCAGTATAGTCTGTTATTGTTTAAAATTGGAATTCGTTAAGAGCGACCAATCCGAGATAAATTTTTATTATTTTGCATACAACCGCTTTTACGTGATTATGGCGTTATTACACAACATCTTTTTCTAGATATTTTGAAAAAAAAAAATTTTTATCATTTAGATATTCATCATCATTTCAGCCGATAGGCCTCTCCAAGTGTCGCCATAATGAACAATCCCATTCGTCCCGCATCCATTGGATTCCCCTTCACCAGGTCATCGGTCTACCTTGTAGGAGGCCTTCAAACGCTATTATTATTATTAAATGATAAATGATGATAAATGATAAATGATATTTATTTTGTAAATAGGTTAAAAAACACTTTTACACGTCAATTTTTTTTTTTCGTCATTTTATTCTAGATGAGGCCGGTGTTTCCTATCTGACTACCCTGAGAAGAAACACCGAAACAAACTCAGGGGTCAAGGTCTCTTTTAAAGTCCATACAGTAAATATGTAATGGTCAAATCACATGAGAACCATGCAGATTTGTCTGAGATGGTCTTTTGAAGAAAGAACCATACAGATTTGAGTGGACCTGTCCAATCAGTGTAAGCATTTGTCAGTATTCGAAAAGCTCAACTTAGGACTACTAAGGAGCTCTATGACTTGACGAACAATACCAAAGAAAGGACATTTGGGTAGGCCGCAGAAAACACTCAAATTGCCAGACATACGTTAAAATTACTGAAAAGAAAAGAAAAAGCAATCAACATAGTCCTCACATTTACAATAATATAAGCAAATTGATAATTTACAAAATATTTAGAAAAGTAAATTTTTATGTCAAAGAAAAAAAAAAATACTTTAAGTACTTAAAATGTATACATGTCATTTTGTAAAATAAAAATAATTTCCAATGTCAAATTGTAAAAAAACAAATAAAATAAAAAGAAGAAGCACATTTGAAAATAAAAATAATTAAAAAATACAAAAGAAGAAAAATAAAAATGACAACAGTTGTAGTAGGTACTGGAGCAGGTCAATCCCAAGCCTTTTCGTCCTGAATATAGTCTTTTACAGTGTAAAAAGCCTTTTGACAAAGTTTACGTTTTACAAATGATTTGAACTTATTAAGGCTTAGTTGTTGAATATGACTAGGAAGTTTATTATAGAAGTGTATACATTGGCATCTAAATGAGCCCCCTATTTTTTTGAGCCTGGTTGCAGGAACTACAAATTTATGTTTGTTTCTTGTATTAAAATTATGAATATCACTGTATTTTTTAAACATGTCTATATTTTTATGGGCATACATAATATTCTCGTAAATATACTGTGAAGGCACAGTCATTACATTTATTAGATATTATACCTAGGTTTCTATTGCAATCAAAATATAAACTTGTGTAAAACCAATCCAGTAAAGACCTCTGAAAATATGCTATTTTGTGTGAATTTTGGGCCTTCATAATGTACTCAAAAATTAAAAATACATCTATAGAAATCTTGCACATCTACATTTCAAATCTTGAAAATTAAATAATTTAAATTCTAAATGATGAAATTTTGAGAAGTTTTGTTTAAAAAAAAAACACGTTAATCCTGGAATAAGTTTTGTTAAATGGAGTACATGACGGAATTCCGACAGAGTTTTCAGGTGTTATCTTTTTTTTGTCGCTTTTCTTCAAACTTTGCGTTGAATTACCTATGATGAAACAACAAGTTTTTAAACCATGCTTACGTAGACGATATATGAGTGGGGAAAGGGCGCTCTTAAATGATCTTTTTATTGTTCATGGCTGATGTGAATTTTCGGTTTTATGATGAAACATTCATAAAAAGGTTTTATATTCAGGTTTTCATTGAATGTCATTCCAGTTTTCCTGATTCAATATTTATCATTAAAATGTTACGAAAAAACTCAATTATATTGAATTCAGTTATATTTACCTTACAGTATTCATATTTCCGTTAATTAATTGATATTATTTCGGAATAAAGACAGTTTGACATTGTGCAATATTGTTGGCACCGTTGGCGCGGTGGTTGAGCGATTGACTTGGATTGACTGCTACACTTCGTGTCATGGATTCGATTCCCGCAAGCCACATTTTTCGCACTAGTGTGGAGTGGAAGTACGCCCCCGCCTCAATTCATTATATTCATCGCATCAAGCCAGGCGCAAGTAAACCCTATGAGTAGTGCGTCAACTCCAATTTATTTATATCGTCGCAATATAATATTGAAAAACCGGCCAAGTGCGAGTCGGACTCGCCCATGGAGGGTTCCGTAGCAGCAAGTAACATAATATAAAAGTTCTTGTAGTTCGTTGTAACTTTGATCGATTTTATCGATTTTAATAATAGTGTAATTTTTTAGATTTATGACATATAAAAAAAAAACTACTCACTAGATCATGTTCAAACCAATTTTCGTTGGTAGTTTACATGGTAATGTACATCATATATTTTTTTTAGTTTTATCATTCTCTTATTTTAGAAGTTACAGAGGGCCCCGGGACACACATTTTACCACTTTGGAAGTGTCTCTCGCGTAAACTGTTCAATTTAGAAAAGAATGATATTAAAAATCTCAATATCATTTTTGAAGACCTATCCATAGATACCGTATGGGTTTGATGAAAAAAATTTTTTTGAGTTTCAGTTCTAAGTATGGGACCCCCAAAGTTTATTGCTTTTTTTCTATTTTTGTGTAAAAATCTTAAAGCGGTTCACAGAATACATCTACTTACTAAGTTTCAACAGTATAACTCTTATAGTTTCGGAAAAAAGTGGCTGTGACATACGGACGGACAGACAGACAGATAGACAGACAGACAGACAGACATGACGAATCCATAAGGGTTCCGTTTTTTGCCATTTGGCTACGGAACCCTAAAAACGTCAAATTAATACACGTGGAAATTTGTCACTGAAGCACTCGGCTCCATAACACTATTGCCTGCGGCTCGGGTGAATTCCGCTGCGGTCGCATTAAGAATCTTTCTTCATTTGTATCAGAATTTACAATGTATTTGTAGTCACAGGAAAAGAACCTTCCAAAACAATTGGAATACCTTTCTTTCGGCAAAAACACGGACAATAACAATATTTTCCCACCACTTGCTCCTACTTTATCCGTGAACCCATACATCGGTTTAATATTTTATTTCCGCGCCATATAAAATCATTACCAGAAGCGATCCATCATTGGCTGGCAGCCTGCATCGGCGCGTGCTTCAGACTGGCTTCCATGTTCCCATGTGACCTATAAAATATAAATTACTCGTATGTGTGTGAAGTATCTGGGTTTTTGTTCAACTGTAGCCGTGTAGACGTATCGTTATCAGGTTAGACTTGCAAAATATCTCTGCTTGAATACTTTTTTAGGGTTTCGTACCGCAAAAAAAAAAAACTATGAAAGATTATTTTTAGTATCTATGTGAAACCCGAATATAGTTTGTTCAGAAACAGTAAGACACAGTGCGCACTGGTGATTTTTGTCACGGTGACAATGATTTTTGATTTAATTTAATTTTTGTACCCATTTTTAGGGTTCCGTACCCAGATGGCAAAAAACGGAACCCTTATAGATTCGTCATGTCTGTCTGCTTGTCTGTCTGTCTGTCTGTCCGTATGTCAGAGCCACTTTTTTCCGAAACTATAAGAGCTATACTGTTGAAACTTAGTAAGTAGATGTATTCTGTGAACCGCATTAAGATTTTCTTACAAAAATAGAAAAATAAATTTGGTGGTGTACTTAGAACTGAAACTAGTGTGGGGTATTTATAGATAGGTCTTCAAAAATGATATTGAAGTTTCTAATATCATTTTTTTCTAAACTGAATAGTTTGCGCGAGAGACAATTCCAAAGTGGTAAAACGTGTGTCCGGGATCCCGTAACTTCTAAAATAAGAGAATCATAAAACTAAAAAAAATATATGATGTACATTACTATGCAAACCGCCAAAGAAAATTAGTTTGAACGAGATCTAGTTAGTAGTTTTTTTTTTTAATAATTCATAAATCTAAAAAAATACACTATTATTAAAACATCGATCAAAATTACAACGAACTACAAGAACTTTTATATTATGTTACTTGCTGCTACGGAACCCTTCATAGGCGAGTTCGACTCGCACTTGGCCAGTTTTTTTGTAAATGTCACGTCTTCAAGTGCGCGCACTACATGTTGGGTTCATAAGCAAGGTGACTTTTTTGTTAAAAGTCACCAGTGCGCGCTATGGCTAACTGAATCAATTGCAATCATTTTTACACCATGTTATATTATTTTTTTCCCAAATACATTTAAAAAAGGTCACAAGTTGGACACCACCGAATCCACCGATACACCTTTATATAAAAATACTAAAAATAAGAGTGTATCATATGTATGTCTTTCTCATAAATGTCTCTGTTACTGAAAACTGAATGATATTCCGTTCCGTATTTTTTAACCTTTCGTATTTATTTATTTATTTCGTATTTTTTAGTAATTAGAGACACAATTTAAAAGTTATTGTGTCTCGCGTGGATCGACGTTCCGGACACACGAAAGGTTAAGTTTATCTCGAACAGATCGACGCGGTGGAGGACTTTAGGACAGCATAGCATAGTCAGCCTTTTTAGTGTTCCCACTGCTGGGAATTTTCTTTTATAATTTCATTGCCTAAGACACTTCACACGGTGACGTAGAGATGAGCAAAATTGAAGAACTGGAATTTGATTAAACTTCTATCGTTGACGATTCGTAAATAAATTCAATTTAAAAAATTTCCTGTGTCGCTCACCCTGCTCAATTTCTTCTATTTGACAGTATGACGTAAAAATCGACCCTATTCTTATTTGGAATGCATTGTACAATTAGGTTTTTGTGATAACGCATTTGTACAGACAAGTAATGGCTAATCTCCGCTAAAATTAACCTGGCCTTTCCCCCCAAAAGGCCAGAAGCCTTTTGAAGGTATACCCCGAAAACAAAAAAAAAGAGCTGTTAAGTAGTAACACTACTAACGTAGTTAACGTAAGTTACTGGGTTGCAGTAGAGGTCCAAATGGTAAACGACTGCTTACCGTAAAGTAAAATTCATATTCCATCGTTACTGTCTCTTTTTGATATTAAATATTCGAACAGGAAGACTATTAGGGAGAAAAAGGAAATTCAGTTGATTGTATTTCTCTTGTTCGTCGTGCTATCAAATTATTGTGTTAAATATTTTTGAAGAAAGCTCTATCTTATCTCAGATTTTAAGAGCTTTTTGCGATGACAGGCGTAGCCTGACCCCAAATCTAGAAGCTCTAGCCAACTTTGCATTCATTGACGAAAGTACAATAATTTCTTTTTTTTATCGTTACTCCCTCTAGAAAATAGGTACCTATATTCTAGAGGGAGTATCAAACTCTCCTGTATCAGTATTTTTGGTATGTCTAAAAATAATATGTATTGATGAATCAACCAGACAAAAGTTTTTTTTTTTAAGGGAAGACTAATAAAGACAGCTTCTGTACTGATCCAAAACCAAGACGTCCAATGAAGCAATATCTTATTTCTGAGCAGAGGCGTAGCAAGGACTTATTCAAATGTGGGCAAAGGTCTGTTACTGAGGCTTCTATACTAATATTATAAAGCGATAAACTTTGTTTTTTTCTTGTTTGTAGGTGGTAAAATCTGTGAAATTACTGATCCAATTTCGAAAATTTTTTTCATCAATAGAAGAAGAAATCTGCATTTTTCCTGAGTGACATATATTTTGTTATATTATTACTATATTTTACCTTTGCATGCGGGCGAAGCCGCGAGCAAAAGCTAGTCTTTCATAAATTCGAAAATGAGACGGCGACTGTCGCAATCCAGTGTTCGATCACTTCGTTACTTACTATCAGCTGAAATAGTGGTCAAACGCAAGGCTATCAGTTATAAAAAAAATATCGTTCATAAAGAGCCCAGTGTGAGGGCCGTGGATGAGGGGCCACTTATTTCTTTTTTCCTTTCTTCCTTTTTTATCTTTCTTTCTTTATTTAATATTTCATGCACACAAAAGTACAGTTGCTACTTCGCCCACGCCTAGCTACGCTGCTTTTTCCGAGCCATATACAGTCATTACCAGCTGCGATCCGTCATTGCCACACACCGACGCCTGCGCACGTCGCCGTGTCACAGTAAACTACCCTAATTTATTGAATGCTACTCGTCATTCTTTTGTTTATTTTTCTTTTCTTGTCGGTTTGAAATTGGAACTAATTTTTAATGGCGGTTGGAATACGAGGCGAATGGTAGCATGGAGGGGAGAAGGGATTTCGTTATTCTCTCTTTTATTTTACGTTTGAAATTGGAACTAATAAATAACTTACAACCTCATTAACTCAAACATTACGTTCACAACAAAAGTTCTAACGCGCAAATACTCCCGTCGAGCTAGTCACCTTGTATTATTTAGAACGAGTACAAATTATATGATTAAAATAACTTAACTTTTGGGGGAGCACAATTATTTAATCAACTTCCAAAAAATGATAAAAAAGCGACTTCATTAAGTAGTTTTAAAAATAAATTAATAACGTATTTTTCATGTAACTAAACTGGGACAATAATATTACTATTTTTTTAATTTAAATTTAATGTTCTCACGTAAGTGACATGGGAATACAGATATTTTTAAACGATAATAATTTAATGCCAGTAAGGAATACAAAGGAAAGAGGGGAGTAGAGTCTGGATATAGATGTGGCATTTTAATGTATCGGGAGTGTAATTAGAGAGAGAGGAATTGGAATTGTTTTTGATTGTACTTTTACGAGGTAGTGTATTTTAAGACACAGATACTGTATAAGAACTGATTCAGACTGTCCTGCAATAGGGCGAGACAGTAAAATGTTGCTCGGCCGAGACAGTGATTTAAGCGAGTTGTAGAAATAAGCGCTCGGCCGAGCATTGGACACTTTGTTCATACGTACCGAAAATTTGGCCGAGAGCACTGTCTCACCCATTTACTCGGTACGTGTGATCAAGGTATTAGTTCTCCTGCGTAGATGCGATTGGGAGCTAATTTCATGTCTGTAAATATTACTAAACTAGAAGTAAGCTATCTTTGGGGTCGAGTAAGGAAACCGTTTACAGTTCAGAATGGTGTTTGTCCGTGCGTAAAAAATAGCGAAACATGCTTAGCGCTCAATAGATCAGTTATTTTGTTTAAAGAAACTTTCTTATTGTCATTTTGATTTCTATATAACCTCCTTCTTTTTGAAGTCGGTTAAAAATACAAACAAGCAATTATTGTGGATATCTCTGGCATTAAACAGGAAACTTCTGAATAACAAACCTGTGATCCCAGAACGCAAAAGACAAGTGAAGGAGACACTGTGATTTTAGTCAGTAAAAGTCTGACACGATAGACCGGAAGAAATCATTGGATTTTTTTTTTTCGGTGGGAAAATCATCCAATGGCATCCCCCGCTCTTGGGCAGCGGGAGATAGTGTCAGACTCTTACTGACTATGCCTTCATATCGGGGCTGAGCTATCTTTCGAAACTAACCCTGGCTCCAGTAGGCTTTTTTTAGGTGGGGAAAATCATCCAATAACAACCCCCGCTCTTGGGCGGAGCGGCAGATAGTGTCAGACTCTTACTGACTAAAAAACTCACCCCGTTCCTTCAAGCCTTCATACCGGGGCTCGAGTTCCCTTTCGGATAACCCTAGCCCCAGTAGGCTGGGCCCCTGCTCGACCGAGCTGAGCCCCTGCTGTTGCTGACAACTCCATGAGGCTCGCGGGAACAGTGCGCACCGTTGACGACTTGGGCTCGGTCCGGACAGTTACCGGACGGTTGGACAGCGAGCTACTCATTGCTCGCCGTCCGCAAGTCCGCGATTCCCCATCTCAAAACAAAAAACATATTTAGTAAGACTATTTACAAAAAAAAAAGACGTGTGGCACTCGAGGACTGCCGCGGTAAAGCTATTGCATAGCATTTTTATCAACTTATGCAATTATAATTATTTATTTATTTTATTTATGCAGTATTTTTTTTCCTTTGTTTTTTTTCTTTGATATTAATTGAAGTTACACTTTCACACATTGAATTGAATTTTGATTGATTGTTCACTCATTTGTTTTCTTATCGGTCACCACGCTCAAAAAACAAATGAGTGGGGGGTGTTAGGTTATTTTCGTTACGGAATTTCTGGATTCGGTCTCCACGCTAAAGGCCCGCGATAGAAGCTATGCAATAGCTTAAAATGTCTTATTCTAATAATAATTCCTATATCGTTGCTGCATTCACAAACATCATCATCTGCGTAACCTTTCCCGAACTAACCAAGTGTCATTGGATTACAGATACCTATCCAACCTAAAAAAAAAAAACTACACATATTATTTTTAGTATATGCAAAACCTGTGATGAAATATGGATCCGAAACGTGGTCGCTCACAATGGGCCTCATCAAAAGGCTTAAAGTCAACCAAAGAGCAATGGAAAGGGCTATGCTCGGAGTTTCCTTGCGTGATCGAATCAGAAATGAAGATATCCGCAGGAGAACCAAGGTTGCCGACATAGCACAAAGAATCGCCAAACTTAAGTGGCAATGGGCAGGGCACATTGCTCGCAGAACAGATGGCCGTTGGGGCCGAAAGGTTCTGGAGTGGCGACCGCGTACCGGAAAACGCAGCGTTGGAAGGCCTCCTACAAGGTGGACTGACGACCTGGTGAAGGTAGCGGGAATCCGATGGATGCGGGACGCACATGATCGTTCGTTGTGGCGACGCTTGGGGGAGGCCTGTCCATGTCCAGCAGTGGACGTCTGTCGGCTGAAATGATGATGATGATGATGATGCAAAACCTGAATATAGTTTGTTCAGAATTAGTAACTGAATCGATTCCAATCGTTTTTATAATATCATGTTGTACTTTTTCCCAAAAATATCTAAAAAAGGTCACAAGTTGGACATCACCGACACTAAGTACCTACCAAACAGGTCATGGTAGGTCATAGTGGGCATTAGGTATCAGCGCACAGCTGGGTGCTGAAGCAAAACTACCCGTCAGTCACCCAGGTGGCCTGGTGACTATGTATTTATGTTGCCAACGAGAAACCACAACTGGCTTATAACTTTGTGATTTTTCATAATAGAGTTTTGAAATTTTGTACATAGATTGTTTGTATAAAAATAGTAGACAGGTATTTCTGGTTCCGTATTTACTAAAAATAAGTTTGTATAGGTAAAAGTATAAGCAGACGTGTGTGTAAACTCTCCACGTGTGACGTGCTCCACGGCCGCCGTGACAAACGACGTGTGAGAGGAAATTGCTAAAGTTTTTAGTTTACTCGTCAACACGGTGGATGCTGCAGCGTACGACGTGACAAGGTGGGGTTGGATAGAAGTTTCAAGGGAGGGATTGTAGCTTGGGAAATGTTCTTAAAATGGCTGAAAATTTATTCAGTTTTAAATAAAAAGTGAATATTTACAGGCGGTAGCCATTGTTAAAGGGTTTTGGAGCGATGACTTCTGTCTGTAATGCTGTTTTATTTAACCTTCCAGTAACCGTCCGGACTGAGCTTTTTTTTATGTTGGGGAAAATCATCCAACGACAACCCCCGCTCTTGGGTCAGACTCTTACTGACTAAAAAACCCACCCCGTTCCTTCTAATCTTCATACCGGGGCTCGAGCGCCCTTTCGGATAACCCTGGCCCCATTAGGCTTCGACCCGGCTGGGCCCCAGCTGTTGCTGACAACTCCTTGAGGCGCGCGGGAACAGTGCGCCCCGTCGACGACTTGGGCTTGGTCCGGACAGTTACCGGACGGCCGGACAGCGAGCTACCCATTGCTCACTGTCCGCAAGCCCACGCCTACGGTGGCCGGAAATCGGGATCGGAATCCCGACGGCGTTGGCGAGAGCGCCGTTGCCTGATGCGGTCGGCCTCCTCCTTTGCGAGCATTACTGCTTCGCAGAAATCGGCGACCACCTGCCATTCCTCCTCGCTCCGGACCATGGCCTCAACCAAGGCCGGGAATACATGAGATTGTCTTCTGTACCTATCTATTTTGTGACGAACTCCACCAATCATTACAAAATCTTAATACCATACTCAAACTCTTAAATCCTCATAACAAAGTTCTTACAAATAACGAAGGTAAGGTTTAATGCTGGCGCGAAATAAGTTTGAAATGAAGACTACGTCAATTATGTGGCAATTTAATTTTCATTTTGGAGACGGTGTCAGCTCCCACTAAGATGAAATAGTGGGCAAAGAGTCAGGTGTAGAAGGGATGTGGGAGAATATTATAAATGAGAAAAATCACATTAGACTTCTGATACTAATATTAATGGTGAGCAGTGGTGGCCCAGTGGTAATGGCTCCAATTTACGATTTCAAAACCTGCCAGGTGTATTACTTTGTGTAATTTATTTCATCATCACTGCTCTCAAAACGGTGAAGGAAAACATCGTGAGGAAACTATTCTAGAACCCAAAAATCGAACCTTTGTTCCCGTTGAGTTACACCATTTTGTGTTACACTGTTACCCATTGGGAAAAAAATTACCGATTAGTAACACTGTAACTCAAAGCCACATTTTTTTGCCCTTTGATTGACAATGTAACTCAACAGAACGCTGTGTTCCCGATAAGTAACATCTTCTTGCAGTAATTCCACTCCGGTAAAAACACTTGTGAAAATTTGTATGGGTGGAAAAACACTATTGGTAAAAACACTTGAAAAACATGTGACATTCATCAACCCGCACTGGGCCCGCATGGTGGATTACGGCTTGTTCCTTCTCCCAAGCGTAACAACATACAACCATATCTACAAACTTTCGCTACCTATTATAATATATTTTTTTGTTATTATTGATAGGCTCACGTTTGACCACCATCTCATCTGATGGTAAGCGAATTAATATGAAAACGTTACTTTTTGCCCTAATTAGAAGTAGAATATTATAAAAGTACTTAGTTGCTTTTATAATTATTTTAGAGAATAGGTTATCTACTTATTACTTCAGTTAAGATTCTATTAAAAGCTTTATCGAAGTTCTGAACAAATTTCTTTGTGTTGTAAAGTATGAAACTTGATTACATTTTAATTGTTATGGCACAATTATTATTATTAATAATTATTAAAGGAACTTTACAATAGTAGTATGATTAAAAACTAGCCAAGTTCGAGTCGGAGTCACATATTAAGGGTTCCATATTACAATATTAAAATCTCCATATATTTTATTATGGCAACTAGATTTGTAGAGCTACATTAGATCCACGCCACGCGCCGCGACTCTACGAACAATTTGTAGCCTATATGTGCGTAAAGGAACTTTACAATAGTAGTATTATTAAAAACTAGCCAAGTGCGAGTCGGAGTCACACATGAAGAGAAGATATTACAATATTAAAATCCCCATACATTTTATTTGGCAACTAGATTTGTAGAGCTACATTAGATCCACGCCACGCGCCGCGACTCTACGAACAATTTGTAGCCTATATGTGCGTAAAGGAACTTTACAATAGTAGTATTATTAAAAACTAGCCAAGTGCGAGTCGGAGTCACACATGAAGAGAAGATATTACAATATTAAAATCCCCATACATTTTATTTGGCAACTAGATTTGTAGAGCTACATTAGATCCACGCCACGCGCCGCGACTCTACGTACAATTTGTGGCCTACGTGTGCGTTTCGGTCTAATGTAATTCCCGCTTTACTCGTTACTATCCCTGGTGACTGGCCTGTTGGTCTGATTGTTAGTGACCCTGACTGCTATGCCGGAGGTCGTGGGTTCGATTCCCATCCAGGACAAATATTTGTGCGATGAGTGAGCATGATCAATTGTTCTGTGTCTGGGTGTAATTTATCTATAATATGTATGTATTTAGAAATATATAAGTATGTTTATCAGTTGTCTAGTACCCATAACACAAGCTCTGCTTAGCTTGAGACTAGACGGCGTTGTGTGATAGTTGTGGAATATTATATTATATATCCCTTACCGTCGAGCCAAATCCAATATCTTACATCCCAGAATGTATTCCCTTGCATATTTTTCTATTATTTCACGTCAGCAAAGTCAGTAGCAATAGCTATTATAATAGAATATAATAAAATAAAACTTTATTGTAGGTACACCAGAAACGTAAAACAACTGATAAATCTATGGGTACTACGGTGGTCTTATCGCTGGTAGCGATATCTACGAGACAACCTTAGGACGGATCGTAAGAACTTAAAATAATACAGGGGTAGTCTACAGTGCTAACAAATCAATCGAACATTCAAGGAATTTAACTAATTCTGCCATCGATACGCTAAGAAGAAGAATCGAACATTACATTATAAATAAGCATAAAATATATAAAATAATTTAAACCAATTTAGAACATTCTATACATAGGTAACTTTACGATACTATGAAAGATACCCAGGCATAGAATATTTTGCTGATCCAAGCCAGAAAACCCTTATCTTTCCGCATCTAGGTACCACAAAATTACAAGCGCATAAATTCACAAAATTTTCTCACCTCACGCAAGATACGATTGTAATATCATCGTCGCATCTGCGACTTTACGGCTTTATCTCATCAACATAAACTTGACGTACAATCGCTGTATATGTATGAGACACATTTGTCGCTCAGACAAAGTGTATTCACGGCCTAAGGTATGCTTTAGCCCAAGAGACAGAGAAACAAGCGACTTTGAACTTGGACTGTTTGAAGATAGAGTTAAGTTTTGAATGGGTAGCGAATGGAATCATCATGTTAATAAAATTCGAAGTTGTAGTAGACAAAGCGTTAATTAAGGAATGAGATTTAGAGTGTAACACGGGATTTTTAGTTGGGTTTAACCTATTTCTGATAATGTTGGGGTTGCTATGGTTATTGATGTTAATTGATGAAGGGACGACCGAAAAAGACCATTGCGTTAATACCCGTACCTACCTATTTTGGCGCGACGGTAAGGTTTGCATATATGTTGTTTTTTGCTTATTGTTTCACACGTCTGTCTTTGGCCAGTAAGGGCCAGTCCGTCCGGTAGTCATCCAGCTCTTCTCTCCACCTTCACCATGGTCCGCAAAATAAGAAAAGTAAGGATTTTAATGTTCTTTGAAAGGAATTCTCTTTTGACCCGTTTACTACGAAAACCTATTCTGCACGCAGTTAGCTGAATTCGAACTTTATCAAAAGTGCATAGTGCTGATTGTACTTAGGGGATGTTTAATTATGTTCTTTTTTTTTAATGTGCTTTAGTGATCGTAAGTTTTGTATTATTTGTAACTGTTTCTACCCGTGAGAACATGTAATTGGCTCAATGTTTCTTATACTGATATTATCCATTTGTTTAAGCTGTTGGTTTTCCTATGATTAAATAAATAAATAAAAATCAGATTCAGCGTGTGTGGAAAAATGGCTTACGCTCAGCAGTCGAACATAAATGGGCTAACTTATTAACTTTATTCTTTTGTATATACCTAATCAGTGTTTGTGTGCCTTTATCATCATTATTTCAGCTGAAAGACGTCCACTGTTGGATATAGGGCAAGTATCACCATAATAAACGTTCCTGTGCGTCTCCCATCAATCAGAATCCCACAAGCTTCACCAGGGCCTCAAGTCTGCTATTACAATAGTGTCAGAATGGTCTATCATTGATTACAAAATTATAGATTTGACAAGTTTGGTAATCTAGTAATATAATGGCGTCATTATGACTTTCCAATGGTCAACCACTGACACTCCATTGAAAAAAGTGGCATAGAATGGTAATCTCATACATATTAACAAATTAATATCTGATGTATGAGGTAATCTGAAAAAAATTTGACAGTTCTTTTGATCAGTAACCTACCATTAGAATGTTATTGTGCAGTCATTGCTTCTACTAAGCTCGACATTGTCATTCTACCACAACTCAATCACGAGATCATCGACCGATCAATGATTGATCATTATGTATCAACAGATTACGAACTTTTAGAAAAATGACAACGGCACCGTGTTGGAATGACGAATTTATAAAAATAGCAGACTTGAGCCCCGTCATCGGTCCACTTTGTGAGAGGTTTACCGGTGCGCGGTCGCGACTTCTGAACTTTTTGGCGCCATTTTCCATCTGTTTTGCGGGCAATGTGTCCTGCTATCTGCCACTTAAGTTTGAAGTTTCTTCGGTCTTTGTCGACAACCTTGGTTTGATTTGGTTCTGATGCAATCACACAAAGAAACTTCAATTACGAGTCCCTTTCAATAACAAACACGACAAAAAAAGAATTGGCGGAATTGGTCTAGCCGTTCACGCGTGATGAAGAAACGGGATGACCAAGGAAAATAGGGATTAGTTTTTATTTAAATACCTAAATAAATGTTCCATCGAATGACTACATAATAGCATAATCAGCCTTTTAATGTTCCCACTGCTGGGACTCAGGTCTCCGCTCTAGGAGAGAGGATGGGCCGTAATCTACCACGCGGACCCAGTGCGGATCGGTGAATATCACATGTCTTCGAATTATTTAGTTCTAGGACACGCCGGTTTCCTCACGATGTTTTCCTTCACCATTTTGAGAGCAGTGGTGATGAAATAAATTACACAAAGTAATGCACCTGGCTGGGTTTAAACCCGCGACCTACAACTCGTAAATCAGGGCCGTTACCACTCGACCACCACTGATCATCGAATGACCGCCTTTTTTTATAGTGGGAAAAATCATCCAATGACAACCCCCGCTCTTGGGCAGAGCAGGAGATAGTGTTAGATTCTTACTGACTAAAAGCCCACCCCATTTCTTCGTTGCCTTCGTCCCGGGGCTTTACCTATCTTTCGAATTAACCCTGGCCCCAGTAGGCTTCGACCCAGCTGGGCCCCTGCTGGCGCTGACAGCTCCTTGAGGCGCGCGGGAACAGTGCGGGCCATTGACGACTTATCGAATGACCGCTCAGATCATATTTTTAGCCATCTGGTAAATCAACCATTTTATTGTTACCGAAACAATATTCTCGTGTGGTTTCAATAAAATAACTTAATACATCAATGTCACAGCTACTTGGTCTGTTTTGATTGATTGTGGGGGACTGTTTACCCCAAAGCCTCCGAATACGGTGTTGCAAGTTTTAATAAACAACTGTTTGCCAGAAAAACTTGGGGGACTTTGTTTCTTTCTTATTTTGTTACATTGAATGAGTAACCCACGTTTCGTTGTATAACTTGGCTAATTTAATTGCTTTTGGCTTTTTTAAGGGTTCTGTTTGTACCCAAAGGGTAAAAACGAGACCCTATTACAAAGACTTCATTTTCCGTCTTTTTTTTTATGGTGGGAAAAAATCATGCATTGACATCCCCCGCTCTTGGGCGGAGCGGAAGATAGTGTCAGACTCTTACTGACTAAAAGACCCACCCCGTTCCTTCTAGCCTTCATAACGTGGCTCGAGCGCCCTTTCGGATAACCCTGGCCCCAGTAGGCTTCGACCCGGCTGGGTCCCTGCTGTTGCTGACAACTCCTTGGGCTTGGTCCGGACAGTTACCGGACGGCCGGACAGTGAGCTACCCATTGCTCACTGTCCGCAAGCCAGCAAGCCCGCGTGGCCGGAAATCGGGATCGGAATCCCGGTTGCGGCGGCGGCGGCGATAACGCCGTTGCCTGATGCGTTCGGCCTCCTCCTTTGCGAGCATTACTGCTTCGCAGAAGTCGGCGACCGCCTGCCACTCCTCCTCGCTCCGGACCATGGCCTCAACCAAGGCCCGGCGCGAGAGGTCTCCGCCGCCGATCGCCCCCACGAGGGCACTTCATTGTCCGTTTGTCTCTCACTAGACTGTATCTTATGAACCGTGATGGCTATGAAATTTTCAAAGATGGAGCCATTTTGATGATGATGATAAATTCTGTTGTCGCTTTATCAACAAATACTAAAGACTGAATAAATAAATTGTGCAAAAAGTAGTTGAATAGTGGTACAAAACCCTTCATGTGTCAGTCTGACTTGTACATGGCCAGTTTTCTTTTTATTGGTGATACGTGCGCGTTTGATCTCTGTCATCTTATCAGTTGGTTAAGCCAGTCGCTTACGCTGATATGGTCGACGATGAAGCACGCTTATTTAGAAGTAACCTATTCACGCTTGGTTTGGCAGACTCCTTGGTTTTAGCTATTAGAAAATACATACTCCGGCAGGGAATGCCACTCCTTAGCTGTACGCTCGATGAATGTGTTCCCATAATGTGTATATGAGCTAGAGAAAATCTCTCTCATATAGAGATCTAGAAAGATCTTTCTTTCTTTCAAATGTTTGGTCGACATTCAAGCTTAAGCTATGCTTGCCAAGGTCAGTTTGTGGATGGCTGATCATCTCAATACAAATACTGAGACTCCATGCTTTTTATAGGATGTTAAGCCTAAAGATAAACTAAACTCTTTAAGGGTTGGATCTAAAGAGTTAATAGTTCTATCCCACTTGTTCACTCGCACGACTGACAATTTAACACTTTATGGTACACTTACCATAAAGTGTTAAATTGTCAGTCGTGCGACACAGTCGTGGTACACTTACCATAAAGTGTTAAATTGTCAGTCGTGCGATTTTACTCTGTATCTCTTTCTAGAGGTAAATAAGCTTAAATATCAAGTAACTCAATCAAACCTCCCCCGAATGACTTTCCCTGTATATTTCCGAAGTTAACATTCTTTTGACTTCTCATAACATAACCTAAGTGCTGGTAAGGCTCGTCTTCATACTCAGCACAACTTGATGGCGTAACGCATACTTTGCGTTCGTTTCCAACTTTTTTGATGACGTACAAAACTTTGGGAAATAATGAAAGTTTATTTTCGCGAACTGAGCGAAATTCTACTTCGGAAAGTTTTGAATATTATTAGGTTTTATTACTGGCTGATGTTTTGGTGTAAAGTGTGTGCGTAGGCGTTTGAAATAAAATTACAATACTGATGTGTTGTTGTTTTGAAAGAAAGAAAAATGTCGTGATGGCCCAGCGGCTTAGACATCTCATGATTGAAATTGGGTCGTATCAGGGCAAATACCAATGTGAATTTTTCAATACATCTGTAGATACTTTTCTAAGTTTATGTAGGACATTACTGACACCCTGTGCCTCGGAAAGCACGTAAAGCCGTTGGTCCTGGTTATCATTCCTAGACCTTTGATAGTAGTTACAGGTAGCCAGAAAGTCTAATCAACTAACTGTCCATCCAAGGAGTATCATGTTGCCCAGTAACCAGATTGTGGAGGTTTGTTACACAGTCGTTTTATGTAAAAGTAGGCAGGAACCTGACCCCAAGCTAGTTGGAGACAGATTAAGGAGGTGATGATGATATTTTCTGGCAACAGTAGACGCGGGCTTGAGGACGGTGAGCAATGGGTAGCCGTCTACTGTCCAGACCGAGCTAATGTCGTCGACGGCGCGCACTGTCCCCGCGCGCCTCAAGGAGTTGTCAGCAACAGCAGGGGCCCAGCTGGGTCGAAGCCTACTAGGGCCAGGGTCAGTTTCGAAAGAGTAGCTCAGCCCCGGTATGAAAGCACGAAGGAACGGGGCGGGTTTTTAGTCAGTAAGAGTCTGATACCATCTCCCGCTCCGCCCAAGAGCAGGGGTGTCATTAGATGATTTTCCAACCATAAAAAAAGGTGATGACGATATGTTTTAGTTTTGAGCGGGCAGGCACTCAATGGTAAGTGGAGATGGATTCATCACACGCTTTGATGCAATCCCGCAATCATAATAATATGTCTAAAAAAGCAAAGGATTGATATTCTAAAAGAAAAAGGAAGTGTGGGCGTTCTCGGCAAACCTGAGGACTCACCGTGTTGGTAGAAGCAATGGTTTTAAGAGAATCTTGGCAGGCTGCAGTAAAATATAGTCTGTCTAATAAGTCAACCGACTTGGGATTTTGTATAATATTTAATTATTTAAAAAATACTTATATTCGATACTTTTCATAAGGTTCTTCTGTTAGTAAACAATGATCTCTATCTCTTTATCAACTTTAATTATTGAATCCACATTGATTACATCAGATTTCATTAAATCCTAATAATTACCCAAGTCGTTTAACTTATTAGACAGACTCTACACATATCTCAGTAGCTCATTATTTACTTTAGCGGTCTTAAGACGCGCGACATTCAGGTTTTTCCTAAAATAAGGCTCCAGTAGATCAGTAGACGGGATTAGGAAACGTAAAAAGGCTAGCCATCATTAGGATTTGGGTCCCGGGACGTCTCGAGGTCCCGGGAGTTTTGGTAATTTTAGTTGCCTCGAGTCCCGGGACTTTCGTGTCGAGACTCGAGACGAGACAAGATAGTAGACATTGTTTTTTTAAAAGTAGTGTTTAAAGCCTTAAACACAATTATACCACCGACATCTGTAGAAAACGAGAAACTCTTTGTCCGGGGGCATTTTAGACTGTCGGACAATGCAGTTGACAGAGCGTTTTTTTAAAGCCTGTTTTATTGAATCAACAAAGTAGTCTAATTAAAGTGTTAGTTGATTATTTAAAAGACTGATTTTTAAGTCTGATTAATTATTTATATTTTCATTATGATCAATAATTAGATACTACAATTACTAGATGATAGTAAAGTTATTAATAATTTACATATACAGGGTTATTTGTAAAACACTGGCAACCTCTCCGGACTATGTTACTAACATCATAAACAACAACTTTTGTTCTATGACTTTTAAAAAATTATCATATTTTAGTTCATCAGATTTTCATACAAATATAAAAAAAATATTAAATTGAACATTCTAAATGTTACGAAGTCTACGCGAAGCAAGCGATAGTACAATAGCGGAAGGGAGTGGGGATCAGGTAGTGGGGCTTGATGAGCTTGCGTCGAATCATACAGACGTAGGTAGGTATAGCAAAATACAGAGTTGAAATGAGGTAGAGCAATGAAATCTTGAAGGTTTGTTGGGAAATGTATTGTTTTGTAAAATGTCATAGGACAGAAGTTGTTGTTTATGATGTCAGTAATACAGTCCTGTAAGGTTGTTTTACAAATAACCCTGTATAGTATATTTTTTAACTAAGTTCGTTTTATAACTATAAGGTTTAACTGCTTAAAAATGAATCTGTGTGAGATTAAAATAAATTAACAAAGCAACTATTAAGACTGAAATTAACGGTAAAGTTATTATGATTTTATTTTCTGTAAATAATGATTCTTATAAAAAAAATAAATGCCTTTTTGATGTTTCACCAGAAATGAACTCAAACAAAATTGACTATAGGATGTCTCGTGTCCCGGGACTTTTAAAATGTCGGGAATTCCCAAACCCTAGCCATCATACATCCTAGGATAGTTACATAACTGGGATGTAGTTTTCTGTATTTTCTGCCTAATCATTAGTGATTTATTTTTGTTAACAGCTCATTTACTGATAGGTGTAATTATTTATATAAGTTTTTTTTTTATAATGTGTACTCCGAGAATTCTTAGGTCACTTTCTATTCAGACTCTTTTTTTTATTATGATTATTTTTATTGTGCTTTTGTGTACAGTCAATATACTGGTCTACACTGTCCGTATATATCTATTAATATTGTAATATGGAAATATTGTGTCTCACAACCATTGTTTTAAAAGAGTACCTAACCATGGAGTTTCTTGCTATTTCTTCTCCAAAGGAAATTATCAGTTGTAACCGTGCACTAGCTTCTGACGTGTTGTAAGTGCCCACATAGGTCTATGTGAAATAATATAATAAAGAGATAAAGTTTGTTTTTATGTTTTTTTTTGTTTGTAGGAGACAATCTCCGGAAGTAATGGTCTGATTGCAAACATTTTTTCACCAATAGAAAGGTGCTTTATTCCTGAGTTACACACGTTATATTTAATGTGCACGGGCGAAGCCGCGGGCAAAAGCTAGTGTGAAATAGAAACATTTTAAAAATAAGAGAAAATGGCATGAACGAAACCTTGAGCCATGGGACCGCTGATAAGAGTTACCGTGGGCCTGAAAAAAAATGGGCAACTAAATGAACATAGATTTGACTGGCCTGTTGATCTAGTGGTTAGTGGCCCTGACTGCTATGTCGGAGGTCGTGGGGTCGATCCCCACCTAGGACAAATGTTTAAGTGTTTGTTCATACTCATGATCAATTTTTCTGTGTCTGGGTGTAATTTATCTATAATATGTATGTATTTAGAAATATATAATTATGTGTGTCAGTTGTCCAGTACTCATAACACAAGCTCTGCTTAGCTTGGGACTAGACGACGTTGTGTGTGTGTGATTAGTTGTGAAATATTTTATTATAGTATTATAAAATATTATTATTATTATTAGATGCGTTTTTGCCAGCAAAAATCAGATAATTCCTCTCGCTCCAGCTAGAGTTATTAGATGATTTTCCACTGAATAAAAAAGGGTCGTACCAACTTTCAGAATCTTACCACCCCGTCCCCTCTACTGTTCAAAGGACCAAAATATTCCAAACTGTTGTTCAAGTTACTGATAACCTAAACACCCGTCAAGCTAACCCATCCCTTTTAACTTAATTATCTCTTTATCTTTATGTTAATTAGCGACGGGTTAAGTGTTAACGCGACCTTGTTTTACCATGGCCAGTTAATTCTTAGCACCGTTTAATGATACGAAATGGGTCGATGTTTATATTAAATGGTTGAATGGCATTCTTAATAGAGTTTTCATTTTGATTTTGATTTAAGAGTTTGCAGTTTTTGTGTAATATAAAAATCTGACACACCTTCCTGCTCCATCGTAAAGCGAGAGAAGTCATTAGATGATTTCCTACCTATAAAATATAAAAAATAAATTTTTTAATGTACTTTTGGGTATAATATTGACTGGTCTACACTGTCCTTACATAATATTTTTTTTTTATAATGGACAGGCTCGCGTTTGACCACTATCTCACCTTATGGTAAGCGATGATGTGGCCGACCATGGAACACGCTTTCCTAGAAGCAAACTATTCACTCTTGACTTAAGACCCCTAGGTTATTTTTATCAGGAAACACAGACTCCGGCAGGGAATTCCACTCCTTAGCTGTACGTATAATTAATGTGTTCCCAAAACGCTTTGTACGTATGGGTGGGATATCCACCATCTATTAATACTATGGAAATATTGTAACATCAACCCTTTAAAAGAGTAAGTTACCATGGAATTTCTTGCCGGTTCTTCTACATAGGAAACGACTAATTTGGAACCAACCGTGCAATAAATTCTGACGTTTTATAAGCCTAAAATGTAAAATAAAAATATTTAATTTTGGAACTTCTTATTAGCTCTGATTACTCAACATATATATGCCACATACAGCAATGGTTCAGGTACCAACAATTAAATCCCTGTACGAATGCCCTATAACCTAAAAGCGGACTAACTTTACACTCTTACTACAGTACCTAAAACCTAGGTATTTTACCCTACCTAATCCTAATACCCAAGTTTTTTGACGTCACAGCCCGTTTCATCTGAAAACAAAAGAGTGAGGACATCGGCGCCTGCAAGCAATTCGACGGGCTCGAACGAATACGGGTGAATGCACTAGTCTTATTTCCAATGCATTCGTTTTCTACGTCTCAAATGGTGCGAGATTTTTCAGATTTTTAGAGTAGGTATGTGATTTTGGAGCGTAAGTAATGTGGAGATATCTCCGACTTAGTTTTGGCATCACTGTTATAAAGTATACGCTTTTGAGTTCTTATATGAACTTAGTAGTTTATAAAAAAAAAGCTAGTGCTTTTGTCCACGGCTCCGGCCGCGACCATTAAATATAGCCTATGTCACTCAGGAACAAAGCAAGTTTTTATCGGTGAAAAAAATCTGTACTTTCAGACATTACCTCCTACAAGCAAAACAAAAAATATTTGCCTCTTTATAATATTAGTGTAAATACTGTTTTTTATATTAAATTAAGTTATTGTTATTTTAATGTTTGCGTCTTATTTATTATTTAAATCGAATATAATGTTTTAGGTATTTTTAAGGTGGGAAATCGTCTAATTTATCCAAAACCCGTGGTCTTAGAACGCAAAAGGCAACTGAGGTACAGGTGTAGTTGCTCCCACACACAGTCCACAAAAAAAGCCGCTTCAAGCTTTTTTTTTGAGGCGGCCTTTATTTGTGGCCCGTGTGCGGCGGTGCCACCACAAAAAAAAAAGCTTGAAGCCACTTCTAGCTTTTTCTTGTGGCGGCGTTTTTTATAATAATGATAATGACATACGCCGCCGCATGCCATTCGCTTATTTAATCCTTCTTCGTCAGAGTCCATTATGATACTGCACGCATGACCATCAAATAGTCGCGTGCTTCAGCTTTTTTTTGAAGTTGCTCGGCTTTCAAATCAAAATTAATAGTACATTGTTACACTAGGGGTGAAAGTAACTCATTTCGTCCCGAGAAGGAGTTGGCGGCCGAGCGGAGCGAGGTCGCTAATTCGAGGGGTTTTAAATGGGTTACTTTCACCCCGAGGTAAACACTGTGCTTTTCATTACGAATACGAGGAAAACTAAAAATAAAATAAAAAGTTTGTAAAACCTGAGTCGTCGTACCTATGATTTTAAGTAGGTAACTTTCTTCTGATTTAGGCAGTAAAAGGTATTCCAATACTGCTTTAGCCTCTTCTCAGGCAACTTCAGACCTACTTTCAGAGTATGAGTAATGAAAAGTTATTTTTGTTCAATCATCAAAATGTCTTCCAAGATATTCAAGCCGACATTTCAGCCATTTGATATGCAATATTTTATAGTTTGATCAACTATTTGCCTGACTCGATTTTAGCATTTGTTATTTATTTATTTACACGCATTTTAGTTATATGCATGTTTTAATTTTTAAGGGTGAGTTGCACCATTTAACTATAACGATAACTAAACCATAACCAGCCGTGAAACGGCCGCCTATTGGTCAATTCGACGATTTGACAACTGTTAACGGCTTTGTTATCGTTATAGTTAAATGGTGCAACTCACCCTTATACTTTTTGTTGTTTTATTGTCTTTTTAATTTTACTTATGTTATCAATTGTTTACACTCTTGTTTCTAATATTGTTAAATGATAACTCAGCTATCTTTTCTGTTTTAAATGGGCACATAAATCTTTTTCGAACTATTTTTATAAATATAAATCGTAACTTCTTCTTTTAACTGGTCTATGAACAGATTTTTTTTTTTTTTTTGTTTTTAATAAATATTTTCTGTTCGAGCATATGGCACCCGAGGGCTGCAGCTGAAAATCAGCGTCAGGTGGTGGCCTTGTGTTACCACTTGGCATTATGCAGAGCTGAGGCCTTTTTGGCATTACTCAATGTACCATGTGTTTAATTTTAAGGTGTTTCCGTTTTTGTAATGCTAACTAAACGCAATTTGCGCGCTTTTGTGGCCGCTTCTAGTTTTTTTTTTTTTTTGTAGCGGCTTTTTTTTTGAGGCTCGTGTGCGTGGTCACTAAGTCTATAAAAGTCTGACAGTCGCTCCACCCAGAGCGGGTTAAGTTATTTGATGATTTTCCACCCCACAAAAAGGGATATTGAATAAAACAGTACTGAATATAAATAGAATTCAATCACTTTCTTCAAATATACCACCTTCATTACACATCATTTTAAATAAATTAACGGAAAATTGTGGTTATTATTACATATAATTTCCAAGTATTCGCTAATTGAGATAAAACGTGAACCGAAGTAATTACTCTCGAATTTGCTACCTTGTTTCCGGTACCTGGAAGGTTTATATAATTTAAACCTAATCAAAAGAGGCGCCTCGTCTAACAATGATATCAAAGTCATCTGGTTTTTCGACCCTTTCACTGGTTTTCAACTTTTCGAAACGTCATAAGCTATACTCGTAGATAAATTTGAGGAAAAGTAAAGGTAAAATAATGATGTTTAAACATAAAGTTCTGTTTTCTGACAGCTAAAACCTTGGAGTTTTTAAGTCAAGAGTGAATAGGTTAAAAACAAGTCACTCAAAGGGTGATGGAAAGGCTCGGAGTTACCTTGCGTGACCACATCAGAAATGAAGCTAGCTCGAAGAATCGCCAAATTTAAGCGGCAATGGGCAGGGCACATTGCACGCAGAACAGATGGTCGATGGGGGACGAAAAGTTCTGGAGTGGCGACCACGTACCGGACGACGCAGCGTTGGAAGGCCTCCAACAAGGTAGACCGATAACCTGGTCAGGGTCGAGGGAATCCGATGGACGCGTGACGCACAGGACCGGTCGTTGTGGCGACGCTTGAGGTAAGGTCTAAGTCCAGTGGTGAACGTCTTTTGGTTGTTATGATGATGATGATGATGATGAAAAGGTTACATCATCGCTTACTATCAGGTGAGATGATGTTGAGTATTATCTTGATGATAAGCGACGCACGATTAATAATAAATAAAAAGTATTTTAAAAAGTGATTGATGATCCAGTAGGAATGGCCACTTTAAACTAATTATAGGAATTCAGCAGTTTTACGCTTTTTTTCGTCAATACTGTTATAATATTGAGAGGGTCAAAATATAGGTACTTTTTTGCTACATAAGCAGTCGTATCTTTTTTTCGTTAACTTACAAGTTTGATATATTCACAACTTCAAGGGATCGCAGACCTGACTATAATTATGTTTTAATTTCAACCCGATACTTACACGCGTTCCCGAGATAAATGGTCTTGACAGGCAGACGGACGGACAACGAAGTGATCTTATAAAGTTTCCGTTTTTCCCTTTGAGGTACGGAACCCTGAAAAAATTAAGTGTTTGATTATTACGGTCAGAACCTTAAATAAACAAACGATCATTGCTCTAAAGGAATGATCGTTTGTTCCACAAACAGAACTACTTCTGGGAATCAAAATAATTGTCAAAGGATTAGAAATACGTTCTGTACATCAAAAGCCGAATTTCTAGTTAACAGCAAAGCAAAACATTATTTGGAAATTCAGCCACTAATTTCCCACCATTTTCCAACAGGTACATGTTAGAAAATTAGTGGGAAATTATTGTGCTTAAGAGGTTTTTTTTTTATGGTGGGAAAATATCATCCAATGACAACCCCCGCTCTTGGGCGGAGCGGGAGATAGTGTCAGACTCTTACTGATTAAAAGACCCACCCCGTTCCTTCTAGTCTTCATACCGAGGCTCGAGCTCCCTTTCGGATAACCCTGGCCCCAGTAGGCTTCGACCCGGCTGGATCCCTGCTGTTGCTGACAACTCCTTGAGGCGCGCGGGAACAGTGCGCGCCGTCGACGACTTGGGCTTGGTCCGGACAGTTACCGGACGGCCGGACAGCGAGCTACCCATTACTCACTGTCCGGAAACCCGCGCCTACGGTGGCCGGAAATCGAGATCAGAATCACGGCGGCGGCGGCGAGAACGCCGTTGCCTGATGCATTCGGCCTCCTACATTGCGAACATTACTGCTTCGCAGAAATCGGCGACCGCCTGCCACTCCTCCTCGCTCCGGACCATGGCCTCAACCAAGGCCCGGCGCGAGAGGTCTCCGCCGCCGATCGCCCCCACGGGGGCATTCCGCACAGTGGCGTCACTTCCGCACGAATCCGGTGCAGGAACCTCCCGAACGAACCATGTCCGGTGAGGACCTGCGTCATACGGAAGGTAAGGACGCCGTGATGTCTTTCCAGCCAGGCCTCAAAGAGGGGTGCTTAAGAGGCTGCTTTTCCACTCGCCTATCGTAAACATTGAGCATGGTTTAAAAGCTTGTTACTTCATCTAGCGCAATTCAACGTGATATTTGACGAAAAGGTAACACAAAAAAAGAGTGATTATACCTGAAAACTATTTAACTGAAACTGAAACTGAAAACGATTAGGCCTCCACCCGTGGAGGGGCCCGTTTCAAAAAAAAAAAAAGAAAAACTTACTAACTTACATTTTAAGAGAAAAAAATAACTAATAATCAAATTTTAAACTTAAATTTATCTTTTTAAATGTTATGTTAAGGGAAATGGGAAATAAAGACTTTTTTATTTTATTTTATTATACCTGAAAATTCTGTTAGCATTCAGTAATTCCGTGATTTACTCGAATATTTTACAGAACTTGTTCCTGAAAATACGATTTTTTTTTAAACCCTTAAAAGTTTTTGAAAAATATGGTCGTCATTTAGAATCTTGATAAAATTTGCAAGACTTCTAGACTTTTTAAATATTTGAGTATATTATGAAGTGTCAAAGTTCATGCAAAATAGCAGATTTTCAAAAGTCTTTTCTGGTTTAGTTTGACACAAATTTATAAATTGATTTTAATAGAAGCCTAAATAATATCCCCAAGATACTGTATTTCCAAAATATCTAATGAAAAATGTGTAAAAACATCATAATCGCGTAAGAGCGGTTGTATGAAAACAGTGAAAATGTATGTCGAGTTGTATCTTGTATCTGTAAACGTTATTCCGTTATTTTTATTTTAGAGGTAAGCGGAACAGATAGAGAACTATCTTCCACTCCGCCCAAGAGCGGGAAATGTCATTAATAATTTTCTCACCATAAAAAAAACCCTCGTGGGGAAAAAAAAATTTATGTATAATATTGCTAAATATCTGACAGACAAATCGAAGCAAGTAATATGAGCTGTACCTTATTCGCGTTAAGATTAGACATTTAAAGAAAGTGTTTTTACTGTCTGTTCAACCGATTTCAACTTCTATTTCGTAGGCATAAGGATGGTATTAAAAACAAAAAAGTATTTACAATACCAACTATTTGCTGCAGCCGCCATTTGTCATGCTGCCAACGTAATGAAAGTCAAAATCGGTTGAACGAACAGTAGTAAAAGGTTTTCACAAATGTCTAATGTTATTATGAACAGAGTTATAGGTCTTGAATTCACACAGAATGTGTAATAATAAGCTACTCCAATATTTAGCTCCAACTGCTCTGACTTTAACTCATACCTTGAATAATACATCTGTGATCAACACACTAAGTGCTAGTTTATTAGTAATAAAGGCTAACATTCACGTTAGGCTCTCCTCATACGCAGCAACTTTTCGAGTTGCGGCAGCAAGTATCCCGCCATTTCTATGAGGTTTTTTTTTTATATAAATTCAAAACGAGCGCATGCCGTAACTTAGTTGCGAATTTCGATGATCAAAAATAGCTTTCAGTTGCTTCTTTTAGGGAAAAATTTATTGCATATTACCTCACTTAACAAAGAAATACCAGCCGGCTCTCCATGACTCAGGTAGCAAATGTTGGGAGAAAATCTGCCAGGCTGAAGTGAGAGTGGGTTAGTCACACAGATGAAAAATCTTCACCTAGCTGTCGGTGGGTGAAGTTTTTTACTCCATAGACACCTGAGGGAGAAAAACGTCGTCGAGGCCGACCGCAGCGAAGGTAAAGTAATGATCGTAGGGTAAACTTTGCGAGAGATCGTCCTAAACAGAGAGATTTGATTTGATTTTTTTGTAAAGGGAGAGGCCTTTACGGAGCCACGGGACCCAACATAGGTAAATAAGTAAAAAAAATCCTGCCAAAGTACCACCGCCATATCAAGTTGCAAGTTTTCGTTTAAGTTGATACTCAGAGTAGTGTCGATGGATTAAAATTTTCTCTTAATCGTTGATGTTGCCTCAGGTAAAGTTGCTCGTGTAGGGATCGCCTTAATTTGTTACTGTCGGCGTCTCTGCAGATTTGTTGGTGACAGTCACAATTAAACCGTACGTCACCACCTACGAGTTCTGTGCCAGGTCTTAAGATAGATTGCTGATTTCATCCGTGGGTACATTGTTCACTGAACAGATGGTCGATGGGACCGAAAGATTTTGGAGTGAGGTCCACGCACCTCACAATACGTATACTGATGACTTGGTGAATCCGATGGATTGGAAACGGACAGGGCCGTTCGTTGTGGCAATACCTGGGGAAGGCCGATGTCCAACAGTGCGCGTCTTTTGGCTGAAATAATGACGATAATATTGAACACTGTTTTATAGGTAAAAAATCATCTAATGACATCTCCCGCCCTTTTTTTTTTTACGGTAAAAAAAAAATATCTCCCGCCCTTAAGCGAGAGGGCGTGTCAGACTTTTGTTAACTAAAATCCACTCCTGTTCTTTCTTTGTCTTCGTTCCAGGGCCCCGGCGTTCACTTTCACGCAACCCATGGCTCCAGGAGGCTTCGACCCTGCTGGGCCCCTAAAATTTACTGACATCTCCTTGAGGCGCGCGTAGAACACTATGCACCGTCGACGACTTGGGCTCGGTCCGGACGCTTACTGTCGGACGACGAGCTACCCATTACTTAAATTGCCGTCCGCAAGCCCGCGCCTGCGTAGGCTGGAAATCGGAATCGGAATCCCGGCGGCTGAGGCGAGAAGAGCATTCCCTCGCGCGTGCAGCCACTTCCTTTGCTCGCATTACTGCTTCACAGAAGGAGGCAACCGCCTGCTACTCCTCATCGCTTCGGACCATGATCTGTACCAAGCCCGACCGATGTTGCCGCCGATCACCCCCGCGAGGACACGGCGGTGCTCTACCCAAGCGGAGCACAGCTCTACCGTGTCCTCCGGTCGGTCCACACATTGGTGACGACCGGATGATTCTTCCGAATCTGATGCAGGAACCTCCTGAAATGATATTCTATTAGCTATTAGCTTCCTAGTTCTTTTTTTTATTTTTATTAGCTTATACTTTCCCACCGCTGGGCAAAGGCCTCTCCAACTCCTTTCATGTATTCTTCTCTTGTGCCACCTCGAACCAGCTCTTGCGATAGGTGTCTAGGTCGTCCCGCCACCTCTTCATAGGTGGATCTCGACAGCGTCGTCCATCCTCTGGTACCAACTTTGTGGAGATTCTTGCCCGATTTATGTTTTTAGCACGTTGTGAGATATTTATTCCATTCAGTTGAGTCAAGTTTATTTATTATTTATTTAATACTTTGTGCACATATGTACAGAGGCAAACTTAATGCTTTAGGCATTTTCTTCCAGTCGAAGTCGAAGTTTATCGTTCTATATTTGTTAGATTGTTCTCTGATTAGTATATATTCATATCTGCTCTGATTACGTCAAGGTAGCTGCAGAATTAGTATGTAAACCTCATTACTCACTAATAGGCTTCAATTATTGTGATAATTAAGCACAAATAGACACGGCTAAGTTAATGTGTCACTGATTTATGTAGATTTAATGTTCCCGAGCGAATTTTGATCTTAGTGCTTAATTGGAGACCTAAATTCGTAATAAGCGTCAAAAACAGACTTAACAATGTTCCCTTGTATGCTAAGTCTGTTTTTTTACCTTTTACCTAAATTATTTTTCATACTAATTCTTAGTGTCCCCCATACGGGCCACCAAAAAAGCCGCTTCAAGCTTCTTTTTGAGGCGGCCTTTTTTTGTGACACGCTTCAGCTTTGTTTTTGTGGCGGTTTTTTTTTTGTGGCTCGTGTTCGTGGTCAACTACACTTATACTTACCTTACTTATACATAATATGTCGTGATCAATCTTAGAATTGATCACTTCATGATATGGCCAATTAAACTTGACCTGATCAATTAAATGTTAACATTTGATGATATGTCGATCCTCGTTTGGCTATACCATTGATGCAGGGTTTCAATATAATAAAAAGTCTAAAGCAAATAGGCCAAACGAAGATTGAAATATTATCAAATTTTAACGTTTAACCTTTCAAATACCGTCAATTTGAAACACAATAGTAACACAATTGGTGCGCAATCGGCTTTCGCTTGGGGTTTAATGAATAACGGTCTGGCCAATTTTATTTTGCTATATCATGAAGTAAGATTTGATTGAAGTAAGACATAATATGTATAAAATAAAAGGAGAAACTGATTGATGATATTATTTAAGCGCAGCCAAAACTATTGGGCCTGATGTTACTAGCTTTTACCCGCGGCTTTGCCCACGTACATCAAATTTTAATAAAGCCAATGTCACTCAGGCATGAAGCATCTTTCTATCGGTGAAAAAATTTTAGCAATCGGACCAGTACCTACTTTCAAAGATTACCTCTACAAACAAAAAAACAAACTTTACCTCTTTAGTGTATATTAGTGTAGATGTAGAAGTGTGTTTACACATCATCTTTCTTTAGATATTTTTGAAATACAGATATCTAGTGGATCAAATCATAAATTTGGATAAGACTAATCTAGTAACTACTCTGTAAATCTGCTGTTTTGCGTGAACTTTGACCCCTCACATGGTGATTAATAAAGCTGGAGTAGTCTCATGTTGGAGTGGGTCGCTATTTACTTCTATATCAGACAAAAAAAAGCTTTGGGATGTGAACCAAGCTAATTTACCTCACGCCTACAATCACGATTTGTCCGCGAAAAGGTCAATGCTATATTTGATGTTCAAGTGGATATAACTCATCCTTTTTTAGGGTTCCGTACTTCAAAAGGAAAAAAAAACGGAGCTCTTATAGGATCACTTTGTTGTCCGTCCGTCTGTCTGTCTGTCTGTCTATCTGTCGGTCTGTCTGTCTGTCAAGACCCTTTATCTCGAGAACGCGTTAGAGAAATTAAAACCTCAGGTCTGCGGTTCTTTCAAGCTGTGAAAAAATCAAACTTCTAAATTAACGAATAAAAAAGATACGGCCGTTTATGTCGCAAAAAAACGTATATTTTGATACTCTCAAAGATCGAAATTCATAAAGTACTTCTCGTTGACCCAGAGTCCTGAAATTTGGCACAAAGCAAGGTCTTATAGCACAGATATAGAAAAAGAATCTGAAAACAGTAAATTTGTGATTACCTGTGTCACAAAAAAAAAAAAAACAAATTGCTATTCGGAAAGATCTTCGAGACTCCATTCGGGAATTGTAGTTTGCACGGAACCCTCAGTGCGCGATTCTGACTCGCACTTGTTTTTCATCTGATTTCACTGAAGGTGGATGCGAGACACACAGGACTGTTTGTTGTGGCGACTCTTGATGATGCGATGATGGTGATGATGATCAATAATTCGGTAAGTCCCCTCTTTGAGGCGTGGCTGGAAAGACCTCACGGCGTCCTTACCTTCCGCATGACGCAGGTACTCACCGGACATGGTTCGTTCGGGAGTTTCCTGCACGGGATTCATGCGGAGGTGACGCCCGGGTGTCGCCACTGTGCGGAACGCCCGGAGGACACGGTGGAGCACACAGTCGAGGTGTGCCCTGCTTGGGCGGAGCATCGCCGTGCCCTCGTGGGGGCGATCGGCGGCGGAGACCTCTCGCGCCGGGCCTTGGTTGAGGCCATGGTCCGGAGCGAGGAGGAGTGGCAGGCGGTCGCCGACTTCTGCGAAGCAGTAATGCTCGCAAAGGAGGAGGCCGAACGCATCAGGCAACGGCGTTATCGCCGCCGCCGTCGCCGGGATTCTGATCCCGATTTCCGGCCAACGTAGACGCGGGCTTGCGGACAGTGAGCAATGGGTAGCTCGCTGTCCGGCCGTCCGGTAACTGTCCGGACCAAGCCCAAGTCGTCGACGGCGCGCACTGTTCCCGCGCGCCTCAAGGAGTTGTCAGCAACAGCAGGGACCCAGCCGGGTCGAAGCCTACTGGGGCCAGGGTTATCCGAAAGGGCGCTCGAGCCCCGGTATGAAGGCTAGAAGGAACGGGGTGGGTCTTTTAGTCAGTAAGAGTCTGACACTATCTCCCGCTCCGCCCAAGAGCGGGGGATGTCAATGCATGATTTTTTCCCACCATAAAAAAAAAAAAAAAAAAAAAAAAAATGATGATCAATAATTCCTTTTATTCTGGACGGAGCGAGACGAAATATCAGACTAAGCACGAAGCTAACCACAGAATTCAGCAATATAAGTAGTAACTAAAAGTAAAGTAAGGAAAGAATTTTTAAAACCGGATCCTTGTTTCCTGAAATTACCATTTCCTACAAATGAACAACTTTATCTCTTCATAAGTTTAAATGTTAACAACATTTCAAAGTCACGAATATAGGGTGACTAGTAATTAGTGTACGATACTTAAACACGTGATTGTGCTCATGATAACAAACAATTTTTAGTATGGGAGCAAAGCCAAAAACGCGAAAAAAATATCAGCTGTACAGTACATTAGGCAAACATAAATGCCAGTCACCCTATATAGGACTACTTTTGAAAAGTTACAGACCAAATTCAGTTTTGATACTTGTCTCACGCAAAAAGTATGTTTTATATAACTTACAGGAAAGTCGTGTCTTTCTATTGTGTCTCTAATTACAATATTCGGAAGGTTAACGTCACCGCTGCTACGGCTCATGTACAAGGTGTCGTTTTGAAGCTGCAAAATATTTCAGGAGGTAATTATGTTAGTGATTCTCGATCCGAATCAATAATAAAATAATTAGGTATTTTTTTTTTAAAACCGCGCTTTTTTTCACACACACAAATACGGAACAATAAAGGGCGTTTTCACACACACTAACTCGCAACGATAGTTTCATAAATAATGTATCATCCAATCATCATCCCGCACGCCACACCCTAGCCACGCCCCCGCGGCCATCGATCAATCGATTTAGTTTAGTGTAATTAAAAAATTAAATAATAAGTATTACTGATTATTGACCAGGTATCGTTTTTTTACATGATTATTTATGAGTTTTATTACAACCTCCTGAAATATTGTGCAGTTTTAAAACTGCACCTTGTATAATGGTCCGCACAGGACTACTAAGACATAGATATAGGATAAAGTCGCAACGACAATACACCCCCACTTTTTAATTAGTACACAAAAAAATGGGGCTCTATCTGTACCCGTCACTGATCATATTTTTGTAGTCAAAAGTAAAAAAAACCGAAATCCTAAAATTGACCACGAAAAGGTAAATTCATCATAGAATCAATCAAACATAACAATTGCTAGTAGAAAATACTGCGGGCAGTGTTTTTCCTTAATAATGGTCACTTATTCATTCATTAATCAATAGCTTGCACAATATTTCCATAAATTGAGTGACATTTTGGGACATAAACCAACGCTAATAACTTTGCTGTTTATGAATATTATTTATTGAGATTTTACTTATAAAATAACAAGGGCTTTTCTAATAAGCCCTTTAAGTATGTGTACTAATTAAAAAATTGTGGTGTATAATAATATTCCAATAAATAGCCTTAGAAATCAAAGGACAGCTCTTTAATCTAAGTGTCGACCGCTAATCACATTGACCTACATCTAATCAAACTTATCGACACACCCCCATAAGTCGTAACTGCTTCAGAACTGAATCAAATCAGAACCCTCATAGGTCTTTAAAATAGATGGCGAACATGACTTGGAGTTATCAAATTGGGGTTTAGACATGGAACTTCGAAATCAATGAGGTGCTTTTAACTTCACATATTCTTTTTTTTTTTTTGGTGAGAAAATTCAAATGTCTCCTCCCGTTCTGCCTGGAGCAAGAGGGAGTGTCGAATTTCATACTAAAACTGACCTGCGTTCCTTTAGTATCCTTTTGCATTAACTTCGAGATTCATTTGAAGATGGGTGATGGTTCTTAATTCTGTGAAAGAAAGAGAGCGCCCGTTACTGTTGCTCTTTTTAAAACGGTATTGTAATTTTACATCTAATATAATTTGTATTGAAAGTTTATATCACATTGCTTTAATGCTTGAAAAATAGGTTGCTGGTAGAAACTGATAGTATTAATCAGGGATCTTGTATACCCTACGGATTAATAAAACTATTGACAGAATATTTTTAGCTGAATATTTTTTTCCGGGAATCTTTAAGTCGAGAGTGAATAGGTTTCTTCTAGGTAAGCGCGTTCCATCGTCGACCGCATTGTCGCTTTCCATCAGGTGAAATAGCGGTCAAGCGCGAACCTATCAACAAAAAAAAAGAATTCTAACACAACAAACAATAAAACCTAGAATGCGCACAGTACACACACGATTATGTTTTTTTTTTTTCAGTGATCGCTTCTACTTTGCTTTCTTTATTTATGTCCAATTTGGTCATACTAACACGACACAGTCATACCCAATCTTCAGCCATCCCGGGATTAAGCATAATAGTAGTAATTTAGCCTAGGAAGTCGGTTCTAGCCAGAACACTTGTGTGATAAGAGTGTGTTAATGTAGGGTGGGTTAGTAGTCTCCCACTACTCTGAGGAACTGCTAGAAACATTCCAACGCCTATACATGTTAGGCGTTGGTATATTCAGGCTTATTTACGGTTATGTGGGCAACGGAGATATAGTTGGGACAGTTTGTCTTTAGTTTCAGTGGGTAGTAATTAAATTACGTGTTCTCTGTTACTATGTGTAGAATTAAGCGTATTGCTTACACATCGTAAGTTTGGCGTAAATAAAATAGATGTTTCGCCTCGTCGCCCGCAATGGTTCTCCCGTTCGATTATAATTTAGGTATCTTCAAGGCTAGAGTGAATAGGCTTTTAAAAAAGTGATGCGCTTTACCATCGACAATTGCATCACTGCTTGCCGTCAGGTGGAATCACAGTCAAGCATTAGATTATGTAATTAAAAAAAAATAAAAGATGTTTCTCGTAGAATGAATTTTCTTAGTTACTAAATTATAGTTTCAAAACTATGAAGTGGTCAAATATAATGTTAAAGAAAGGAGAAGATAAAATTAAAGTGGTTCAAGTGCATGAAATGTCAGCATAATGTAAATTAACCTTGTTATGCACTTGAATACTTAGATTAGTAAGCGTTGGATAAGTGTTTCTCATTGTAAATAAAAGGTATAAGGGTATAAGGGCTAAAAGATTTTTATGTAACCAATTTGACACGGTATTGAAACCATTCTGTACTACCTAACGGACTTCGACATTTGATGAAGTAGTAAACAAAAGAGCAGTGTCATTCGAATATGACATAATTACACGTAAGTGCGTGTCATTTGGCATGACATCAATTAAAAACAAAGTACTAATATATTGCCATATAGGATTCTATAACAGATATTGTTAAGTTCAGAACACACTGATGGCAATTGTTAAGGAAATCAGCTGCTTTTATACTCTCCGTAATCCCATTTTTTTACAAAAGCCTTTGTTTTTTGTTAAAAATGCAAAGGCTATGCAAGGCTCTTGACACAATTTCTGGTATTTTCACGAGAAATTGTGCCAAACAACTTAACTAGGTCTAAAAATATCTCTATGGCATGCATGCTGTTATTCAGGTTTGTGCTCATAAAATTTGCAAATAGTAAATAGCGTAGTTTTTGATCTTCTAGGGCTAAAATCAAGTTTTAAAAACCTATCAACGCACACCCACCATTTTGGGAACACATTTGTTGTGTGTACAGCTAAGAAGAGGAATTCCTTGCCGGGGTCTGTGTTTCCTGATAGTTACAAACTAAGGATACAGACAAAAAGGAGTCAAGAGTGCATAGGTTACTTCTAGGTAAGTGTGCTCCATCGTCGACCACATCATCGTTTACCATCAAGTGAGAGGTCAAGTGCACACCCCACCGTAGGCGCGGGCTTGCCGGACAGCGAGCAATGGGCAGCTCGCTGTCCAGCCGTCTGGTAACTGTCCGGACCAAGCCCAATTTGTCGATGGCGTGCACTGTTCCCGCGCGCCGCAAGGAGTTGTCAGCAACAGCAGGGGCCCAGCCAGGTCGAAGCCTACTGGGGCCAGGGTTATCCGAAAGGGAGCTCGAGCCCAGGTATGAAGGCTTGAAGAAACGGGGTGGGTTTTTTTGTCAGTAAGAGTCTGTCACTATCTCCCGCTCCGCCTAATAGCGGGGATTGTCATTGGATGATTTACCCCACCAAAAAAAAAGTGCATACCTATTAATCAGAATTAATAATTAAAAAAAAACAAATAAACAATCGACCTTTTTCAGTATTCTATAAACCGAAAAGTCGATAAAAGCTGCAATTTCTAAAATGTTATAAAGGCGAACTTAAAATTGTTGCTATCGCGAGCCGGAACATTTTAGGTCGTAATGTAAACACAGTCGCTTATGATGATAGGATTCAAACGGAATTGAATCGTGTGTTATGGCGATACGTTTATTTACATACTGGTCCTTTTTACACCGAAGTGTAATATTTTTGTCAAAATTCAAAGACAAAGTCAGTTTAAATTGACATAAATTATTAGAATTGTACATATATTGACATATGACTTTATAATGACATTTTTTATGGAATATCTTTTTTGGACCAATTGACATTTATTATGAATTGACATTAAATTATAGATTATTTTAATTTAAAATGTATGGTAATAATGATTTTTATAATGCTAATTTATTTCTAATTTTTATTTATGTTTGATTATTATATAAAAAGAAATATTCTTCTACCAGCACTGACATTATATTATAATTTTATTTTTGTATAATTTAATGTTTTGCAATTCTGTCTATTCTAGCTCGCTGTCTATTTCTACGAGTACTATAGTGTAACTAATTTTATAGTCAAGCAGTTTAATTTAATATTTTTATTTGTGTCAGTAATGTCTATTTTACTTATTTCAATCCTAAACATATTATATAATAATTGTTTGCACACCATGACAATATGGTAAATATGTTAGCAAACTCCATTGATTGTAATACCTTTCATGCATTGTTTTCCATAATAATTGTATGTACACTCATATTTGAGCAAATAAAGGAATCTGAATATGAATCAGAATTGATTGGATCATCACTTAAAATTTGATAAGATATTTTTATGTGGAAAATCATCAAATAACGTAAAAAGTAAAGTGAAAGCGTGTCAGACTGATGATTTTTCCTATCGACATAATATGTTGTGTGTTGTAGTAATGTAAGTTTTAAAAATTGATCATATTTTTGTTTATCAGTTTTTCATACAAAGTAAAAATATTTAAATTGAACGTTCTAAATATTACGAAGTCTTTGCGAAGCAAGCGATAGTACAATAGCGGAGGGGAGCGCGCAATGGCCGGCGGGGATGCTTGATGCACTCGCGTCGCATCATACAGACGTAGTAAGTAGCAAAATACAGAGTTGAAATGAGTTAGTCAGAACAACGAACGTTACATATCCGTCTAGCTTGTATAAATTAGTAAGCCAATTTCCCGAGATGGCGCTGTACTTTGGGCTACTTCGTAATGTTAAATTTTTTCCTGAGTTGATGGGGTCGGGACGAGTATGAGCTATTATATTGTAGGATTGTTTAACTCTTAAGTGGGGACACTTATTGTGACGGACGAGAAACTACGGAACCCTACACTGAGCGTGTAGATAGTTTTTTTGTTTTCGTACATAAAAAAAAAACTAATAAAACCAAAATTAATTTTTAGTTGTCAATTACGTAGTTTGGTTGTCCTTTCCCCTCATCCTCAAACTCCTCAAATTCCTGTTCTCCCAACTCCTTACACTAACAGATATTTACATGGCGTTTATGTTTGTGAGCGCATCCACTAAACAGGAGTAATTCCTAGTTTGGGGCTATGTTTAAATATAAATAATACTAAGATACCTTTTTTTTAGGTGGAAAAATCATAAAATGACATCTCTCGCTTTAGTGCGTCATACTTTTACTGACTAAAAGCTCACTCTTGTTCCTTCGTTGCTTTATAAACCAGGGCCAAGTTTTCCTTTTTTTTATGGTGGGAAAATCATCTAATGACAACCCCCGCTCTTGGGCGGAGCGGGAGATAGTGTCAAACTCTTACTGACTAAAAACCCACCCCGTTCCTAAGAGCGTTCCTACCGGGGCTGAGCTAATCTTTCGAAACTAACCCTGGCCCCTGTAGGCTTCGACCCAGCTGGGCCACAGATGATGCTGACAACTCCTTGAGGTGCGCAGGAACAGTGCGCGCCGTCGACGTCTTGGACTCGTCCGAACAGTTACTGGACGGTCGGACAGCAAGCCCGAGTTTTCCTTTCAGAAGCAAACTCTTTGTAGGGCTGCAATAGGGCCCCAGTAGGCTTCGACTCTGCTAGGGCCCTACAAATGCTAAGAAACCTTAAAGTCTGATTACAATTCGGTGTAAATAATGAACTCTATGAAGCAAAAGCTTCTCCATATACGGAGTTAGAACGACTTAGTTACTGATAGCTAAGTGTGTTTTAAAACTGTTTCAACATTCTAAGTATTCGCATTTTGGAGCTATTTTCTATTTAGCTCTTTGAGTTTTAGTAGCAAAATATGATGTTTATGATCCCTACGGGGCAATCAACAAGGCAGAATCGGAAAAATTATTGGCATTTTTGTAAAAAAAATATGGACCATCCATTTGGTAGTATCACTTTGGAAAAACTATTTAGTGTAAGTCCTGAGATTTTTTCATCTTTTTGCTGTTTTTTTACTGATTCATGAAACAGCTCATCTGCATTAAAACGTTTCCCAATTGGTACTGATTCTAGTAACTTTGTAACTTTGGAGAAAAGACGTAAAAGTTCCAGTAACCGAGTCAGTTCAATTTCTATACCTATTATGTTTATTTATGGTATTTTACAGATACATTTTTTAGCATTTATTTCAAATAGACCATCTGCAGGCACTTTTGAATAGTCAAATGTCGGTCAGTCCAAAAAAAGTGAAATTGCACGTTCCAAAGCGTAGATCTTTATGGAGAAGAACGTGCAAGAAACTCCATGGACTCTCTTTTAAATCATGGTATGAGTTACATAATAATCTTGGTTACATATTTATTGGTTCTTCTATTATGTGAGTACTACAAGTATGTAGTTAATAAAAAGAATAAAATAAAAAATTATTAAAAGATAGAAATTGAATTAAGCAACTGGCAGCTGAGAGACATTTACAGCTTCATTGCAACTCCTCTAAAACAGAGGTACAACTTGTTGCGGAAATTCCGCATTTCCGTGAGCGGAGGCGAGATTCTATGTATACCACCTTAGTTCAGATTTACGCTGTGCGGAAATAAGTGGTGTATGGAGGTCATATACAAAACGGATATAGCACATGTATCGAGCGTCGATGTGTTATTTGACGTTTGTATTTCAGCGTGCCATGGGTTACCCTTTTTTAGTGTTCCGTGTCAGAATTGGCAACAAGGAAAATTTATGACGACACTGTAGTGTATGTCACTGTGATAGGATACAGAGTGGAAAGGCTCCGAAATTATTTGAAGCACTTTTTTTGATTGGCTATAAGCTCATCACTTCTCAACCATCTCGTAAAGTTATATTTTATAGATATATATACTTATAATTTAATTCATTAATTCATTAAACCCCAAGCGAACGCCGGCGTTCGCGCACCTATTGTCTTTCAATTGTGTCTGTGATTTCCACGAAATTTCATTTGAAATAAGCAGTACCTTTGTACTCTTTTATCTGTATTTGTCCATTTCATTTTTAAGTGACTGTATGTGTACATAAATGAATTAATAAATAGTTACTTCTAGGTTTGATCAATAAGGCTACGCGACGTTTCCTAGGTTTGTGGATCTTCTCTGAACCGTCCCATACGTTTAAAAGGTCTCAAAAGAGTCAAATTCATCTCTCCATCTTTGACTTGGTCCGCCACAATGTCACTTTGCGTTTAATGATAATAATTAAAATGGCACGTTTGGCGCAGTGACTAGGCGGTTAACTACTGCACTGCATGTCTCAGGCTCGATTCCCGCATGAAACATATTTGTACGGTCTACAGATAGATGTTAAAATTCTATGTGTCTTGCGTATGTGAATTACTTTTTGTTTGTGAACGTCGATTCTTAGTGTGGGAAACTTAAACTGTATTAAAAAAAAAAATAGGACCCAATAACTGGCTCTTTTAGCCCACAGCTCATCTGACACGCCTTAGGTGGTTGGTGGATTTAGTCAATACAATTCTGAGATTCCTTCTCCCTCCACCTAGAGAGGAAAGACTTATTTGATGATTGCTTAGGTACTGAAAAAAATCCCATCTTAAAAATAAATACGATATAAAAATATAAAGCAGTATCTAATAGTAATAGCAACCTCAAAAAATATAACACACTATTGTCTTATCCAAATATTTTGCTTTTAACTCTATACACAACTGCCACATTTCTGCTCCTAGAAAATTAAGTTTAAAGCAGAAATATTTCAACAGCTGCCTCCTGACTCCGGATGGATGTTTCACTCAGTTTTTTTAACTGAAAACAATGTTAAATGTCCGTGAAAAATTTCTGAAATTCGGACTAACTTGTTTGCAATGCGGCGCGATAAAAGAACTAGGTTTGTGTTAGCAGTTCACTTTGTTGCTTTTAAAATTGTTATTGTTTAATCTTTTTGCGGATTTGTGAGAGAGCAGAGCGGAGCAGTGGCGGCTGAGTGGTAATGGCTCCGACTTACGAGATGTAAGTAGCGGGTTCAAACCCTGCCAGGCGCATTACTTTGTGTAAACTATTTCATCACCACTGCTCTCAAAACGGAGAAGGAAAACATCCTGAGGAAACCGGTATGACCTAGAACCAAAAATTCGAAGATATGTGACACCCACCAACCCGCACTGGGCCCACGTGGTGGAGTACGGCCCATTCCCTCTCCTAGAGAGGAGGCCTGAGTCCCAGCAGTGTGAACATTAAAAAAGGCTGATGATAATGATGTGTAGTTTTTTTTAATCCAAATGCCAAAGGATTAGGGCCAAAGGATTTCCATGGTTCTAGAACGCAAAGGGCAACTGAATGAACAGGTGTGGTTTTAGTCAGTAAAAGTCTGACACGCTCTCCAGCTCCAAACTAGAGTGGAAGAAGTCATTAGATATCTTTTTGCGAGCAATGTGTCTTTTTTTATGGTGGGAAAAATCATCCAATGACAACCCCCGCTCTTGGGCGGAGCGGGAGATAGTGTCAGTCTCTTACTGACTAAACGACCCACCCTGTTCCTTCTAGCCTTCATATCGGGTCTCGAGTTCCCTTTCGGATAACCTGGCCCCAGTAGGCTTCGACCCAGCTGGGTCCCTGCTGTTGCTGACAACTCCTTGAGGCACGCGGGAACAGTGCGCGCCGTCGACGACTTGGGCTTGGTGAGCAATGTATCTTGCCCATTGCCAATTAAGTTTGGCGGTTCTCCGAGATAAGTTGGTAACCTTGGTTCTCCTGCGGATATCTTCATTTTTGATGTGATCACGCAAATGTGATTTGCTGGTTTGTGTAGTTTTTAAACCTAGATGCTTATTAGAGCCATGTGATGACTTCTGAAAAGGTAACTTGTAGTTCTTAAACACAAAGGCATCTGAAGGAACGTAGGTATAGTTTTAACAAAAGTCTGACCCACACTAGAACGGCATAAGTTATAGTTGATTTCCCACCTCAAAAATGTCATAATGTATGTCAGCTCTTAAATAATGACCTATTCATAGATATAATATCAAAGTAAATAAAATAAAAATTAGTGAAGAAAATATGCGGTCTACTGAAAAATATTTTGTATAATATTTTTAGCCATCTCCTGTGTGGATTTTTCAAAAAAGGACTACAAAGTAGTTTACCTATGATACGCAGCAAAACTTTTTTTTTAGAAAAATTTTAAAAGAAGGAGATTTCGCGCGTGAAAGGGCAAAAAAGGTCCGAAGCAAAGTACCGTCCGTAGCAAAAAAGGGCAAAAGAACACGTTTGTTATATGGGAGATGCTGACTTTAGCATTTGTTGTTATAACGTCACTAGCTTTTGCCCGCGGCGTCGCCCGCGTAAGTACATTAAATATAGCCTATGTCACTCCTATCAGCTTTCTATCGGTGAAAAAATTTTACCAATCGGACCTGTACTTCCAGAGATTACCCCCTACATACAAACTTACAAATTTAACTCTTTATATTAGTATAGATTAGAACTACGCGGTATCTTCTCATCCAACATGCCACAGTGTCTCAAGACGAAAGTCTATGACCAGTGTGTGTTGCCAGTGATGACATATGGATCCGAAACGTGGTCGCTCACAATGGGAATCATCAAAAGGCTTAAAGTCACCCAAAGAGCAATGGAAAGGGCTATGCTCGGAGTTTCCTTGCGTGATCGAATCAGAAATGAAGATATCCGCAGGAGAACCAAGGTTGCCGACATAGCACAAAGAATCGCCAAACTTAAGTGGCAATGGGCAGGGCACATTGCTCGCAGAACAGATGGCCGTTGGGGCCGAAAGGTTCTGGAGTGGCGACCGCGTACCGGAAAACGCAGCGTTGGAAGGCCTCCTACAAGATGGACTGACGACCTGGTGAAGGTAGCGGGAATCCGATGGATGCGGGACGCACATGATCGTTCGTTGTGGCGACGCTTGGGGGAGGCCTATGTCCAGCAGTGGACGTCTGTCGGCTGAAATGATGATGATGATGATGAGATTAGAAATATATCATGTGTGAAAATTTTAACTGTCTAGCTTTCACAGTGCATGAGATACAGCCTGGTGACAGACAGATGGACAACAGATTCTAACTTAGAGTTCCATTTTTACTCTTTAGGTACGGAACCTTAAAAACAAATAATTTTAGTTCATATAAATACTAACAATTTTAAGGGGTACAATCGTTCATTTGTAATTATTATCGATTTCTACCACATTAACGAAATTACCAATACTAATCAATGAGCACGTAATTGCTAATATATTGCGCCAACCGTCCGTCAAATTAGCCTGTATGCGGACGCCATATTGATTTTATGGTAATTTCATTTTAACACTGTGGAAACTCATCACTTTGTCGATGCTCGATAGCCTATCTATCGGTAATGAACGGTCTTTATTTATGAAGGCTTAACACTCAATCGCCCGAAGGGAATATTGTATTTTATAAATATGGCTGAAAAAGGTTGTAGAATGAAAAAATACTATAAGGAATGTTGACGCCAGATTAGAAGTTTTCGGAACAAAGTATAAAGCCCTACATATATTCGGATATGTGAGGCTTTACACCTCTTTATCATTAGGAAAGACCCTCCAACCAGACGAGTGTGATGTCTAGTTTAGACACCTGCCCGATAAATGATTTTGGGCTGTTATTTACGGGTGTAATTCTGCGATGCATTTCCTAGTTTTTAGTTCTTATATAGCGCCATAGATGTAGCTACACAAGTTTCGTGGATGAAGAGGGAGAAGGAAGCTAAAGAAAAGATGGATGAAATATGTGATGAGTGATATGATAGAAAAGGGAGTTAGTGATAGCGTGATGGTTAACAAGATAGACTGGATGAAAAAAGTGTAACGGCGACCCTAAGTTACAAGGGATAAGGGCAGGCAGATGATGATACTTTGGTGATCATGGTAGTCATCATTCATCATCATCATTTCAGCTGATACACGTCCACCGTTGGACATAGGCCTCCCCCAAGCGTCGCCACAACGAACGTTCCTGTGCGTCCCGCATCCATCGGTTTCCCGCAACCTTCAGGTCCACCAGGTCCGGTCGTGTCACCATCCAACCGTCCGTTAATCGTCTGGACCAAGCCCAAGTCGACAGCGCGTAGTGTCCCACGCGCGCCTTAAGAGATGTCAGCAAACCATAGGGGCCCAGCAGAGTCGAAGCCTACTGGGGCCATGGGTTTGCTTCTAAAAGGAAAATCCGGCCCTGGAATGCAAGACAACGAAGGAACAAAGGAATGGGTTTTAATCAGTAAAAGTTTGACACACCATTCAGATCCCCCTAAGGGCTGATATCATGATTGATGATTGGATGATTTCTCACCTAAAAACAAAAGGTCCGGTCGTGTGAAGAATAACTGCAGCCACGTATGAGTTGGTATTGCAAAATGCTGCCTAGTAGATTTGGACTCAATAGAAAAGGGTGAGAAAAGGCAATCCAGATTTGGTTAACATCTATCTACAAAGTTCTTTTGTATTTTACAGCTTTAATTTTGAAGAGTTTGCGCAGGAATCACATGTCTTTTGGATGCGACAGCATAAGGTGACTACTCATTTTGAGGTCATCCTTTTTTATCACGTCGGAGTCACCAGTTTGGAGGTATGCAGAATAAAGAGTAAAGTCCCACATACCTCCGTTGGAAAGGGAGAATCCTCTGACTAGACAGGTGTTATATCTGGTGGGCAACTGCCCGACAGATGATTCTGGGCTGTTCTATGTGTTCAAATCGCACGGAGAACTATAATAGCATGATGCAGAATTAGTTTTTATGTGATGCCATAGATGTCACTACAGTTCTATACTTGAATGGAAAATGAAACTCGTTTCTCTAACTAGACCCTTTTCTCAAGATCGTGTAATGGTATTAATTTCAAATTAAAACAGAATACTCAGGTGTCTAAACACTTAGATCTGTAAAAAATTTATTTTGTTAACTTAGAAGTTTGTCACATTAGTGATCAACAAATCAATCAATTAGTGATCAAGTGAAAAGATACGGTCGTTACTACCGCATGATTTGACACACGCAAGAGAATCAACGTACGGGTACTTCCCGTTGAAGTAGAATGCTTAATTAAATTTAAAGACGAGCAATGTGTTGTAGCACAAATGTATGAGATTAACAGATTTTCAAGAGTAAGGTTTTATACACTTCTTCTTCTTCTCCTGTCGATTTGACTCAAATTTGGTCCGACCTATATTTAGCCATTTGGACAGCTCTTTCTGGCTGGCTTCGTTTAAATCATGGAGGGTGCAGGTAGTTGTGCATGCAGAAAAGGAGGTGACACATATCCTGTGAAGGGGTCTCCACACTAGCACTGTATTTGCAATGGGTCAAAGAAACCTCATTTGGCCAGATCATTTTTGCAGCGGCCAACCTGAGTCCGCAGTCGGTTCAGAGATTTCCAAATTGGTTACTCCAGTTCGTGTCCCGGTGACAGATATTCTGCCGGAGAGATGAAGTTTGGAGGAGTGGGATATCTTTTCCTCCACAGTTCGCATCTCTGGTCGTACCGCTGTTCTCCGAGAAGATCGTAATTCGAAAAAAAAATTTGCGGCTCTTTAAGCGGGACATTACACCTACAAGTTTATACGCAACCTTTAGTGCGCGAGTCCGACTCATTCTTAGCCGGTTTTCATGAAAACGAGTTGTTGAATTTTCGTATTAAACATGTCACTGAGAGCCTTTATCAACCTGTTAAAGTATAACTATAAACATAGCCAACTCTAGGACCACTCGCTTAGAAAATGTCATCATTTGCTTGATAGACGAATTTATTTATTGCCCACTTACATTTACGGTATACATCACACATATAAATAAATCGCTTCCCTTGCTCTGAGGAGAGAGAGAGAAAAAAATACTTTACATTGTAATTTCATATACAAAAGAACTCAAAATAACAATAATAATAGCGTGATGATGATGAATATTAGTCATTGCACGATAACGTCATCGGTACCACAAATATCTCCAAAATCAATGCAAAGGTCAAAGGCTTAACACAGATCAAGCTTCCACGTAATACTACCTTTAATTAAACACAAAGCATGTATGTCCAACTCAAAGGTAGAAACGACAAAAGGGTCATTGTTTGCTGTAGGATATATTCGAAATACTGGATGAATATGATGATGCGAGCATCGATTCTCGTTTCAATCGAGATTTTCGAGTTCTACGAAAATCGATTTTGGCTTTAGAGTAAGTTTTAATCTAGATTGATGATTGAATTTTAAGGGCTTGACTATAATTTAGTCTTTGATTGATTACCGTGTCGTTTAGTCCCGACACGGTTTATTCAACTTTTCTCTAGTCTTTTAATAGTAATTTTTTTTTATTAGTATAAACTAGTGCTTGACTGCGATCCCGCCTGATGGTAAGCAGTGATACAATCGTTAATGGTGAGGCGCACTAGTTTATTAAGAGCCTATTTACTCTTGCCTTAAAGACACCTAAATTTGCTTTTGTTGTAGGGTTCCGTACCCCAAAAGGAAAAAAATGGAACCCTTGTAGGATTACTTTATCGTTCGTCCGTCCGTCTGTCTGTCAAGACCCATTATCTCAGGAATGCGATGAGGTATCAAGTTGAAATTTAAACCATAATACTTTAAGAGGCTGCTTTTCCAATCGCCTATCGTAAACATCGAGCATGGTTTAAAAGCTTGTTACCTACTTCATCTAACGCAATCCAACGTGATGTTTGACGAAAAGTGAACGCAAAAGACCGTCCGGTAACTGTCCGGACCAAGACCAAGTCGTCGACGGCGCGCACTATTCCCGCGCGCCTCAAGGAGTTGTCAGCAACAGCAAGGGCCCAGCTGGGTCGAGGGCCTACTGGGGCCAGGGTTAGTTTCGAAAGATAGCTCGAGCCCCGGTATGAAGGCTTGAAGGAATGGGGTGGGTTTTTAGTCAGTAAGAGTCTGACACTATCTCCCGCTCCGCTCAAGAGCAGGGGTTGTCATTAGATGATTTTCCCACCATAAAAGAAAAAACTGAAAAACTATTCCACATGATTTTTTTACGGAAACGAAAAAAAGGTTAGCATCTCCATATAAACTATGCAATCAAGTCTATAATCTTGTATGGAGAGCCCGATTTTTTTTTCGTTTCAGAAAAAAAAAGACGTGTGGCACTCGGGGACTGCCGCGGTAAAGCTATTGCATAGCATTTTTATCAACTTATGCAATAATAATTATTTATTTATTTTATTTATACAGTATTTTTTTTCCTTTGTTTTTTTTCTTTGATATTAATTGAAGTTACACTTTCACACATTGAATTGAATTTTGATTGATTGTTCACTCATTTGTTTTCTTATCGGTCACCACGCTCAAAAAACAAATGAGTGGGGGGTGATAGGTTATTTTCGTTACGGAATTTCTGGATTCGGTCTCCACGCTCAAGGCCCGCGATAGAAGCTAAGCAATAGCTTAAAACAGGAAGGATGTCAGTTTCGTCTACTGAGCAAGCATGTGTCTCCGCAAACTTCATACAGTATTGTTCTCTACACTAATAAAGAGACTATAAAGAGGTAAAGTTTGTTTTTTTGTTTTTATATTTTTTGATAGAAAGCTGCTTTATTCCTGAGTGACATAGGCTATATTTTGTGTACGCGAACGAAGCCGCGGGCAAAAGCTAGTACAGTATAAGGGACAGCCCTTACACCCTGTATACTGTATGATAATAATTTGCTCATAAATTAAACAAAATCGAAAGGACCATTATGATCTCATAAATGAACACCAATATAAATAAATGTCTTCCCATTATCTTTTCTCCCAAAGTTAACGGCTCTTAGAAACGTTCAATGGCAACATTAAAAGGTCAACGGCCTCTGGTCATGACCCCTGAAACGATAAGTAGGTATTAAGAATGACTTAGATGAAATTACATAACGTTGGGATCCTCCGAAGATAAGTCTGAGGGTATTATCAAATATCTACATTCTACGGGTCATAAAAGAAGATAATAATTTAGGGTCCTTTTTTATGCTGCAGATGAATTTTTCTTCAGATACTTAGAGCTCTAGCTCGTTATTTTTGTCGTGGCTAGATATCATTTCATGATATGACCAACTAAAATAGGCTTTTTTTTTTTTTTTTCGATGGGAAAAATCATCTTATGACAACCCCCGCTCTTGGACGGAGCGGGAGATAGTGTCAGACTCTTACTGACTAAAAAATCCATCCCGTTCCTTCAAGCCTTCATACCGGGGCTCGACCATTATGACCAACTAAAATAGGCCAGATCGTTGAAGCGTTAACATTCGATAATATTTATTTATTTATTTATGAAAACTTCATGCAACACGTAGGTACAAAGGCGGACTTAATGCATTAGGCATTCTCTACCAGTCAACCTAGGGTGGAGAAGAGAAAACATGGCAGGTGCATAAAAAAAGAGAATAGATTAATAAGAAAACCAGGGAAAAAATATATATTATATATAATTATAAGGAAAATGAAAGGATTTTTGAGACTACTCCGCTATTTGTGTAGAAAATAAAACCGTAACTTCCGCTTAAATGTGGACTGACTGGTGGCCGTCCTGATGTAAATCCTCGTTTGGCCATATCATTGATGTAGGATTTCAATGATAATAAAAGGTTTAAAGAAAGTAGGCCAAACGAAGATTGAAATATCATCACACTTTAACGTAAGACGATCCGCCCAGTTTTACTTGGGGGATTTCAGAAAATGATCAATTTCTTAAATCCGGCCACGATATTTAAATTGCATGTATTTTTTTTTTGTTTCAGTGGAAAATCTACTCTACCAACCTTACCTTACTATAATCTACGCACCAGCAGATACAGCATAAGAAGGCTTCCCACAAGGTAGTCCGACGAACTGGTAAGGGTCAGATACGACCAATTCACCTAGTACACAGATTTATTTTTCCGTGGTAGGAAAATCATCTAATGACATCCCCCATTCTTGGGCAGAGCGGGAGATAGTCTCAGATTTTTACTGAATGTATTAGATAGAACAACGAAAACTTGAAGATTTGTTTTTGGTAAATGAATTATGTTGTGTAAGAAATCATAGAACAAAAGTTGTTACACAGTCCTGCAAGGTTGTTGGTGCTTTACAAATAAACCTGTATTAGTGTGATAATATTAAATCATAGGTATTCGGATTAACATTTAACTAAAATAATTTTTAACTGTTTTTCACCATCCCCGACTTACGAGTTGTAGGTCGCGGGTTCGAGCCCAGCCAGGCGCATTACTTTGTGTAATTTATTTCATCACCACTGCTCTCAAAACGGTGAAGGAAAACATCGTGAGGAAACCGGCATGTCCTAGAACCAAAAATTCGAAGACATGTGACATTCACCAAACCGCACTGGGCCCGCGTGGTGGATTACGGCCCATTCCCTCTTCTAGAGAGGAGGCTTGAGTCCCAGCAGTGGGAACATTAAAAAGGCTGGTGATGATGATGATGATGATTCGGATTAACATTTTAGTACAATCATTTTTAATCGTTTTCCAACATAGGATACATGGCCGAAATTCTGAATTATGCTAATGCTTTTGCTGTTATGTTAACTCGTTGCCTTTTGATATACTAAATTTACCTATTTATAATCATTTGATGATTTGATTCAGGAATTACATTACTGGTCGTATTGCTCGTTTGTTCACTTGAGGATTTGTCCGTAATAATCCGAAATCCCCTGCCGCAGTCTGTGTTTCCTGATGGCTACAACCCGGGAATCTTTAAGTCAAGAGTGAATAAGTTTCTTCTAGGTAAGCGTGCTTCATCGTCGACCGTATCGTCGCTTTCCATCAGGAGAGATAGCGGTCAAGCGCGAACCTATCAACAATAAAAAAAAAATGCGTTAAGACCTCGTGGTAGCATAGATATAAAAGTGTTAAAGCAATCAGACACAAAGAGGTTTATAAAGTTTACTAATAACTACGTTATTCATTGTTTATATATTTGTATTTGTTGAACGACAGAATGTGAACCCTGAAAAGCTCCTGAATAAACAGGCAAAACATTTCTTCTAGGCAAGCGTGCTCCATCGTCGGCCACATCATCGCTTACCATCAGGTGAGATTGTGGTCAAACGCGAGCCTATCCATTATAAAAAAAAAAAAAAAAATTTACATGATCTATATTTTTTTTCTTTTACTTTTTCTTTCTTTTTACAGTTGTGTCCCACTGCGGCTCTCATTATAAATTTTGTATCAGAAGTGCATTTACACTCACACACAAGACCCAATCGGAAAAACGACCTACCTTTTTCAACCTCTTTCTAATATTATTTTAATCATCATCATTTTAGCCGATACACGTCCACTGCTGGACATAGGCCTCCCCCAAGCGTCGCCACAACGAACGTTCCTGTGCGTCTTGCATCCATCAGTTTCCCGCAACCTTCACCAGGTCATCGGTCCACCTTGTAGGAGGCCTTCCAACGCTGCGTCTTCCGGTACGCGGTCGCTACTCCAGAACCTTTCGGCTCCAACGGCCATCTGTTCTGCGAGAAATGCGCCCTGCCCATTGCTACTTAAGTTTGTTAATTCTTCTTTAATTCTTTATTGTACACTATAGCAACAAAAAATAAGTGGATAGCAAAGTTCATGTACATAGGCGAGCTTAACTCAAAGTTGAGTTTTCTTCCAGCAAACCATTGAGCGATAGAGAGAGTTGACATTAGAGGGTAGGGTCCAGTGTACAATTTTAAAATTAGAAATATTGTGAATAAAATAATAATACATAAACAAATATACCTACAAATCAAATCAAATCAAATCAAAACATTTATTTCAAATAGACCATTTACAGGCACTTTTGAATAGTCAAATGTCGGTCAGTCCAAGAAAAGTGAAGCTAAATTGCACGTTCCAAAGAGTAGGTCTCTATGGAGAAGAACGTGCAAGAAACTCCATGGACACTCTTTTAAATCATATTATGTGTTACATATAATGCTTGGTTACATATTACTTGTTGCTTCTATCATGTGAGCACAATGTCGATAATGAAATAAAAAATGTAAAATAATTAAAAGATAGAAACTGAATTAAGCCACTGGCAGCTAAGAGATGACCAGTCCCATCTGACGGCACCCGTTCACGAGCATGACGCGTGCATCAGCCCCACTCAGCTCAACCATTTTGAAGGGAACTGAACGACCCAATAACACGTGCCACCAACAGCGAGACATTTGAGTGAGCATGACAAACTCTCAACTGCCATGCTCGTAATGTCAAAAAAGAAGTTGTAACCTAATAAAAATGCTCCATGGTGCTTCACATTCACAAACTTGGAAAAAGTGCTTCTACATTATACAATGCAATTGTGTCTTTCAAATTAAAAATAATAATATTAGTTTCCAACTAATCAACTAATTAGTACGCCCTAGTGGTAGTGGAGCTGGACCAGCATTGAGCCAAGCATTTTTATCTTGAATATAATCCTCCAACTTATAATATGCTTGCCTGCATAGTGTGCGTTTAATACAAGATTTAAATTTCGTTTCATTGAGTTCTAATATTTGGGGTGGTATTTTATTATAACATTTCAAACAGTACCCCATGAAAGAAGAGGCCACTTTAGCCAGTCTGAAACCTGGTTGAACTAATTGATCCCTATTTCTTGTAACATAATTATGTCTATCGCCTCTTTTGCTAAAAAGATGAAGATTTTTTCTAACATACATGATGTTTTCATAGATATATTGACAAGGTACCGTCATTATGTTAATATCTTTAAACAGTTCCCTTAAAGAATCGCACCGGCGGAGATTGTAAATAGCTCTGATGGCTCTTTTCTGTAATATAAAGATTGACTCGATGTCTGCAGCCCGTCCCCATAGTAAGATACCGTACGACATGACACTATGAAAATAACTAAAATAGACTAGTCTAGCGGTATCAACATCCGTAAATTGGCGGATTTTTCTAACAGCATATGCAGCCGAGCTAAGCCGTCCTGCAAGAGATGTTAAGTGAGGACCCCATTGTAGCCTAGAGTCAAGCGTAATCCCCAAGAAAACTGTTTTATCAACAAATTCTAGTTTCTCATTGTTCAATACTATGTCGCAATCACTACTTATGACATTTGGTAAGGAAAATCTTATGCATTTAGTTTTTTTCCCATTTAGAACTAGATTATTAGCAGTGAACCAGTTTTGGACCTGCAATAAAGCGTTATTTTCATCGTCAAGATTATTAGTCCTTCTATTTATCTTAAAAATCAAAGAAGTGTCGTCAGCAAACAACACCATATTAAGTTTATTTTTCAGCAAATAGGGTAAATCATTAATATAAACTAAAAATAAAAAAGGACCTAAAATTGAACCTTGGGGTACCCCCATTTTCACATTTAATCCCGACGAATTGACACCGTTTATTTGAACTAGTTGCTGTCTGTCATTCAAATACGATTTTAATAAGCTTAACGCTGCTTTGCCTAGTCCGTAATGCTCCAGTTTCAGGAGTAATGTTTCATGAACCACACAATCAAACGCCTTAGACAGGTCGCAGAAGATGCCTATAGCATCTTGTGCCTCCTCCCACGCATTAAAAATGTGTTTTAGTAAGGAGACACCAGCGTCAGTTGTACAACGCCCTTTGGTGAAACCATACTGTTTATCGTGTAAGATGTTATTGGTGTTAAAATGATTAAGCATTTGATTTAACATCACCTTTTCAAATATCTTGCTAAAAACCGGCAAAACGGACACCGGCCTATAATTATTAGTGTCTTTACTGTCTCCGGATTTAAAAAGTGGTATCACTTTACTATATTTCATTAGATCCGGAAAGACTCCTTGATCTATACACAAATTAAATATTAACGCTAAGTACGGCGCTACAGTCTCAATAATTGAGGTACAAACTTTGATAGACATACCCCATAGATCTTCTGTCAATTTAATCTTGATTTCTTTAAAAGCTTTTATTACTGTTATGGGGTTTATATGTTTAAAGTTAAATTCAGTCGAACAGGCTGCAACGTTCGCCTGTAATAAACCAAAAGCATGCGATGGCGACGAATTTAGGGCTTCAGTAGTTTTAATTGGAATGCTGGTAAAGAAATTTACAAATTCTTCTGCAACTAGTTTGTTATCGCTAATAAGACCATGATGAGTCTCCAATGTGTAATCATTATTATTTCTTTTGTTTCTGTTGGTTTCATTATTTATTATATTCCAAACCGTTTTTATTTTATTATCTGCTGTTTTAACTTTGTTGCTGATGTATAAGGCCTTAGCTGCCTTACAAGTATTTTTAAACATTTTAGAATAAGTAGCAACATATTTATTAAAAGTTTCAGTGTTAATAATAGGCTTAAGGCCATACAACACGAAAAGTCTTTCCCTACTTATTCTGATTCCTTTAGTTGCCCAGTCACTAAATCTAAACTTAGGGCAGATAGTTTTAGTTTTTTTCTCAAACGTCTGATTAAACTCCTTTTGAACTACCGAAAAAAAATTTTTATACAAAATATTACCATTGTTTTCTGCAAGGTTCCAATCACCCAACCTGCTAGTTAAAGTGCTATTAAATTTATTTAGTTTACCGGATGTTATTGGTCTGAATTGTATCTGCACTTGTTGTATTGGTAAGTTGGATTCAAATGTTACCATTAAGCCGCTATGATCAGAAGGCAGATAATTTACAATGGCTTTTTCTAAATACTTGCAGCAACAAAAAACATTATCGTTACATGTAGCAGTAGTTGTCGTTGTTCGAGTTGGTTCAATAAACACATTTGATAAATTAAATGATTTGAAAAGATTTAATAATCTACTGCTATCTGAATTATTTTCTAAAATATTAACATTAAAGTCTCCGCAGATAATTACTGGTTTATTACCAGTTGAAAGTTTAGCCATAACATCTTCCATGACTGACTCAAAAATAGAGTAGTTTTGATAATTAGGGGGCCTGTAAACGCACACTATGACATGCCTATCCAGCTCAACACACGACACTTCAATGCTATGTTCAACGGACAGTGCAACTATATCTTTACGAGTTTTAAATTTGATACTATTTTTAATAAGGATTAATGAACCCCCACGTAACATTGACTTTCGGTTAAAACAACTGCCCACATTATAATTATCATAATTAATTAGCATTTCAAAATCCTTTAACCAATGCTCAGTAAAAAAAATAATGTCAAACATAGTTTTTTCTAAGAATAATTCAATTTCCAATTGTTTTGCAGAAAAACCCTGAATGTTTTGAAGAAACATATTAAAGGATTTTTGCTTACCCCCTGTAGCTTGAATGCTAGAAGATACTTTATTTTTAAGTTGACATACATTGCCAACATCAGTACCAACTGTTGTCTTATTACCTAGTTTAAAATATTAGTACTATTACTAATGGTGCAACTGATTACTGGGTACGCCGACATACTGCTTATGTCTGAGTTAATATTAACTGCTAATAGCTGCGCTATTTGACGTCTTAATATAATAGGCAGGTACACAGTATACCTGGTCGAAAAAAGTTTATCAACAAAATTGTTGATGTCAAAAAAGAAAAACTTATCACTATGATGACTAACTAAAAAATGCATATGCATATTTAGCATATGTATGTACTTATTTTGTCTGTCTGACAAGTGCTCAAAGTAAGGAAAAGCGCACAAAATTATCTTCCTACAATTTATCTTCAACAGCTCAGTGACATTATTGGTGATGTCATCTGTCTTCACATTTAAGCTATTACCCACAAATACAGTTAGAATAGCGTTGGGATCATATACTTGCTGATTAACTAATGACATTATGTGATGGTAGGAAGCTTGAGGTGTGCAATAATTTTGAGAAGGAAAAGGGAGTTTTTTACTAACTAATTGCCCTAATCCTCTTCCTATACTATCTGAAAATATAATTGATTGATAATCCCTACCGTTATGAGAGGAAAAATTACAATTTTCTGAATCTACCCCTTGAGTTAATTCATGCTGAATGTGGGGTACCTGGTCGGGAATACAGTCCTGAGCACTGATGGGCTGGGATGAGTTCTCCGTTACCACAAGTTGGAGGCCAGCCTGGTTAAATTCTTTCTGACAAGTGCATTGGTTGTTTCTTAGAGTAAGAGAGTCTACTTTGTCCACCAACTCATTTGTAGCCAGAATATGTTCCTTTATTTGGTTCTTTGAACATACATATTTGTTATAAATTGATTTAAGGGAGTTATCAAGAGTCTGTATTTCAGACTGTAAGCGCTGAGTGTCAATTTGATAAATATATATACTGTCTTCTAACTTAATCTGGTAATTATTTAATTGATTAATCAAGTTAACACGTTCTTTCCGCAGTTGAATATTTTTGGAAAAGTGTTTTTGTTGTTTCTTGTGGTTTTTACATTTTTTAATGATTTTATTCAATTTAGCATATTTTTTAATTTTATTTTGACTAAGTTTGTAAGATTTATTTTGTTTTAATATGGAATCTTCTGTAAGATCAATTGTTACTAAGGCATGAGGGTTATATTTTGAATTTATTAATTCATCATATAAACGGTTAGTCTTCTCAGTCTGAGTACATTCCTTTTCCTTCTGCAATTTAAGAATAAGACTATTAGCATGAACTAATTCATCCTCAAGATCCCTAACCTTACACAAAGCCTCCTCATACAAGTCGCTACAGTTTTTGAAACCATCCGTGACCGCTCGCAGTTGGTCGCGTTCATCAACAACATCCTGGTATTGCTGACTAAGGCCTACCAACTCTTGTTTAAGGCATGTATTTTTAAAGATTATGTTCTTTATTTCCCTCTCACTCTCCTCATTCTCCTGCAATATTTGCTGGCACTGGAGTTTGGATTCTTTGAGCTCCTGGAGGGCATTTTCCAATTTAAGCTGCATATCCTGAGCTGTTGCCTTACGGGTCATCGTAGGCATGATTTCAGAATAAGTTACTGTAAATAGAAAAAGAAAAGAAACAGTGAGAACCAAGAAGATGACAAAATAAAGAAAAGTTGGAAAAGAATGGGGAAAAAATTAAAACAAGAAAGTACAGTTCAGTAGGGAAATGAGGTAGACTGCTGACTTTGCTTGAAAAGCTAATAATTATTGAGTTTTCTAGCTTTTCATTGCTTTATGATATTACTTTTACTTAATGTGGGTAAGTTGATTAAAATGTGAAAGTCTGGTTTAACAGATTTTTTATCAAATAATGACCAATATTACAATTCAAAATACAGACAAAAAGCGTTGTTGACCAGTATAATATTACCGGAATAAGTTAAAATGAATCAAATTATGAAATAGAACGTCGATGATTTGTTTTCTACAATGTAAACAAAACTATTTCGAACAATGAGCTTAGTGTTAAGTGAAGTAAATTGAAAAAAATAAAACTTGTAAGATCGTGTTTAAACTTAAATTAACGAGTGTGTTATTATAAATAAAAATATAAGTAAATAATACTCCCCGTGAAATTCCGTAGTTCAAACGTCAGCTGTTCGTTACCGGTGACAACTTGTTGGCACCAAAAACTCGTGTTTTACAAGATATTTTACCACGAAAACGATAATCCTGACGATTTATGCAATTATATTATGGTTATACAAACAATTACACATTAATTACACTTAAATACTATTTAAATTAAATTTTAAAATACGGAGTACAAATTTGACATGTCACTGGGGCAGTGTTGCCAGCCAACCCGACCAATACATACATAAATACACACATACTTTATATACTATAAATATATATATATTCTATGTCATTGTGAAAGGAAATGCTCTTTAATTTTCCTCTTGAAGACATCTAAAGAAGGGCTGTCACGTAAGGAGTGTGGGAGGGAGTTCCAAAGACGCACTGCAGTTACAGAGAAGGAACCATCGTAACGGCTAGAAGTGTGAAACGGAGTACGAAGAAGAAGAGAATTGGCAGTGCGACAGGGTTTACCCCTCGGGACGAAGTACTCAAAGCGTTCACGAAGGTATTGTGGAGAATTAGGGTTGTGCAGGATAGTGTAGAGAAGAGATAGGATATGGGCATCACGCCGACGCCGAATCGGCAACCACTTCAATCTGGTCCGAAACTCCGACACATGGTCGTATTTGCGGAGGCCGAAAATGAAGCGGATGCACAAGTTCTGCAGTCGCTCGAGTTTGTTTAGGAGAACCTCCGTTGCATCGAGAAAACAGACATCCGCATAGTCTATTAGCGGTAGAAGAAGAGATTGCGCAAGGGTGACCCTAGTATGAAATGGTAGGAATTTTTGGAGACGTTTAAGGGACTGAAAAGAGTAGAAGACCCTCCTACTAACATCAGCTATATGAACATCCCAAGAAAGGTTAGTATCTATATGGACGCCTAGATTCTTAGCACTTTTCGAGTAAAGTATAGGTACTGAGTCATAAACTACTGGTGGGAGAGACTGGTGATTCTGTAAACTAAGCATATATCTGCCACCAATAATGAGCGCTTGAGATTTCTTCGTGCTATGTCGGTAACCTTAGTTCTCCTGCTTAATGTATTGATGTATTAAATAAGTTGGATCTTGAATATGAGTACTGCAGTCCTTTTCGGGACGGAGCTGTCAGATATCAGCTGGATGCACTTGAGTCAATTGAGAAGTGAACCAATAGGATCATTGGCAATATTTAAAGTTTCAAAGTCACGAGCAGCGATGATTAATTTTTAGCCTGCCGGTTTTCTATCGATTGCAATTCGGAGTGTGTGCGTCGGAATCGCATAATTAAGCCAAGTCCATTCCATCATCGGACTACCAGACGCACGGCAATGCGCCACTGGTGGAAATGGTTGACGTTCCACCCATAAGCTTCAATATATTTTGAGAACACATTCATTATGTGTACAGCAAACACGTGGAATTGACTGAAGTCTGTGTTTCTGGATAGCTACAACTTCAAGTCAAGAATGAATAGATTACTTCTAGGTAAGCGAGCTTCATCGGCGGCCACATCATCGCTTACCATCAGGTGGTCTTTAAGTCAAGAGTGACTAGGTTAATTTTAGGCTAGCACGCTCTATCATTGGCATCATCGCTCATCATCAGGTTACATAGTGGTAAAACGCGTGACACTCAATAATAATAACAAAAAAAGTTCGCAACTCAAAACATGACGTAAAAAATCAACAGTTTCACAAAGCCCGTTCAATCAATCAATCAAAACATTTATTTCAAATAGACCATTTACAGGCACTTTTGAATAGTCAAATGTCGGTCAGTCCAAGAAAAGTGAAGCTAAATTGCACGTTCCAAAGAGTAGGTCTCTATGGAGAAGAACGTGCAAGAAACTCCATGGACACTCTTTTAAATCATATTATGTGTTACATATAATGCTTGGTTACATATTACTTGTTGCTTCTATCATGTGAGCACAATGTCGATAATGAAATAAAAAATGTAAAATAATTAAAAGATAGAAACTGAATTAAGCCACTGGCAGCTAAGAGATGACCAGTCCCATCTGACGGCACCCGTTCACGAGCATGACGCGTGCATCAGCCCCACTCAGCTCAACCATTTTGAAGGGAACTGAACGACCCAATAACACGTGCCACCAACAGCGAGACATTTGAGTGAGCATGACAAACTCTCAACTGCCATGCTCGTAATGTCAAAAAAGAAGTTGTAACCTAATAAAAATGCTCCATGGTGCTTCACATTCACAAACTTGGAAAAAGTGCTTCTACATTATACAATGCAATTGTGTCTTTCAAATTAAAAATAATAATATTAGTTTCCAACTAATCAACTAATTAGTACGCCCTAGTGGTAGTGGAGCTGGACCAGCATTGAGCCAAGCATTTTTATCTTGAATATAATCCTCCAACTTATAATATGCTTGCCTGCATAGTGTGCGTTTAATACAAGATTTAAATTTCGTTTCATTGAGTTCTAATATTTGGGGTGGTATTTTATTATAACATTTCAAACAGTACCCCATGAAAGAAGAGGCCACTTTAGCCAGTCTGAAACCTGGTTGAACTAATTGATCCCTATTTCTTGTAACATAATTATGTCTATCGCCTCTTTTGCTAAAAAGATGAAGATTTTTTCTAACATACATGATGTTTTCATAGATATATTGACAAGGTACCGTCATTATGTTAATATCTTTAAACAGTTCCCTTAAAGAATCGCACCGGCGGAGATTGTAAATAGCTCTGATGGCTCTTTTCTGTAATATAAAGATTGACTCGATGTCTGCAGCCCGTCCCCATAGTAAGATACCGTACGACATGACACTATGAAAATAACTAAAATAGACTAGTCTAGCGGTATCAACATCCGTAAATTGGCGGATTTTTCTAACAGCATATGCAGCCGAGCTAAGCCGTCCTGCAAGAGATGTTAAGTGAGGACCCCATTGTAGCCTAGAGTCAAGCGTAATCCCCAAGAAAACTGTTTTATCAACAAATTCTAGTTTCTCATTGTTCAATACTATGTCGCAATCACTACTTATGACATTTGGTAAGGAAAATCTTATGCATTTAGTTTTTTTCCCATTTAGAACTAGATTATTAGCAGTGAACCAGTTTTGGACCTGCAATAAAGCGTTATTTTCATCGTCAAGATTATTAGTCCTTCTATTTATCTTAAAAATCAAAGAAGTGTCGTCAGCAAACAACACCATATTAAGTTTATTTTTCAGCAAATAGGGTAAATCATTAATATAAACTAAAAATAAAAAAGGACCTAAAATTGAACCTTGGGGTACCCCCATTTTCACATTTAATCCCGACGAATTGACACCGTTTATTTGAACTAGTTGCTGTCTGTCATTCAAATACGATTTTAATAAGCTTAACGCTGCTTTGCCTAGTCCGTAATGCTCCAGTTTCAGGAGTAATGTTTCATGAACCACACAATCAAACGCCTTAGACAGGTCGCAGAAGATGCCTATAGCATCTTGTGCCTCCTCCCACGCATTAAAAATGTGTTTTAGTAAGGAGACACCAGCGTCAGTTGTACAACGCCCTTTGGTGAAACCATACTGTTTATCGTGTAAGATGTTATTGGTGTTAAAATGATTAAGCATTTGATTTAACATCACCTTTTCAAATATCTTGCTAAAAACCGGCAAAACGGACACCGGCCTATAATTATTAGTGTCTTTACTGTCTCCGGATTTAAAAAGTGGTATCACTTTACTATATTTCATTAGATCCGGAAAGACTCCTTGATCTATACACAAATTAAATATTAACGCTAAGTACGGCGCTACAGTCTCAATAATTGAGGTACAAACTTTGATAGACATACCCCATAGATCTTCTGTCAATTTAATCTTGATTTCTTTAAAAGCTTTTATTACTGTTATGGGGTTTATATGTTTAAAGTTAAATTCAGTCGAACAGGCTGCAACGTTCGCCTGTAATAAACCAAAAGCATGCGATGGCGACGAATTTAGGGCTTCAGTAGTTTTAATTGGAATGCTGGTAAAGAAATTTACAAATTCTTCTGCAACTAGTTTGTTATCGCTAATAAGACCATGATGAGTCTCCAATGTGTTGTCGTTGTCGTTGTCACCACAATCCAAGGAGCCTCGTTTATTTTACTATTAAACACAGTTTAAACCTCAGCAAACAGCGACTGCTCATCAAAGGCGATCTGAGAATTAACAACGAACAACAGAACACGGTGGAACCTGCCCGTCGTAATATTTCACAGTGACGTGGCTAGACGAGATGGCTTAAGGTTGGTAAAGATCCTCGACTATTTTGAGGGTAGTTTATTAATGTCACAAGCGTTTATGTTGAGGCGTTTGTTACGAACTAGCAACCTGTTCTGACTTGCAAGGTTGCAGTTTTAGGAAGTAAGCGATATTGAAGACTACAGCTTTAGCGACTTACGTAAGCGCTCCAAGGTAAAACTTATTTATTACTTGCAGTCCCCAGTGATTCTGTACTGCTCCGCTCTCAAAGGCTGTAGTGAGTTGTTATACATATAGCCATCCTCGATAAAATGCCTAGTCAACAAAAAAATTTTTTTTCAAACTGACTGACTTTCAAACCAGAACTAACGGCTTTTGTCAGTACCTAATGTTGGACATTTGCCAAACTCGAAAAATTCACATTAGTGCCTGCTCGGTTTTGGGCCCACCACACTATGCACGAGAGGTGGATACCGTAGCTACTGGACCATCATGACACTCGTTTTATCCACACACAGACATAGTTAATTGGTGGTCTAATTGCGGTAACCATTTGACATATGACACTAGTTATTTATTAATTGGCAAACGTTCAGTATCGGATCACCTCAATTGAAATAGTTCAATCAATTTGTTACATACCGATACCGGAAATATGAATTAAAGTAAGAAACAATTTTACGTTTTCGAAAAATACCTTTACATCAATCACCGTAAGGAACATTTTTACATTTTAGGTAGAAGTCCCTTACATTAATTCATACTTCTAGTATCGATACTATTTATGGCATCGAAAATATGATACAATAGAATATTTGTTATGTGTAATTACACATGACAAATATTATAGTATAACATTAATAATGATCACTGAACTAGGAATCCATTCTTATATATTCTTTATTGTATAACAAAATACAAAGTCAAAAAAAAAAAAAAAACTGGGTAAGTGTGAGTCGAAGTCGCTCCCTGAGGGTTCTGTATCAACTTACTTATGTAAATAGGTCAATTCCCGAATGGAGTCTCGAAGATTTTTTGGAATAGTAAAAAAAGTTAAAATTTTGTGACGTAACACTAAGAATATAAGACCTTGCTTTATGTAAAATCTCAGAATTCTGGGCCAACTGGAAGTACCCTATGAATTTTGATTCCTTTGTGAGTATCCAAATGTACATTTTTTGCTACATAAACAGCCATATCTTTTTTTTTTTCACGGCGTACCCCCCTACACGTAAAGTGAGTGATTTTTTTTTTCATTTCATTTCCTTTTGTGGTTGGTACGGAATCTTAAAAATAGAACATGTGATATGGTGACACCGATGAGGTAAAGAGCGACGATGCGGTCGACGATGGAGCGCGTCTACCTAAAAAAGATTTCCGGGTTGTAACCATCAGGAAACACAGATTCTGGCAAGGAATTCCACTTCTTAGCTGTACGTACAATGAATGTGTTCCCAAAACGTTTTGTGGGAGTAGGTGGGATGGACATGGTGGACCATGTACAGGTGGCGTTCGGGTTCCCTCACTACATCACCAGTCTATGGACGATCTGTAGCTCGATTCACGTAATAAAAACCGTAACGATATCGTAGCGATTTAGTCGTTTAGAGTTTGAATGAACAGCTGCTTGAAATTCGTCGATTTAAAAAAAAATCTGTATTACATTATCCTGGTAGAATACTTATTAATGTAACTGGAAATAAGTAGATAGATCGTGAATACCGCTTTCGGATAGGACTTCGATCGAACGACTATAAAACTTCAACGATATTTGGCTGGTTTGATTTTACGTGTATCAGGCTACAGATCTCGGCAAATGTTGCTTCACCGCGAAAATCAACTCGTGCGTATATTTTTTAGCCACGAGATTCTGAACTCTATGTTAGAGAACAAAATGGGAAATAACAATATATAATTTAGACAGCAGTTAATTAGGGGTATTATTTATAATAATTATGCGTGAAAGCAAAATGTGTAATGTACGCCTCTGGTAATTGGGCGATCTATTTCCGATGACGTTTTAGTCGGGCTTAGTGTTATTTCATTTTGTGGTACATGATATTCCTAACTTTTAGTGACTAAAACCGTCTCCTAGTTCCTGCGTTACCTACCTTTCATTCCAGGGCTGGGTTTTCCTTTCGAACCCATGGAAAGAAAAGAAAGAAAGAAAGGCCCCAGTAGGCTTCGACCCTGCTGAGCCCCTTCGGTTTGCTGACATATCCTTGGGGCGCGCGTGGTTTACTACTCATTGTCGATGACTTGGGCTAGGCCCGGACGATTATTGGACGGTCAAACGGTGAGCTACCCATTGCTTGCCGTCCGCAAGCCTGCGCCTGCGGTGGCAACTTTTATGTTCTGAAAATCGAATCACAACCGAAATAAACTCAATTTGTGACCATGATAATTTCCGCCCATTAAGTTTTTACTTTCCACAAACACCTGATTATGCTGGACCTTACAAACAGCGCACAATAGTGAGGCCAATACGATCAGCATTCAACCACGTTTATCAGGCGATAATGCGGACATTACGGGAAATAGCCACGAGTTATGACTGCTAGTGTTGCCAGTTGAGAATCTATTAAAATGATTTTGGGCTTAATCTACACTAAAATTATGTAGAGGTAAACTAAAATATCACAGTTTATTTTTAGTTTAATCTGTACACACTATTATAAATTAATTAATTATCTACACTTATAAACAACTTAATAACTACAATTACAGTAAATTAAAAAAATAAATAAATAATAAAACCCTACGCTAAAATACACTAACTAAAATATGGCGTCAAAAAACTCTTCCACATCGCTGTCGACTGGTAATGTGCCCAAAAGACTGGCGGCATTGCCACGCTGTATGGCAATGCGTATCCTCTGTCTAAGGTAAAAGCCAGCCTTTGGGTCACGCGAAGTGTGAACTAGACATTTCGACAGATGTAAAGTTATTTTTTTTTTTTTGTTATGGTTTTTTTTGTTTGTAGGAAGTAATTTCTGGAAGTACTGGTCCGATTGATAAAATTTTTTTACCGATAGAAAGCTGTTTATTTCTTGAGTGACATAGGCTTAGACATAACAATAAAAATAAGTGAAATATCTTTATTTAATTAGCCTTCATCCTCTCTCCTAACTTTGCTGTGCCCGACAGGGTCCATATTGATCCTAACTATATTTTTATACCATCTAAACATGTACATATGGAATGCAATAAAATATTGAGTATTGAGTATTGAGAGGCTATATTTTATGTCCGCGGGTAAAGCCGCGGGCAAAAACTAGTATTGTTATAAGGACAGTGGTGGCTGAGTGGTAATAACTCCGATTTACGAGTTGTAGGCCATGCGTTCAAACTCAACCAGGCGCATTACTTTGAGTAATTTATTTCATCACCACTGCTCTCAAAACGGTGAAGGAAAACATTGTGAGGAAACCGGCATGTCCTAGAACCAAAAATTCGAAGACATGTGACATCCACCAACGCGCACTGGGCCCGCGTGGTGGATTAGGGCCCATTCCCTCTCCTAGAGAAAAGACTTGAGGGAGGCCTGAGTCCCAGCAGTGGGAACATTAAAAAAGCTGATGATGATAAAATCTAAAATTAATTTTACTACGTAAGACAAAGCTCAACTCAAATAACGTGCGAAGTCCTTTAGGGCTGTTGGACATTTATTGTAACTACTAGTCATGTCAGGACAATTTAACTTTTGGATGAAAAATGAAATAACACCTCCCGTTCTGAATGAAGCGACAGGGACTCTCAGACTTATACTAACTAAAAGCACCCGTGTTTGTCTTCGTTGCCCTTTGCATTCTAGAGCCCTTTTTAGGGTTCCGTACCTCAAAAGGAAAAAACGGAATTCTTATAGGATCACTTTGTTGTCCGTCCGTTTGTCTGTCTGTCTGTCAGTCAAGACCCTTTATCTCGAGAACGCGTTAAGGTATCGAGTTGAGATTAAAACCATATACTCAGGTTTGCAGTCCCTTCAAGCTGTGAAAAAAATCAAACTTGTAAGTTAACGAATAAAAAAGATACGGCCGTTTATGTCGCAAAAAAACGTAAATTTTGATACTCTCAAAGATCGAAATTCATTGGGTACTTTCCGTTGATTCAGGATCCTGAAATTTGGCACAAAGCAAAGTCTTATAGCACAGGTATAGGAAAAAATCTAAAAACAGTAAATTTAGTTGTTACCTAGGTCACAAAAAAAAAAAAAACAAAATTCGCAATTCGAAAAAATCTTTGAGAATCCATTCGGGAATTGTAGTTTGCACGGAACCCTCAGTGCGCAAGTCCAACTCGCACTTGAATTTTTTAGTGGAAAATCATCAAATGTCTCTTCCTGGTCTAGATAGAGTGAGAGGGAATGACAGACTTTTACTGACTAAAGCCCCTGTTTCTTTAGTTGCCTTCCGGGTTCCGCGGTAACTTCAAAAAATTCCGTAACACTGGCATGATGTTGGCTTAGGAGCATTGCTCGTGTCTCACTAGATATTTTAGTACATCCATTGTCAATAGTTGAAAATATTTGTAACTAGTTTTTGCCCGCGGCTTCGTCCGCGAACATAAAATATAGCCTATGTCACACAGGAATAAAGCAGCTTTCTATCGGTAAAAAAATTTTAGCAATCGGACCAGTATTTCCAGTGATTACCTCCTACAAACAAAAAAAAAAAAATAAAAACAAAAAAAAAAATCTTTACCTCTTTATTATATTAGTGTAGATTGACATTTCAAGAGTGCATTATACTTTTGACAATCAATATGGCTCTAGAAAAGGTAATTTTCAATACATTTACTCGAAAACCCGTTTTTATCCCACCGCTTTCAGGCACGTATTTTACTGTTTTCCGCACTAGTACAAAAAGTGCGCGTGCTCGCCTTTGCGACAATTTTATAACATTTGTCGTATCAGGTTGGGTACGCGTCGACCCACATGAAATGCATGTCTACCCCCTCGAGTCGTAAGTGTATTGAAAAACGTCGTGTGATCCACGTGCAGATTTGTCACTACAGCCCTCGGCTCCATAACACACTCGGCTTATGCGAATTCAGTCTCGGTCGGAATGAGAAATTTTCTGCACTTGTATCAAAATGTACTAAGCATTTTATTTAATACACAAAATGATAGAAAGTCACATTTCCAGAGTCCAAAGCCAACTAAACTTCCTAAAAATGAAAATAAATGGAGACCACTGCAAACAGACCGGCATTGTTTTAAAAAACTCCCTTTATACCTCTCAATAATATTCGTACGCTGGCAACACCGGGCAATATCAGCCAACCACACTGTTCGGGTGAGTTATGGCCAGCAATTTGACCGGCCTAAACGCCTGCATACATAGCTGTAACAGACTGTACTTACCATGGAACTGTTTACGTTTAAATAAGTGCAGGTTTTATGGTAGAAATTCTATGGTTTTATCTTAATAAAAATACTTTCAAGTAATATTAGTAATACATTATAAAGCCAATATAAACAAAATTTACATAATGAGATAGCTTACTTCATAACAATTTCAAGAACGTAAGGTTCATTGAGCTAGGGCTGGAGATGTGCCGTTGAGGAATATTGCTTTTCTGGCAATATTCCCACCAATATTCCCAGTTTACGGCAATATTGCCGACAACGGCATATTTCTAGTTAGGACGAGTATTTTCTTAGTTATCGTCGTTTTAGTTCGCTATGGAATTCGCGGAGGAGAGCGCTTTTAAACGCGTATGACGGATCACGGGTTAAAGGTAAGAAAAGTCGATGATCAGTGCGTGTTGCCAGTGATGACATATGGCTTCGAAACGTGGTCGCTTACAATGGGCCTCATAAGAAGACTTAAAGTCACCCAAGAGGTAATGGCAAAGGCTATGCTCGGAGTTTTCTTGCGTGATCATATCAGACCCATGACCTAGTGAGAGTCACGGGGATCTGATGGATGCGAGACGCACAGGACCGGTCGTTGTGGCGACGCTTGAGGAGGCCAATGCCAAACAGTGGACGTTTTTACGTAATCTGCACTGGTCCATTCTCTCTCCTAAGAAGAGCAGAAGAGAAGACGAGCCTGAGTCCCAACAGTGGTACATTGTAGGGCTAATAATGTTACTGTGCTGCCGCAAAAGCTTTTGCTTTTTGCCTACTGACACATTAGTATCAGCCATTAGTCTGGGAAAGCAAAAAAATAAAATTACGTACTGTGTTTTTACGAATCCCATTCGGATTTCAGATTTCAACAATTTTTTTTATATATTTCATTGGAATTTGTTTAATAGTTTCCATCCAAAAATAAACAATTTGGCACGGTTAATGCTGTGGTTGGCGATGGGCTGTTGCGCTGGGTACCGCAGGTTCGATGTACGTATAGAATAAATATTTATACTATGTTAACGCACACGTTAACACCTCCAAGACACACATGCGTCATCAAGCAGAGGGGAGCGGGCGGCGTGGTAGCAGCAGCGGCTCGACAACGGCTCGCGCGCCCTCAACAGAACACTCCTTTTAACACCGCGACCACGATCGCATCGATTTCGATAATTAAATTTTGACCTGTAAAATACCTAATATTATAACCTAGAAATACAGTCCGCTTTTTATTCCACCTGGGCCTATCTAAGGTCCTTCGAGGTTTCGGTCAAGTTTAATTAAATATCTCGCCGCGATCGCAAGCCACGCCACCACAAAGCGCGTCAGAAATCAGCTGGAGGTCAAACAGAGGACATCGCATCAGTGAACTCAACCTACCAGCATCTGGAAGCAGCCATTCAAGCAGCGTCGGCCACATCAGTCGCAAAGGACGAACAAAGGGTTTGGTAGCAGCGGTTTCGTGAGTTCGACCAATTCATTCTTTTAAAATCATTAAAAGTCATCACATATTCAGTCAACTTGCTTAATTGCCATCCATTCCCATTTTCAAGCATAAATTCATCCATAATTAGTCCTTTCTATAATCAATTATTCTTATAAGCAATTATTGCATCAGATTTTTTTTCCAGACATCACCTACCTACATATTTCTTTTCTCAATTTTCTTGTAACTTTTTATATCATTTCGATTCTTTCCTATCACCAACCATTTCTTTTTCATTATTATATCACTTTCTAATACCGTTTTTTTTCTCTTGTACAGCTTACATCGCCTTGTTCTCAGCGTACCTACCGAGTTCATTCATTAACACACCGAGGGTAATTTGGTAAAGTTACGTGATCGCCGCGCTGTGCTTGCCACATTCCCAATCCAATTTAAGTAACGTTTCAATTAAGTACATTACTTTAATTAAATTTCAATTATGACTGATCCCAAATCAGCTCAAACTACAAATAAGCCCGACGAATATGACATTCCTCAGCTCAATACATACAAAAAGAGGAGATCTAGTCATAAAGGAAAGGTCACGGTATTTAAAAATTATCTTGAGTCATTATTAAAATCAAAAAAACCATTGTCTGATTTAGATATTATACAACTTAGCAATCGATTAGAGTCCTACAAGTCCCTTGCAAACGATTTCGAGAAAAATCAAACCCTCATCGACGACATTGTTGGGGTTTCAGATGAACAGCTGAGGGAGCGGGAGCAATTTGAAATGGAATACCAATATCAACTTGCGCTCGGCATCCATCTGCTGCGTGAAAATGAAACTGCCTGCGTCGCCGGGTCTGTACCAACTCCAACTGCAGGTGACACAGCAACAAAAGCATTCATAAAATTACCCACCATTGACCTTCCACACTTCTCAGGGGAATTTCAGAATTGGCTCGAATACAGAGACACTTTTGAATCACTCATACACAACAACAAATCAATAGATAACATTCAAAAGTTTCACTATTTGCGTGCATCTCTGCAAGGTGAAGCTTCCGATATTATTAAATCGTTAGAAATGTCATCACACAATTACCGGGTAGCTTGGGAACTTATAACGGAAAGATATAATAACACACATCAGCTGATTTACAATCATCTTCACGCATTATTCAGCATACAAAACATTGAAAAAGAATCCGCAACATCGCTCAGACAATTACTAGACACAGTAAATAAAAATCTCAGAGCTCTTAATAATTTAGGCGAACCCACAGTAGACACAATTTTAATTTATCTGATTACCTCCAAATTAGATTTCACAACACTCAGATATTGGAAAGAATCAAGCAAAAACAACACAGTAGAAAAGCCCACACTTCAAGATTTAAAATCATATCTCAATGATCGTTTCATGCTTTTACAAAATCTTGAATACACTAAAAACATACATAAAAACATACAACAAACAGATTCAAAATCACATACATCAAAATCAGACAATAAAGATAAACAATCTCGCATTCCTTGTCCCTTATGTAAAGGTCAACATTTTCTATTCGCTTGTCCACAATTCAAACAAATGACTGTGGAGAAGAGGATAGAAAGGGTTTCCAAGTTTTCCAACTTCTGTGCTAACTGCTTGCATAACGGTCACGAAACAAAGTCTTGCCGTGGCGGAGCATGTAAATATTGTCAACAGAAACATAACACAATGCTACACATACATAAGGAACCGACCAGGGACACTGCGCACACCACACTCGCTAGTAACAGTAGCTCACAACACACATCAGTTCTACTTTCCACTGCCTTAGTACATGTCCTCGCCAGTGATGGAACACCACACTTGGCGAGGGTTTTGCTGGACAGTGGAAGTACCTCCTGTTATATCACTAACAGTCTGAGTAAAAAGCTCAATCTCACATTCGAACCCATTCGCGGCACAGTTTCGGGCATAAATCAGCAACATACACAAATTTTTCATCGCACAAATGTTTTGATAAAATCATTACATGGTTCATTCACAGCCAATTTGTCATGTTTGGTACTTGATACAATAGCACACTCATTACCTCACATGCGCATCAATACACAAGGTTTAAATATACCTAAACATTTAAAACTAGCCGACCCTCAGTTCTATGAACCCGCACCCATTGACATATTGCTAGGCGCGGACATATTCTGGCAAATAGTTAGCAGCGGTCACATTCGGTTAGGTAAACAACAGCCTACACTACAAGAAACTGAATTAGGCTGGCTAGTTTCCGGGTGTACAACAAACACCGACAAACACACAAACAGTTGTTTTTTCAATAACAACAACTCAGATCAGTTATCACGCTTTTGGGAGCTGGATAGTTTATCTAATTCACAAATAAACGATCCCTCCGAATCAGATGCATGCGAGATAAATTTTACACAAACAACTACGAGACAAAGTGATGGCAGATTCGTTGTCACTATTCCATTTAAAAAATCACCCGATTGCTTGGGTGACTCATATTATCAAGCCAAAAAACGGTTTTATTCAATAGAAAACCGCATGAATTCAAATCCCACATACAAACAACAGTACTCGAACTTCATAACAGAGTACATACAACTAGGTCACATGACTTTAAACAAACATTCACATAAAAATACATACATTCATTCAGAACATAATACATCAATCATACAGTCAAGTGCAAACAGCACTAACACAAACATACAGCACTCACCAGTATACTATCTTCCACATCACGGTATTATACGCGAGTCAAGCACAACCACAAAATTCAGAGCAGTATTCGATGGTTCCGCAAAGACATCCTCAAAACTATCACTCAACGACATTCAGTTAGTAGGCCCTGTCGTCCAAGACGATCTTATTTCTATACTCATACGATTTCGTCAACATAAGTATATAATATCAGCGGACATTGAAAAAATGTTTCGCCAAATAACAGTGGCGGAACATCAGCGCCCACTGCAACAAATCATATGGCGATACAATCCTACGGAACCTCTGCAAACATACACGCTCAACACTGTCACATACGGCACGGCATCGGCGCCGTTTTTAGCAACACGCTGCATAAAACAAATAGGCCTAGATTGTCAAAACACACAAAATCATTCGGACAGCTATGATCACAAACTGGTCTCCGAGATCATCTTGCATGATTTTTATTGTGATGACCTTTTGACCGGGACAGATGATGAGTCGGTACTATTGGAAATTGCCAAAGGAGTTTTTTCCGAATTGCAAAAATATCAATTCCCACTTAGAAAATGGCAGTCTAACTGTCCCGCTGTTCTAAATAAACTAGGTTTGAATGATTCAGACAACACAACATTTAATCTTAGTTCAAACGATCCATCAAAAACACTAGGCATTTATTGGAACATCAACAAAGATACAATTTCATACACAGTACATTCAGAATTTGTATCACAAAAACAAATCACAAAACGCACAATTTTATCCACTATAGGTCATATTTTCGACCCACTGGGACTCATTAGCCCTTGCGTACTCGAAGCTAAACTAATTATGCAACAGATGTGGATAAATAATATCAGCTGGGACGGTGAAATACCGGTTTCAATACAACAACAATGGGCAAAGTTCGTGGAATCATTATCTTTTATAAATCATTTATCTATTCCTCGGCGAGCATTCCATGACTCATTGCGCGAAAACAATGAACTTCATATTTTTTGCGATGCCTCACAACAGGCGTACGGTGCGTGCGCATACATACGTACATATACACCAGGTGGCAATATCAATGTTCAACTGTTAGTTGCCAAAGGACGGGTGGCTCCTATAAAAACACTTACCATACCGCGACTTGAATTATGTGCCGCGTTTACCGGTGTTAATTTAAGTAATAAAGTTTTAAACTCACTTCGCAATAAAAACAACTGTAGGTGTTATTATTGGAGTGACTCAATAATTGTTTTATCTTGGATAAATTCACCGACACACAAATTACAAACATTCGTCAAACACAAAGTCACGGACATTCTCAAACATACTGAACCACAGTCATGGTACTATGTACCAACCAAACAAAATCCAGCTGACATAATCACGAAGTGTACCAATGCACAACAGTTACTTCATACACCTTTATGGTTCTCAGGACCTGACTTCTTAAGGAATGATGATAATCACAGCTGGCCTGAACAACCAGGGCATCTCAGCGTATCTGACCTTCCAGAAGTCCGCTCCCAAACACATCTCACGCACAAACATACAATTGATAATAATTCATTTATTTACAAATATTCTAATTTTAACAAACTTACACGAATCGTAGCTTACATACTTCGGTTCATTCATCACTGCAAACATAAACAATCAAATAACATCAATACAAAAAAATGCCAACAGGTGTGCATAGGTGACGTCATGCCTTTATCTACTAACGAACTTAATTCAGCTAGATACCAATTAGCGAAGATAGTACAATTAGATTTCTTTTTTGAGGAATATCAACTTTTATTACATAACAAGCAGTTACCTGCTTCACATAGATTAAATTCACTTAATCCTTTTATAGGGGATAATCACCTCATTCGTGTGGGCGGAAGGTTAGCACAATCGCCATACAATTATGATAGAAAGTTTCCTATCCTACTGCATCCAGCTCATCACATTACTCAAATCATATTCTCAACATATCACATCACACTTCTACACGCTGGCCCACAACTGTTGTTGTCTCACATACGTCAAGCTTTCTGGCCAATTTCTGGTCGAAACCTGGCTAGAAAAACTACACAATCATGTGTTACATGCAAACGGTTTAAAGGTAAAACTGTAACACCTATCATGGGACAGTTACCTGAACAGAGATTGCACGCAAACTTTGTATTCAGTGACGTAGGTGTCGACTACGCAGGGCCAATTATGATCAACAACCGTAAGGGACGTGGAAGTGTACTTATTAAATCTTACATTTGTATTTTCATCTGTTTTGTAGTTAAAGCTGTGCATTTGGAGTTGGTTACAGATCTGACGACAGAGTCTTATATAGCAGCAATTAACAGGTTCATTTCTCGCAGAGGTAAACCAAATAATATTTATTCAGACAACGGGAAGAATCTGGTAGGTGCTGCGCGTGTGGTCACCAACTTTATCAGGAATCACAGTGAGTCAATTTACAGTTGCGCTGCAGAACAAGGTGTAAATTTCCACTTCATTCCTCCATATTCACCCCACTTCGGGGGCCTATGGGAAAGCACTGTTAAATCAGTGAAACATCATCTCAAAAGGGTACTTGGGATGGCAAACCTCACATATGAGGAAATGTACACATTGCTAGTCCAAATAGAAGGCATTCTTAATTCAAGGCCTCTCACACCTCTTTCATCCGATCCATCTGATCTCTCAGCTCTCACTCCCTTTCATTTTCTCATTGGTCGTACTCTAACTGTTCTACCTCATCCACAGATGTCCGACTGCGACTCGGCACGGCTGCCGCGTCATCAACGAGTCGAACTTCTACGACAACATTTTTGGAGACGCTTTAACCCTAGATCACTAACCTTCGTCAAAACGACGACGCGGACTCAAAAAAAGTGGTATAAATTTTGAGTGCGTCGTCGTACGCATTCCACATTCCGGCTAATCTCAGTCGGCCCCCAGCTCGAGCAATGCACGGGTTTGATTTTTGTGTAGGGGCCCTGTGTGCGCCGTTTCAGCCACCATAAGTCGTCGAATCGACGAAGGTTAGTATTAACGTTATTCCTGCAGAGTTATTTTTCATTATTTTTTGGTGTTTTATTATTTCAGTGTTTTGTGAACTTTGTACTTAATTTGCTTACATTGAAATAAGAACCTACATTATTTTTTTTTGGATATATTTTAATTTTAGAAACGATCATCAGCTGTTATTAGATGATAATAGTGACGAAGAAAACTGCTCAGAGAGTGAGAAAAAAGACCACGTTGTGGCAGATCAGACTTATGAAATAGATGGTGAGGAAGAGATTTTTTTCTGTGACAGAACAACAACGTTCAACTGAAGAAATCCAGGCAAATACGTCTTCATCAATTGAATACCCATTATCTAGTACTTCAGGTCAGCCACACGAATTAATTATTACACCAACGAGTAATATTCTCCACGGAAAAGACAAACACAAATGGTCATCACTGTAGCCGAGTTCACGGAGCCGAACAGCCTCAAGAAATATTGTTGTTATTGTATGTTGTTATTGTACCTGGGCCCAAGGCGTAATTGTAAAAACGAACTAGATCCGCTTTCTTGCGTTTTATTTATACCATAAAATACTAATGCAGAAATATCAATAAAATGCGTGAAGTAGATGTAGTTAGCCTTCCTATCGCCAAAAAAAGAAAAAAATGTGCAATTTGCCCCTCCGCAAGGCAAAGAATAATAAACACTAGTTGCACCAAATGCAATAAATCCTCGTATGGCGAACACAAACTTGACATTTGTCACAAATATATTAATTAGCAGTATTTTTCTAAAATGTTTCTTTCTTTTGTTGATTTTATTACTTAATTTTATTATTTTAATATTTTTTTAAGTCTTTGTTTTTTTAGTTAATAATATTTAAGCATTTAAAAAAAAAAGATGTAAAAACTCTTGTCTGAATTAAAAGACGGTCAAATTAATTAAAATGTGATTTTAGTAAATAAAAAAACTTGTAAACATGCTCACAAATGATTATTGTAATGTATTAGTAAAACATATGTAAATATTTTATTCCATAAACCCTTAGAAACCTCCCTTTAATACAGCGTAGCCGAAACGACGAAGGTTAGTAATAAGCGTTGTAAAATAAGGTTAGTGATCTAGGGTTAATAAGGAATATATTTCCCAGTTGCACCAAAGGACGCGCTGGCAGCGCTCACAAGGCGCGCTCACAGAGGGCTCATTGGTCATCGTGAAGGACGAGGCGCTACCGGTGGCTCAGTGGCCGTTGGGACGTATCGTGAAGCTGTATCCGGGACATGACGGAGAAGCTCGAGTAGCGGACATCAAAATAAAGACCGGGACAATCAGACGGGCTTTTCATAAAATATGCCCATTGCTGGATGGACCATCGGACTGATCACGAAGCATACTTTATACATCATCATCATCATCAGCTGGGCTGGCCTTTCCATGGTGGCCCGGGAATATGTTAACGCACACGTTAACACCTCCAAGACACACATGCGTCATCAAGCAGAGGGGAGCGGGCGGCGTGGTAGCAGCAGCGGCTCGACAACGGCTCGCGCGCCCTCAACAGAACACTCCTTTTAACACCGCGACCACGATCGCATCGATTTCGATAATTAAATTTTGACCTGTAAAATACCTAATATTATAACCTAGAAATACAGTCCGCTTTTTATTCCACCTGGGCCTATCTATACTACTTTCATATTCTTATTCCAGGTTTGGGTGTCTAGTGTCTAGTATGTGAGTTTACATGTTAATGAACGCACCCACAGTACCTACAGGAATAATTACTGATTACTAAGTTTGTTTAACAGAAAAACTCAAATCTCACGCCAAACGTTTTGAAAAGCACCCAAACCCGCTTGCTTGTAATCAGCCCCCCTAGACTAGTTACAACCGTTTCTATTCTATCTTTTTGCGTCGAACGCCTCGAGTTGGTCACGCCCCCAATTTTTTTTGTTCTGACGTCATCTCAACGCTCAGTCACTTGGTCAGAACAAAAGAATCGGAGGCGTGGCCAACTCAAGGCGTTTGACACAAGAGAATAGAATAAATACGGTTGTAATTTAGCTTGGGGGGCTGATGCGTAAAACCGCCAACACATTAATTCATCGAATAAAAAAAAAAGTACCTCCTCGTGTCCTCTGTCGATCTCTTCAGATTTTTTGCCATAAGCTGATGGACTACCCACTGTGTTAAGTTCATTCAAGACAAAGTGAAAATTCGTGACATCTAAGCCAAATGCCCTGACGCAGGCAGATTACAAGAATAAACCATACTTAAAAAAAAGAAAATTCATTGAATCATAAAGTTTTTTGCCATTCATCCCTTACTTGCCTTTTGCTGGAGATCTGCCCCCCTAGCCAAGTTACAACCGTTTTGCTTGCGTTGAACGCTCGGAGTTGGCCACGCCCCCAATTTTTTTGTTCCAACCACGATTCTTTTGTTCTGATCACGTGACTGAGCGTTGAGATGACGTCATTCGTCTTTACAGGTATCGGCACGGATCTTGAGCGCTCGGTGAAAAAGTGGGGATCGCTTTGCGCATTGTATACATTGTCGAGCCAATCAATGTACAAGAATTGTAGAATCTTTGTACAGTGATAGTCTCGACTCCCGCGTCTCACTTCATACCAATAAGGAGACCCGATAGTTGACTTCTGCGCAAGTGGGATTCAGCGCTCAAGAAGCTTTCTACTAGCGTTAACGATTACAGATTAGCAACTTGGCTAGGGGTATTGGTCCTTTCAGACAAATTTCTCTCGCGCTGCCTTAAACTCGCATTTTGCCACCTCTTTTTGGGCCAACGGCATTTTCCATTTCCAGAAACCTACTGCGTAGAATCTCTAAACATTATCAACCAGTAAATGTTACCATAACCGTTTTCAAAGCGTAGTACAAAGCCTTCGTCAGCACTGAACTATTACAGCGATAATGTTTCTCATTGCGGTGAGCAAATAGTCACAAATGAAGCGCCTACAGAGATCGAAGTTTTCGTACAAAACACAACCCTACTACCTAACAGTAAAGTAGAAAGTTCAAGATCAAATTAAACTCTTAAAGCAACCATTAATAAACCTATAGACTATAATTATTTGAGGAGTTGCAGGAATCAAGGTTGAATCATTAGAATAGTGATTGATGGTGAATCGTCACCAATTCTAACTTAATTGATTAGATACTAAATTTTCAGGAAATTTTGCGATGTATTTAATGGTAATTGAACCTGTTTTACCAGAAGTAATAGTGGTGGTTTTGTCGGGTGATATTGTGCGTAAAGTGAGATTAATTTCGACCTAATTGTATAGCCAATGATATGATAATAGATTGCAGGCATTTTATCATCGCGTGTGTAGTAGGTCTGCTTGCTAAAGATATATTTAGTAGCGGGTCTGCTATCAACGGATGCGTAGCTTCGTAGACGCGTATTTGTCAGTATATGCTTGAAACTCTGTTGACGATGCGGCAAAGTTATGCCGTCGTATCGTTGCCGCTACGCGTCCGTGGACAGTAAACCGAAGCTTTCTTACCAAGGCTGAGAGATAATTTTAGAGCGTTACCGTCAGATCTTAACAATATTTCTATGGGACCAATTTTGACGCATAAACTTTCAATAAGAAAAAAATGAAAATTGGTACACAATTGACCGAGAAAACGGTGAAAATTCATTAAAAAAAAATACGTTCAACCGAACATGGAACCTCCTTCTTTTTGAAGTCGGTTAAGAAGTCTGACGGTTTCTCTCGTTCCACTCAGAGCGGGAGAAGCTAGTTGGTGATTCACTCCACAACTAAAAGAATTTTTTGATAAAGAGGTCATGATTTTACATGACGTAACACTTATATCGTAAAACATCAAAAACTCAACCGCTACGCAATAAAATTCCCGTCGATATTTCATATAGATTTATATCTAAAACTACACGTGCAGAAATAAATAAGTATATTCTCAATTCTATTCTATTTTTTATTAATGCCCAGTAAAACCGATGTCGACTATCTACCAATGTCTAAAGTAAATTGGAAAAGCCGACACACATGTTGGTATATTACTATTACAGAAAATGAAAAGGAACAATAACTGTAGAAACATAATTCTTCGATTGATACAGTTGAATTATAAATCAGCCTCTAATGTTACTGGGATTCAGGGTTCCTCTCTAGGAGAGGGGACGGGCCATAATCTACCACGCGGGCCCATGGTAAAAACCATGGACATAAATGTTTCTCATTTTATCATCATCATCATTTCAGCCGGAAGAAGTCCACTGTTGGATACAGGCATCCCCCAAGCGTCGCCACAACGACCGATCCAATTTTTCATTCGTTTGTAGTTTTTTTTTCATCTTTGACTACACTGACCTAAAAATGTCAAAAATAAATAGCTCGTTTTGACATTTGATATTTTTATTATTTACTTTATGTAACCATTATGTCATTACATTAAAACACTTTATGTAATTAGTTAATATTTTATTGTTTCTTTCAGTTTCGTTCCATGTTAAATTCTAGGATCTTTCTTATGTCAAACGGGACTTTTATTTTTTAATTATAAACTCGTTACAGCGAAAAATCTTATTAGCAAGCTCCACTACAGTCTAAACTAGATATATGCCGTTGGCGGCAATATTGCCGTGAAGTGGGAATATTATTGGCAATATTGCCAGTAAAGAAAGAAGATATCCGCAGGAAAACTAAGGTTACCGACATAGCACGAAGATTTACTAAACTTATGTGGCAATGGGCAGGGCACATTGCTCGCAGAACAGATGGCCGTTGGGGCCGAAAGGTTCTGGAGTGGCGACCGCGTACCGGAATACGCAGCGTTGGAAGGCCTTCTACAAGGTGGACCGATGATCTGGTGAAAGTAACGGGAAACCGATGGATGCGGGACGCACAGGAACGTTCGACGTGGCGACGCTTGGGGGAGGCCTATGTCCAACAGTGAACGTATATCGGCTGAATAGATGGTGATGATGATTGCCAGTAATATTCCCATGTTGCCGGCAACAGCACATCTCTAGTCTAAGCTACTTCTAATCTATAAAAAAAAAATAGTTCCTGGGACTACGGAAGTAAAATTGCAGACAAAACCAAAGATTCAAAAGTGTTGGTTGAAACTACCTGGTAAATATTTTTCCAAATGTGTTCCAACGAAGTTAGGAATTTGCTAAACCGCTTAGTTGCGCTTTAGTGCTAAAGTTAGCTATGGTAGTAGTTTGCGGCAACGCTTTTAACCCGTTTATGTGCCATATAGCCGGAAGAGAATAAGTTTTAGTCATATTTCTCTATACATACCTACCAGGTATTTCATTTATATATAAGGTAGGAACCAGATAAAGCCAAGGCGATAATTGACCCTCTTACATTTTTTGACATTCTAAGAACAGAAATTAATGCACACAAATCGATCTTGAATCACCCATCAATAAAGCTCCCTTACATTTTCTAGTAATGATAAATAATCTTATGTGTATGTTTCTGGTATCTAGATAGACTTATTAGGGAGAGATTAATGTCATTGACATCACCATGATGATGATGAAACGCGGTCGTTCCCAAAGGCCCACATCAGAAGGCTCAAAGTCACCCAGAGGGCAATGGAAAGAGTTATGCTCGGAGTAACGTAGAGTGATCGAATCAGCAGTGAAGATATCCGTAAAAGAATTGAGGTGACTGACATAGCCGATAGGTTCTAGAGCGCTCGCAAGATAGACAGATGATCTGGTAAAGGTTGTGGGAATTCGGTAAACCAGTCGTTGTGGCGACACTATGAGAAGATCCAATCGTGTCGTCGGCTGAGTCAAACAACAGATCAACGCTGACCATTGCTGGATTTTTGCTGTAAAGATCATGTAGAACTAGTCTGGAATTATTTCGTGTCTACTAATGGCTGGCTCGTTTCATGTGACTTAAACTGACAACTACCCTAATATTTCTGGTAATATTATCCTAGCCTAATAAGATAATGCTGACCACCCACAATACATTGTAACACAATACTAATTGCCTCCTCTCAGTAAGAACAGTCTACTGTTTATAGTCAATCTAGCGGAGCGAACAGCAATGATCGTCTGAGATGTTAACACAATAGCTAGGTAATAATCTAGACAGTTATGGGACACACTGTTTCTTAGATCCACAGTCAGATATCATTTTTCTGTCCGGCTACATTGCCGAAATGAACCTGTTTGGCACAACCATGGGTACACACATAGTATTTTTTACTATCATCTTTTGTCTCATTTATGTTGTGTGATCTGGTGACTTTTGCCAAATATTTTTTTTTTCTTGATCCACTTGCCAGTGATGCAAGATTGTTCAATTGTCAAAAAAGTTACTCTGACTCTGGAACACAAAGGGCAACTAAAGGAACATAAGTGAGTTTTAATAAGAAAAAGTCCCGAGTGGGAAAAAAGATCTATACCAGACCAAATTTAAGCGTGTTTTCAGCAGCAACGGATGATGTGATGTAACGTTTTTAGTCGTAGTAGCTAGAAAGAGGTGGCGAGATGGTTATAACTGAAGACTGGTTCGAGACGGTGCAAAGGAAAAATTTCTGAAAGGAATTGAGGGAGGCCCTTGCCCAGCTGTGGGACAGTAATACTGGCTAGCTAGTAAAAAAAATATAAGGTTATTTTGTTAGCCAACCGTATAGTTCGTATGTAACAAAACAAACGTTACAGAAACGTGTTTGCGTTACACGATCACGTCCTTGAGTAATTTAACTGTGTACAGCAAACGGTACTCACTTACTATGTATTGTTCAAGTGAACGTACACATATACATATACAGGCATGTAACCATTATTTGTTTTCGTTATGTTTGATTTGAATATTTTGTAATGAATTTTACTTACACCTATACCGTAATTAGAGAGACAATATTGAAAGACAATGAGTAAGCGAACGCCGATGTTTACTTGGGGCTTGGAATTAAATTGCTGAACTATTAATATTTCCGTTACGTTTAAAAACTCTGCTAATTAAATAAACTTCTTTTAAATAGCAGTATAATTCCCCTCTAAAAAACTTCATTGCTTTCTAAATTACTAAGTCAGCCTCAAATAACGGACGTCTAAATGTACTGTAGCCACTAGGTAGTTATCTGCTACGCAAGCCACTTTCTGGGTGGTTATAAAAAAATAAAATCGTAAAGACTAAGGCGGGAGCAGAAAGGAGTGGAGCTCGTGCCTTAGCCTTCCGATCTAACCAATCCGTATCGGAGGGTACGCTTTTGGTGTTAAAAATAATTAATTTAGGTGATGGAATTAGTAAGTGGGCGACTGACTGCGAGTGACGACAAATCAACAGAACAGCCCCATACAAACATCAATTTGAGTTACTTAAAAAACAAAATATTTGAGCGACCTAATATTTGTTTTAGTGTCAACGTGCATGTCTTTCAATATTTGGCAAATTATTAATTTATACTGAGATATAAATTACTAAGTGAGCGACTAGAAATAAAATTACTTTATTTCTAATCGCTCACTTACTAATTTAGTCGCTCAGCTATAAGCAATAACCCAATTTTAGCAAGCTCGATCTGAATTTTATTATTGATCAATATTAAATTTGTCGTTAGTTTAGTTAATTAGTCGTTTACTCAAATTCATACCACTCAAATTTATAAAACAGTATCTCATCATCAGTCGCAAAGTTTTTTTTTTATTCTTTCGTTTTATAATTTCCTTTTTATAAGTGCTCATGTAAGCAGTGAAACAATATTATGAATTAGAATTCACCGGCAACCACCTACTTACTCTAATTATGTATAAAGCCCATTCTGTCTAATTTGCAATCTCTTCTTGAACTGCACGACACCACTCAAGGACTCTCTTATCTCAATACGAGGAACAAAATATCAAGTATTCAATCCACGAAAGTCGTAACCATTTTATCTCATAAAAAGTGGCTCAGAAGGAAGCCTGCCGTGTTTGGAGATGAAGAGATTCCTAAATGATTTCTAAAAGGATCGCTGGCTAGCCGTGTTTGATAGAGGTGGTCATAAAATGGTTTATGACAGCACATATTTTTGTATCGGTTACCGGTTAGAATATATTTTTACAGCAGGAATGAGACTAAAAATATCGTGTAGGAATTTTATTACTTCTAAAAATGTAGTAGACTGATATTTTTGCCAAAATAAGAGTATGAAACAAGTGATGCTCCACATGTTAAAATGTATATATTTCAAGTAACGTAGGTTTTTTTTATAAATGTTAAAAACTAAATACAAATTCAGAGTAGGCATATAAATGTAGGTACGCATTTCCTTATCCAAAGCCTACTGGGGCCATGGGTTTACTTCCAAATGGGAAATCAGAGATCTTGGAACGCAAGGAAAAGACAGATACCTATATTCTTTATATGTACACCAAAAATAAAAACTACATCAGTAACTTAAAATGAATAGGGTGTCACAATGGGTGGTGGTGTCTGCACCACCCAAAAGTTGACTGGCAGAAAATGCCATACGCATTAAGTCCGCCTCTGTACTTTTTTGTGCATAAAGAATTTAATAAATAAATAAATGGGCGGTCTTATCGCTTAAAGCGTTTTTTACAGACAATCTTTGTTATCACTCCTATGTTTCAAAGAAGGAACATAGGATTGGGTTTTAGTCAGTAAAACCTGACACAAACTCCCACTCCATCCAAGAGCGGGATGTCATTGGATGATTTCCCTCCTAAAACAATTTTTTTTTCTGAGGTCGTCTGGGATATCTAAACAAAGTGTAATTAGGAGTGGCAGGCGGTCGTAGGAGTGGCAGGCAGGAGGAGGCCGTGGTTTCCGGCCACCGTAGATGCGGGCTTGCGGACGGCGAGCAATGGGTAGCTCGCTGTCCAACCGTCCGGTAACTGTCCGGACCGAGCCTAAGTCGTCGACGGAGCGCACTGTTCCCGCGCGCCTCAAGGAGTTGTCAGCAAGAGCAGGGGCCCAGCTGGGTCGAAGCCTACTGAGGCCAGGGTTAGTTTCGAGAGGTAGCTCAGCCCCGGTATGAAGGCACGAAGGAACGGGGTGGGTTTTTAGTCAGTAAGAGTCTGACTATATCTCCCGCTTCGCCCAAGAGCGGGGATAGATGATTTTCCCACCATAAAAAAATGTAACTCAGATCCCTAACCTAAGCTGCATTTAGGCTTTATTATTGAAGTATTAGTTGAGCCATTCTGTTTGAAATCAATCAACATTTCTACACTAATATTATAAAGAGATAAAGGTTGTTTCTTTTTGTTTTTTTTTTTTTCAGTAAACATGCTGCTCTTTATTAGTTAAAAACGCGGAGTATATTGCAAATAGTATAATCATTAGATTTGTTAAACATTTTAGTTTAGCATTACTTCACTAAGCGTTTTATAATAAAAGGGCCCTAAAAATTAAGTACATTTAAAACCTCCAAAAATACCACAAAAGTAACGATTACATACGTCAGTCATTATTAAAATGGCTGCTCCATAGAATGGCGCGCAATTTTTTCACAAACACTCCCCGGGGTCCCACAGACCACGCGTAATGGCAGGATGTGTCGCTGTTGCAGTAAATATTTAAAGGTTACGGCTTCACAAACAGATGACCTCGGTAACAAAAGTTTAGGAGCGTCCAACCCGAAACACTTTGTCACTATTTTTTATACATCCGCTCTAACGTGATTATGACGTTATTAGACGTCTTTCTTTGGATTTTTTGGAAACACTGATGATATCTTGTTGATATTAGGTATCTAAGTTTCTCGTCATCATCATCATCATTTCAGCCAAAAAATATCCACTGTTGGACATAAGCTTCTCGCAAGTGTCACCATAATGACCGGTACTGAGCGTCTCGCATCCATCGGATTCCCGCGACCCTCACCAGGTCATCGGTCCACCTTGTTGGAGGCCTTCCAATGCTGCATCTTCCGGCACGTGGTCGTCATTCCAGGTCCTTGCGTCCCTACTGACTGACGTTATATCAGTCTGTAACCTTGGTTCTCTTCCGGATATCTTCATTTCTGATGTGATCACGCAAGAACACTCCGTACATGGCCCTTTGAGTGACTTAAAGGTAAATAAAGGATCAGGTACTGATATCAACCACTATAGTAATTAGAACGCAATCATTATACGTACAGCCAAGAAGTGGAAATCCCTGCTGGAGTCTTTGTTTGCTTTCAGGAAACACAGACTCCTTAGGAATCTATAATGAATAAATTACTTCTAGGCAAGCGTGTTCCATCGTCGACCACATCGTCGTTTTCTGTCAGGCGAGATTGTAGCCAAACGCAAGCCTGTCAAAAATTAGAAAAAAAAGTTTCAAGGATATCTAAAATGTTCGGAATACAAAATATGACGGCTTTAAAGGAGAATAAAGCGCAACTTAATGATGGAAATTTCTCTGGTACGGCTGGAATTTGACATTATGTGTCTTGCCTTCTTATAAGAACCAGGCTCGAGTAAATGGCGCGCTGTGATCCATAAGCTTCTCCCAAGATATGAGAATGATTGATGGGGCCTGTCACACCTGTCAAGGTGGGATTGTTCAAAAGAGTCACCAAAAAGCAAAAAACAATGAAAGAACACGATTGAGTTTTGGTCAGTAAAGATCTCACTCTCACTCCACCCGAAGCAAGAGAATTTATTTGATGATTTGTCAACTAATTGGTCGAAAGAGTTATCACGGTCCTCGCAATAAAGGGTAATAATAATAGTAGTATCTTTCATAACAACATAAATTGTGTTGAATGGATTGATAATTTTAAATATGTCTTAAAAACTAGATTAAATTAAATTCTAAAATAAATAAACCATTATATTGTCATATTAATTATCATATATACATAAAAGATTCTCATAAATTATTTCATTAAAATTAAAAATTATTATTAATGCAATTACCCACTCAAAATATAATACAAATTAGAGATCACTGACTGAGTATAAACACTTTTCTAGAAGAAACGCTTTAAGACTGGCTTTAAAAGTAATAATATACGAGTACAATTCCTGTTTTAATGAAGTAGGCAATTTATTTAGTTACTCGTGTTTCTTTGAACTGTAAAAGTCAAAGAGCGGAAAAAGTTATTTGATGATATCCCACTTAAAATAATTATAATCAAAAATAAAAACAAAAAAAACCCCACGCACAAAAACTATAAAAAGTATAACTTGTACGCATTTCCGGATTCCATCGACCACCTCCCTATTCTAGCATCAGGTCCTCGTCATTTTAAAAAGAAAATGTGTAGAACTGGTTAAGACGAATCTAATAAGCCCAAACTCGATGTGTTTACTAGAAGGTATTCCAGGGTTCCATTAGTCATCTCCTAGTTCTAGCACCAGGTCCACGTCGTCATGAAAAAATACTTAGAACTGGTCACATAGATGTGTTTATTAGTAAAGTATATTTCCATTAAGTGTTTAAGATTCTTGCCTAAGAAACGAGCTGATCACCTTCAACACCTGGACAAAATCGTCATAAATTGTAGCTAAGAACCATCTTGATTAGGTCATCTTTCAAACAAAAAAAACTTTGCTTAGGCACTACGATGTCACGGACAGACACACAGAAAGACAAACACGTCAAACTTATAACACCCTTCTTTTCGGTCGGGCGTTAAAAAAAACCCGTGAGATGGTCGTAGCAGGCAACAAAGGATTTATGACAGAAGGAATCAAATGCCTTCCTTAAGACTTCACAACCAGAGAGAACTTCCTTCTCGCTTCTTGTCAATTTGTCCTTGGCCTAGCTGTGAGATAGTGCTGGCTAGATAAAATATTATAGTTTATAAATCCACATTAATGTAACTGTCCTTCTAGACAGATAGCCACTTGGAAACTATCCCTGGGAATATCTTAATCACCATGTAAGCTGTGTATTTCCTTGATATAATCTAGTAATCTGCAGTAACGGTGCCCGGGGGAGGCTGCGGGCGGCCTACTAATAGAGGTGCACACAATTTATTATATGGCTAGTAATTCTCTCTAACTTCTGCCAGCGGCTTCGGTCTTGAGAAAGCAGAAAATTGTTTCAAGAGAACAATCGAGGGCTGGCTCGTTCTTCGCACAAAGAATTAGCATTGCCATTCGGCGTGGTGGTACTGCCAGCCTTCTGAACATATTTCCGGATGACAGCGATGTGGAGGAGTACTTCGATGCCCGAGTGTATTTTGTGTTTTTGTGTTATATGTACATAGTTAGGTTTAATATAAAAGTATTTGTAGTTTGCTACATATTTTGCCCCTCGAGCGCCGATTGTACATACGTCTGTACAACTTGAAGACCTTGAAAAACGCTTAATTTTCGTTGTGTACACACGTCTGTACGAAACTTATTTGGGCGAAAATTTTGGTTTCTACATTATATTATTCTATATTTATTATATTATTGGCTTTTCCTAAAAAAAAAAAAAAACTAAAAAAAAAATATTTATTTTATTGGTGATTTACGTAAACATGGCAATCCATGAGATGATGAAGCCGGAATGTGGGTAGGCACTGGAACTCTGTAATAAATTAACGTAGCCTAACCAATTGCCATAAGATGCATTCTGGCTTTAAGGTATTAAAATTTGGCTGAGGGGCACATGGACTTTTTTACATTGAAATCGGTTCTATTTTTTTTTTTTTTGTAAAAAGTTTTTACACAAATATACTTAGACATATATATACATACCTACATACATGCATATATATACATGCTAATTTATGTAATGAGTACTAGATAATTGATGAACATACTTATATATTTCTAAACACATCCATAAATATGATGGATAAATTAGACCTAGACACAGAACAAATGATCGTGCTCATCACACAAACATTTTTCTTGGACGGGAATTGAACCCACGACCTCTGGCATAGCAGTCACGGTCAGTAACCCCTAGACCAACAGGACAGTCAGTTTAATAACAAAATTAAAAAATGTTCAAAACCCGACAGCCAAAAACTTTTAAACAAGTTAGTTTTCAAACATTCTGATGCAGTTGGTGGCATTCAATCTTTTTTTTACGCATTTATGCTGTATGTTATAGCTTAGTTTTATATAGAATCGTCGAATTTTGGGCTTAAATATAAGTTTTTGTTGATTTTATGACATGTTTGACATGTGCATCAGTTTTATTTATTGCTTTGCCCTTGCCCTTTGTACATAAAATATAGCCTATATCACTCAGGAATAAAGGAGCTTTCTATTGGTGGAAAAAATTTAGCAATCGGACCAAAAATAATTTGCTCAATTTATCTCCTCTAATCTAGAAAGAAAGAGAAAAGAAAGAATGAAAGAGAAATAGTTAATAGTTTTGTTGCTACGAGTATTTTGGTGTACAATAAAACTGCCTATTCATGCCTGGGCCTGGGCACGCCACAATCATGGCGGTAAGTCCCCTCTTTGAGGCGTGGCTGGAAAGACCTCACAGCGTCCTTACCTTCCGCATGACGCAGGTCCTCACCGGACATGGTTCGTTCGGGAGTTTCCTACACCGGATTCATGCGGAAGTGACCCCCGGGTGTCGCCACTGTGCGGAACGCCCGGAGGACACGGTGGAGCACACAGTCGAGGTGTGCCCTGCTTGGGCGGAGCATCGCCGTGCCCTCGTGGGGGCGATCGGCGGCGGAGACCTCTTGCGCCGGGCCTTGGTTGAGGCCATGGTCCGGAGCGAGGAGGAGTGGCAGGCGGTCGCCGACTTCTGCGAAGCAGTAATGCTCGCAAAGGAGGAGGCCGAACGCATCAGGCAACGGCGTTATCGCCGCCGCCGCCGCCGGGATTCTGATCCCGATTTCCGGCCAACGTAGGCGCGGGCTTGCGGACCGTGAGCAAAGGGTAGCTCACTGTCCGGCCGTCCGGTAACTGTCCGGACCAAGCCCAAGTCGTCGACGGTGCGCACTGTTCCCGCGCGCCTCAAGGAGTTGTCAGCAACAGCAGGGACCCAGCCGGGTCGAAGCCTACTGGGGCCAGGGTTATCCGAAAGGGCGCTCGAGCCCCGGTATGAAGGCTAGAAGGAACGGGGTGGGTCTTTTAGTCAGTAAGAGTCTGACACTATCTCCCGCTCCGCCCAAGGGTGGGGGATGTCAATGCATGATTTTTTCCCACCTTAAAAAAAAAAATGCCTGGGCCACCGAGTTATAGACTGTGCCTAATTTGGTGTTCTCTGTTTGTATTCTTCTCTATAAAGAGTTGAAGTTTGTAATTTTGTTTGTTGGAAGTAATCTCTGGAACTGCTGAACCGATTATGAAAATTCTTTTACTAGTATCAAGCTACATTATTCCTAATCCACAATCCAACATCATTTTCAGTTTATGCCAAACCTATATAAATATAGTTTGTTTACAATCAGTAACTGAATGGATGCCAATAGTTTTTACACCATGTTATATTTTTTCCCAAAAATAATATATTTAAAAAGGTCACAAGTTAGACACCACCGACACTATGTACAACACAGGTCATGGCAGCTCATAGCGGGATTAGGTGCCAGCAAACAGCTGGGTGCAAGTGTAAAACCCTCAGTAGCCTGGATGGCCCGGTGACTATGTGTTTTTGCTGACATAATGTAACAACAATAGACTCTTTACGTAAAAGTATTATGCTAGACATGTGTTTTGCATATACTAACACTAAGGTTGTATTTCATTGCAATTTATAATTATATATTTTCATCCCAAAAATATTTCATAATGCATAGCGGGCACGGGCAACTAGATATTATTATTATTGATCTCCAGCTAGCTGGGGCCATAAACGTAAATAATATATCACAACGTGTAGCAGATTGATTTGATTGAATTTTGGTAGGATTGATGGAAAGCTACAATATCGTTGAATGTTGTCGCCTTTTATCGCAGAATAAGTACAGTTTCTGCGGGTTAGGCCACGCAAACAAAGCTGTAGGGAATAGTTGTTTACATGACCACTCAAGATATAAAGACAGCGGTTATATTTTCCAAGAAACTTAGATTCTAACTGGGAATTCCGCCCTAAGTACTCAGTGAAGCTAGAACTACATTAGACCGTTACCGTATTAACTGTCCGGACCAAGCCCAAGTCATCGACGGCGCGCACTGTTCCCGCGCGCCTCAAAGGAGTTGTCAGCAACAGCAGGGACCCAGCTGAGTCGAAGTCTACTGGGGCCAGGTTTAGTTTCGAAAGACAGCTCGAGCCCCGGTATGAAAGCTAAAAGGAACGGGGTGGGTTTTTAGTCAGTAAGAGTCTGACACTATCTCCCGCTCCGCCCAAGAGCGGGGGTTGTCATTGGATGATTTTTCCCACCATAAAAAAAAAGTTTGTCCAAGGATTATCGTGTTGCCCAGTTGCTGGGTTATGGAGGTCTAATAGGCAGTCTCTCCTTGTAAAACACTGGTTTTTCAGGCACATCCGGTTAGACTGGAAGCCGATACTAAGCTAGTTAAGAAAAGTCTAGGGAGATGATGAAGCAATTGATAAAATATAATTATATGTATTAGAAACAGACACTTCAATTTCATTTATGATGTAAAGTCACTGGCTAGTAAAGAATAAAACCGGCCAAGTGCGAACTGGACTTACGCACGAAGAGTTTCGTAGTGTCCGTAACTAAAACAGCAAAAAATCACGTTTGTTGAATGGGAGCCCCCTTAAATATTTATTTTATTCTGTTTTTTATAGTGGCAATAAAAATACATCAACTGTGAAAATTACAACTGTCTAATAGGGTGTTTCATATTTTATAATTTTTTTATTTTCATTTGACTTTGCTCGATATCAAATCTAAATCGAATTTGGGTGTCTTCAAGGCTAGAGAGAATAGGCTCTTAATATACTAGTGCGCCTCATCATCAGAGATTGCATCACTGCTTACTATCAGTTGGGATCGCAGTCAAGCACTAGTTTATATCAATAAAAAAATCAAAAAATCTTGATACTACTCTTGCACGTGTTAAAAATAAACAGGGGAAAACTATATTGATATATGTTTATATCTACCTATCTATCGTACTAAAATGTCAAACATAATTAGAAACAAATCTCACAATATAACAAATACACAGAATCGATACAACATTAGCAATAATATTAGGACATAATAGTCCGTAAAGGTCTAGGGTTGAACAGCAAGTAAGAGGATTTTAAAATGAACTAATCATATTTATAGGAAAGACGTGACGGTTAATTGTCAAACCTGTGGGTTGACATTTAAACGTCAAATATTCTTCCACCTTCTTAGGTCGTCATAAAATTATTTATCGATTCAACAACTTATAACATTACAGTATCAATATAAATACATTTCAAAGGTAATTCATAATTACATAATAATTTACAGAATTATCATCATTGCTGTTTTATACAAGTTTAGCGTTTTATATTTGTAAACACAACAATATAAGCTTTGGCAGGTACTTCAACATTAGATTCAAGCTTCATAATGTTACCAATGTATAAAATACTAGTAACAATTTACATGAAAAATGAAAATTCATAATTTAATTACGTCATAATAATACAGAATCTAACACACGCTTTTCCATCGACAATCGATCAAATATGAAACACCCTACTGTCTAATTCTCACGGTTCATATACCCTGGTGACAGACGGACAGCGGAGTCTAAGTATTAAAGTCCCGTTCTAACTTTTGGGTACGGAACCCTCAATACCTACATACATATTTAACCTATCGGATACCGCAATTAGAGACACAATAGAAAGACGATGAGAGAGCAAACGCCATTCACTTGGGGTTTAATGAATTAAATAAGTAAATAAAAACTTGCAATGGATGTACAACTTTTTTTTTTTTTTTTAATTTGTATAAACTAGTGCTTGACTGCGATCCAACCTGATGGTAAGCAGTGATGCAATCGTTGATGGTGAGGCGCACTAGTTTATTAAGAGCCTATTCACTCTTGCCTTAAAGACACCTAAATTATAATCAGACGGGAAGACCGCAGCAGGCAAATTGTTCCAGTCCCTCGATGTACGTGGTATAAACGACAAAGCGAAACGCTTGGTCCGGATCGTAGAGGTTTCAACAACATTAGGGTGGATACTCGCCGAAACAACTACAACTACAAGAAACTGAAAATAGAAGAACTTATTCAGCACCCAACTAAACAAGAAAACAAAATACGGTAGCAATTTAATCCCTGCTCCTCCGCAGAGATTTAAACCTCATTATTATTAACACGGCACGCTATTCGTTACCGCGCCGCGCCTTGCCCCAAAAGTGCATTATTTTGTGCCACACTAAATATGCGCGCTACTTTGTACACAAATTGAGTTTCAGGGGTGTCACCAAATGAGAAAGGTTGAGAGAGTCCATAGAACAATAAAAAATCAAATCAAATCAAAAACATTTCCTTCAAAAAGACCATTTGCAGGCACTTTTGAATAGTCAAATATCGGTCAGTCCAAGAAATGTGAAGCTAAATTGCACGTTCCAAAGCGTTGATCTTTATGGAGACGAACGTGTAAGAAACAAAAAAGTGAATGCCCAAAAAAGAAACCCAGTTTCGGCAGAAACGAGATGTCTCTCAAATTATCAATAATAGTAATAATATTTAAGTAATATTTTTATTTTTTTGTGTTCCTTCTTAAAATTCATTTAGCTTAAGGAACATGTTCTCAAGTCGAAAAAAATGTAAGGTATGGAAAGAGCCTGGATCTCACGTCACAGGGAATCCTAGTGTGAGTTCCAGGAAACAAACTTATATAAATGTATCTTCTGTAATAATAAATTATTCTTATTCTATTCTTATTCTTATAGTAAGTAATAAAACAGTAACCAGCTAATGATGTGACCTTACTTGATTGACGTGATCCTTACTTGCAAACATATAAAAATTGCCATTTTTATTAATCACGCGTCGTATTTAAAAATTGCTTAATTACAAATCAATATTCATTGCACATGGTTTTCATTTAGACTAAAACTAATGTTGTAAAATATATGTACACCATACACCGTATTATTTATTTACTAAGGCAAAATCAATAGCTTTAGAAAGCAGCATCTTACCGAGCCACCAATTTAATTAACAGTGATAACACTAAAATTAAATAAGATTAGATTAAAATAATTTGGAAATTAAAATTAAATTTCAATTAATAAACTGTTTTTTTCTTCCATTCTGTCCTGTCACCCGTCACTACCTCTCTCTCTCCATCCATCTAAATTCATACTTAGAACTCTTTTAATAACATGCGTTTTATCTCTCTTCACATGACCATACCAAGACAAACGATTTTCTTTCAACTTTTACTGACTGGCGCCACTTTCTAACTTCCTCTAATATACTCTTTTCTCATTTTATCTTTTCTCGTCATCCATTCCAACATTTTCATCTCCACTACAATGCAATCTTTTTTCATCCATCTTTTTTCAAAGCCCACTCTAATCCATACAGTATGACAGGTCTTATCACGGACTTGCAAATTTTACCGTTCTACGTGTACCTGATTGGCATCCATAAGTTGCAAGTTGTGCCTGTGACCTGTCGCTATTTCATTCATCCTGCGTTGATCCGATCTGTAACACAACCAACATGGTTTTTATTAATTTCTCCGATTTTTACTCTATTAATTTAACATCAACCTTAATCTGCTTTATCCTAAGTAACTGTGTAAGTTTAGGTACTACATGAATAGATACAAATTAGGTCATGTTCTGTCTATGACAGTTTAATATCCGAATCTTCTAGATCAAAACGGGAAAAAAGTAGGAGGAGGAAAATTATAAAGATAAAATGATTTTTTCGTAGACAATTTTCTGTAGCACCAGCCCTAGCAACAGAACGGGACAATTTTAGCGTGATTGTTTAGAAACATAAACGGTTAAAGTGCAGTGTCATAAACGTACTGCATTTGAAACACAACGCGATTCAGTTGAAACATGTTCTAGATTTATGTTTATAGACGTGAATTAAAATAATGGTCAAAGAGTGCGGTGAAACGGAGTTTTGAGTATAAATATGGTGGACTTTAAAATAAAAGCCAAAATGAGATATACCTACTCTGTCTCTTTTTGGCCTTCCTCTAGTTTAAAAGTACGCATCCGATAAGAGTACGCAATTCCAATAGGCGCGATGTTGTTACGATACGCGGTTAAGTTCAGTGTTATTTTGAAGTATATTCTACTGTAAAGTATTGCATGAAAAAATACTAAAATATTATAAATGATAAATGATCTTCATTTGTGCAAGTAGGTTTTATAAAAACACTTTTACACGTCAATTTTTTTTTTTCGTCAATTAAAGCTATATGAGGCCGGATTACACATGTAAGTTAAAGTTAAAGTGCCACCAAGGCAGCCCGCAACAATCAAATACAATATTCGACAAAAAAGTTAAGATGAACTAAAAGGGTTATATTGTTGGATGTTGAGCCCAAAGGGAAATTAGGAGCCAGGGTCACTGCCAGGGACATTACGTCTATTATTCAGTCAATGTCAAGGTGGAAATCTCCTGGCCATGATGGGCTCAGCATCGAGCATCTTCGGTATGCGGGCCCTCACTTGCCACGTGTCTTGGCTTTACTATACAATCTTTGTCTGAGTCATGCGTATCTACCTCCGAATATGTTGAGAACGGTTGTAGTGCCCATAGCCAAAAATAAAACTGGACTATTGACGGATAGGAACAACTATAGACCTATTTCACTGGCTACTGTTGTGTCTAAAGTGTTGGACAGTGTGCTTAATGCGCAATTAAATCAACATGTTAAATTGCATGACAACCAATTTGGGTTTCGTCCTGGGTTGTCTACCGATAGTGCTATTTTGAGCGTTAAGCACACTGTGGAGTACTATACACGTCGTAGCACCGCGGTCTACGCCTGTTTCCTCGACCTGTCGAGTGCTTTTGATCTGGTTTCGTATGACTCCCTCTGGAAAAAGCTTAATGATGCAAAACTACCACCTGAAATCATAAATATTTTTAAGTTTTGATACGGGAACCAGGTTAATTGTGTTAGGTGGGACGGGGAGTTCTCGAGTCCATATGGCCTTGAGTCGGGTGTGAGGCAGGGGGGTTTGAGTTCTCCTACACTCTTTAACCTGTACATGGACCAGTTGATTGTGGAACTGAGCAGCACCAGAGTTGGATGTTACATTGATGGTATATGCGTCAATAACATTAGTTATGCAGATGACATGGTGCTGCTCAGTGCCTCAGTCTGTGGCCTGAGAAAACTTGTGGGTGTATGTGAGAGGTACGCCAGTGCACATGGCCTAGTGTACAATGTACAAAAGAGTGTTGTGATGGTGTTTGAGGCTGGTGGAAGGTGCCCAGTGACGGTGCCTCCAATAAAGATTGATGGATTGCCGTTATCGAGAGTTCACTCGTTTAAGTACCTTGGGCATATCTTGACCGCTAGCCTCAGGGACGATGACGACATTGAGAGAGAGCGGAGGGCGCTGTCGGTTAGAGCGAACATGATTGCTCACAGGTTTAAGCGTGCTTCTACGGAGGTTAAGAAAACACTTTTTAGGACCTTCTGTTCATCTTTTTATACCTGTAGCCTGTGGGTACGTTTTACGCAAAAATCGTATAGTGCCCTTCGCGTGCAATATAATAATGCTTTCAGGGTGTTGATGGGGCTGCCACGCTTCTGTAGTGCATCAGGAATGTTTGCGGAAATGCGTATTGATTGCTTCTATGCGTTAGTGCGTAAAAGATGTGCATCGCTGGTGCGTAGGGTGCGAGCCAGTCCCAGCGGCATCCTGGGCATGATTGCGGACAGGCTGGACTGCTGCATAGTGAATCATTGCTCCAGTATCTCAGCTGGGATGCTGAAGCAATGATTCATTGTTTGTTTGTTTTGTGGTATTATAATTTGTAAATGTATTTGTGTCACTAACATAGTTGTAAGGTTGTTTTTGTTATTACTAACACTAAATGAGTCTTATTGTTACTCGAAAATAAAGATTATTATTATTATATTGATGATTTTGTAACGTTTTACGGCCGCCAATCATATTTTGATCAACATATAATTTTACTCTAACCTGCAAAATGCAAAAAAACTGAAAAAATAAAATTAATTATTGTATATTATTGTGATATTTATTCTACTATATCTATGTGTAGGTATATTATTATGAAAGTATATTTTTATATTGTATATTTCAATAACTGTCTACACCTTTTTTTTCTGCTCTCCTTCGCAGGTATGCTGAAACAGATTTCTGTAGAAATAAGCATCCTGTGTTCCTATTTTTTCTGTTTCCTTCTTCTTTTCTTTTATTATTATATGCGCGTCCTGTGCGTAATCCTAGACCAGCATATCATAATTCTGGTACAAATGGAAGGAGAAACTATATATGACACAAGCAGTTCCCTGTGGTTTCAACCGCGTCTTTGATTAGGTACTGTTCCAAACTCGTTGGTCGTAGCGTGATGTTAGGAGGCCAGATAAAAATTTGCTTATATCCTTCCTTTCATATGCTTACTTCGTACCAAATTCCAACAAAATCGGAAAACAAAAGTTTAACCGTTAAACCAGAATTACATTTAGACCAACGCACACGTGTAACTCGCCTGATTTGTACGTAAGACGACGTCGCGTGGCGTGGATCAAGTGTAGCTCTACAACTCTAGTTTCTATTTAAAATGCATGGAGGCTGACGCGTGCAGATCGGCGTGTGTGATACACGTGTGCCAAATAATAAATTAAAATTTGTTAATAGCAAAAGCAATATTAAAGGCAATCGCTTTAATGGTAGAACTACACTGCTAGTTCTACCATTAAAGTGGTTGTCTATTGGCGATATAGGGAACGCGAAGACAAAGAAAGAACTTGGGTGTGGTTTTAATCAGTGATTTCTGGTACGCCCTCTCACTCGCCCTAGGGCGGGAGAGGTCATTAGATGATTTTCCACTATATATAAAAAAAAAAAAAACTATGATTACCTAGCAGACAGATAGAATAAATTTCACATTAATAATATTAGTACAGATCTAATCTACTTTCAAACCAACCTTATTAAATATTAATTTTCAAGTTATCAAATAATAAAAAAACATAAAAGAAACTTAATACATTAGCTTCAATTCGTAACTTTCTTGATAATTCACTTTTTTTATTGAAAAAACTCGACTCTGACATTTCTTGGCATGATCACGAGAGAGTTTCACAAATTATAATTTTGGACAAACTTCTTTATTTTATTTTTCTTTCGCTTTTTCTTCATTTAATATTAAAGTTGTTTTCAGTATCAATACGCAATGTGGGTTATATTAAATCGGTTTTAGAATTTATAAGCTTGTAATTTTTTATTTGAATAGTACGGTTGACGTAAGGCTGCTTTTCCACCAGAGATGTGCTATGCAGCTATGCTGCGATGATATAATAGCTAAGTTGTGAAACTATGTGACCGTTTTCAATGATACTAAGCTATGTAGCGGTGCGAGTAAGATGTGCTATGAAGATGCGCTGATGCTTAGTAACTGAGCGAGGAAGATGCGCAGCTCGAGCTATGCAATTTATCGATAGTAGGGTATCGATAGGATGGTAGATCCCTACCATAGCAGTATAATTAAGCATTCTTTCATATAAAAAAAAAAACATATCTTAGTTGAATCCGTTTCCACCAGTGACAAATTATGTACACCAATGAATATGATTGGTGGATACTAAACGCATCCATAGCAACGTAGCATAGCAATCTTTGATGGAAAAGTACCAAGATCGACTACTGCGCTACGTGACGAGGGTTCAATTGTTTTAACCTACAGATAGTGATTTCGGGTCTGGGCGCTCCTTTGTCTACCTAAGAGTTTACAAACATGATCGTATCCAATACACTAGAGTAATTCCCATTCTCGACATCAAGAATTATCTCACTCCAATGTCGTAAGCGCGTAAGTTCGTTGGTGTTCCTCCAAACGTTTTATTTTTTGTACTTTTTTTCTAATGTTGATAGGTATCATGTGTGTGTACCATCTAAAGTTTTCTTATGAATCACTCTGTCTATTAATGGGAACCGCTTGAAAATTCGTTCGGTAGTTTTGAGTTTATCACAGGGTTATCCGAAAGGGAGCTCGAGCCCCGGTATGAAGGCAAGAAGGAACGGAGTGGGTCTTTTAGTCAGTAAGAGTCTTAAACTATCTCCCGCTCCCCCCAAGAGTGGGGGTTGTCATTGGATGATTTTTTTCCACCATAAAAAAAAACCTCGACTCGACGAGTGTATCATCGCCAATTATCCTTCTGGATCGCCTCTCAATTGCCTCAAGTGCATCAAGCTGGTATCGGACAGATCAGTCGTAACTAGGCTAGGCCTGCTGATTCTTAGCAGTAGGATCATTATAAGGCTAATATGCTATTGTTATATTTCAATCAAATCAAATACAGAAAGCGAAGCTAACTTCAGACATATAATCACAATAAAACCTATAATAACAAAACACTAGTCACTCTACAAACAAAACAAACAGTTCAGACCCCAAAAAAACAAAACAAACACGATCTTTCTAACTTGGAACACGAAAATAATGAATCTGAATACAGAAACAAAATGTTAGTCAAACTCACGAGCGGTGAATACTGTTCACGTGAAATTAATTTGAAAAACAACAATAAAATATGTTGGTACTAAACAAATGTACATTATAAAGCTAACTGCGGACCGAGTGTAAATTATTAAAGCTAATGTTTAGGTTACGCTTCGTAACAGGTTTTTTTTTTACATTTGGAAATCATCCAGTGATATCTCCCACCCTTGGGTGAAGCACGAGGGCGTGTCAGACTTTTACTGACTAAAACACACCTGTGCTCTTTAGTTGCCCTTTGAAATTCTCCGCGGTGTGATTTCAGAATGTGAGTGGGATGAATGGCAGAATTTTTTGTGTGAATAAATACCATCAGAAATTATTTTTAATAAATATTTTAAAATTGTAATATTTTAAAAGTGAGGCGTGCCCAAACGCTACCGAACTTCAAAAAAATGGTGAAGGAGCACTACCTATCACTTTAATTGTTCTTCCCCTTTCTCTATTGTATTTTTTAATATTTATTAGTTTATTATTTGGTAGTTTATTTATGTATTATATATATATATATATATATATATGTATATATATATTTTTTTTCTATTGTACTATATTATTATACTATAATATTTATGTTGTACACTGACAGCCCCAAATCTTTTTCCTTTCGTTCAGTCCATCCAAAGGAAATTGCCTTGTGCAATAAGACCGCCTATTGTACACATAATCTTTTGTAAATGTTTATCCTGTATTTAAGCTAAGGTGTGTAAATAAATAAGTAGTGTAAGTGAATAAATAATAAATAAAATTGACTTCAAATTCGTAAAAGCATTTTTTTTTAAATCGAAACATGACTTTAAAACTCTTTCTTTTTTTTTATGTAAAACTAATTTTATGTGAATGTTTCACATATTTGGCGTGTCTTTAGTATGAGTATAATCAGCCTTTTAATGTTCCCACTGCTGGGACTGAGGCCTACTCTCTAGGAAAGGGAATGGTCGTAATCCACCACGCGGGTCCAGTACGGGTTGGTGGAAGTCATATGTCTTAAAATTTTTGGATCTTCGGTATATCACCTTCCTAACAATTATTTCCTTCACCGTTTTGAAAGCAGTGTTGATGAACTAAATTACAATGTAAAACGCTTGCTTGGATTTAAATCTACGACGTACAACTCGTCAGTCAGGACCCTTTACCACTGGGCCACTGCCAACCTTTTTTTTTTTTTCGACGGGAAAAATCATCTTATGACAACCCCCGCTCTCGGGCGGAGCGGGAGGTAGTGTCAGACTCTTACTGGCTAAAAAACCCATCCCGTTTCTTCAAGCCTTCATACTGGGGCTCGAGCGCCCTTTCGGATTACCCTGGCCCCAGTAGGCTTCGACCCGGCTGGGCCCCTGCTGTTGCTGACAACTGCTTGAGGCGCGCGGGAACAGCGCGCGCCGTCGACGACTTGGGCTTGGTCCGGACGGTTACCGGACGGCCGGACAGCGAGCTACCCATTGCTCACTGTCCGCAAGCCCGCGCCTACGGTGGCTGGAAATCGGGATCAGAATCCCGGCGGCGGCGAGAGCGCCGTTGCCTGATGCGGTCGGCCTCCTCCTTAGCGAGCATTACTGCTTCGCAGAAGTCGGCGACCGCCTGCCACTCCTCCTCGCTCCGTACCATGGCCTCGACCAAGGCCCGGCGCGAGAGGTCTCCGCCGCCGATCACCCCCACGAGGGCACGGCGATGCTCCGCCCAAGCAGGGCACACCGCGATTGTGTGATCCACCGTGTCCTCCGGGCGTTCCGCACAGTGGCGACACCCGGGTGTCACTTCCGCTCTAATTCGGAACAGGAACCTCCCGAACTTGCCATTTCCGGTGAGGACCTGTGTCATGCGGAAGGTAAGGACGCCGCCACTACCAACCTCAGTAATTGATTGAGCAAAACACTACAAGATTATTTTACTGATATACTTGATACTGATACACACCTTAGGCGTTGCGCAAACGGAGGCACTTTTTGTTCCAGTTACCAACACCAAACACTTTTTCATCGTCATGAGTACCTATGTGTTAAGTGGAAGCAACTGGACACAAAAAATGTTTACGTATGCGCCGGGAGTGAATGATTTCATACTAGTTCTATAGAAATAAAATATTCATCGGTAGCTAGTATCTGTCACAAGACACACGTTTGCGCCCTGCCTTATAGTCAGCGACAATTTAATCGACAATAGACCGCGCTTAACTAGAAATGACCTGTTCACTTTTGACTATATTTTACAAGCTTTTATTTAGTTTCACCTATTCCGATGTTTGGCTGTAATCAAATCTTGCAAATTTTTGATCCAATTCCCGGTTAACAATTGAGCTGAGATTTTACATGCATGTGTAAATCAGATGACAATGCAAAATGATTATGATATGGAGCTGATCTGATGATGGAACCGGAAGGTGGCTATAAGAACTTCGTAGTTAAATGACACAACCCTGCCGAGTTTGGGCTCGTATGATTCGTCTTGACGAGTATTAATTATATAGGATACCGAGCTACAAAAGCTTGCTATGAAAAAAATATTTTCATTAAAAGCTTTTTACTTTTGCCACGTAACGTAACCTAAAAATGTCTTCAACATCAGCGTCACGCAACGACATACGAAAACATAGACTAATTTGTTTATGTTACAACATTATACATCTGAATGTTGTGAAAATTGTACCTAGAACAGACTGCCGTAGATCTTAGACTGTGTTACAATTTACTTGAGAATGAAATTAACGTGCAAAATGAGCTCAAAAGCTAGACTAGGAAAGACGTTACTTTTTGGTGTGAATTCATCAAAATTTGATAAATTGTCTCGCTCTGAATAGAGAGAAATAGAGTACTTGATTTTTACTGACCTCAGTTGCCAAGATCTATGGAGCTGCTACGCTGGGTGTAAAAAGAACAGACCGAATATAGAATGATATGGCGCGTTCCAAAACGGGTATAGTAGGCGTGGGCAAAAAGGTGGCCAGATTCAAAGGGGTTGGGTGGGTCATGTCAACCGCATGCACAGGGACCGCTGGGTAAGCGTCACCACACTGTTGGTTCTAACAGAAGGAAAGCGCCGTCGAGGCCGAAAGAGGTGGCGGAATAATTTGGACACGTACCACGAGGGCTGGTTGGATATGGCGTGGGAGAAAAATATTTGGAAGGACTTGGGGAGGTCTCCCCCAAGCAGTGGGACAGTAAGGGCTAGTAAAAAAAAATTGTCAACTACTCATGGATGCGGTGCTGTGGTTTGATATTTTCACGCAGTCCTGCGGTACCGTGGCTAGCTTTTAATAAATTGCGGTTAAAGCGGCAACTTTGCGTGCACGTAGACATAACCACCGCATCGGACCGCTTCCCATTCGCATTTGCACTGAATTGCCTAAGTGGGACGCCGTGTTAGACATTGCTTACATTTTTTTTTACGGTTGGAAAAATCATCCAATGACAACACCCGCTCTCGGGCGGAGCGGGAGATAGTGTCAGACTCTTACTGACTAAAAGCCCACACCGTTTCTTCGTGCCTTTCGTACTGGGGCTTGAGCTATCTTTCGAATTAACCCTGGCTCCAGCAGGCTTCGACCCGGCTGAGCCTCTGCTGTTGCTGACAGCTCCTTGAGGTGCGCGAGAACAGTGCGCGCCGTCAACTTGGGCTCGGTCCGGACAGTTACCGGACGGTCGGACAGCGACCTACCCATTGCTCGCTGTCCGCAAGCTGGCGCCTACGGTGGACATTGCTTACATTAATGATGTATCTATATCGTGGTCAGTAGCCCGATTCACGTAATCAAAACGATTTATAATCAAACGATTAATCGCTACGATATCGTAGCGATTTAGTCGTTTAGACCATTTCCGTATTCGCATCCATCAATCGAGTTTGAACGACGCCGATTTTAAAGCCCTTTGAAATACGTCGATTAAAAAAAAATCTGTATTACATTATCCTGGTAGAATATTTATTGATGTAACTGGAAATAAGTCGATAGATCGTGAATACCGCTTTTGGATAGGACTTTGATCGAACGACTATATTATAAAACTTCAACGATATTTGGCTTGTTTGGTTTTACGTGAATCAGGCTACTGATCATTGACATTGCTCACTTCATGATATGGTTAAGTGAAACTGACCAGACTGTTTCAACGTTAAAATTGGATTAAACGTCAATCCTCATTTGGCGATTTCATTGATGTAGGATTTTTTTTTTTTTATGGTAGGAAAATATCATGCATTGACATCCCTCGCTCTTGGGCGGAGCGGGAGATAGTGTCAGACTCTTACTGACTAAAAGACCCACCCCGTTCCTTCTAGCCTTCATGCCGGGGCTCGAGCGCCCTTTCGGATAACCCTGGCCCCAGTAGGCTGATGTATTTCAATAATAATGAAAAGTCTAAAGAAAGTAAACCAAACGAGAATTGATACAACATAAAAGTTTAACGTTTAAAATGATCTGGCCAGTTTAACTAGACCATATATTATATAAATGGACATTTGCGGGGGTTACGCGTGCGCGTAAAAACACCCTAAAAAGCCTTTTTTAATACAGCGTTTTTTTTAATTGTTCTTTTTCAATTCAATTTAGTGAACCTTGGTGTTCCCAAGTGAACATTCAGTTTTAGTTCTTTTAAGAAATTAGTCTCAATTAAAGCTAAAATCTCCAGGATTTGCTTTACCCTTGACCTACACAGAAAGGTACCTACTGTCTAGCTAGATGCTAATTTATTCATATACCTATCTAATTCTGGCGCGACGGATTTTTTATTACAACTTAGCATTTTCTTTGAAAAAAAATTTAAGCTGTACAAGTAGGTAAATAAAATAAATGCCATTAAATTTTTATTCAGACGGCGGGTAAAAGTGGGTACCTGAAGATGGACGCCGCCGCCGAGGTCGACCTGGGAAGAGGTGGCGATACGACCTAGATGCCTACCACAAGGCCTCGTTCAAGGTGGCATAAAAAAAATAATTAGGTAATATTCACGTGGAGTTCTTTATCTTTCTATGCGGATGACGAGCGATAGGTAGCTCGCCGTCCAACCGTCCGCGATGGTGCGTACCGTACCACGCGCGCTTGGAAGAGAGGTGTCTTGAAAATCGTAGGGGCCTGAGAAGGGCCGGTGCCTGCTAAGGCCACGGGGAATTTCTTAGAACAGACAGGGCAACTGAAAGACACAGGCGAGATTTAGTCGGTAAAGTTTGATACTTCCTCCTGCTCCACTCAAGAGCGGGAGAAGTCACTGGATGATATCACACCTCAAATAAAAACGTAATTCTAATTTGAGTGGTTGAATTTCTTTTTTAAATAACGATCCGTTCAATAATTTATTCTTAGTTTTTAATGTAAATTTTGTTCTTAAAATATCTATTTGAAAACTTATTCTATTATTTTAGTTTTCGCATGATCATATTTTCTTTTAAATTTTAATTTGCTAAAAGATAAATCAAAATCAATTCAAATATTAGTCTTCAATTTATTGAAATAAACTTTGTTCATATTGTATGTATTCTTTTCATAACCAACTTTGATTTATTTTACATTATTTTTAGTTACCCACCCTTCGACATACGTGCTGATATAAATTTTCAAATTCAAGATAAAATGCTTCTTTATTAAAAAAAAGGTTGTAAAAAATATATTCTTCTAGTGTTTTTGTACTCGTATTTAAGTTTGTTTTTATGTAAGCACTAGGACCTCCCACCACTATATGTCCTACCCGCCTTGCCGCATATGGACCATTGGAGACACTCCCGGCAATTGCGTGACTGCGTATGTCTTTACAACTTGCTCTACCGGGACGTGCTTTGTAAACTCAATAAATTCTTTTTTCCTGTTCCTCTCTAATAATTTCACCTCTTCCCCTTCTGGGGTGGGCTACACCACACAATGTGACTTCGCACACGAGCAGCCCTTAATAGCTTGCTGTTCAATTTAAAATCACTAGGACCGTGAGGTCTGCTCATTGTGTTGTTCAAGTTTTTTTTTTATGGTGGGAAAATCATCAATGACAACCCCCGCTCTTGGGCGGAGCGGGAGATAAAGTCAGTACCCCTAGCCAAGTTGCTAATCTGCAATAGTTAACGCTTGTAGAAAGCTTCAAATGTACGGGAATGACGGCGTCTTAACGCTCAGTCACGTGGTCAGAACAAAAGTATTGGCAGCAAGGTCAACTCGAAGCGTTTGACGCAAGCGAAACGGTTGTAACTTGGCTAGGGGGGCTGACTCTTAGTGACTAAAAAGACAAGTCATTAGCAAACAGCTATTCAACTCTTCACGTCACCAGAAGGCTGGGCTTTTTTGGCCAACAAATCAGCATTACCATACAATGTGGCAATGCTGACAGCGTTTTGGGCACTGTTCCCGTTGACAGCGACGTGGATGTTTTCTTTTATGACAATTTTTTTTTTAATCCACTTTTGTAAATATGACCTACTTTTCTTTTCAGTTGGTATAAATATCTATTTAGTTGTTCGTAAGTATAGTATAATCATTAAGGATTTGTAAGAATGTAAATTACATATTTTGTAGCTGTAGGTACATTCATTTTGTGATCTTTAAACAGAAGATGATAATCAAGTTTTGGTGGATAATTTGTAAAAAATATATTGATGGTGATTCTTTCGAAAAATTCCTAGGTCCCGTGAATGATTTTAAACAAATGGTCGTGGCTGTTGATGATGGACAGGGTCGCAGCACTCAGTCGTTGTTTGCCTCCAAAGCTGCGGCATGTCGAGCGGTATCTCTCTATTTCCGGCGGCTGTCGGCATTACGCGCACACACTGTACTGTATTTGTGAGGGCCAATATTTTTTTTTTTTTATTAAAAATACCTACCTATGAGCTTATCATTTCTATGAATAATAAGAATCAAACACAAATCAAATAACTGACGGTGCTAAACGTTATTGACATTAATTTATTTCCTGAAATATAACTTCTATCAAACGTTACTATTCTGACACCTTACCTAACTCTTCCATTAGTGTAACTAGACACTACCAACTCCCTTAAACTTAATTTGTCATCTCCCAAAAACACAACACGACTTTATCACAACTGAATAAAGCTTAAAGTTGCGAGACATCTGATTTCATAGCTGCAAAGCAATCGCGGTATATTACCAACGTTTATGGTCCCCCAATTTTGCAGTAAAGTGCATTCTAATTTAATGAAGTTAAGGTTGAAATTTCGATGTATGATCAGTCTGACCACACGAAAACCTTGTCTTATCGCTCCTCCCGCGGTAGAATATCTTCCAAGCCAACAAAGTGTTTTGAAATTCTATATAGGACTGTTTTTTGTAAGAAATAACATTATCGCTTACAAAATATCTTCATCTAAACTGCATCGTTAGTCTAATGGTACTATCAAAGACACTTCTGTCTGACCACCGCTAAGTTCATTTTTGCTTGCACTCGAAACAATCTCAAACGCCGCGCCGCAGGATTCAAGTGTTTTTTTTTTTTTAAGTGATCAGGCAGAAATTACCGCGATGTTACATCAAAATACTAGAACAATTTGCTTGCTGCGGTCTTCTCGTCCGATTATAATTTAGGTGTCTTCAAAGCTAGAGTGAATAGGCACTTTACAAACTAGTGCGCTTCACCATCAACGATGGGATCAGAGAAAAATGGTAGCTAGCGGTGCTGCTGAGTGTAAGATTTGGCTTCGATTTTTGCACCAGACAAAATAATATTGGATGGTTTCCTAAAATTTTTAATTGAGAGAAGCATTGGAGTCTACGTCTGTACCCGTAATCAAGGGTCACACCTTCTCTCCAGACGAAGGAATGCTAAAGTGTGGTCAAAGTCCACCACGCTCGGCATAATAGGGATTGATGGATGTTACATTTCTTCGAATTTTTGGTTCTGGGATATTTTTTTTTTTTTTTTTTTTTTTCTCTCCTCTTAAATCTGCAATCAGTGTTGGACACTATGAGCAAATTTGGTGAGTGCGCTATGTCAGTTTGAGTGCGTCCCCCATTGGGGACGTCTCCTCATCGTCTATCTATATAATGTCCTTTCGCTTGAGACGCTTTACGTAGCTACGCATCGTGAGCTGTGCTGCTAACGTATTCGGGTGCTTCTTTAGCTTCTCCCGGTATTTCAAGGTCACGTTTTGGATTTCCTCCTTTATTGTGGGCATTTTCAGATGTTCGTGAATTTCCTGATTGGTCACATACCATGGAACATTGCTGATCGTTCGGAGTATTATGTTTTGCATTCTCTGCAAGCATGAGATGGTAGAGTTGCAGGCACTACCCCAGAGTTGAATGCCATACATCCATACGGGCTTTAATACTGCTTTATAAATAAGTAACTTGTTGTCCATTGATAATTTGCTATTCCGATCCAGAAGCCAAAGAAGGTGCTTGTAACGTATGTTGAGTTCGTCTCTCTTTTTTTTTACGTGTTGGTTCCATGTCAGGCGCCGATCAAGGTGTAGACCAAGGTAACGGACACTGTTTTGGTGTGGTAAGGTGGTATCTTCTAGCTGAACAGGGGGGCAATTACCCTTTCGCAATGTAAACGTAACTTGTACAGACTTTAATGCATTGACTCTAATTCGCCAGTCCTTTAACCATTTGGTGGTTTTATTTAATGCTGTCTGCAGGAGCTTTGTAGCAGCACTCGGATCCTTGTCGCTGGCTAAAATGGCAGTATCATCAGCAAACGTTGCAATTGTGGTGTTATCTGCTTCCGGTAAGTCAGCTGTGAATATAGTATACAGCACAGGTCCCAGAACGGATCCCTGAGGAACACCAGCACATATCTCAAACAACCTCGACATTGCATCTCCTTCCCTGACACGAAAGACCCGTTCGGTCAAGTATGAGACGAGAATCTGATGGTAGCTGTGTGGGAGGCTATTTTTAATTTTTAGGAGAAGTCCCTCATGCCACACTCTATCGAAGGCCTGCTGAACATCCAAGAACACAGCGGAACAGTATTCTTTTTCTTCGAGAGTTTTTCTCACCCTTTCGTAAACTCTGTGAACTTGCTCCACTGTAGAGTGCTGCTGCCTGAATCCAAACTGGTGTGCTGGTATGACGCCTTTTTCTTCAAGGATGGGGAGTATTCTGCGTAGTAGTAACTTCTCAAAGATTTTCGATAGTATTGGCAGCAAGCTTATAGGCCTATAAGAGCTGACTTCATTAGGTGGTTTGCCATCTTTGTATACCATCGTTATTTGTGACACTTTCCACAACTTTGGAAAATATTGTACTCTCAGGATACCATTATATAGCATTGTCAAGAAAACAAACGCTTTCTTAGGTAGTTGTTTTATAATTTCCTTAGTAATTAAGTCAAATCCTGGCGCTTTTTTATCTTTGAATCCAGCTGACACCCTCCAAACTTCTCGTGCGGTTACCGGTTTTGGTGGTAAAGCCATTTGATAGTCTTGTTTAAGGTTTAGTTCGACCTGTTTATCAAATCCTTTATCAGCAGTATCATTCGGGACAAAGACTTTAGAGAGATGTTCTGCAAATGCGTTTGCTTTCTCTTGTGGGGTTCGTACCCAGCTGGAATTGCATTTCAGGGGAGGCTTTGCAGTCTGAGGTCTTCTGTAATGTTTAGTGAACTTCCACAAAGAGTAATTAGTTGCCTCTGTAGCAGATAGTGATTCCAGCTGCATCTGCAACGTGTTATCAAGCCATTCCTTTAATTTGCATTTCAGGTCTTCAGCTGCTCTATTGAAATTGGTCTTATCTTCTCTTAGTCTAGTTAAATGCCACACTCTACGTAGTCTTCGCTTTTCCAGTATCGCTGATTTTATGTCTAGCGGATAGTTAACCGTCTTCGTTTTACTCTGGTTGTTTTCAGGGGTACTCTTCCAACAAGCTTCCTGTATGAGAGTGGTGATGTATTTAGCCGAATCCTCTATGTCATCAGGAGTTTTAAGAGCTATTTTTAGCTGTATATTTTCATCTATATACTCTCTGAAGTAGCTCCAGTCGGTATGCCTATTAGTTAGAGTTTCTGTGGTGGTTACTTCTATGACATTCGTGCTGATAGTTAGTAGGACTGGAGTGTGATCAGACGAGCCATCATAACAGGATTCTGGTTTTAGGTACATTTTGGATACACCTTTTATTATGAAAAAGTCCAAGAGGTCCGGTATTTTATTAGTGTCACTTGGCCAGTATGTTGGCTCGCAAGAAGAAATAGCTCGAGCGTTGGTAGCATCAAGGCTTAGTTTCAACTGTCGACCTCTGGTTGTGGTAAGTCGTGAACCCCAATAAGTATGCTTGGCATTCCAGTCGCCACCTGCAACGTACCTATTGCCGAGTGTTAGCAAGAAGTGGGAAAACATTGCTTCTGAGATTTTATGCTTAGGTGGACAGTAAACTGCTGCGAGAGTGAGGTTTCCAGATTTGTCTTCTACAACGACCGACGTTGCCTGTATGTGCTCGGTTTTGTAGTCTGGCATTAGATGATGTTTTATCGATTTTCTTATGACCACAGCAGACCCACCATGGCCAGTTTCGTCAGGGTGGTGTGTGACATAGCATTGGTAATTGTCGAATTTTACTGGTGTCTTAGCAGTACAGTGAGCTTCGGATATGAGTAAAATGTCCAGTTTCTGTATCGACATTAGCAGTTCCACATCATATTTATTTGGGGTAAGACGGCTTCTCACGAAGTATTACTTCACCGTTTTGGGAGCAGTGGTGATAAAATAAATTAAACACATTAAAGCAACTGTCTTTTCTTTTACTTTTTGAAGTCCTCTTTAGTCGTTCACTCTTGACAGAGTGGTCGTGGTTGATGACATTGCATTTTCATTTGGCGAGTGAGGCACTCGCGATTTTTTGAAGTGGGACCTTAAAAAGTCCTTGGTGCTTGGTACTATTATACCAACTTGTACACGAAGGGTTGAAGGCCCTTTAAGCAATAAAGGCGTCATGTTATGTTAAATTTCTCCCCAGCAGCCCTAGATTGAATATCGTAAACACGTTTCATCCCTTAGAAACAACCTTTTCTGGTGTATTCTAAACTAATATTATAAAGATGTAAAATTGATTGTTGGTTTGCTTGTAAGCAAAAGTCATCATCATCGTCATTTCAGCCAAAAGTCATCTACTGCTGGACATAAACAAGGTTGTAAGACAAGACAAGACAGGACATCGCTTTCAGCGATAAGACCGCCATTGTGCCAATAGGTTTAAGTTTCTGTGAAATTGTTACTATTTTGGTGTACAACAAAGTTTATTCTATTCTATTCTATTCTATAAACTTAGGTATCACCACAAAGAACTGTTCTATACGTCTCGCATCCATCACATTCACTCGACTCTCACTAGTTCACTAGGTGGGAGATCTTCCAACGCTGAATGTCCTGATGCGCGGTCGTCATTCCAGAACCTTTTGGCCCTATCAATCATCTGTTCTACGAAAAATGTGTCCTATCCACTGCCACTTAAGTTTGGCGATTCTTCGGGGCATTTCAGCGACCCTGGCAAAGGGCTTTTTTGAGGTAGTAAATCATCCAATGACTTCTCCCACTTTAGGGTGGAGCGCGAGATTGTTCAAATGATAAATGATCTTTATTTTGCAAGTAGGTTTTATAAAAACACTTTTACACGTCATTTTTTTTTTTTCGTCAATTAAAGCTAGATGAGGCCGGTGTTTCCTAGCTGTCTACCCTCAGAAGAAACACCGAAACAAACTCAGGGTTCAAAAAAGTTACTACAGCCATAGAACAAAAAGAAAATTAAAGGAACACTGGTTAATTAAAATCGGTAAATATGACACAGCCTCTTGTTTGACCAGAACTTTATTCGATGATTTCGTATCCACATTAAAATTGGCTAGTTAAGCGATTCTCGAATCAGTGATACCACTTCACCATTGTTAAGACAAGACATCTAAAGAGTGGAATTCCCTGCCGGAGTCTATGTTTTCTGATGGCTACAACTCGGGAAGCCAAGAACGAATAGGTTACTTCTAGGTAAGCGCGCTCCATCGTCAACCGCATCGTTGCTTTCCATCAGGTGAGATAGCAGTCAAGCGCAAACCTATCAACAATAAAAAAAAAAAAACAAAAAAAAGTTTTTTAATCCAGAATACAAACTATTTCTGTGGGGCAGGGCACGAAAGCAAAACCACGAGATACAGCTAGGTCTTTATAGATAAAAAACTCTATTGGTGATTTTTTTTTTTTGCCATAAACTTGGAAATTTTTGTAGGGATGCCGTTCAAGTCGTGTATGTAAATAATTTTCCTTATATGTTTAGGGCCTGTAATTTAAAAACAAATTTGTGAAAGATACGTTTTACATGCTGGATAGAATTTGTGGTAAGCGGCCAGTAAAATAAGGTGTTTATATTTTTCTTCAGAAAGTTTGACTTCGGGTACTACCTATATAGTGTAGGAAACAGAAATCTATATTAATAATAATGTTCCACAACTATCACACAACGCCGTCTTTTTTATTATGGTGGGAAAAATCATGCATTGACATCCCCCGCCCTTGGGCGGAGCGGGAGATAGTGTCAGACTCTTACTGACTAAAAGACCCACCCCGTTCCTTCTAGCCTTCATACCGGGGCTCGAGCGCCCTTTCGGATAACCCTGGCCCCAGTAGGCTTCGACCCGGCTGGGTCCCTGCTGTTGCTGACAACTCCTTGAGGCGCGCGGGAACAGTGCGCGCCGTCGACGACTTGGGCTTGGTCCGGACAGTTACCGGACGGCCGGGCAGTGAGCTACCCATTGCTCACTGTCCGCAAGCCCGCGTTTACGTTGGCCGGAAATCGGGATCAGAATCCCGGCGACGGCGGCGGCGATAACGCCGTTGCCTGATGCGTTCGGGCTCCTCCTTTGCGAGCATTATTGCTTCGCAGAAGTCGGCGACCGCCTGCCACTCCTCCTCGCTCCGGACCATGGCCTCAACCAAGGACCGGCGCGAGAGGTCTCCGCCGCCGATCGCCCCCACGAGGGCACGGCGATGCTCCGCCCAAGCAGGGCACACCTCGACTGTGTGCTCCACCGTATCCTCCGGGCGTTCCGCACAGTGGCGACACCCGGGCGTCACTTCCGCATAAATCGAGTGCAGGAAACTCCCGAACGAACCATGTCCGGTGAGTACCTGCGTCATGCGGAAGGTAAGGACGCCGTGAGTTCTTTCCAGCCACGCCTCAAAGAGGAGACTTACCGCCATAATTGTGGCGTGCCCAGCACTGGGTTGCGATAGTCGTTGACGCCATTTCACCATGAGATCCCGCCGGAGCTCTGTCCGCCATGCCGTGACCTGTCGCGGCAACACAACGCCGTCTAGTCCCATGCTAAGCAGAGCATGTATTATGAGATAGCTGATAAACATCATCGAAGTCGGTGTTTCTATAATAGTTTATTTATTTATTTATTTAAACTTCATGTACAATAGTGGTACATAGGCGGACTTAATGCCACAAGGCATTCTCTACCAGTCAACCTTTGGGTTAAAAAAGACAACACTGTGGTAGGTTTGCACAATAAACAAATACATAATAACAAATAGTTCAAATGGAAAAATATAAAATAAGTTATTTATAATAATAAAATACATATATATGCTAAAATAATAAACTAATAAATACTATGAAAAATATGATATCACTATGAGAACTTAATAACAATACTGAACGAAGACCGAACTAAGGTTGAGAGGACTTCAAGTAGTAGTTCCGAATTTTACGTTTGAAGGATAATTTACTTTCAGCTTTTTTGATGTCAAGGGGAAGCACATTCCAGAGTTTTATGGTGGAAACAGCGTAAGAATTGGACATAAAGCCAGTACGGTGAGAAGGAATATGAAGAAGCATGTTTTTGGATGCACGAAGGTTAAGATTATGAGAACTGCCCAACACTTTAAAATATTGTTTTAAATAATCAGGAGCACAAGGATCGTTCATTATGGTGAAGAGCGTGCAGAGGGATCTGAGGGATCTCCTCTGACGGATAGGCAGCCATTTAAGCTGAGAACGGAAGGAAGAAATGTGATCATATTTACGAAGGCCAAATATGAAACGAATGCAGTTATTGAGAAGTCGATCCAATTTGTTTAGAAGTTCTTGGGAAAGATCAGAGTAACAAACATCAGCATAGTCAATTATAGGCAACACAAGCGACTGGACCAAAGTAGTTTTAGTGCTTGACGGTAGGAAATTTTTGAATCTATAGAGAGACCGCAGCGTGAAGGTGACTCTCTGGCTAACCTGAGCAATCTGTTTATTCCAGCTTAACCTATCGTCAATATATAAACCTAGGTCTTTAACGTGAGGTGAGAGAGGTATTATTGTATTACCGAAAACTAGCGGCAGTAGTCGGCTAGTGTCTAAACTCCGTAAAAAGTAAGGACTACCAATAAGGATAGCCTGGCATTTACTGACATTGACAGTAACCCCAAATCTGCTCGACCAATCAGCAATAGCCAGAAGGTCAGCATTTAATAAGGAGATGCAGTCATCAAGGTGGTCAATGTCAGTGTGCGCGTAGAGCTGTAGGTCATCAGCATACAGATGGTAAGAGCATTTGAGAATAGCTGTGATAGAGTTTATAAATAAAGAAAATAAGAGAGGAGAGAGTATACCGCCCTGTGGAACGCCGGTTTGCAGGTCGCACCAGTCAGAAAATTTCTGATCAGCACGTACAGCTTGCTGACGTCCACGAAGATATGATGAGAACCAATCCCGTGCCAACGAGGAAACCCCAATTTGAGACAAGATAGCCAGGAGGATGTCGTGATCAACGGTGTTAAAAGCGTTGGAGAAATCTATTAAAACTAACACCGTTAATCTCGAGTTCTCCAGGCCATTCCTGACGTCTTCCGTGACTTTAAGCAAGGCTGTGGCTGTACTGTGGCCAGGTCGGAAACCTGATTGGAAAGGGGATAATAGATTGTTCTTAAACACAAAGGATGAAAATTGTTTAAGAGCAACAGCTTCTAGGATTTTAGATAGGAAAGGAAGAATGGAAATAGGTCTGAAGTGATTTGATATAGTGGGGGTGGGAATTTTAGGAAGAGGGATAATAAAAGCCTTACGCCAGCATGTAGGAAACACCCCAGTCTGGAAGGACGAATTGATGATATGTGTGATAGTGGGGAGTAAACTTTTAATCAAGAGGGATAACATGGTTCTGCTGATTCCGTCACAGCCGACAGCCTTGGACTTAATCGCAGTGAAACTTTTGAGGATCTCCGAGTCGGTCACTGGGGAAAAAGAAAAAGAATCATGAGGTAAAATTGGCGCGGAAGTTATGTCAAGAATAGTGGTATTTTTGACAGGAATCGGCAGCATAGCCGACGATGAGAAGTGTAGATTCAAATCATTCAACGATATATTAGAAGGAAAAGTATGAGAGGAGGACTTAGTTATGCCAAGCGATTTGAGGAACTTCCAAATATCAGCCGGTGAAGAATTGAGGACATTTTCGCAAATGTATCGGCGTTTTGATGCTCTGACCATCTGATTACAGCGGTTTCTAGCCAACTTTTACAAGTTCCAGATCTCCTCACTGCGATCTCTTCTATATCTTCGAAAAGCCCTGTCACGCCGTCTCATCGCCAATCGAACTTCCGGGGTAATCCATGGAGCCGGGGGGCGCTTAACACGGACGGCTCTCAGTGGCGCATGCGCATCAATGAGCTTCAGTAAAGTTCTATTAAAAATTTCCACTTTTTCATCCACAGTCGCTGCCTTTTCGACATCGACCCAGTCGACAGCATTCGCATCACTGTTGAGCTTATCCCCGTCCAGCCTCGCAAAATTCCGGAGGAACACAATGGCAGGCCGCTGTTTTGGTGGCTTAATTTTGTAGGATAAATAAACTAAATCATGCCTCGATAACCCGGGGACCGCAATCTGGCCATGATTAGCAACTAAATTCACCGAAGATGCTAGCATGAGATCAAGCCAGGAATCGTCTGTGTCGAGATTGTGATGAGTTGGGTTAAGTGAAAGGAGTGATAGACTCGACGACTCCAGGATTGCTCTCAGCTTGCGTGATCTATAGTTATCCTTCACAAGATCAGTGTTAAAATCACCCATGACTATGAGATGCTTGTACTCTGAGGAAACAGAATCAAAGAGAGAATCCAAGCTGGAAAAGTAATCAATGGCAGGTGGGCAGTATACTACTCCAAGGATAGCCTTTACCCCTTTGACATCAATCTCCAAGAGTAAGTATTCGGGGTTGCCGTTTGCAACAGCCGGCGAAGAGAAAAGGATCTGGTATGGGATGTCGCTGCGTAAGTAAATAGCGACACCCCCGGCTCTTTTTCCCGTGCGATCATTGCGAATAGCTTTGCGAATAGTTTTGCGTTTTGCGAATAGTTTTGTCTCTTTGTTATTTAACACCGACTACCGAAATTAAAGTTATTTTGTATATTTCAGCGTTTTTTTAACGTTGAAGTCGGTTATATTTTTTTTTGTAAAAAGTTTTTTATTTTACACTTTTTAGTTATGGTACCACCACTAAAAAGTACCTCTCAGCCAAACTTAAATACCTTATAGCCAGAGAGCATCTCATAACGATTCTAATAATCCCAAACACGGTTAGATTACATTAATTTACCTTTTGGCTTCATCACCAGATTAGTCCGATACATCCCCTCCCCTTTTTTCTTCAACCAGTCATCGACTACACGTATAAACAAAGCAATTTTACCTATTACGACCGATCTGCTGTGATCCTTTGAGGAGTTCTGTGCCATATCTTCGAAGTTCATGATCAAATCATAAAAATATTTCAATGAAACTAATTTGGAAGTATAACCTTTCAATCAAAAAAAGAATTTTCAAAATTTGTCTACAATTGACCGAGATATCGGTGAACATACATAAAAAAAAAAACATAAATTCAGCCGAACGTAGAACCTCCTCCTTTTCGAAGTCGGTTAATAACATCCAGACACAGAACAAATGATCGTGCTCATTACACAAACATTTGTCCTGGGTGGGAATCACAACCACGACCTCCGGTATAGCAGTCAGGGCCGTCAGTAACCACTATACCAACCGCACTTTGATCTTTGGGATCCCTGATTCTGCCTTCTATCGTAGTGATTCTACCTGTTAATAGCATACTGACATCGGGAACAGGGTCTAAGCTACCGGTGGTCAGCGAGTCCTGAAGGAGGAATCTCCTTACAATATGCGACATGTCCAATTCTCCAACAGGAGCGTCTTCAAATGTTGGCCGAGGCTCTTGGCTATGAAGCCATTGGCTGTCATGACCAGCGGCACAATGACTACTATATCCATTTCTCACATGTCGTCAAACTCACAAGGCAAGATAAGATACTTAGTTTGGTTTATCTTTCTTAGCTTTCATGAGATTTCCGCCATGGGAGATCTTATATTCGCATTTATTGTGCGTACAGATAAGGAGTCCCAGCCGGAGTCAGTGTTTCCAGGTAGCTACAACTTAGGGGTCTTTAAGTCAAGAGTGAATAGGTTACGTCTAGGCAAGCGTGTTCCATCGTCGGCCACATCGTCGCTTACCATCAGATAAGATGGTTGTCAAACGCTAGTCTATCAATAATAATAAAAATGTATATATATATAACGTGACTTCTGACAAGTTTTAAATATGATGGAAAAAAAAATCTGTTGCACAGAACCCTGGTAAAATAAGACAAAGATAGGAAGACAAAAATAAATACTGATAGACAATTGCATAATTTATTTCAAGGATACAGTAATAATACTAATAGTTTGTTTATTTTCTCACCACAATATCACAGTAATTACAAATACTAAGACAATGACAAATTGACAATAATTGGATTCATACTGTAGGAGACTAGTGCCTAACTTAGGCTTTTGGCCTGTTTTTCAGGTCACCAGATCTTACAGTAGGAATAACAATATAGGTACAACCAACAAAAGAAGATCTAGATCAGAACTTTTGTCACAATAACTTGACAGAACTTCAAGCGCCTCGTTTGAATAGGAAACTTCGCAGTAGTATCAAAAGGCTAATAAATCTAGTTAGTGAGAAAGACAGAAGCTCATTGAAGCTTGTTCATGTTGCTGTAAGCAAACAGCTGACGTCATTAGACCACATTCTTTTATATAATAGTATTATATTTATTCATTCCTTCTATTGTTCCTGACTCTGGGCTACTTCATGTCCATTACTAAGGAAGATCGTCGTGGTCTACCGCAATTTTAGGGCACCAATTTTGTATTTTCGCCACCCATCACTCAATCGATATTAGCACTTACCTGTTATTTTTGTAAAAGTACAATTTACAGAAACCTAACTAGCTTTCGCCCGCAGCTTAACCCGCGTACACAAAATATAGCCTAAGTCACTCAGGAATAAAGCAGCTTTCTTTCGGTGAAGAAATTTTAGCAATCAGACCAGTACTTCCAGAGATTACCTCCTACAAAAAAAAAAAAAAAAACTTTATCTCTTTATAATAATTAATGTAGATTAAGTGGTTCTTCAGTAGCGCAAAAACAGCGTTATCAGGATCAAAAGGCAGCGGGTATACAACTAAAGGCTAATAAACCAGTGGGTCCACAAGTAACTCTGTGGCTCAGTCTACGTCTCATTGAAATAAACTGCATTGAATTATACAACTCTCAAGTCCCTACCACAAGAAAATAATGGTTGAAGGACTGTATTTTAAAACTATACAACTGGGGTCAAATGAGACACTATGTCATTTTACCCGTCTTAGTCGTATGTAATTTTATCGTTTAATACTACATAATCTTGTATACAAATACACATAAAATACCAAAGATTCAAACATTAACTTATAGGTTTTAATTCAATCTACAACAAAGATTCGTTTGTTTTTTTGTTTGTAATTTCTGGAAGTACTAATCCGATTGCTAAAATTTTTTCACCGATTGACAGCTTTTTTATTCCTGAGCGACTTAGGCTATATTTTTATGCACGCAGGCGAACCTAAAAGGCTAGCAAAAGTTAGTCTTAAATATTTGACACCAACACGGCTATAAACCGCTATGCCGGCTATGTATAACTTTAAAGTTTTACGGTAAGAAATCACGAACTTGGATAGATCTCTCAAGTGTAAACAAAAAAAAATGTTTGCTTCTTCTTGTAATTGCCAAGGAAACAGGTTATGACAGGCTAAAAAGCAGTAGAGACTTTAGCCATTGGTGAAACAACTAAATAATCAAAGACCAGTGTGTCATTTTGTCCGCTTATGTCATTATAAACGCTTTTTCCTACATTATTATGGCCTAATATTACTCGTGTAATTTTATAATGCAATCTCTCTTTCCAGTTCGTCTATTATCATTATTTAAGGTGAAAGACGTTCAATCTTGGACATAGGCCTCCCCCAAGTGTTGCCACAACGACCAGTCTTGTGCGTCTCGTATCCACCGCATTCCGGCGACTCTCACCAAATCGTCGGACCACCTTGTGGGAGGCCTTCCAATGCTGTGGTTTCCGGTGTGCGGTCGCCACTCTAGAACCTTTCGGTCCCATCGACCATCCGTTCTACGAGCAATGTGCCCTGCCCACAGCCACTTTAGTTTGAAGATTCTTCGGGCTATGTCGGCGACCTTCGTTCTCCTGCGGATATCTTCATTCCTGATGCGATCACGCTAAGAAGCTCCGAGCATAGCCCTTTTCATTGCTCTTTGGGTGACGGTAAGCACAAAATAGATAGGTACAGAAGACAATCTCATGTACGTACTTCACTTTTTATACCTACGCTTGGTGGACGCACACTAATGAGCGTTTGAGCCGGAACTGTTCGACGAGTGATCCGAGACGCGACCGAGACATCGTGTCCGTGAGGGGTGTCTATGTGTGCGTTGCTCGAGCGCGCTTTGTATGTAGATTGACTTCTGTACCTATCTATTTTGTGCTGTAAGTTTTCTTTTTGTGCAATTCGTCTATACGAGTTAATAAACTTCCACAATCAGGTGGCTCCTGTGAGTTCGAGATGACTTCAAGAAGTAGCAAAATAAGGTAAGATACAGCTATTTGTCAGGTCGCGGTAACATGGCAAAATGTTTCGCATCTAGTCCTAGAGAGAGATGACGCAATTTCCTCTATATTTGCAAGTTCAAAGACGGAGCGACTCAATACTATAAGAAATATCAATAGAAAGTTTGAAGGTGACAAATTATGTTGTGACTGCGCTTTGTTTGTAATGCAGTTTGAGGTTATATTTTACCTGTGTCTGAGTAGACTGCATTATACATCATCATCATCATCATAGCAGTCAAAAGACGTCCACTGTTGGACATACCCTCCCCAAGCGTCGCCACAACGACCGGTCCTGTGCGTCACGCATTATACAAAACGGTCCTAAAAAAAAAAGGTCATTGTTTTTTTTTTGTTGTATAAAACCACGTACCAGCTGAGCTTGTGAAAAGCGCTGCTTGACTAATGAGTATTTGTATCACGTGGGAACCGAACCCGCGACACGCAGTGCGGTAGCTAATCGTTCAACCACCATTAGTTATTTTTTAGTGTGTTGAAAACGTTGTTTAATACGCGTAGGTAATTATTGCTGCAATAATTTAAAAAAAAATAACTAAAAAAATAAAACAAAATCTATCTATACATACCTACATATAGTAAATCTGTAAAATCTTTTAATTGTGCGCGCATCACGTAAAATATAATAATAATAATAATAATAAATCGATGTAGATCAATTTTATACATTAAAAAATTATGCATGTAACTTATTATATTACCTAGGCTTTGTTGCATCGCAAGCAGTTGACTATATCGAAAGATATACTACATTCGTTGACTGTTAGGCGGTATAAAATTCCTAGTAAATTAAATCTAAAATGTATTTAAGAGGGTAGTACAATCACCTTCTTTAAATTCATTACACGACAAAACCCAAGTTTGAAGGTCAGTTCCACCAAAGTTTTAATAGGTACTTTTAACCTCCGTTAATATTGTCTTCACCGTCAAAACAGCGGGTTTACTCTTGAAAATTTCAATTGAATTTAAATTATTTCAATTTAACTTTTCTTGATTCAATGGGTTCCCATCACAAGGCAGGTGAAATAGAAACAGGTCCGTGTGGAAATTACAGATTTTTTTTTTTATGTGGAATCACCAAAGAATAACCCCTCCCGCTCTGATCGGAGGGAAAGGGTGTGTTTGATTTTTACTGGCTAAAACCCACGTAGAGGGCAGTGGGCAGTGGCACAAAATATATAGGAACAGAAGTCAATCTACATACAAAGCGCGCTCGAGCAACGCACACATAGACACCGCTCACGGACACGATATCTCGGAGCGCCTCGGCCCGCTCGTCGAACAGTTCCGGCTCAAACGCTCATTAGTGTGCGTCCACTGAGCGTAGGTAAAAAAAGTGAAGTACATACATGAGATTGTCTTCTGTACCTATCTATTTTGTGGCCGTGATCTCTATCCTATGTGAACTGAACATCAAAATCAGACTGTGGTCTACCTTCATACCTTCATGTGTAGAGTTATTAGTTAAGTTAGTTATTTGGCGACACTGCCAGAAAAAAATGACCACAACCCTGGCATGATTGATGGAAAACAATCAAGAGGCCGCAGGCCAAAATGATGGGCAGATCAGGTCCGCTCCACACTGGACACCCAATGGCACGTCGCCCTTCATGACGTTAAAATCCGTCACAGATGGCAAGGCACCATCAATAAGATGAGGAATACGACTCGAGGAGGAGGAGCAGAGGGCAGTGGTGGCCTAGTCGTAATTGGAAGAAAGAAAGAAAATACGTTCATTTAGCACACGTGTACACACAATGAGATAAAAATTAACTTAAAATATACATTGTATGTCTCACGGCTGCGCCAAAAAGGTGATTGCCCCGATTTACAAGTTGTAAAACGTATGTTCTAACCCACAGATTTATAATGACAAGTCTAAGTCTTTAGTATATTGTTCTAACCCAATCAGACGCATTACTTTGTGTAATTTATTTCACCATTATTGTTCTCAAAACGGTGAAGGAAAACATCGTGAGGAAAGCCAGCATGCCCTAGAACTAAAAATTCGAAGATACGTGACATCCACCAACTCGCATTGGACCTACGTGGGAAGGAAGGAGGAGAGAGAATGGGTTACACCTGTATGGGTTACTTTAGTACCAATAAATCCGTGTAACAGTAAACATCGTTTCACTTAATCAAATTCTCTAACTTGGGTCGCGGCGCGGTAGTCATAACATTTTAACATTAACAAACAAGGTGTAAGGTAACCACCGTACATCTTTATGGTCCTTCGAGCCGGATAGCAAGGTGTAAGGTAACCACCGTACAACACCCATTCTCTCTCCTAGAGAGGAGGCCTGAGTCTCAGCAATGGGAACACTAAAGCGCTGTTTATGTTTATCTACACTAATATTTTAAAGAGGTAAACTTTGTTTGTAGGAGGTAGACTCTGAGAATACTGGTCCGATTGCTAACATTTTTTCATAGATAGGAGGTTTATTCCTGAGTGACATAGGCTATGCTAGTGCTATATAATAAACCCACCTGTGATCTTTTAGTTGATCTTTATATTCCAAGGATAAAATAACTCTTTCGGCTGGACTTTTTCAATAAAAACTGGTCTAGAAAGCCTAGACAGAAAAAAAATTGAGGCTCATAATAACCAACCTACACTCAAATCGATGGTAATTAATCATTTCGTTCTGAAACTGACTTCAATTCAATTTTAATTGAATCAAACTTGTAGCCGACAGAAGCTCATCAATTTTGTTTCATACATATGCAAGCCTTAGATACATTAGGGGACATAATGTCCCCCGAATTGACACGCACCGCTCAATCTATCGTATTTTTTTTAGGTTTGAATGTAAACATAATTTGTAGTCTAATGACATCTCCGCCTACTCTTGTTTCTTCTTTGCTTTCGTTTCAGGGCCTCGGGGTTCTCTTTCGCATCATTCATGGCCCTAGTAGGCTTCGATCCCGCTGAGCCCCTACGGTTTGCTGACATCTCCTTGATGCGCGCGTCGTACACTACGCGCCATCGACGATTTGGACTCGGTCCGGACGGTCGGACGGCGAGCTACATTGCTGCAAGCCCGCGCCTACGCTGGCTGGCGACCGCTTCCTTTGTTAGCATTACTGTTTCGCAGAAGGAGGCGACCGCCTGCCACTCCTCTTCGCTCTGGACCATGGCCTGTACCAAAGCCCAGCGACCGCTCAATCTATCGTGATACCGTTGCTCAGTATCCCGCAACTTCATCTGCAATATTTTACGATACATTCACGAGAAGTGGGACATATTGTTGGATAATTTGACAGCGTTGCCCGTAGCCTTCCTCCTAGTATTATGAAGGCCAAAAGTTTGTGAGTGATGGTGTGTTTATTACTTCATCATACTCAAACAGCTGAAAGGAATTCGATGAAACTTGTTACACGGGTAGACCATGCTCTAGAATACCACATACATACCTACTTTCACAGGGGTAATACCGCTGGCGGCAGTTTGTACTCAACTAAGAGGATTTTAACATACCTCACATATAACTTTATAGAAAAAAACATCTTCATTTAACGACTGGTTAGCGCCATTTTTAAACACGTTCAAACTTGAGACACGGTGCAACCGCTCAACCAATCCGTTTTCAAACGACTACGTTTACTAAAACATGCATCGCAGTGCATCAAACGTTGAAAGTCACTCGTTTTGGCGCACAATAGCGACTGCTTGGCGAACTCAATCGGATTTGCGATCACAGAATGTGTGGACGTATTGATGTCTTGAGATTCTCGATTTCTGAGCTTTTAAAGCGACCGAATGGATTTCAATTTTTGACCGAAATTTACACTGATTTTGCTGATATAGTTTACAGCAGCTGTATTATGTACACAGTTTTGTGCATTTATTATTTAGCTTTATCTAAAATTTCAGTTTCTACTAGTTATTTACATTTATTGGAAAATGTAAATAACTAGTAGAAACTGAAATTTTCACCATTTATATAGATGATATAAAGTTTTTTTTGCTACTTACCCTGTAAAGAAGTGTTCTTGGCATTCTAAAATAAAAACCACGGCTTAATTTAGGCACCAGTCTCGCACAAATTAACATTATTATATCACATCGATATTCTAAGTTTTAGTTTCCTGCTGTTATCGTTATTTGTGGAAGATAAAAAAAAATATATGTTACCATTAAAAATATTATTTTATTTATGGTGTACAATAAACAGTATATGTGTAAGTGGGTGGTCTGAAAAGTTTTCGACCTCAATATAAAGATAGCAGCACTCGTCAATATAAACTAGTGAAGGTAGTTGTGCATTTTTTGACTGTTGCTCTTCAAAATTTCAGCCATTTTGGACGCGCAGTTGTTATTTGACAGTCATTTAAGTTGTCTTTGACAGGCCTGTTGGTAGTAGTGGTTAGTGACCCTGACTGCTATGCCGGAGGTCGTGGGTTCGATTCCCACCCAGGATAAAAGTTTGTGTGATGAGCACGATCATTTGTTCTGTGTCTGGATGTAATTTATCTATAATATGTATGTATTTAGAAATATATTAGTATGTTTATCAGTTGTCTAGTACCCGTAACACAAGCTCTGCTTAGCTCGGGGCTAGACGGCGCTGTGTGATAGTTGTGGAAATTTAAGTGAGTCGATGTGAGATGCAGAAAAAGAAAACCCTTTTTCACCAAGACGACGCGCCCTCTCACACCTCAGCGGGTAAGGTACTGAGGTACAAAACGAACGTCTGCAGGAACTTGAACAACTTGCACGCTATGTTCCCCGCGTACCACTGCACTGTATACGACCACGCTGCTTCGCCAGCGATGCAAAACACAGTCACTAACAAGTCAGCTATACTCAGCTGCGGTGAAAATCTACGAATGACGGTTTAAACTGCTTGATCATCCGGCTTACTCACCAGATCTAGCCCCAAGCAACTTTATTTTGTTTCCTAGTCTAAAGATTACGCTCAGAGGATAGAGATTGTCATCAAATGTGGAGGCAAACTTCGTGAATAATTATTGTGCAGAGAAACACGCCAACTATTATTTGAACGGGTTAGAGAGATGGGACCATCGCTGGGAGAAGTGTGTAGAGTTACAAGGAGACAAAGTAAAAAAAGGAAAATAAATTGTTTTGTATCTTTCTTAGTCATAAATTTTTACTATGGAAACAAACCTGAAATCGCAAAAAAAATCAGCTGTTATTTTTTTCGCGATTTCGGCTTTGCTCCCATAATAAAAGTTGTTTGTTATCATGAGCACAATCATGTGTTTAAGTATCGTACACTAATTGCCAGTCACCCTATATATACGTATATATCTATCTATAGATGCAATTTAATTATAAGTTAAAATGTACAGACAACGTCGCAGATTTACCATAAGTTTCTCTAATGTTTCGGGGCCGGCTTTCAGCCTGAACGTATGACATTTCCAACTGAGCCACTGGACAATATGGATGTCCTAAGTTTAAACTGGCTGTCAAAACTTTCCGGTTTCTGACTTCCAGGGATTAAGGCTACATAGGTATTGTTATGACAACTGGAACTGACGGGTTAACGTACTCTCAGAGCTTTGAGCATTTACTGAATTAATTATTTATACATATTTTTTTTTTTTTGGTATCTGAATGTTTCACTTGAGATTTGGAAATATGATTCTTTGATTCTTAATTTCTAGTAAACAAACTTTTACAAATAATAACAAGCTTTTAATGAAAATCATTTTTTCATAGCAAGCTTTTATAGCTCGGTACCTACCTATATAATTAATACTCGTCAAACAAATCATACGAGCCCAAACTCGATGGGGTTGTGTCGTTTTATTACCAAGTTTCTATAGCCACCTTCCAGTTCCATCATCAGATCAGCTCCATGTCATCATAATATTGCATTGTCACGCACTTTACACATGTACACAAAATTTCAGCTCAATCTGTAACCGGGAAGTGGATCAAATTTAACTGGCAAGATTTGATGACAGACAACCATCGGGACAGGTGAAACTAAATAAAAGCTTGTAAAAAGTAGGACCGACGATCTTAAAAAAAATAATTTTAATGTCATTTACCAACTAAGGACTAAAAACTTCTTTAGAAAATATTTTTCTAAAAGTGGTTCTGCAAACCGCTTAAACGCAAACTCTCATAAAAATGCATTTACAATGGTTTAACATAAATAAATATTAAAACGTCAACGTTAGCCATAATACGGTGTGCTGGTTCTTTAAGAATGCTGATATGGCGTTCAAATTGCAAGGACCTACTGCTATGCTCGGCACTGCATGATATATTGAGAAAACTTAGGTTTTGTGGAAATACAGCAAATTATTTCTGGTAGTACCACTAACCAGGTCATCGGTCCACCTTGTAGGAGGCCTTCCAACGCTGCGATGACCTGGTGACGGTTGCGGGAATACGATGGATGTGGGACGCGGGATCGTTCATTGTGGCGACACTTGGAGGAGGCCTATGTCCAACGGTGGATGTCCGTCGGCTGATATAATGGTGATGATGATGGGTACGTACATACTTACTAAAATTCAAAATAATTGCCTAGCATTTTTTCAACAAGAAGGAAGCTTCCAATATTAACAAATGTAGCAATAAACCAGCTTCATCACTCATCTCCTAGCTGCCAGAGGCGTAATTCAATATATATATTATATTTTTTAATTATTATTTATTTACATTGTGCTTAGGTACATAATAGAAGCAACAAGAAATATGTAACCAAGAGTTAGTAACTCGTAATATGATTTAAAAGAGTTGCCATGGAGTTTCTTGCACGTTCTTCTTCATAGAGAACTACGCTTTGGAACGTGCAATTTAGCTTCAGTTTTTTGAATGACCGGCATTTTAACAATTCAAAAGTGTCTTTAATTGGTCTATTTGAAATAAACGTTTCTGATTTCTAAATAATAAAACCTCGTAATTGATACAGTTAAACTTAAATTACTTGAACATCAAGGGGCCTACGGCGAGCCGTGGTTAGCTCGCCGTTCGGCTGTTCGGTAAGGACCAATTACGAGTCCACTTGTACTGAGCAGAGACTAAACTGAAAAAAAAAGTTAAGTTATTGTGGCTCTCGAACGCGAAGGCTAACTGAAAGGACAGCTGGGCACGCCATAATCATGGCGAAAAGTGTCCTCTTAGAGGAGTGACTGGAGAGGCGTCACAGCGTCCTCACCTTCCGCATGACGCAAGTCCTCATCGGATATGGTAAATTCGGAAGGTTCCTGCATCGGATTCAGTCGGACAAAACGCCCGAGTGTCATCATTGTGTGATGTCCACCAGGCGATTCAGGCGGTGGAGGTGTACCCCGCTTACGCTAAACACCGCCTTTTTCTCGTGGAGATGATCGGCTGTAGTGACCTCTTACGCCCCGCCCTAATTCCAGCCATGGTACAGTGCGAGGAAGAATGGCAGGATTTCATGGTTATAAGTACTGCGATATTACAGAAGATACCAAACACAAATAAACCAATAAATACCAAATTTCAAGATAATAATAACGTAACTTTAATGTGAAGTTTATTTAAACATATAATTATTACAAGTCAGTCCAAAGATATAACACTTCAAAGCAACCTGTTTTAAAAAACGGGAATTTCGTAGGTAAAGACCTGTAGCATGCTTACATCGTACAGGTATAACTTGATACTAACAAGGATCTGGTTCTAAGAAAAAAAAATGGTTACAAAAATGGATTGAAGCTCCACAAATCTAAGTGAAGGCTCAATGGTCTAAAAGGGATTTAGGGTCAAAGGAAAAAAACGTCAAGCGTGAAAAGGTCTTTAATTAACGAATTCTTTCAGGCATTTCCTTTTTTTGGGGGGAAAATTTAAATAGTCCCTTTTCCTGGAGCTCTTAAGGAAATCGGGTGAAAAGAGACCGGCTCTTAAGACGTTATGTAAATTATTCTGTAGATAGTACAATTGTAGGATTTTGCGAAGTTTTTTTTTTTTGTTTAGGTAAATTGAGACATTAGAATAATTAGGGGAAAGAAAGAAATGAGTTAAAGATAAACGTTGATGTGTTGCAGCTAGCTGTTAAACTTGGCATTGAAGAAATGGACGCTTTTAATCAAAATAAATGCGTTTCTTTAACAGGATTACAAAGGCCATACTACGAGCTTTTAACGCGATTTTTACGATGTAAACTGAACTGTAAAAGGATGATGCTATATGGGGCGTATAGTTCCATCCCCGTTTCTTGCTCACACGACATGACACGGTAAAGGCCCCTGGACTATAGATTACTGTGCTTAGTATTAGTTTTACAAAAAGTTTTTTAAACAGAATCAAAAACTTTTTACAAAAAAAAAAAAAATATAACCGACTTTAATATTAAAAAAAAAACACTGAAAAGTACAAAATAACTTCGGAAGTCGGTGTTAAATAACGATAAGACCAAACTATTACAGAAACACCGACTTCCGAAATAATAGTAGTTTATGTGACTAGGGGATAAAGCAGTGTCTTTAAGTCGCGGGCGGCATATTGAATTCCGAACGAAACGAAGGTTGCTGATTTTAATCCCGAACGATAGTGAGGGATTTATAAAATTAACTCCCGAGCATTGCGAGGGAGTTAATTAAGAAACCTGAGTGAAGTGAGGAATTTAAGCCGCCCAAGACAAAGACAGCTTTATCCCCGTGTTGCATACTCTACTTTTTACACCATCTGTGAGATAATTAAAAGACAATTTAGTCGACCAAATCATATATTAGAGAAATGTAAGTATTACATTTACAAGTTCATCAAACAAACAAAATTCACTACTCCAAGATTCTATAGTTTCAATTTTCTATAATGCTCCCGTGTCGTCAGTACGCACATTTTATTCTATTTTCTTTTTTTTTGTTAGTGGCCAGTTTGAATCATAGTGATTACATACTCTTTGGTTTGAATTTCTAGTCAACTTGTTCGACGCACGTACATTTTAATTCACAATGTTGACGATTCTTGATGCTCCAATTTCAAATCTCATTATTCCCTAGGGATCGGCCATACTGCATTATCTCCCTAGGCATATAATGACTTGCTTTAAGTGAGGTTTGTATGACGTGTAAAATGACATTATCGAGCAGGTGGTGTAAAAAAGTTATTTTGTACTTTTCAGTGTTATTTTTTTTAAATATTTAAAGTCAGTTTTTTTTTTTTTTTTGTAAAAAGTTTTTTATTTTACACTTTTTAGTTATGGTACCACCACTAAAAAGTACCCCTCTGACAAACTTAAATACTTTATAGCCAGAGTGCATCACATAACGATTCTAATAATCCCAAACACGGTTAAATTACATTAATTTACCTTTTGGCTTCATCATCAGATCAGTTCGATACATCCCCCTTTTCTTTTAGTGAGTCATCAAATAAAGCAATTTTACATGTAACGACAATTCTGCTTTAATCCTATGAGGAGTTCTGTTCGATATCTTCGAAATTCATAATCGGATCATACCAATATTTTAATGGAACTAATTTGGAAGCATAACCATTCAATCGAAAGAATAATTTTTAAAATCGATCCACAATATTATTGACTGAGATATCGGTGATATTAAATTTAAAAAAAATACATTCAGCCGAACGTAGAACCTCCTCCTTTTCGAATTCGGTTAAAAATGTAAGGCTGTGTGTGTGCAATGATAAATGCTAGCTGTATAATCTGTTCAAAACATACTATAATATGTCCTAGATAAACTAAAAAAGTACATATGAATTGAAAATTTACATTGGTAATTAGCATTATGTATTTGTGTTAATGTATCTTGTTAGTATTATATCTGATGTTTGTACACTGACAACCCTAAATCTATATCCTTTCTCTCAGTCCATCCAAAGGTTGTCTGTAAAAGATCGCCATATGCGATAAGACCGCCCATTGTGCACTTATTCTTTTAAATGTTTGTTCTGTATTTTTATTTATTTGGTATATAATAAAGATTATAACAAATAAACAAATGAGAAGGGAGTGTCTTAACGATTTATCTATATATGATTAATCTTCACGATTCTATTAAAAAAAAGAATCCGTTAATCTAAAACATAAACGCCTTTACATAGCCCACTCGGGACCCAAGACCTAAGCGTCACACGGCCATCTTGCCAATCTCGACAAGTTCCTCCTAATATCACTTCCCTGGTGTATTCCTATACTTTGACATGGGTCCGACCACTTACAGCTGTCCAGATTATCGCGATGCCTTCGATAGGATCTTTGAGGGAACCGTTATTAGGTCCGTGTCATTTTTCTTTTTATTGAATTGATGGGGAGGAATTATTGAGGATTGTGGAACAGGTTTTCTTATGATTGAAAGTTTATTTGCCATGCTGATGGAGTGTCGTCTAGTTACTTTCAAATCCAAAAAAAAAACTAAAGAAAGAAAATAAGCACTTTTGTATGACACAAACGAAAAGGCAAAAAAACACTACTAAGTTTGAAGGTAAAAATTGGAAAAAAAACTATAGTTGAAATAAAATAATTTTGTACTCCTGTTTTCTTTACTTTTTTCCATTTTTAGTAAGTCTTTTACTTTAGACTCAAATCTTTTATGGTTTATCCTATACCAAAAATAATATTATGTTGGTTTTGTACGCCATCTATAGCAAAACATGCAGTTCTATATGTTATTTTAATCCCTTGCACATATATTATTCGATACTAATTTTTTACAATAAAGTTTTTTCTATTCTTTCAGATAAGGTATTCCACATATCAGAAGATCCACTAATATCCTAATACTAATAACATTATTTTTTAAATCAATTAACGGTAGATAATGATTATATATATATATATTTTTAGTTTTGGATATACCAATTGGCATTGTTTATTTGTAAACGAATTGTTATATGTACTGGCTAAGGGTACTGTCTAGTAGAGGGTTCACTACCTAGTTAGGAGGCAGAGCGTTTAGCGCTTGTTTGCCAATAAATGATTATTATTTACTATTTATAGTCGCGGGTTCGAACCCAGCCGGGAGCATTATGTTGTGTAATTTATTTCATCACCACTGTTCTTAAAACGGTGAAGGAAAACATCGTGAGAAAACCGGCATGTCCTGGAACCAAAAATTCGAAAACATGCGACATTTACCAATCCGCACTGGGCCTGCGTGGTGGATTGTGGCCTATTCGTTCTCCTACATAGAGAGGAAGCCTGAGTCCCAGCAGTGAGAACATGTAAAAAAAGGCTGATGGTGATGATGATGATGATTATTTATTATTATAATGATTCGCATTTAAAACAGTCCATCCTGGTTTACTCAGATCTTCAAAATCAAACCATTTCAAAACTAGACTAGAAAAAGCAAGGCTTTCCCTACACACAAACTTAAAAATTACTCTAAAAGCATTTCCACACAAGTTTCTAGTCGCTTACCGGATAATGTGACAAGACCACGATGTATTTTAAAATTTAACGTGCTGGTGTACCGCAGAGCTGTGTTCAAGCGTTCGTCTCTGTTTACGTCAAGTAAATCTATTAGACACACACTTTAGAAATATTCACTCTGTTTTATTTGAGATTTAGTATCATTGAGCGCGGATAGCGGGTACCCAGGTCACCGCTCTAACAGTGAGTGTCTTGCGCTTCAAATTTAATAAAATCGGTTTTAAAAATTTATTTCTCAAAAGAACATAACATAACGTATCAATTTTGCAAGAACTCAAAATCTCCTCACGACTGTCATCCAAGTGTCTTCGCGAGGTTCTGCAATACTTCGGTCACATTGCAAGGAGAGACAGTGGCCACCTTGAAAGGCTAATTGTGACCGGTAAAGTGAAAAGAAAAAGAAAGTGGAAAAGGCCTCACGGGCGCAGCCCAATACGTCGGTCCGACCTGATCCACACCGCTCTTGACTCTACGATGTACAATGCCCTTTTACCGCCAGAGACAGTAACAGATGGAGGAATATCATAAGGGTTAGAGTGATGAAGCAGGGAGGTCACGACCCTCAGCATTGAGGAATACGACGCAAGGAGGAGGGAAGAACATACAGTCCGCTTATGATGAGATACAAAGTAATAAGTTTTTTTTTTTTTTTTTTTTTTTTTAAATTGAATTAATTATACAGTACAATACAAATTTCTCCAGAGTATTAAAAGTATTAAAAATAGGTAACAAAACATTTTAAAATTTTGTAAACAGCAAGAGTTAACTGTTAAAATTTTTATAACAGTTTTTGGGAACCGGGGAAAAGGGTTTATAAAAGTTACGTGGCAAGGTAATTTGCGATAAATAACTTGATAAATTATAATTAATAATATAATCCCTTAAATTCTATGATAATGCGCTCAAAGCTAAATTAAAAATGATGTTTATTGAATAAGTTGGTCATAAATTACACTTTAATTATGTGAGATTTATGTTATTATTTTTAAATTCTGAGTCAGTTCTGTATATACACGTCCTTTTTTTATTATTGATAGGCTCGCGTTTGACCACCATCTCACCTGATGGTAAGCGATGATGTGGTCGACGATGGAGCACGCTTGCCTAGAAGTAACCTATTCACTCTTGATTTAAAAACCCCTAAGTTGTAGTTATCAGGAAACACAGACTCCTTCTTGAAGTATTAGGTTTTTTTTTTGGCATATTTTTATGATTTATTTCATGCGCCTTAGTGGCGTTAGCCTCATAATTTTAATCTAATCATTAGTGGCGGAGATTAGCTGGTACATGTTTCCGCACCAGTGCGTAACAATTACCTAACGTGGTTGTCTATTGTTTACCCGAAGATTATATACATCATATTCCCGAATTTCATTTAACCGAATTTCATTTGCCCGAATGTTTTGTTTGCCCTAAAAGACATATGACATACTGTTAATTGCCCGAAACTTAGATACCATAAGATACGAGTGCCATATGTATTGTTTTTCATATTTTTAAGTGCCATAATAATTATCAAACATAATATTTAGACGCCATAATGATTGTTAGACATACCATTTAAATGCCATAATAAATATTAGACAAATATTTAAACGCCGTAATAATCATTACACATGATATTTAAGCGCGGCGTAGACCTAGCCAAACCTTAAAATATTCTATGCATGGTTGATGGTGGGCTTGGTTGACGGCGCCCCGCTTCGCGGGGCTCCTACTTCTGTGTGGTTTATAAAAAAAATAACCTTCTAACCTAACCTATCCGAGTCGGAGTGCCCTAAAGTCCCGATTGCATCCAATTTCTCCTGATACCGTTACATACCCAATGTCGATGGCAAATGATGTTATGGCATATTATAATGGCATGTGATAATTAGGGCATGTGACAATTAGGGCTTACAATGATTATGACAAATGATGTTATGGTAAGTGACTTTATGGGAAACAAAGCTTCTAGCACGTGACTAATATAGCAAATAAGAGTAGGGCAAATGAATATTACGTCGTATAATATTATGGCTGTTGACTATTATGGCAAATGATATTAGGGTAAATAAAATTCGGGCAAACGGTGGTATACCGTCTAAATGTGGTGGGGGTTAGAATCAGTTTTCGTGTATATCTGTTGAAAAACATTTTCATTATTTGCGGGTATCGCCATTCGCTCTCAGTTCAACCTCGCAGCTTTAGTTGAAGGAAATATAAAGTCGAAGCGTTACGAGCGAAGCTTTAACTGCTTAGAGTACACGTTTATTCTCAGAAATAACTGCGCCTTACAAACTTGTGTTTTAGATACAGATTCGAAAACTGAAAACTTAAATAATAAATAATTCTGGAAAATGTTCTGCATACTAGGTCGTAATTTAAATAAATAATTTGGATTGTTAAATATTTTATTAAAAGTAGATAACATAAAGCAAATAACCTTATCTTCAAAAAAAAAAAAAACCTATGGAGCCTTAACTTTTTTAATACATATTAGGTCACATAAATACTCGTACAATCTAATAAGTCAACCGACTTGGGAATTTTGTATAATATTTGAGCATTTAAAAAATACTTATATTCGATACTTTTTATAAGGTTCTTCTGTTAGTAAATAATGATCTCTAACTCTTAATCAACCTTGATTATCGAACCCGTGTTGACTACATCAGATTTCATTAAATTCTAATAATTACCTAAGTCGTTTAACTTATTAGACAGACTCTACACAACTTCTTAATCAACAAACCATCCTAAATTATATATCTTATTACTATCCTGTCCTTTTTATTACTACTTTTTTTTCTTTTCTTTTTTTGTCAAATTTGACTACTATGACTATGACTATGACTATGACATTAATGATTACATTTATTTTGCAGATGATTTTTGTTTAAAACTTTATATTATAAATTGACTTAAAACTTAGAAGGTTCTTTATTTTATTTGATGTTGAAATAAAAATTAATATTAATTTTTATTTACGTAAAGTGTTACATAATTTATATTTTATCTTATTATTGTGAATGTGGGGACTATGTGGAATACATTTCCTTTTCTGTATTTTAACATGATGTCTGGAAGTTTTGAGTATTTGATGCAGCCTACTCAAATGTCTTTTCTTTGGTATTGTTCGTCAAGTCGTTGAGCTCCTTAGTATTCCTAAGTTTGAGCTACACGAATACTGACAAATGCTTGCACTGATTTGACAGGTCCACTCAAATCTGTGTGGTTTTCTCTTCAAAACACCATCTGAGACACTAATCTACATGGTTCTCATATGATTTGACCATTACATGTTTACCATATGGACTTTAAAAGAGACTTTGACCCCTAAGTTTATTTCCGCGTTTCTTCTTAGGGTAGTCAGCTAGGAAACACCGGCCTCATCTAGTTAAAACTGACTGAAAACAACATTGACTTGTAAGAGTGTTTTTTTTTATCCTATTTGGAAAATATAAAAACATTTATCATTTATTTTTTATTTTTTTAAATAATTGATAGCCTCGCGCATGACCATATCTCTCCTGATGGTAAGCGATGATGTGTTTGCCTAGAACCTATTCACTCGTGACTTAAGTACCCCAGATATTAGCTATAAGGAAACACAGACACCAGCAGGGTATTCCATCGCCTTATCTCCATGCATAATGAATGCGTTAAGAACGCCTCGTCGTTTATACCGCATAGATAGAAGGACTGGAACAATTTGCCTGCTGCGGTCTTCCCGTCCGATTATAATTTGAGTGTCTTCAAGGCTAGAGTGTAGAGGCTCTTAATAAACTACTGCGCTTCACCATCAACGAATGCATCACTGCTTACCATCAGGGCCTCAAGTCTGCTATGACAATAGTGTCAGAATGGTCTATCATTGATGTCATAATTGTCGATTTTGACAAGTTCGGTAATCTACTAATATAATGGCGTCATTATGACTTTCCAATGGTCAACCACTGACACTCCATTGAAAGAAGTGGCATAGAATGGTAATCTCGTACATCTTGACAAATAAATATTTGACGTTTGCGGTAATCTGCTAAAACTTTGACAGTTTATTTGATCAGTGTTTTACCATTAGAACGTTATTGTGCAGTTATTGGTTTTAATATGCTCGAAATTATCATTTTACCACAATTCTATTACAAGACCATTGGCCGATCAATGATCGATCATTATGAATTAGCAGATTAAAAACTTTTAGCAAAATGATAATGGGATCGTGTTGGAATGACGAATTTATAAAAATAGCAGACTTGGGGCCCAGGTGGGATCGTAGTCAAGCACTAGTTTATATCAGATAGTTTAGGGATAAATATAACATAATCAAGAGAAAAAAGTCCTTCAAAGGATAAAAACCATAACGTCCCGACGTGTTTCCATGACAAGCCGAGGCATAAGCGCAGGCGAGGCGAGGCACAAAACATGCTGCATTTTTGCAAAATTGCATCCCAAAGCTGTTGAATTTCACTTGTAAGAGGATTTAGGTGTTGAGTTTGAGTTAATATGCTCGTAAAACTTGTGTTTAGAGTATGTAACTGTGTCGCTGGTATGGGGAGATTTATAGCAGTACCGTGTGGCGACGTTAGAATTTTTTGTACATTGATCCATAATGTATGAACTATTTGGACTTTTTTCTTCTTTCGTGTCGATTTGACTTAAATTTTGTCCAATGACGGAAACTCAAATTTTGATTTTTTTATTTTTTTTTTCATATTTTGTTGTTTTGTTTTTTGTTTGTTGTATAAGTTGTTTTAGTGTACAATAAAGAATTAAAGTTAAAAACTTTAGTTTGAACATGTCAAACTCCAGGATATTGCACTTAATGGCTTATAGGTTTACCTCAAAGTTGGACCTCTGCTAAATTATCAATTGCCAAGTTTGTGTAGTCTTTCTCTCTCTTGGACCTTTATGCATTCTAGATCTAACATTTTGGTGCAAATCTGTCCAATTTTTGTTTTGAACGTTGTTCCGCACTAGGGATTACTCTCGTGTTATTGGTATGTTCACGAACATGTAAACCTACATACACAAGAAACTTAGACCTGGAACAATTATGTGTAGGTCATACAAATATTTATTCCATGTAAGAATCGCAGCAGCAACACGCAGTGCAACGGCCAATCATTCAACCGCAAACTAAAACTCTGAAACAAATAATATCTCCTGCCCCGGATCCTCATAACAAAGGCAGATAGATAAAAAACATAGCTAAAGTACTTTAGAATCCTAACAGTTCGTTCAAATCATCGTTCATGTCTAGAAGTTCGCACCTTTTCATTGATAAATTGCTCTCTCGCGAACGAATAGACGGCGCCGGTGCGGTTTGGAAATTGAATTATCTGTCTAAATATTTTTCTATTGGAATTTTTAAAGTTATACCTATTCAATTTTAAAGTAAAGGAAAATGTGGATTCGTTTGCTTGTGCTTTATTATTGTTAGAAAATAGATATTTGTGGATGTTAATAGGGATACAGAGAAAACGGATATACACCCCTAATTTTTAATTAGTACACAAAAAAATGGGGCTCTATCTGTACCCGTCACTGATCATATTTTTGTAGTCAAAAGTAGAAAAAACCGAAATACTAAAATTGACCATGAACAGGTAAATTCATCACAGAATCAATCATACATAACAATTGCTAGTAGAAAATACTGCGGGCAGTGTTTTTCCTTAATAATTGTCACTTATTCATTCATTAATTAACAGCCTGCACAATATTTCCATAAATTGAGTGATATTTTGGGAAATGCACCAACGCTAATAACTTTGCTGTTTATGAATATTATTTATTGAGATTTTACTTATAAAATAACAGGGGCTTTTCTAGTAAGCCCTTTAAGTATGTGTACTAATTAAAAAATTGTGGTGTATAAGGATGAATATGTATAAAACAATATTAGCTATTTAATCAACGCTGTCGTCTTCCTCTAGGAGGTGGGCGTTAATAGGTGCGACCATTGGTGTAGCTAGGTGAGCAAGCGCCCTGGGGCAAAAACAAACTGGGCCCCCAAATTGTTTAGGCTTTATCAATATTTACGCTGCTTCATCTTTTATATAAATCCCAAGTTATAAGAAGAGTTTATCATTAACATGCACACTCAATGATTTATATAGAGACATGGTCATCGTTAATACGATCGCCAACGATATCTTTCACAGCTTATTACCGAATCTTCATGAGTTGGCTTTTCAACCAATACTGCAGTAGTCACATTATCTAATTCACTATCACTATCAACAGAAATATTTTTCGTAAAATTGTTTCGTTCACTCGATAAGCGGTTTGTTAATCAGATTTTGGGGCCCCCCTGAACTAGAGGGCCCCCATCTCTAGGGGCTAGGTCTCTTAGCAGCTACGCCACTGGCTGCGAAACAGTTGCTAACTAATGTAGCTATTTTAGTACGCAAACAATTTGTAAATGTTTTTTCGTTCGAATAAAAAAATTATTACGAGTATTATCAATCTACGAGTATATACATAAAACCGGCCAAGTGCGAGTCGGACTCGCCCATGAAGGGTTCCGTAGCAGCAAGTAACATAATATAAAAATTCTTGTAATGTGTTGTAACTTTCATCGATGTTTTAATAATACTGTATTTTTTTCGATTTATGACGCATTAAAAAAAAATACTTACTAGATTTCGTTCAAACCAATTTTCGTTGGCAGTTTTTATAGTAATGTACATCATATATTTTTTTTAGTTTTATCATTCTCTTATTTTAGAAGTTAGAGGGGGGGGGACACACATTTTACCACTTTGGAAGTGTCTCTCGCGCAAACTGTTCAGTTTAGAAAAAAATGATATTAGAAACCTCAGTATCATTTTTGAAGACCTATCCATAGATACCCCACACGTATGGGTTTGATAAAAAAAAAAATTTGAGTTTCAGTTCTAAGTATGGGGACCCCCAAAATTTATTGCTTTTTTTCTATTTTTGTGTGAAAATCTTAATGCGGTTCACAGAATACATCTACTTACAAAGTTTCAACAGTATAGCTCTTATAGTTTCGGAAAAAAGTGGCTGTGACATACGGACGGACAGACAGACAGACAGACAGACAGACAGACAGACAGACAGACAGACAGACAGACAGACAGACAGACATGACGAATCTATAAGGGTTCCGTTTTTTGCCATTTGGCTACGGAACCCTAAAAATGAATCCCTATTTCCTTGGTCACGCCATCACGCGTGAACGGCTGGACCGATTTCACTAAATTTTTTTTTGTTGTGTCCGTTATTGTGAGTAGAAGGTTCTTATGGGAAAAAAAATGAAAATTAGGGTAGTGTAGGGCTCTACCCTACACTACCCAACACTACCCTACTTTTTAAGGGTAGAGTAGGGTAGAGTAGGATAGAGTAGGGTAGAGAAGGGCAGAGTAGGGTAGAGTAGGGTAGAGTAGGGTAGAGTAGGGTAGAGTAGGGTAGAACAGGGTAGAGTAGGGTAGAATAGGGTAGAGTAGGGTAGAGTTGACAGCTTAGCTAAAAGGTATCACAACATAACTATTAGGCGGTATGAAATTCGCCGGTTCAGCTAGGTTATCAATGAATATGAAAAAATAAAATATTAGCAGTAAAAACCAAATCTAAATTGATAGAAAAGCAAACAGGATATAAAAAATAAGAAAATAATTATTCACAGAAAGGCTGTTTTCTATGGCTGCCATGGTATCAGAGTCCAAGTCGAACTTTTCTTTGTCATAAGCAGCTTTGAAACTTTGTAACTTTGTCGTTTTTGAAGACATTTTTTTGAAATTCTTTCATGTTTGTTTACTCGAGTTATCGAGTAAGAAATATTATCGAATAATTATTTATTTAGCAAATAAAATAATCTCGCCATTGTACCCATATTATGTTTAAGTTAGTTTATTATAGTTCTGTAACTGCTTTGGCCTTCCAACGCTACGTCTTCCGGTACGTGGTCGCCATTCCAGAACCTTTCGGCCCCAACGGCCATCTGTTCTGCGAGCAATGTGCCCTGCCCATTGCCACTTATGGCCTCCTGCTAGGTGGACCGATGACCTGGTAAGGGTTGCGAGAATCCGATGGATGCGAGACGCACAGGACCGTTCATTGTGGCGACACTTGGGGGGGCCTATGTCCAACAGTGGACGACTTTCGGCTGAAATGATGTTGGTGATGATGATGAACTGCTTTGGTGTAGATTAATGTTTTGATTATTCTACGAGTATTCTATTCCTATGTTACAAAGTTGTGGAAATGTGGAAGTCTCGTAGGCAGACTCTCTAACATATAATTAATTACTAGTATTCAGCGTTTTAGACAGACAAAAGAAAAGCAGATGTTCTTCAAAAGACCATCTCAGACTACATCTGCATGGTTCTCATGTGATTTGACCATTACATATTAACTGTATGGACCTTAAAAGAGACTTTGACCCCTGAGTTTGTTTCGGTGTTTCTTCTCAGGGTAGTCAGCTAGGAAACACTGGCCTCATCTAGCTTAAACTAACGAAAAAAAAAAATTGACGTGTAAAAGTGTTTTTTAAACCTATTTGCAAAAATAATTATATCATCATCATCAGATGATGATGAAATAGTTGTTATATGTACAGTTTTGCCTTTCAAACTCAACTAACCTTTTTTTGAAGTGGAAAACTATTAAATAACTTCTTTTCCTCTGGGTGGAGTGCGGGGAGTGAGAGAGTATTTTACTGATAAAGGGCGCTTGTAGAAAAGTGTAAACCTATCACAGTGTTTTGTTTTCCCCCAAAGGTTGACTGGTAGAGAATACCTTGTTGCATTAAGTCCGCCTATGTACCACTACTGTACATGAAGTTCTAGTCTGCGGCAGATAGAACCAATTCATCAAGTACACGTTAAGGATTTTGTCGGATCTAGACACAAAGATTTATCGTGGCACCCCCTCTGCACTACAACAGCTTCACGTGTCGTGACTAGCTCAGACAAGATTTCTTTCTTGGTCAGCGCCAAAGCAGTGTAACTGTACACAGTTCATGTCTAGAAATTACAGGAATTCATGTAATTTAATTTGTCTGCTGCGGTCTTCCTGTCCGATTATAATTTGGGTGTCTTCTAGGATAGAGTGAATAGGCTCTTAATAAACTAGTGCGCCTCACCATCAGAGATCGCATCACTGCTTACCATCAGGTGGGATCGCAGTCAAGCACTAGTTTATAAAAAAAAGTACGATGACTCTTCTAAACGTGTATAAGCGGCCTAAAACCCACCTGTGTTCTATTAGTAGCTTTTTACGTATGGAGATCACAGTGTCTCTTTCGAACAATCCAACAAACTCAAATTGCCTGAATTTTATACCCAACTTTGTAAATTTTTAATAATTTAGCAAACCCAGCTTTTCAGTTAAAAACTAGGTTATAATAATAATAACTAACCAAGCCAGAGATAACCAACTTCAGTTTAAGTTAGCTGATGTTAACTTGGACGCGATAGAGTTAATATTGAAGATAATAACATTTTCTTGGTACTAGATTGAATTTTTCCGTTAAAAGAAAAGTTTAAATATTTTTTTTATTAAATGTTCTTTTATTGAATTGAAATTGTTGGGACTGTTAATTTTATGATTTATTTTAATCTGTGATTTGACTTCTATTGACTTGTTTTCTTGTATTTTATTTTATTTGTTTGACATTTTATATTATTTGAAATTGTTATGTAATTATTTGTATCATTTGTTAACTATTGTGTAATTTGAAATATCTGTTTATGACTTGTAAGAATCCTTTATCAATAGACTACTATGACTATGACTATTTCAATGAGTGACTGACGGTTTATATACGTACACTTCTATATTACGTTATGATTTGCCCCTTTTTGTTTTGTTTTTCAAAAGTGAACTAAAAGAATGTCAAACTTTTACTAACTAAATCCACCCTGTGTTCTTACCTCCTTTTGCTTTCCAGGACAGCGCTAACTCTTTGAAATTATTTCTAGCCCACGTAAATATTAAAGGTTACTGAAAAGCTTATGAAATTCTTAGACTGTATTTAGATTGTGCTAAAAATAAACTATTCAAAGGTTCAAGAACATTATGTTCTGAGATCTTAAAAGAAAATTGCTTAAAAGTATAGTGCTGAATTAATAAAAATAAATTTCTCTCAGAGAGTGAATTTTCGTATCAAAGGCCGAGCCCTAAAAAAAATTTAAAATCATCGTGAGTCAAGTATGCTTTACGGCCGGTTGGCTCCATCACTCCTACTCTCATCGAAATTATGATAATTTTAAGACATGATGGATCCCCAGAACTTCCTGAGATTATGTAACTCCAACAAAAAGAACATCTCATTATTATTCAGTCTAATATAAAGTTTCCTTCCTCGATTTGTCTTTCGCTGGAATTTACTTTTGCATTACTTACATAATAGGTATACAAGAAGTAACTTTTAATTTATGTTACCACTTGCAACGTTGCACTTCTCATTTTAAAACACCTTCACCAAGACTTCCCTCTTTACCATAACCAATATCAAGTAAAACATTCATCCATAAACAAACCGAAGATTTTTAATAAACTCGCCTCCAAGTTGATACACAACTAAGTATGTACTACCATCGGATCTGAAGAACGTGAGGCGTTTGCAAAAAAGACACGGTCCAAGCTATTGGTCGAACTTTTGCTCGATACGCTAACCATTGCTGGGTTACTACATCTTTAATTGTACACACGACAAACAAACCCATCAATGGATGTGAAATTTACATAGATGGTGGACGGTTTGTAGCGACTAAAATGTACTGAATAGTATACTTATTGCGGCCAAGTGCGAGAAGTGTCGAGTGCTGCCATTCGTGACATGAATGTTAATGAGATTAGCTAGCAATCGTCCACTTTCTGGTTCCATAGACCCTTACCTGTCTGGGTCGTTAGTCTATTTTATTGCCTTTTGAGATTAGGAGTGAAATGCGGAGGTTGGGTTGACAAAATGGGTCTGTGATAACTGGAATGGCCTGAAGCGGAAGGTAGCTGTGTGATTCTAGGAAAAGCATGAACACCTCTTTTCGTTTGATTTTAATAGGATTACCTTCAGTGGTTTCCAACCTTTTTTGACAGGGGACCTCTTAGGTTTCTTTGTTGATAGTGGCGACGACCAGAAGTCCAGAAGAAAACTTAACTATAGCATTGAAAAAACAACAAGGTATAAAAATCAGTCCGCATAGTTTAAAGTTACTTTTCCTTTGGAAAGTTTTGAATTCCAAGACTTTTTAACATTTGCCTGTTGCGGTCTTCTCGTCCTATTATAATTTAAGTGTTTTCAAGGCTAGAGTGAATAGGCTTCTAATAAAGTAGTGTGACTCATCATTAACGATTGCATCACTGTTTACCATCAAGTGGAATCGCATACCAGTTCGGACCATATTTTGGTTCTTGCGGACCACAGTTTAAAAACCACTGGTTTTATCGGACGGTTATCGGGATAATGCGGGACGAAAGTTCAACTAAAGGAAAGTATGTTAGCATTGGCAAACCTAAGCACTAAATGCCTGAGTGTCATTATTCGGTGGACAATTTTTAATCTATCAATGCAAGAATTATATGTATACACGAGTATCATATGCAGATTGATGTCTGATAAGACTGTTTAACAGTCTGACATATTAAAAATTTAGGAAATTGCCGAATCCAGATAGTTCTTGATTAACCAAAGATTCATTTCAAGGAGGTTTATGACTGGAATGTCCTTCGTTTTATATGAATGTCTCACGGATGTCTCGGGCTTGATGGTGGGCAAGCAGCCTATTGCTCGTCGTTCGCAAGCCCACACCTGCGGTGGTTGGTAGTCGGGGTCGGGGTCTCAGTAACTGGGGCGAGCTCTCGTCGACTTATATCGTAGTACATATACATCGATGCTGCCTCTCGTTCCGGACCACGACCTGAGCGAGAGATCACCGCCACAGACTCGAGCTCAGTGTGATGTTATTTAAATAAAACGTTAATGCCTACCTCTTTAGTAAGTATAAAGGTGCGATCGATGTTTTAAAATAAACAAATAGTAGGTATTAGCACAAAATAGATAGGTAAGTACAGAAGTCAATCTCATGTATGTACTTCACTTTTTATACCTACGCTAAGTAATCGCACACAGGTCAGCGCGTTGCGCTAAACTGTACGAGTGCGAGCGGGCGGTTGAGCTGAGATATCGTGTCCGTGAGCGGTGTCTATGTGTGCGTTGCTCGAGCACGCTTTGTATGTAGATTGTCTTTTATACCTATCTATTTGACAGGCCTGTTGGTCTAGTAATTAGTGACACTGACTGCTATGCCGGAGGTCGTGGGTTCGATTCCCACCCAGGACAAATGTTTGTGTGATGAGCACGATCATTTGTTCTGTCTGGGTGTAATTTATTTATCTATAATATGTATGTATTTAGAAATATATAAGTATGTTTATCAGTTGTCTAGTACCCATAACACAAGCTCTGCTTATCTTGGGACTAAACGGCGCTGTGTGATAGTTGTGGAATATTATTATTATTATTTTGTGGTACTAGTTAGTAAGCTTTTGTAGAAAAATAAAAGGGACGCAACGCTAGAATGGAAATACGCTTCAAATTTCAATTAAATAGTAGAATAGAGCTCTTTGTGAAAGGACAAATAAATAAAGAAAACAATGTTTGGTTCAGAGTTTAATTATCCAATTAGATTCTACCTAAAAAGAGACGCAGTAATGGGTCACAATTGATAGTTTTCAGTGATAGCATAGGTAGTGAATTACATTTGCATTTTTTTTTTTTAATATGCTATATTAAATACTTTTTAGTCACAGTAATAAATATGAAAAAAAAATTTCTTCAACAACGAAGTTATTTATATACAACATTTATTAGTATATACGAAACCCGAAACACATTTCTAATCTACTCGTAGACTAATATTATAAAGAGGGAAAATTTGTCTTTTTGTGCGTATGTTTCTAATGAAAAAACTCAAAAACTACTGTGCTGATTTCAAAAATTCTTTCCCCATTGGAAAGCTACATTCACCTTAAGTAACATAGGCTATATTCATAGGCTATATTTATATATCTGTGTGTGTAATGTCTGTCTTTCTTTACGTGCTTTTTGAGGCACGGGGTGTCAGTAATATCCTTGTTAAACTATTATAGAAAGTATGAATTAATCATCAGCTTTTTTAATGTTCCTACTGCTGGAACTCAGGCCTCCTCTTTAGGACAGGGAATGGGCCGTAATCCACCATGCGGGCCCAGTGCGGGTTAGTGGATGTCACATGTCTTCGAATTTTTAGTTCTAGGACATGCCGGTTTCCTCACGATGTTTTCCTTCACCGTTTTGAGAGCAGTGGTGATGAAATAAATTACACAAAGTAATGCGCCTGGTTGGGTTTGAAACCGCGACCTACAACTCGGAAGTCGGGGCCGTTACCACTCGGCCACCACTGCTTCATACAATGATACAATACAATCCATTAATTTTTGTCTAATATTGATTTTATAAGTAATTATATATTTGATAAGTGATTTTATAAGTGGCGCCAGTGACTGAAAAGTTGAAAGGGAATCGTTTGTCTTGGTATGGTCATGTGAAAAGGAGGGATGAAACGCATGTTGCTAAAAAAGTTATGAGTTTACACGTGGATGGATGGAGGGGAAGAGGGAGGCCAAAAAAAGATGGATGGATTGTGTGAGAAGCGATATGAAAGAAAAGGGAGTTAGTGATAGCGTGACGAGTAACAGGACAGAATGGAAGAAAAAAACGTGTTGCGCCGACCCCAAATAAAACGGGACTAGGGCAGGAAGATGATGATGAAGTAATTAATGTATTTCATGTGTCGGTAAAACAAATTTTTCAGAGTTTTTTTTATGAATTGTTTAAGATGTTTTAACACGGTACTGATGATTTTTTTTTTTATGTGAAATAAAACATTTTTCATTTAGACTGGTACTCTATTTAAAGATTATTACTTACTTTTATTAAGCGATGAAATAAAATAGCGAAGCAAATGAAAATTTCAGCAACATCTGCGCCATGCACTTTCATTTTAGTTATGGCCAAAATTAAACCTTCACATGCAGATATTATTCACTCCGAATTTCACTACTTTAGATTCTATTTCGATTGTTTGTTTGTTCGTAAAGAATAATCTCTAGAGATTACGATTACGATATATCTGTCTGCACTTTTTTGTTTTTTTTTTACAATTTTCCCTGACTTACTTAAGTTCCTGTGTCTCCTTGGTGAGGTAGATTGAATTCACAGTGCGTCGCCTGCTATACCTTTTGGTCTTGAGTTTTCCACTTCATTTCGCCCCAGATCTTCCCTATATTCTTCGCCACTGCGATGGCCGTTTGTCACCAGGTCTGCTTAGAGCGACCACGTCTAAGCTTTCCTTGAGAATTCCAGTCAGGCTTGCCTTAATATTTGTTCAGGGTTTCTTTGGAGCGTATGGCCGATCCAGTATTACTTGTACTGTTCGATCTGACGGTCAATCGGGGTTTCATCGCAGCGTTTCCACAAAAAATTGCAGATTTTTTCGGGCCAGTAAATATCGAAAATACAGCAAAATCAGCGGTTGATAACAATCTGGATAAATTTTCCACTGTAGGTAATATTTTTTCCTGCATATATAACATTTGTAGCGACACTTAGGGGTACTCTGGGTACCTGATCAGTGTCGTGGCATTCTTAGAAATCCGATAAATGCGAGACACAGTCATAGGACTAGCCGTTGTTACGTTTGGGGGACCAATTTTTAGCAGTAGACGTATTGCAGCGAAATGATGATAATGATGAGAATGCAAGCTAATACCTATGCACTTACGATATCTCAATCTCTTTTCACGGTTCAGTTGCAACAGAAACTGGAAGCGAACACGTTGGAAAATCTTGTCTTAAATATTTTTCTCATTTTTTCGTTCGCAATATCGAAGTTTATTATTTTATTTTGAACTCACATTAGTCACAGGTGCTTTTATGCTAAACACTGATAAAATGAGTGATATATTTTGTATGCTTTTAACATTATTAATGCATGAACTTTACAGCGTTTTAAAGGGTCGCAGCTATTTGTATATTTTTTTTATAAATATGATATGTGATATTTTAACTACTTACTTTTTTATAAAAATAGCTCTTTGGTGTCAACGGCTGAGTCACTCTCCAAAATTCGCCTTTTTTATTTTGGGTAAAAGTATATATTCGAATAATAGAGTCGAAACATCCCACAGTGTCTCAAGATGAAAGTCTATGGCACTGAAACGAGATCGCTTACAATGGGCCTCATCAGAAAGCTTATAGTCACCCAAAGGGCAATGGAAATATGCACGGAGTTTCCTTCTTTAATTCTTTATTGTATACCATGATAAAAAACAAATATGTGGATATCAGAGTTCATGTACAAATGTGAGCTTAACTCAAGGTCCTCCAAAAGTAAAGTAAAGTAGTTTCCTTGCGGGATCACATCACAAAAGTAAGATATCCGCAGGTGAACCAAGGTCGCCGACATAACCCGAAGAATCGCCAAACTTAACAGTGGGCAGGCCACATTTTTTTTTTGTTGAAAGTTTCGCGCTTGACCGCTATCTCACCTGATGGAAAGCGACGATGCGGTCGACGATGGAACGCGCTTACCTAAAAGAAACCTATTCACTCTCGACTTAAAGATTCCCGGGTTGTAGCTATCAGGAAACAGACTCCGGCAAGGAATTCCACTCCCTAGCGGCACGCACAATGAATGTGTTCCCAAAACGTTTTGTGCGTGTTGGTGGGATATCCACCATATACCGGTGGCGCATAGCCGTACGTCTGGTAGTCCGATGATGAAACGGGCTAGGCGGAATTAGGTTTATTTACATTGCACATAAAACATATGGTCGATGGGGCCGAAAGGTTCTAGAGTGGCGATCACGTACCGGAAAATGCAGCGTTGGAAGGTCTTCCACAAGGTGGACTGATGACCTGGTGAGAGTCGCGGGAATGCTGTGGATACGAGACGCACAGGACCGTTCGATGTGGTGACATTTAGTGGCAGCCTATGTCCAACAGTGGACGTCCTTCGGCTGAAATGATGATGATGAGAAGTGTGTACTAATCACTATCATGCCCTTATTAGTCAATGTACGTCACTGCTGAGTCGTGTCAGGTTCAGCAGTTACAGTTTCGTAAGCATGTTTGCAAACAGAAACAGGAGGGACTCTCCAATATGGTGCCGCTGAATATGCTTGCAAATTACACGGTGATCTACTGCTGTCTACTGACTATTCCCCCTCGTCATACTAATTGCTATAGCTTTTCGGTTTATTGTAGGTCGTACTGTATTAATTTGTATATAATCATCATCAACAAAACAAAGCGTTCTAGGAACACATTTACTCTATTATGCGTACAGCCAAGGAGTGGGATTCCCTGCCGGAGTCTGTGTTTCCTGATAGCTACAACTTAGGGGTCTTTAAGTCAAGAGTGAATAGGTTACTTCTTGGCAAGCGTGCTCCATCGTCGACCAACCGTTACCATCAGGCGAGTTGGTGGTAAAACGCCACTCCAGAACCTTTCGATCCCTTCAATCATCTTTTCTTCCTGCGACCTACCCACGGCCACTTAAGTTTGGCAATTCTTTGAGCTACGTTGGTTACCTTGGTTCTTCTGCAGATATTTTCATAACTCGATCACGTTAGGTAAATATTACAGTGTAATTCAGTACTATCAGTTCATTCTATTTTTCTTTAATGTTTTAAACCCTTGAATTTAACTATGTGTATCTAACCGTAGGTAACCTTTTAATAAGTTAATTGTATTAGGGTCTGCTTAAGCTCACTTCTCAATTTTAAGTCTGCAACTATACGTGAGGACTTGTAATTGGCTGAGCATCATAATCATCTATGATTGTTTTCCTTTTTAATCAGTTTTTTTGTTTATAAGCTGTAAGTTCTCCAAGTTGTAATTAATTAATTAATAAAAACTGGGCAAGTGCGAGTCAGATTCCTGCACTAAGGGTTCTGTGCAAACTACAATTCCCGAATGGAGTCTCGAAGATTTTTCCGAATTGCAAAAAAGTTCTTTTTTTTTTCAGATTTTTTCCTATACCTGAGCTTTAAAACCTTGCTTTGTGCCAAATTTCAGGATTCTGGGACAACGGAAAGTACTTTATAAATTTCGATCTTTGAGAGTATCAAAATAAACGTTTTTTTGCGACATAAACGGCCGTATCTTTTTTATTCGTTAACTTGATTTTTTCACAGCTTGAAAGGACCGCAGACTTAAGTATATGGTGTTTAATTTCAACTCGATACCTCTACGCGTTTCCGAGATAAAGAGTCTTGACAGACAGACAGATAGACGGTCGGACAACAAAGTGATCCTATAAGGCTTCCGTTTTTTCCTTTTGAGGTACGGAACCCTAAAAATGAGTTCCACTTAGTTGACACAATTGTGTCTTTCTCTGTGTATTTATAACGTATATTTTTTTCGATCTGTGGTCGACTTTATTTTGCTCACACACGCAAATAAAATTCAATTTAAAATAACCAATATTCAAAAATGGCCTTTAGTTTGGCTCGAACGTGATATATTTTTTAATTCGAAAAATCCGATGACATTTTAATCGTAGCTTTGTCATCAAAATGTCTATCTTTGTTTCGAGGCTAGTTTTTTGGATATTTTTTCGGTCTATTTACGTCGATCAAATAAAATGAGTAATGAATGAGAATAAACGACTTTCAAGTTATTTTTCAAATTGTAGTTTGAGGACTTTAGTAGGTTAAATGGTTTTGAGTGACAGACTCTTGAATTCTCTCTAGAATCTTGAGTGAAAATTACTCCAAGTTTGTTTTTAGAGGGGTATTGCGTTTTGGAAGATGTCACATAGTTTTCGAATCTTAGGTTTTAGAAATACGGTTTTTTTTTTCAGTGGGAAAATCATCTAATGACATCCCCCGCTCTTGGTCGGAGCGGGAGATAGTGTCAGACTCTTACTGACTAAACACCCACCCTGTTTCTTCGTGCCTACATACCGCGGCTGAGCTATTTTTCGAAACTAATCCTGGCCCCAGTAGGCTTCGACTCAGCTGTTGCTGACAACTCCTTGAGGCGCGCGGGAACAGTGCACGCCGTCGACGACATGGGGTCGGTCTGGACAGTTACCGGACGGTCGGACAGCGAGCTACCCATTGCTCGCCGTCCGCAAGCCTGCGCCTACGGTGGCCGGAAAACGGGATCGGAATCTCGGCGGCGGCGAGAGCACCGTTGCCTGCTCTTTTGCTAGCATTACTGCATCGAAGAAGGAGGCAACAGCCTGCCACTCCTTCAAAAAGTCGGTTTCTTTACAATTTTTTTCTGGCATTTTGACAGTAATGATGATAAAATTACTTAAACAAAACAAAGCGCTTACCAGGCTTTGAACACATGGCCATGATTATAAAATACTTCAATTAGTAAATATTATTTTAGGTTTGTACTAAGGCTTCAATGATTAATATCATCAACATCAGCATTTTTAATGTTCCCGATGCTGGGACGCAGGCCTTCTCTCTAGGAGAGAAAATGGGCCGTAATCCACCACGCGGGCCCAGTGCGAGTTGATGAATGTCACATGTCTTTGAATTTTTGGTTCTAGGACATGCCGGTTTCCTCACGATGTTTTCCTTCACCGTTTTGAGAGCAGTGGTGATGAAATAAATTACACAAAGTAATGCGCTTGGCTGAGTTCTCAGCCACCGCTGCTCACAAAGCATTTTAGGAACTAAATCTACAGGCTCTTATCAGGAGAAGTCATTAGATGATTTCCGACCTTAAAAAGCTTCTGTTGAACTTTTATTTTTATTATAGACAGATTTGACTACTATCTAACATGATGGTAAGCGATGATGTGACTGGCGATGGAGCACGCTTGCGTAGAAGTAACCTATACTCTTGATCTAAAGATCCCTGGGTTGTAACTATCAGATGTGGTCGGCGATTGAGCATGCTTGCCTATAAATAACCAATTCACTCTTGACCTAAAGATTCCTAGGTTGTAACTATCAGCAATCACAGAATCTGGCAGGGAATTCTTCTCTTTAGTCCGGTTCTCCGATAACCGTCCAGACCGAGCAACGGTGCGCTGCACGTAGTATTCCATGCGCGTCTCAAAGAGATGTCAGCAAAACCGCAGGGCCTTAGCAGGGCCTATGCTCGTTACAGCTGCGTGGATTTTCCGAAAAGGAAATTAGTGGTCCTAAAACGCAAAGGGCAACATTTTTTTTTATAATGGATAGGCTCGCGTTTGACCACTATCTCACCTGATGGTAAACGATGATATGGCCGACGATGGAACACGCTTGCCTAGAAGCAATCTATTCACTCTTGACTTAAAGACCCCTAGGTTATAGCTATCAGGAAACACAGACTCCGACAAACTGGAGAACATATGTAGGTGTAGTTTTAGCCAGCAAAAGACTGATTTGCCACCCCGCTTTACCTTATTGGTATCATTGGATAATATCCCACCGTAAAAAAGTGTAAAACACTTAATCTGGCCTCTAATTTTTATAAAACTCCGTATTTCGCTAGGCCCGCACAACAAGCAATAGACGTAAGATAAATTTAACTTATCGACACTGATTTCAGCCAATTCTGCTGAGAAATAGATTCCGACAATCTTTCTCTGCTGCTAATCATAAGATTCATCTTCCTGTATTGAATATCAATCATGAACTCGCTAGCGGAGAGTTAACTCGGAATACTGCTGCAACATAAATAGGTACAGAAGGCCAGTTCTGAGCTAATTATCGTCCAATGTACGGATGGGCGATAATAAACTCACAGAAACGTATCTATACATATGTACGAGTATACTAAACCATTTTTGTTTTATTGATAGTGGCTTTAAGGACAATTGCAAAGACGTCCACTGCTGGACATAGGCCTCCCCCAAGCGTCGCCACAACGACCGGTCCTGTGCATCACGCATCCATCGGATTCCCGCGACCCTGACTAGGTCCACCTTGTTGGAGGCCGTCCAACGCTGCGTCTTCCGGTACGTGGTCGCCACTCCAGAACCTTTCGTCCCCATCGACCATCTGTTCTGCGTGCAATGTGCCCTGCCCATTGCCACTTAAGTTTGGCGATTCTTCGAGCTACGTCGGTAACCTTGGTTCTCCTGCGGATATCTTCATTTCTGATGTGATCACGCAAGGAAACAGGTACAGTTTTTAATAATTAGCTTTGAAAGTGTCTAATTTGTGATTTGAAGTGACTGATCATGGAAAATATTGGTTTCAGTGGTCCTGTTCAAATCTATAAAAGTATTGACTGAAAATTTGACGTTCGAAACAATTTGCAAGTTTAATATTGTCAGATTGACCGAGTGGTTAAATAACTTTTCCTACTGTTGGTTCAGCTAGTTGCGAGTGAATATTGGATTGGGTACGTCACTATCATGGCGGTTAGTCCCTTTTTCAAGGAATGACTAAAGAGGTACCATGGTGTCCTCATGACACAGGTCCTCACCAGACAAGGTAACTACAGGAGCTTCTTGTTCCGGATTCAGACGGAAGAAACCACCCGAAAGACACGGTTGAACATTCTGGAAACTTGTGCCCTGTGCTTGGGCTGAGAGCCACCGTATCCTTGTGGAGGTGATCTGTGGCGGTGACCTTTCACACCGAGCCCTGGTTTAGGACATGGTGAAGCAGGTGGAAGGAGATGGCCACACGCGTGAGGAAACAGTCGTCCTCACACCCTGCGGCATTATTTGGGAATTGCAGAGCAAATCCCAGCCATCGAAGGCGCTGGCTTGCGGACAACGAGTAACGGGCAGTTTCGAGCATGGAGACTTTCTCAAAAGGAAACGCATGGTCCTAGAACGCAAAGGGAAACTGACGGACACAGATGGACTTTAAACAGTAAACGCCTAACACGTTCTAAGGCTCTACTCTAGAGCAGAAGTCACCGGATGAATTTCCACCTAAAAAAAACCTCAAAAAAAAATGGAAGCAAGGAGTTGGACTCGCTGTATGCTTGCGTTTTTAACCGACTTCGAAAAGGAGGAGGTTCTATGTTCGGCTGAATGTATGTTTTTTTTTTTGGTTTTTTTATGTATGTTCATCGATATCTCGGTCAATTGTTGATCGATTTTGAAAATTCTTTTTTTGATTGAAAGGTTATACATCCAAGTTGGTCCCATAGAAATATTGTTATGATCTGATTATGAACTGCGAAGATATGAAACAGAACACCTCATAGAATTACAGCAGAACTGTGGTTACAAGTAAAGTTGCTTTTATACGTGTAGTCGATGACTGACTGTCAGAAAAGGGGGGGAGGGGATGTATCGAACTGATCTGATGATGAAGCTAGAAGGAATAAAATTCAATTAATGTAATCTAACCGTGTTTGTGATTATTAGAATCGTGATGAGATGCACTGTGTCTATAAGTTATTTAAGTTTGTCTGAGGGGTACTTTTTAGCAGTGGTATCATAACTAAAAAGTGTAAAATAAAAAACTTTTTACAAAAAAAATCGATGTTTTATAACGAAGAGACAAAACTATTCTAGAAACACCGACTTCCGAAATTAAAGTTATTTTATACTTTTCAGTGTTTTTTAACATTGAAGTCGGTTATATTTTTTTTTTTAAGTTTTTTATATCTTATTGTTCAATGTCGACTTTCTGAATCTTTCCAGTTCGTGGTACTCTAAGCAATGAGAAATCGTGTCGTCATCTGAAGAGCTTCGATCGCATTTCTGTTGACAATATCTGAATGCAAACCATTGTGTAAGGCGTTGCCTGAGGATCAGGGGCATTCAAGTGCATTGGTTATTTAGGCGAATTAGTTTGAGCTGCAAGTTAGTGACAAAAATATTGTCACTAACTTTTACCTGCGGCTTCACCTGCATACATAAAATAAAGCTATATTTAAATAGACTTTTTTTCGCGGTGGGAAAATCATCTAATGACATCCCCCGCTCTTGGGCGAAGCGGGAGATAGTGTCAGACTTTTACTGACTAAAAACCCACTCCTGTTCCTTCTTGTCTTTCATACCGGGACCGAGCTTTCCGAGCAAATCATTAAATAAACCTTCTATTCCAAGATCCTACTCGTGTTTTAATTACCTACCTTTGGTAAAAACATCATTTGGCAAAAAAAAAAATACACACCACACCATAATTTCATAATGGCGGACAAAATTAAATTCACCGTCGCCATATTTCATAAAGTCTCCTCTAACAATACAGGCTTAAGGCCTTCAATAGCAGTTAACATAGTAAACTAGAATAACGAAGTGGCGCGATTATGTTTTATTCTCATAACAATGGGGAAATTGCGTTATAAATCACACAGCCGCGTCTCCTTGTGGAAAATATTATAATTAAAATGTGTCCGAAACTAGTGGTGCGCGGTCGGTTCACTCTGTGGCTGATGCTTGTCTGCTTTATTAATAGAGAACAATGGGGCATAGTACTTAGTGTTTGTTGTCAATTTTTCGTTAATTTATGAAAGCGGTATTCTTTGGGCGAAAGAGTCTCTGTGAATCTAGAATGCAAAGGGTCGCCGGCAAGGACTTAAAAACACCTTCATAAAGGTTACAGAATTATAAGTGTTACATGTTGAATTGGTAACAGAATCAAATATGTAACACTTATTTATGTGTTTTCAATGTGTTAACCCAAAACACTTACAAAAGTGTAACCCTAACATATCTGTAACAGATATAAAAGTGTTAACAGTGTTAATAAGTGTAACAGGTAAACGCAGCGTTGCCAAAGTTACAATTTACATAAAGCTATACTAAAACTGATTATTTCAGTTACACATATTAACACTTATTATCACATATAAAAGGTTACAGTTTGATTCGGTAACATTATTGTATTTGTTACATTTAAAAGTGTTTTTCTGTTAAAACTGTTTTAAAAAACAGTGTTAAAACACATTATTACGGTTACAGTTTGAGTCCCTGGTCGCGGGTTCAAACCCAGCCAAGCGCATTACTTTGTGTAATTTATTTTATCGCTACTGCTCTCAAAACGGTGAAGAAAAACATCGTGAGGAAACCAAGGTAAAAATATATATACGTACAACTGCTTCAGTAAAATAAATAATAACTTCTAATTTTTAGAATAATTTTGATACTCTCATAACAAAAATAATAAAATATAAATTTGCCCTTTTAAAATATTTTTTTAAAAGGGCAATTTTTTTTCTTTACAAAACTGATGACTTTGATTAATTAATTGGTTATAGATCATTTATGCATTTTTTTTTACAAAACTGATGGAAGTGGTTATGGCAATAACTTATTAATTTATTTATTAAATAATTTCCCAATAACTGTCTTTTTTATTACCATAAAATTTTGGTGACGTCGAAAACCACCATAATATAATAAAATTTCCATTTTTATGAGATCATTAAAGAAATCGCATAAAAATTCCGCGCGTACACTTTTTAATTCAAAAAACAACAACAACAAGCAACAATTACTTTGGAAATTAGCGAAATTTATATACACGCGAAGGAAATTATTATATTGGAATTGTAACAAATGTGACATTTATAGAATCTGTAATTTTAAACTCGACGAAACCGGCATGTCCTAAAACCAAAAATTCGAAGACAATTGTGACGTCCAACAACCATTACTGGGCCCGCGTGGTGGATTACGGCCCATTCCCTCTCTTAGAGAGGAGGCCTGAGTCCCAGCAGTGGGAACATTAAAGGCCGACTATGCTATACGTTGCTTACAAATGAACATCAAAATGTAACAAATGAACTATCAACATTTAGTCTGAAGTCGCTACATCAAACGTTGAGAAACTACATAGTAACCTAGTTATAATACACTTGATGTGTAGCATGCAGAATAATTTGCTCGGCTCATACCGGATCGGGATTAGTTAGTATTAGCAGTCAAGCTCATTTTGAACTAAATCGTGAACTAAATTAGTATTCGTGTATTTCGCTTCGGTAATTGGTTATGTCTTCTATATCATGTATCCAAGCTATGTGTATTATTCTTATTAGTGTATTTACACTAATAAGTTCTATAAGTATTGTTGTTACTGTTTTTTTATTTTTTTTGTTCCAATATTATAAGTCCCAAATCATTTTTCAATCTCTCTTTCTGTGTGAGGTTGGATCTTTCTTTACGTTTACACAAGTGAAGCCGCTTATATTTTTTTTAAAAAGCTTGTATTCTAATATATTCGAAACCAAAGACACATTTTGTGAGAACTGTTTCGTTCTCAATGAATATACGTAATACAACCGAAAAATTGCAGACACAGTATGATCATAATAAATCTTTATAAGACAATAATTTCTCGATATATTATGAAGAAATAGTATGTTTACGTTAAAACATTAGTTTTCAACATAACCGTGTCGCCGTGTGTAGGCGTGTGCCGTGTATTTTGGCGTTTGCAATTGTCTGGTCATAAATACACTATTTCCTTGTTGCAATAATAAATATAAACATTTATTTTAGACCACAACGAATCCATATTCGTGTCAGTAAAACTTTAAAATATAATGTTTATTGTCTGCAACCTTCTACGATTAGACAGAGGCAGCCTGCGTCTGGTGGCAGGGACCATCACCGGACACTGCTCCTTGAACAAACACTTTTTCACAATGAATATCACAGACAGCCCTCTGTACAGAGGATGCATGGAATCAGAAGAAACTGTCGCGCATGTGCTCCTCGAGTGCACAGCCGTCAGCGATATAACAACACGAACCTTGGGAGCACCGAATTCACTGATGGACGCCCTGGGTAAACTGAAGAGATACATCTGTTTCTGGAATGAAGTGGGCTGGTTAGAGTAAAGGCCGCCATGGCCCACGCACAATGGTCCGATAAGAACTAAATGCGGAAACCAGACCACAAAGATAAGATAAGATAAGATGTCTATTGTCTGAAATCCAACTGTACACTATTCACGTAGTATGTAGTACATAGTCGCAGGCGCACAAAGTCTGTTCCAGTATTAGTTAACCATAGTTAACCCAACCTAACACACAATACGTTCAAGATGCCAAATTTAATGAAGTTATCAACATCATCGTCATGATTTCGGTCGTTAGACCTGGACATAGACCTCCCTGTAAGTGTCACCACAATGATCGGTCCTGTGCAACTCACAAGGTTATGGAGTGACCACTACGTCCTGGAAAATGCAGTGTTAGAATGCCCACGAGGTACGGTGACGACCTCGTGAGGGCCACGGGAATGCGATAGATGCGAGATGCAGCATTAAATATATAAAGAGCATAAATCAACCATGAAGATAAAAGAATTCTAACACACAAAAATTAACTTTCCTCAACATGTCATCACTTCCCAAACTTAATAAAAAAGTTAAGAAAAATATACAAAATATATTTCAACGGAGTTGTAGGTTAGTAACTTTGACAATACATCATACAAGGAGGCACAGGGAAATAAAAAGTAAAGTTGGGTTCATAACAGGAGGCAGTACGTTGACTCTAATGAAGGAAGATTGAACCGGTTTTTTTCTTTTTATTATTGTTAAGCTTGCGTTTGGCCGCTATCACACCTGATGCGATGCGATGATTTGTGGTAGACGAATAACCATGCTTGTCTAGAAGTAACCAATTTGGGTAAGTAATACAATAATGTAATTACAAAATCTCTATTACAAAATATAATAACTGCATCTTCAATTTTATTTGATATAACGATGAGATATAATATCAAATTACTAGCTTTTGCTTGTAGCTTCGCGTGCGTACATAAAATATAGCCAATATCACTCAGGAATAAAGCAGCTTTCTATCGATGAAAAAGTTTTAGCAATAGGACCAATACTTTCAGAGATTACCTCCTACAAACAAAAAACATAAAAACAAACTTTACTTTTTTATTATATTAGTGTAGATTAATATAATTTTGAAATAATTAGTTTTTATAATCATTAAATTGCTTCTTCAACTTGGTATACGGGTGGCGGAGACTTCTCGCGCCGGGCCTTGGTCCGGAGCGAGGAGGAGTGGCAGGCGGTCGCCGACTTCTGCGAAGCAGTAATGCTCGCAAAGGAGGAGGCCGACCGCATCAGGCAACGGCGCTCTCGCCGCCGCCGCCGGGATTCCAATCCCAATTTCCGGCCACCGTAGGCGCGGGCTTGCGGACAGTGAGCAATGGGTAGCTCGCTGTCCGGCCGTCTGGTAACTGTCCGGACCAAGCCCAAGTAGTCGACGGCGCACACTGTTCTCGCACGCCTTAAGGAGTTGTCAGCAACAGCAGGGGCCCAGCTGGGTCGAAGCCTACTGGGGCCAGGGTTATCCGAAAGGGAACTTGAGCCCCGGTATGAAGGCTAGAAGTAACGGGGTGGGCTTTTAGTCAGTAAGAGTCTGACACTATCTCACGCTCCGCCCTAAAAGCGGAGGTTGTCACTGCCTAGGAGCTGAACAGCTGTTGGTATTCCTGGACGGTCTCTTTAGAGAGCGGGTTTGCTTTTGGTACGTGTCTGCATATCAGATACGACCATCAAAATCCACAACTTCGATAATAGTTGAGAATATTAAAAGCAAAGCCTTTTAAAATTATGATAAAATTATTTTACAAAACTTGAAAAGAAATTATGATCAATCGGTGCTTATCAATTTACCTTCAATACCAACTTTGCATCAGATCGCAATCCATATGAAAAGAAACAAGATGGAAAACTAGCTAGAACCTAAAGATATTTATTTTACTATCCATCATGAAAATTTGCAACTAAATAACCATAACTTGGTAATTGATGATGAATATTTTTGTGAGCGCAAAAGAGTAATAATTTTTTATGCTTGAATTCAATGAAAAATCTAAAAATAGTCATAATGAATTATGGGAATCACTTGCTGTACCAGGTATATTTCAACAACTATTATGTTATTCCCGGAAATATTTTTCATGATGGCAAAAAGGGAATATTACAAATATTAATATTTCATTGAATATGAAATATCTTCTTCAACGTTTCTGGAACTAAGTCAAATTCCATAGTACTTTGAAAAATTACTATAATCAAGTTCACCTGACGCCGTAAATATAAGTACAAATTTTGGCAAAGGTTGGTATTGGGTGAAAAAAACTACCCTCCAAAATTTTCTCGTTCTATATGGAGTATTAAGAATCTTCAGGACAGTGATTTAGGTACTATGAACCCAGAATAGTGCAAAATCCTGGCACTGCATCAGATTATTATAGATAAACCGAATCCAAGTTTTTACTATTTGGGGAATAAGCTTTTATATGAGCACATAAAAATACTTTCAGATAGATATATAGAAACAATAAAAAATGGCGTATTACCACCGTTAAAAGCTTTATGAGTAACAGCAACAGTGAATTAACAAATATATTGCAGCGGCAAAAGAATACTTAGATTGGATTTTATATGAGCTGTGTTTTCTAATTTAAGTTAAAAAAATAACAAGTTTTTATATAATAAATAATTTGATTTTTTTATGTTAATTCTTTCATAGTTAGATTATCTGATTAGATATACCTTGTAACTAATTACTACCTATCAAGACAGCTTGAAAAAGCTCCGCGATGCTGGCTTCCTGATATAGGGTGGTTATGAACTGAAAGAAAGAAAAAAAAAGAAAGAAAAAAAGAAAATAATGCACTGGTGTGGGGGAGTGAATACACAGATTGCATCCTCCTAACTCGTTCGAGATTTACCTACCCACTTTATTATTATTATTATTTTTTACACTATTTTACACATTTTCGCTAAAACCCTTTTTTTATGGCATAAGTGCCTAAACCATTTTAGTACCCATCCATCACTGATAATATATTATATTGAACCCCAAAACCGGTTTTGCGTCCGTCGCGTCACAAGGTTCAGTTGAAAACCAGCGTCAGGCACTAGTTGTCTGGCATTCAGGCTGAACTGGACCTATTTTGGTGCAGCCATGAGGCACACAACAACTGTATTTTTTTTGCTTCTTTTACTTTTGAGACGTGTTTTTGTTTATTATTGTGTTTGGGCCTTGTGCTGTACCAAATAAATTATTTTTCTTTCTTTCTTTCTATGAACAAATAACCACATAAGCGCGGGGCAGCGGCGGTAAAATCAAAAGTATGAAAATGTTTGAAACACCGCCCATAGCAAAAACGCACGTGGTTTTCTCAGAGGGAACCACTACATCGGCCGGTGCTGGGTGTTGCGAGATCAAAAGTACAAGCAAATGAGTGCAAAGACACGAAACAGAGCGGCGGTGGCGCGGCGCGGAAAGCGGTATAGGAGTGGCGTAATCAGCGGCGAAGGTAAAAACAAAAAAACATACCTACATGGTTTTGTGGCGGTAATGGATACCGAGGCGTTTTTCACGGAAATTTTTAATCGACCGCTTGTATGGACGAAAAGATATATAAAAAAAAAGACGTGTGGCACTCGGGGACTGCCGCGGTAAAGCTATTGCATGGCATTTTTATCAACTTGTGCAATTATAATTATTTATTTATTTTATTTATGCAGTATTTTTTTTTTCCTTTGTTTTTAGGGTTCCGTAGCCAAATGGCAAAAAACGGAACCCTTATAGATTCGTCATGTCTGTCTGTCTGTCTGTCTGTCTGTCTGTCTGTCTGTCTGTCTGTCTGTCTGTCTGTCCGTCTGTCCGTCCGTATGTCACAGCCACTTTTTTCCGAAACTATAAGAGCTATACTGTTGAAACTTTGTAAGTAGATGTATTCTGTGAACCGCATTAAGATTTTCACACAAAAATAGAAAAAAAGCAATAAATTTTGGGGGTCCCCATACTTAGAACTGAAACTCAAAAAATTTTTTTTCATCATACCCATACGTGTGGGGTATCTATGGATAGGTCTTCAAAAATGATACTGAGGTTTCTAAAATCATTATTTTCTAAACTGAATAGTTTGCGCGAGAGACACTTCCAAAGTGGTAAAATGTGTGTCCCCCCCCCTCTAACTTCTAAAATAAGAGAATGATAAAACTAAAAAAAATATATAATGTACATTACTATAAAAACTGCCAACGAAAATTGGTTTGAACGAAATCTAGTAAGTAGTTTTTTTTTAATGCGTCATAAATCGAAAAAAATACAGTATTATTAAAACATCGATCAAAGTTACAACACATTACAAGAACTTTTGTATTATGTTACTTGCTGCTACGGAACCCTTCATGGGCGAGTCCGACTCGCACTTGGCCGGTTTTTTTTTTTCTTTGATATTATTTGAAGTTACACTTTCACACATTGAATTGAATTTTGATTGATTGTTCACTCATTTGTTTTCTTATCGGTCACCACGCTCAAAAAATAAATGAGTGGGGGGTGTTAGGTTATTTTCGTTACGGAATTTCTGGATTCGGTCTCCACGCTCAAGGCCCGCGATAGAAGCTATGCAATAGCTTAAAAAAAAAAAAACAAAATCATCCGTTACATTTTTATTACATTAATTACACTGTTTTTTTTTTTTCAAATAGGTACTGTTACACTAGAATCATCATTTCAGCCGGAAGACGTCCACTGTTGGACATAGGCCTCCCCCAAGCGTCGCTATAAGGACCGGTCCTGTGCGTCTCGCATTCAACGGATTCCCGCGTTCCTTTATAACCAACCACCTAAAAAAAATAAAAATGTTGTACAATGTTTTCCAGGATATGATGATAAGTTTAATTATAATTGATAACGCAAAAACCTTGATTTTCAGCACCGCAACCATTTTTCATATTTTCTTTCTTACCGCTCACCACCTCGCACTTAGCTTCTGCTCACAGTGGCAAGGTCTTGAACGGACCGTTAGCCTTCTAACCTAACTTATCCGAGTCGCATTAACCAGCTCCAACCCTAAATCAAGGTGTTAACCATAATTTTAATATGTTATTAATATTATATTTTGAACATGTGCACCCCTAATGACTTCCTTTTAAATAAACGTTATATCCAATAGCGTTTTACGAAATAACTAATAAAAATAGTAACAAAATGTTAAAGAGAAAGTTCGTCGCTACCCTCATTTTCTCCATTTTCCTGTATGGTGCAGAGACCTGGACCCTTAAAAAACTGACCATTGTCGGATTGACGCTTTTTTAGATGTGGTGTTGGAGGAAAATGCTTGGTATCCACTTGTCAGAGCATCGGACTAACGACTCCATAATAGCCGAATTCAGGTCACCCATGAGACTCACCATCATATGCCAAAGAAGAATCTTTGATTTCTTTGGCCACATTACCAGAAAGAGAGGTAAAAGAAAAAAAAGAAGAAGAAAGAGAAGACAAGAAAGAAAAAGAAAAAGAAGAAGAAAAGAAAAAAGAAGAAGAAGAAGAGGAGAGAAGAAAGAACCTGGAAAAGTTGCTTCTGACAGGAAAATGACATGGGAAAAGACTCAGGGGCAGGAGTCCATTACGTTGGACAGACCAAATCCGTGTTACACTGGAGACCACAGTCTGCGACGCCATCCACACCGCCGAAGATAGGACAACAGGGCGAAATATAGTCCACAGGAAAATATTTGCCCGCGTATGTACATAAAATAATGTCACTCAGGAATAAAACAGCTTTCTATTGGTGAAAAATTTTAGCAATCAGACCAGTACTTCTAGAGATTGCCTCCAATCAAAAAAGTAAACTTTACCTTTTTATTATATTAGTGTAGATAGATTGATTTAAGCATAACTCGTCTTAACAATTATTTTTGTTAAATTCACATCAAATTAATTTTAACTGTAAAATAAAGTATAGACAAAGCTGTCGTGTTTGGCACTCGCTGTAATACAATGTCGTCGCCATGTTGGGCCCATGTCCAAATGACAACACCTATCGTCAATATGCAGAGAACATCGGTTCCATTTTGCTATGGACAGGGAAACTGTGTAAGATACTATGACTATAAGCCGTTAAACTTCTGATATCTTGAACGATATCGTAGTGTATGAGCTCGAATAATAAAATCGCATGGGTCCATCTAGAGTCCATCAGCGCTAGGGTCATGGCAGTCCTGACTTGTGAGTTTTAGTCTTTATAAGTCTCACACTCCCTCTCGCTCAAACTAGAGTACTTCTGCTCTTAATAAGATCCAAGCTCTAATAAGTGATTTGATGATTTCCGTCTAAAAAATGATTGAATCGAATTTAATTTCTCACCGCAAAAAGATATAACCTTAGGTTAAACTTTATGTTAAGGGTACAAAAAAAGAGTAAAGTACCTATAGTAAAAAATATTTTGAACTTATAATTCAAAGTCTATCTAATGATATCACGCAGTTTGGAGTAAACATTTACAGAATTATACCTGTAAATTGTTACTTTAAACTGTGATGTCTTTTTTTACCCGCGTACATAAAATATAGCCTATGTTACTCTGGAATAAAGCAGCTTTCGAAAAAAATAGAAAACGGGCCAGTATTTCCAGAAATTACCTCCTACAAAGAAAAAAAAAAACAAACTTTACCTCTTTATTATATTAGTGTAGATGTAAAATGTGCTTGCTGTCCGAGCTCAAACTAGTTCTTTACCATGACGTGTTAAAATGTCCAGCGAGTGAGCGAGAAAGAGGGTTGGAGCTAATAAGGTGGTTATCACACTGCCACACACGACGAAGCCTCGTCGAATCTCCGTTTGTATAGAAAACACGCACAGTCCAACGCACTGAAAATGCATCCACGCGCATTCATGCAGTAGCCTGATTCACGTAAAATCAAACAAGCCAAATGTCGTTGAAGCCAAAGGTCGTTCGATCGAAGTCCAATCCAAAAGCGGTATTCACGACTTATTTCCAGTTACATTACTATGTATTCTACCAGGATAATGAAATACAGATTTTTTTAAATCGACAAATTTAAAACGACTTTAAAATCGGTGTCGTTCAAACTCAATTGATGGATGTGAATACGGAAATGGTCTAAACGACTAAATCGCTATGATATCGTTACGGTTTTCATTATGTGAATCGATCACGCACCTACACACTGAGAAACACGTATGCGTGGGTGCGAGGTGACACGCAAGGTATGGCACACTGAGTCTCGTAATACCGTGCGTAATTTTGTATGAAATGAGTGCGTGCCTGCGTGAACCGCCTAAGAAAAGCCCCCTGTATAGCTCCAACACTTTAACAGTTCAGTTTACTGGCCTCAGATCTCAGCGCTGTGTCAGGTTTGTGTTACAAGGAAGAATTCTGTAACTCAAGAGTGAATAGGTTAATTCTACTTATGCATGTTCCACCGTCGACCCCATCATTGCTTACCATCAGGTGACATAGTGCTCAAGCGCGAGCCTGCAAATAATAATAAAAAAATAAAATAAACTGGGCAAGTGCGAGTCGGACTCGCGCACTGAGGGTTCCGTGCAAACTACAATTCCCGAATCGAGCCTCGGAGATTTTTACGAATTGCAAAATTATTATTTTTTTGTGACGTAGATAACAACTTTACAGTTTTCAGATTTATTCCTATACTTGTGCCATAAGCCCCTGCTTTGTGTCAAATTTCAGGATTTCGGGTCAACAGGAAGTACCCTATGAATTTCAATCTTTGAGAGTATCAAAATATACGTTTTTTTGCGACATAAACGACCGTATCTTTTTTATTCGTTAACTTAGAAGTTTGATTTTTTTTACAGCTTAAAGGGACCGTAGACCTGAGTATATGGTTTTAATTTCAACTCGATACCTTCACGCGTTTTCGAGATAAAGGGTCTTGACAGACAGACAGACAGACAGACAGACAGACGGATAACAAAGTGATCCTATAAGGGTTCCGTTTTTTCCTTTTGAGTTACGAAACCCTAAAAATTAAGTGTATAAATAGTTTATAGATATTATTGTTAAATAAGTACTTTACTGTAGCCTTCAACTTTAATTTAATTAATGTAAATATTATAGTTGAATTATTGTATTATTCCTTGTTAATAGAATTCTAATTTTATCATTATTATTATTCTTCAATCAATTTTCAATCCTTATTAATTTTTAACATATTTTTATTGTATTATTTTGTAATTTTAATTTAAAATTTTACTTTTGTTAGCTTAATTGTTTAAATGATTTTTTGCATGCTGTGGTCTCCTATAAGTGAAGGAGTACACCAAAAAGATATTGGAACCACTAATATTATAAGATACAAATATTGTGTACATCCTTTGTTGGAGATCCTAAATAAATAAATAAATAAACTGAAGAAAATAAGGAGGAGTTTAGTCAGTAATAAATTATATTGTTCATGAGTAAACCTACTCATGCTGCGGTTGTGTAGATACTAATAGTACACCTGCTAGTGATGCGGGTAGGATCACGCTCTCCGTGTTGACCTAGCGGATTGTCACTTTTAATAATTACTACAAGTTCTCATTTTAATTTATTATTCGAATGAATACGGTTCGAGTTCTGTCATGGACATGGCTGTTTGTTTTATGAATAGGGTCGCATTTGACCACTATCTCACCTGATGGTTAGCGGTGATGTGTTCGACAATGGTGCACGTTTGACCACTATCTCACCTGATGGTTAGCGATGATGTGGTCGACAATGGTGCACGTTTGACCACTATCTCACCTGATGGTTAGCGATGATGTGGTCGACAATGGTGCACGCTTGACCACTATCTCACCTGATGGTTAGCGATGATGTGGTCGACAATGGTGCACGCTTGACCACTATCTCACCTGATGGTTAGCGATGATGTGGTCGACAATGGTGCATGCTTAACCACTATCTCACCTGATGGTTAGCGGTGATGTGTTCGACAATGGTGCACATTTGCCAAGAAATAACCTAACTCTTGACTTATATGTTATAGATATCTCAGGAATAGATAAATTGTTTGAGAGAGTAATGGTGGGCCTAGAATGCAAGGGATAACTAAAGAAGCACGGGTGGGTTTTATCACGTCTCGCTTTACTCAGAGCGGGATGAGTCATTCGGTGATTTCTTACCCAACAAACTTTTATTTCATAAATGAAAAATCATCGAGTAAAAAGTACGATTAATTAATTAACTACAATACATATTTTTCAGAATAAAAATTAGGCTTTTGCCCAGGAGACAAATTATATAAAAAATGTAAGTCAAATCTGACCATTGAAAAATCAGCCCTAAAAATTCTATTTGGTCAAGCAGGGAGGAATCAACCTCCTATTTCTTTTTATAATTTTATAAAAGACAATCGTCTATTTATAAAGAATCCGAACTATAACATGTTGGTATTAGCATACTAAATTTTACTTGCAATAGGATTGGTCGTGAGCTCATGAAATTTTTATGTTTGGGACAATCCTAAAAATACCGTAAAAATTAAGCTGTTTATCCGAAATTATTCTGAGTAGTACTCACCTTATTATCACTTCAAATTAATTCCAGTAGTAATCGAAGGTAGAAATTCAGCCCAAAGGCTAACATCACCAGATGTGCCTAACTTGGGACAAACGTTTATTCTGGCAGTCACACTTTTTGCTTAGAGCCTGCTGTGTTTGTCTTACTCATTAGAAACACAAATAAGCGTCGGTTAGGAAATTATTAAAGTTAGGAGTAAGTAGGGATAGTGTGCCTTGAGAATTATGGGTGTAAGTCTTATGTCACAGTTATTGTATTTGACGAAAGCAGGTTTGTATTGTTTGTGTAAATTTATGTGTACCTACTTTACTTACAAAATAGAATAGATTAGAATAGATAATAATAGAATAGAATAGAATGGAATAGAATGGAATAGAATGGAATAGAATGGAATAGAATGGAATAGAATGGAATAGAATGGAATAGAATGGAATAGAATGGAATAGAATGGAATAGAATGGAATAGAATAGAATAGAATAGAATAGAATAGAATAGAATAGAATAGAATAGACTTTATTGTAAACCAAAAATAACAACACATAAGCATAAACTTAAATTTATGGGTATAATGGCGGTCTTATTGCTGACTATATTACCAGATAACCTTAGGATGGATAAGAACTTAAAATAATACAGGTAGTCTATGGTGTACTGCTAACAAATTAATCAATCTCTATATAAAGCACTAGCTTTTGCCCGCAGCTTCGCCCGCGTACATAAAATATAGCCTATGTAACTCAGGAATAAAGCAGCTTCCGATCAGTGAAAAATTTTAAGCAATCAGACCAGTACTTCCAGAGATTACCTCATAAAAATGATAAATGATAAATAAATGATAAATGATATTTATTTTGTAAATAGGTTTAAAAAAACACTTTTACACGTCAATTTTTTTTTTTTCGTCAGTTCATGCTAGATGATGCCGGATAAACCAAAAATAAACTTTACCTCTTTATTATACGTTACTATAAATATATATGTTTTATATATTTTCCATATTATTTAGTATGTGTCTAAGCTATTATGGTGGGAAAAAATCATGCATTGACATCCCCCGCCCTTGGGCGGAGCGGGAGATAGCTGGGGGAGGCCTTTGCCTAGCAGTGGGACAGTTTAGGTTCATCGATAGGTTCGCGCTTAACTGCCATCTCACTTGATGGAAAGCAACGATGCGGTCGACGATGGAACGCGCTTACCTAGAAGAAACCTATTCACTCTCGACTTAAAGATTCCCGGGTTGTAGCTATCAGGAAACACAGACTCCAGCAAAGAATTTCACTCCTTAAAGCTATTTACTATGACACGAGTTTACGAAAATAAACGCCGGATACAAAGTGAATAAAATAAAATAAAAGACCTGTAATTTTGCGACTTCAATATGCAGTCACTTAAAAAAATTATAATATTTTTCTTATTACAGATATCGCCTCATTTTTTGCACCTTTGACGTATTATTATTTTTTTTATTTTTTTTATCATCCAATGACTTCTTACACTAGGTTTGAGCAAGCGTGTATCAGACTTTTACTCACTAAACCACACTTTTTTTTATTATTGATAGGCTCGCATCTGATGGTAAGCGATGATGTTGGGGTCGACGATGGAGCACGCTTGCCTAGAAATAATTTATTCACTCTTGACTTAAAGACCCCTAAGTTGTAACTACCAGAAAGTACAGACTCTGGCTGCGAATTCCACTCCTTGGCTGAGTGTGCGCATAATTAATGTGTTCCCAAAATGCTTTATACGTACGGGTGGGTGTTTTTCAGTTGTTTTTTTGCGTTCTAGGACCATAGGTTTCTTTTTTAGATTTTTTTTTTAAACTTGACGTGACAACGTGAAAGAAGATTTTTCATATTAGTGTCCCCCACACACGGACCACAAAAAAAAGCCGCTTCAAGTTTCTTTTTGTGGTGGCTCTTTTTGTATATTGTGTGCGGCGATGCAGCAAAAAAAAGCTAGAAGCCTCTTCAAGCTTCTCCGGCCACAAGCCGTCGCACGCTTTAGCTTTTTTTTTTGTAGCTGCTTCTAGCTTTTTTGTGGCTGCTTCTAGCTTTTTTTGTGGCCGCTTTTAGCTTTTGGGGGGGGGGGAGTTTGTAGCCCGTGTGCGGATGTGATATATATATGTAGCGACATCTATGGCGCCACATAAGAACTACGAAGAAAGTACTAAATCCTGCATCGCGCAATCAAAGTTCTCCGCGTGATTTGAACATATACGACAGCCCGAAATCACCTATCGGGCAGTCGCCCACCAGACAATAACACCTGTCTGGTCGGAGGATCCTCCCTTTTCAACGGAGGTTTGCGGGACTTTACTCTCTGTTCCGCATACCTCCAAACTGGTGACCCTCGACAAAGAACGTCAGCGCAGCCTTCGTGCAGCTACTACTTCGTGACGTCATCATCACTTCCTCAAGCTTTCAAGCAGCGAGCCATACAGCCAGCACCCACGGCTATACAGGGTATCCTGACCATCAGCATGCCTACCTGGTCATACCTGGTCACCTTCAGCCTCATCAGCGACCTTGGCTTGGCACACCGCACCTTCGGCCAGTCACATGAAGAGCTATGAAGAACCTCTCCTGGTCGACGCCAGCAGTCAAGCCCTACGTCGCACAGCACCGCTCCGACTCACTGGAGCCAGCAGCACTACTCTGACTCACTGGGGCATCATCCGGACTCACTGGGACATCATCACCCCGACTCACTGGGGCATCATCCCGACTCACAGGGATAGTAACACCCCGACTCACTGGGGCATCACCGCAGACAGTTCCGACTCACCGAGAACTATGCGGTATCGATTCCGACCCACTGGAACCAACCTACGCTGGCCTGGCGCGCATCAAGAACCATCGATCTCCGATCTCCGGAGGGGAGTGATGTAGCGACATCTATGGCGCCACATAAGAACTACGAAGAAAGTACGAAATCCTGCATCGCGCAATCAAAGTTCTCCGCGCAATTTGAACATATACGACAGCCCGAAAATCATCTATCGGGCAGTAGCCCACCAGACAATAACACCTGTCTGGCCGGAGGATCCTCCCTTTTCAAAGGAGGTTTGCGGGACTTTACACTCTGTTCCGCATACCTTCATATAATATATATGATATTTTTAGTCGATTTTTTTATACTGAATTTATTCACGTTTCCATTAGAACCCGGATCTAACACATTCTGATATTTTTGACATATTTGGCAGCAAATGTACATATCGAGGCAACCTTTTCTCGGCAAGCTGTACTGAGGTAGTCAATACTAAAATACAATACATTTCTTAGGCCACACCCAGCTGTGTAGACACTTGATGTATAAAACTACACTAATTTTGCATACCTAATAATATCCTCTAAGAAATAATTTACAAATATTAAAACGGCCATTTCACTGGAAAAATCCCGCATAAAATTCTCAAGTTCTATTCATTTAAATCGAGGCAAATAAAAGACGAAGATAAAAAAGATTTCTGTTAGATTGGTTATTTGTAGACACAAAAAACCTTTAGAAACTAGGAATACCTATCTTATCGCAAAAAAATGTAGATTCTTATTCATTTCGTATTAATGTTTTTCAAGCACCTGGTAACTGAGAAAAAAATAAATTTTCATTTTTATCTTGTTACTAATTTGTCAGACCGTATTAGTAAACAGATGAGTCTGTCAAAAAATGATGCTGTGTAAACAATTTGTCTTTTTAGATAAGTGAGGAGCTATGTCACAGTGTGTACTGATATTAAAACTTTTTGAAAAATTACTACTTTTGGTATTATATTGTATCGTACTTTTATTTCAAAAACCAACTAGGTATCTACATTTTTTACCAAAATTAAGTTAAATTTACGAGTAGCTATCGATTTTTACAACGATAGTTTTGGCAAAAAGTAAATAACCTACAGAATAACATAATAATACAAAAATCCAGATAGTTGGTTTATTATATTTCATTAAATTTATAACGTATCGTGTTTCAAATAAAAATAGGAACGTCGACGAGAGCGACAATTTTTTTTTAAATTTGTTTAATAGAGTATATTTTTTTAAATTATTATTCTTGCTATAGGCTTGCGTTTGACCACCATCTCACCTGATGGTAAGCAATGGTAAAGAAAAAATGGTTCTTAATTTAAATTATTTAGTTTAAGTTACTTAAGTCATTATTAGTTTTAAAAATAAAAACTTCCTCTCGTCTTCTTTTTTGTTTTCTTTGTTACTTTAATTGTTGGCAACAATTCGCCATTCGCCTTCGTATATTTATTAGCTTTTTATCCAAATTGTAATCCGAAGGAGTAAACCTAAACGTATAAACTTCAGCTCTCACAAAGAATAGATGTCATATCTACCAGTTACTTTTAATCTTTGTACCTTTTTGAGAGAAACAAATAATATTTATCCATTTATTCGTTTTTATATCCATATAATTAACATTTTTAAATATTTCTAAAAAAAAAAAAAAACATAAAAAAACGTTCAAAAATGTAAAAAATAGTTGTCCGCCAGTGTCGGGAACAGGGTCCAAGCTACCGGTGGTTAGAGCTCCAGAGACTGGAACCTCCTCACAATGCGAGCCGTATCAAAGATTACTGCTTATGTATCAGGCCCCTGATTTAACCGCGCAACGACAGCTTCGACAGATGGTCGTCGAAGCTTTTGGCTATAAGGCCATTGGCGGTCACGACAATCGGCAAAATGATAGCCGAGTCCACATTCGTTATTATCACAAATATTAATAATATTACTTATGTCAAAGGGTTATTGACAACATTCTCGTAAATAATACTATTGAAAACGTCCTTTGTACACTGACTTCTACGACAGTTTAAGAATACGATAAAAATTGAAACAAAAATGATAAACAGATAAAATTCGCAGGAATAAAATACAAACGCCTGATCACTACCTCGTCTATTCCCCAGTTACTGATACTGTAAGGCACTGACAGATCAAGTCGGCAAGTTAGTATTGTGTTCACTACTGGCGCAAGTACTAGCGCAGCATGACGGCTAGCTCCCCTGAGTATACTGTTGCAGCAGCAGCTTTACTTAATAGCCGGGATGCATGCGATGCGAGAAGTTACAAGAAGTTCTTGTCGGTTTCTGCTTGGTATGATTGTTGGGGAAAGATATGTGTGTCATTATTACGAGTGAATTTTATTTTATGAACCAGAACACCTACTTTGGAAACAGACTGAACAAAGAAGTTTTCAATAAAAATACTTTTTTCATAGAAAACTTTTGGTCTTTGACTAACCTCCAAAGGTCCAAACTTAAGGTTTGCCAACGTGCTATGGAGCGCAGCATACTAGGTGTTAAAATAACGGATCGCGTTCGAAACACTACGCTGCGCTCCAAAACGCAAATCGTTGACGTAGTTCAGAAGGCTGCCCAACTTAAGTGGGGCTGGGCTGGACATGTCTGCCGCATGCCTACCGAGCGGTGGGCCAGTAATACGCAAAATTGGTGCCCTGAAATTGCACGACGGGGCCGCGGCAGACCAAGAAGGAGATGGCGGGACGACTTGGATGTCTTCCTTGGGAATTGGAAAGAGGTGGCTCAAAACCGGGAACATTGGAAGGAGTGGAGGGAGGCCTTTGCCCAGCAGTGGGACAAAATGGCCTAGATAAAAAAAAAAAAAATAGAAAACTTTTATAGTGCGGTATCTATATGTATAAAAGCGATACACCACTCACTGATTAATCACGAAATCTCAGAAACTATAACACCTACAAACTTAAAATCACGCAGGTAGGTTCCTTATAGGTTGTAGACATCCTCTAAAAACGGATTTTTCCAAATTCAACATCTAAGGGGATAAAACGGTAGTCCAAAGTTTGTATAGAGGAGCCGCTGGAAGAAGCTAGTATCTATAAAATTAATATTTAACAAAAACCATTCCAAAAAGCTCAAACACGATAGAGTTATCTGAGTTTCTATGGCCACCTTCCTGTTCCATCATCAAATCAGCTCCATGTCATAATAATTTTGCTTTGTCATCTGATTTACACATGCATGCAAAATTTTAGCTCATCGGTAACCGGGAAATTAAATAATTTGCAAGATTTGATTACAGACAAGCAAACATTGGAACAGGTGAAAATAAATAAAACCTTGTAAAATACAATCATGTTTGTTTGTTTAGCCAGTTATTCATCCAGTTTTTGAAAAATAGAACTGCGAAAAAAATATTGCAATGGACCGATCAAGTCCATTGCTGGTGGCAGTCACTGACCTCTACTATTTAGCACTGAACAGGCTGATCAAAATGTTTGACAGCTAACTTTCTGTGCCTATTTGAAACGTCATTTGCGAGCATCCAGAGAACTAATTTTGACGTATAAATGCAACAGGCTACAGAAAAGTGTATGTACAGTAAAGTCTGTCTAAAAAGTTAAACAACTTGGGAATTTTGCATAATATTTAATCATTTAAAAAATACTTGTATTCGATACTTTTTTTATGGTTCTTCTATTATTAAACGATGATCAAGATCTCTTAATCAACCTTAATTATTGAACCAGTGTTGACTACATCAGATATCATATTAACTTAATAATTAACGAAGTCGTTTGACTTGGTTAATTATTAACTGCATATTACTGCATTTTGAATTAATTTCGTTCGAATTCCGTGTTATTTCTGCTTCAAGAATTAAAAAAACCTACGAAAAATTAAACCATGTATATTGTAAACAGCGCCACATTACTAGTTTTGGTACCGTAGAAACTCGCTACGGCTGAAAGCGCCAAAATGGCGAATACCAAACGGGCACAAAAGCACTTTGACGGCCACCGGTCCAGTGTGGTAAATAGAAGAGGTCAGTCACCGGGATATAAAGCAGCAGGAACAAATTAAAGAACCGTGGGGTAACCATATCGTCTCCTCACTACACTATCACATTGTTGCGACAAAGAAGTATAAAAATACGCTTGATGTAAAGAACCGGTTTAACAATGAAACATCAATTGTAAAAATCGTGTCTTTAAAAAAATAGGGTACGTGGCTGTCACGTACTAAAGCTAAATAGCCGTAACAATTAAGGAGTTATCAATTTTCGAGTCATATTCAAATTTACCAATTATCTAGACCATAGTGTTAAGGAACTTGGTTTCAAATAACTTGTTTTTTAATTCTTATTTATACAGAACAATAATGGATTGACACTTTTTTTGAGGTGGCAAATCATCAAATAACTGTTCCTGATTTAGATGGAGCAAAAGGACTTTCACTGACAAAAAATCCCATCTGTATTCTTTCAGCTGCTCTTTGCGTTTCAGGGACACGATAACATTTTCAAACTTTCTCGCAGTCCTTGACACTTAAGGCTTATACTTAGTCCCTTGAACTATCTGACCGAAATTATGTGGATGCAACTCTCGCACTCGCCTAGGTGGCAGTACGTAAATCTGTGCATTAATTTGCGGCCAGCAGCGCCCGGAAAGCGCGTTCAATCCATTTTCTTTGCGAAATATTTAACCACCAATTTTTATGTGTAAAAATGTTTGTAAAGGTCCAAGCCGTTTCGAAGGAGTAGGAAAAAGTTGCGAAATTGCTAAATATTTATTAAGACAAAAGTATTAATAGCACGAAAAATAAAATTTTGATAATATTGTTCATGAATCTTTAATAAACATATATTTTTTTCCGTTACCGAGGAGTAGACTTCAGAAAGTCACTGTTTTATGGCACTTTTCGGGCGCTTGGGCCTTAAGTTTGCAATAGGACAGTCTCACACTGTCATATTCTTACAAGGATATATCCAAAGACGTCTCATACCACATAAACCAGTTCCGACACTTGATATATTACAGCACGTCACAACAAGACATGATAAAAGCGATTCCTTAAACGTCGGATCTCACGGATGACAACCTAATCTACTGTTTGTACACCTTCCAAATTACTAAGAAAATGGGGACACGACATTCTAAGCTAGCTTTGCGTTTGTTGACATCAGAAACAATAATAGTAATACATAAACTAAATAGGAGACAATGACAGTACCGTTTAAGGTGGTCATAGAGTAAGAATTTGTTTAAACTGTAGAAGCGACACAACGGCTTTTCTTTACTGTGTCAAATCTAGCTTAATTTTTACTAACCTTATTGCGATCGATAACCAGTCTAAACGTATCTTACATGGAGCAACTATCACTACCCAGCAATTCATTGCCTAGTTGTAGTAGTGCCCACCTCTCGATCATAAAAATCCCGCTATATATTGCAATTAGGATTGTGTCATGCTTCGAAATGAATCCATATTGTATCAAAGTTAAAGGAAAAAAAAAATGATTTAAATATAATTTTTATCCGTTATAGTTCTATCTCTAACACATGATCGTAACAAATAAGTTATTTGTATTTTTTTACTATAAGTTAATTTGGCAATTCTTCGTGCTATTTCGGCAACCTTAGTTCTCCTGCGGATATCTTCATTTTTTATTCGTTCGTTGTGGCGACGCTTGAGGGAGGCCTATGTTCAACAGTGGACGTGTATCGGCTAAAATGATGATGATGATGATGATAAGTTAATTTTATTTTTATACTGAAGTCTGCTGTATGGCGTAGTGACTTAAAAATATCATAATCATTTCTGATTCTTATATGCCTAAAACCTTTGTTTTGCCAAAGCAGGTCTTTACAAAGTGTCAAAATATTTTTACGAGTTTTGCTTCAATTTTCTTATTCTATGTCTTTACTTGCTTACACTTCCCAGGAGATTACAATGCTTACTGATGGTTTAAGTACATCAATTAACATTTAATTAATTCAGGATTAGTCTGTTCATTTCTGAACCGGTCTAGTGTTTGTTTAGGCATGTGACAGAGTAATTGATCTTGTTCTGTTGGTCTGTGTTCAAGGGTATTAGCTTAGTCGTGTTTCTATGTCCTAAGTCCTGATTAAATATTGAAAAAGCCACTAGGGTTACGGGGAATTTCTAAAAGGAAAATCGTTGTCTTGGAACGCAAAGAGCATCTGATGAACATGATTTTAGTCAGTGAAAGTCTTACAAGTCCACCCGAGAACGAAGAAGTCATTGAATGATTTTCACCTCAAGAAAAAAAATCACCAGCCACCACTTTTTATCCACGACTTTTTGATATTCTCCTGAAATTAAGTTAACTATATATTTCTATAATTTTATATGTTTTTTGTAGTCCTGTGTATTTATCTACCTCATCCTTAGTATCATCGTCCTATCTTTATTCAAATTTATTTTGAATCGGCTCTACCTGTCTTTTTTTTCTAATTTCCCATCATCCCAATAGCTACATCTTATCTGGCTCTTATCTCATCTTTCACAATTCATTTCCAGTTTCTTTGATCGTCTTTCCTTCTTTTTAAATGTCTTTCTTTGACCTTCTGCAATACCGACCAACTAAGCCTTTGCTTTTGCTAATAGTGAGCTTATAACAATATAGCAGTTTCAAACACACAACCTTCCAACCTTCTATCAACGCTATTTCATGCATTAAGCTTTGATTCATGTAAAGCCGCGTTCAAACATCGCGAGGCGTGCATCCCGAACGACACAGGCTCAAGCTGTGCACGCAAACCACCACGCACAGTATTCGTTAGTAGAAAACGCAAACAATACCTGTTCGTCCACACGGAGCGCACGGCTCATACTGAGGCGGCGTTCGCAACGTCCACACAGCCCGACGCATGCGAGACGAACCATTCGATTCGAAATGTGATGTGTCGTTCGGGATGCACGCATAAATGTACCGTCGTATGCCTCAGATTGAAGCATGCGTGACGAACCATTCGTGGCGCAGGCCTCGCGATGTCTGTACGCAGCTTACGTGACTATAACGCCACGTACAGACATCGCGAGGCGTGCGTTACAAACGGTTTGTCTCGCATGCTTCGGGCTGTGTGGACGTGTGTGCTCACAGTGAGCGTTGGTGTCGTACGATCGTTGCGAACGCCGCCTTAGTACGAGCCGTGCGCTCAGTGTGGACGGGCAGGTGTGGTTTGCTTTTACTACTGACGAACTCTGTGCGTGGTGGTTTGCGTGCTCAGCTTGAGCATGTGTCGTTCGGGACGCATGTATAAATTTACTGTCGTATGCCTTAAGTTGAGGCAAGCCTGACGAACCATTCGCGGCGCACGCCTCGCAATACCTGTACGCGGCTTACCGTCTTATGCCTCGAGTTGAGGCATGCGTGACGAACAATTCGCGACGCCGCGATGTCTGTACGCGGTTTAAAAGTAACAGTCACCGAAATAGATGCAATAACACTAGCAATTTAAACTTCCAAATTAACATACATATGTCGCATTGAGTCTAATGCCGGGTTCTACAATAATCCCCTAGTTTAACAGTTCAAAATATAATTACCTACAGTTCAATTTATCCAACTACAAACGGACTCAGAAGTCAAACGAACTTACACTCAACTTAATCAAAGTTAACTAATTAACGGATTCAATTTGGTGTTAAAGTTACGTGTGGTGGATATTCAGTATACGAGTATATGGAGTGTTGATTACTTTTAAAGTGATTTGCTATGCAGGTATAAGGATGGTTAACCACGCAACGATAGTAAAGCTTGATTTTCGTTTTACTGTCATTCTACTTGTACCAACTAATATAATTATTAAAACCTCGTTTATCTTTGTTATTAAAGTCCTCTGAAACGGTTTGATCGATAATTATAAAATCCGTGGAATTCAAAAATGGAATACTATGATGTAAGAGGACAAAACGTTTTGGTACCTTTATAGAATATAAAAAAATTGAATTACAAAAGAATTTAAAAGGCCATTTCAAATTAGGAACGGTTGACTTTACACCATAGAGTTACTATTGGTCTAATCGTGTTTTACGGTACCAAGCCTTTACATTCGAACAATCTTGTGTAGTTAAGTAAAACTTAAAATGTTTGTGCTAATCTTTTTAATTTATTTTGGCTGGCTGTTGAATTGTCTATCTATTTCTAATTCTTTCCTGCACATGCTTATCGCCCATGTGTGAGCAAAAGGGATTTAGCAACTTGCGTAATCAAATACAAAATAAAGTGTCTCTGTCCTTTTTTTTTTTTTGTCCTTGGTCAGAATTTAAAATTCGAATGAAATTGTGTTAGTGTCTTGAGAACTGTGTCATCGTGCTTGCCGAACTGTGATGATAACTACTATTGTACAAACCTTATTTTAAAGGATTAGTCACTTTGATCTATCTTCTACCACGACTTGTCAACCCCAATGAATTTCAAATTGTTAGCAATCTTTTGCCTTAACTGCGCAAACATATAAATAAATATAAAATGTCGAGAATAAAAAAAAAAGGAAAGCATACAGAATTAATAAACATTAAAAGCCCCAGTTATTTAGCCCCTCACTTTCAATACATTTGCGCTAACCACAATAGAAATCTGCGCTCATCTCATAACCGGCTTCTCCATTGTCCCACTCATCGTACTGACTTTCTTCACTATTCCTTCTTTATTCAAGCTATTTCTTTGTGGAATGCGCTTCCCCAGGAGATCAGGATGGCAACAAGCAGATTTACATTCAAAATCAAAGTTCGCGAGTTGATTCGTAAAAAGTTGGCAGTAGTTTCATCACAGCGTTAATGTTTTTCTATTGTCGATTTGGACCAATTATTTGACTATTTTAGTGCATTTATGTAGTGTATTAATTTGAGTATATATTGTATAGTTGTATATATTTATTCTATGGTTTATTAGTATATCTATTCTATGGTCTATTAGTATTTAAATTCTTGTATTTGCCTTTTTCTCCCTCTTTTATTGCACCTACCACTACTTTTTCTCCGCATCACCCAAAGGTTGACTGGAAGAGAATGCCTAAGGCATTAAGTCCGCCTCTGTACCCATGTGCATAAAGTGTTAAATAAATAAATAAATAAATAAAAGCATAAAATAAATACAAAGCGATATACATATTTTAAAACCTTTTGTTTAGCATTGAGTTCGTGGTTAAATAATACATAACAAAGGATTTTTATTGGAAAAATGTTTTAATTTTGTTGATGGTTTCATGACCCTTATGTAATTGTTATTAAATGTGTAGCTTTATTTTTATGTTATAATAAATTATTTATTTTTTTGTTCAATTAATTTGATGAATTATAAAGAGAAAGATTAACCCAATATTTTGGTTGTGATTTTGTATATTTTTCTTATTAATAAATGGTTTATATTGCTTATTTTATGTATTATTGGTAAATATTTATATATCATGTACTTAACATGAAAGTATTACGTACTGTGTCATATATGTATTTATCATGTTGATATATTCTTGTGATTTTAAATTATGATGATTTTTGTTGATATTTTTCCTAGTTTTTATTTGAATTATTCAGTTTTCAAATATATCAGATAAAAACGTATTCATTAAAAAATTGCAATAAGCATATTAAAAAAAAAATTCTGCTCTATGCATGTTTTTAATGAATAAATTAGTTTTGATTAGAATATAGGATACTTTTTGATTATTTTTTCTTGAGACAATATTATTCTTTCATGCGGGTAAATCCACCGGCAAAAGCTAGTATAAGTACAAGTACAAATTGTGAAAGTTTGTGTGCTTATGCCAAGTGACGGCAAAGTATGGAGTTTGTTATAAAAGCACCTGTGTACTATGCCCATGGTTGATAATTAACAAATTTTAAGGATTCTTTGAAACATTTTAGGTAAGAACTAAAGAGCCCCGGTATAAAGGCTTGAAGGAACGGGGTAGGTTTTTAGTCAGTAAGAGTCTGACACTACCTCCCGCTCTGCCCAAGAACAGGGGTTGTCATTGATGATTTTTCCACCATAAAAAAAGGAGAACTTCAACAAAACTAAAAAAAAAAAAAACATTTTGGTCTACATTTTTCATAGAGAAAAAGTTCTAGACTATCCACAGAATTACCGATTTATAAAACTGATCTACAACATAATCGTTCACTTTCATGTTTTGTGTCAAAATCAGGACTCGATTGGCTTTTGTATATTAAAATACTGTTTGTCTAAATATTTTCTTATCTAGTATTTACTCTTTTGAAAGATATCTAAATAATAGATCGCTGTTTTTGTTGGAAACCTAAAGTTTAGTGACATTGACAGCTTCAATTTAATCAGGAATTCAGTAACATTATTATTTTATTCAAGATTTTTTAGATTTCATTAAATAATAATATTGGGTGCAAGCAGTGGTGGCTGAATGGTAACGGCCCCGACGTACGAGTTGCAGGTCGCGGGTTCAAACCCAGCCAGGCGCATTACTTTGTGTAATTTATTTCATCACCACTGCTCTCAAAACGGTGAAGGTAAACATCATGAGGGAACCGGTATGTCCTAGAGCCAAAAAATCGAAGACATGTGACATTCACCAACCCGCACTAGACCGGCGTGGTGAATTACAGCTCAATTCCTCTCCTAGAGAGGAGGCCTGAGTCCCAGGAGTGGAAACATTAAAAGGCTGATTATGCTATGCTATAACAATATTAAATATACCCAAATGTCCTTTGATTGGTATTGTTCGTCAAGTCGTTGAGCTCCTTAGTAGTCCTGAGTTGAGCTACACGCATACTGACAAATGCTTCCACTGACTGGACAGTTCCACTTAGAACTGTGTGGTTCTTTCTTCAAAAGACCATCTCAGGCTTTTTTTTTTTCGATGGTAAAAATCATCTTATGACAACCCCCGCTCTTGGGCGGAGCGGGAGATAGTGTCAGACTCTTACTGACTAAAAAACCTATCCCGTTCCTTCAAGCCTTCATACCGGGGCTCGAGCTCATACCGGGCCTCGAGCGACCATCTCAGGCTCAATCTGCATGGTTCTCTAATCGATTTGACCATTACATGTTTTGCTGTATGGACTTTAAAAGAGACTTTGACCCCTGAGTTTGTTTCGAAATTTCTTCTCAGGGTAGTCAAGTAGCTAGGAAACTCCGGCCTCATTTAGTTTTAATTGACCAAAAAAAATTGACGTGTAAAAGTGTTTTTATAAAACCCACTTGCAAAATAAAGATCCTTTATCATTTATTGCCCTATAGTCACTAAAATCTAACATCAGTAATATTATCTGTAGCTAACTCAAGCATAACAAATTATGTCTGTTTAATAAAGTTACACTATCGCAGTAAATGTATACTCTAATATTATACAGAGAAAAGATTTATACTTTTGGACAAAAATAAAAATACTGTACCGATTTTTTAAATAATTTCACCATTAAATTCCCAATTTATCATTAATTTATTATTATTGCCACAAAAATATTTATTTATGCTTTCATGCGGGAAAAGTATTTGGCAGCTAGTGTTAAAATAAATATATACTGGTGTAAAGTAGCACAGTACAGAAAAAAAGGATGTTATGGGATTGTCCTGGAACGAAACAGTTCAGGTTGATATTAAAAAAATATTATCTGGATATTAACGAAATATTAAATATTATTTAAGGAAAAACTGACTGACATCAACGTACAGTGGCTCAAAAGATTTGTATAGGCACTAATAAACAAATTAAAAATATTAAAAATCTATAAAATAAAATCAATAGAAAAAATACTATGTATAAGGGCTATACCAAAGTATTATTCAGTATGGCATACAATTGCGGAAATCATTTATGATGGAAGAAAAAAAATTGTGTTTAAATAAAGAAAAAAAAAAATTAAAATCCTTGGACTACTAGAGTTGAAGGGATGAAATAAAATACAAATTATGTGTCTCAAAATGATGAATTTAATCTACACTTATATAATAAAGAGGTAAAGTTTGTTTTTTTTGTTTGTAGTACTGGTCCAATTGCTAAAATTATTTCACCGATGGAAAGCAGCTTTATTCCTGAGTGACATAGGCTATATTTTATGTACGCGGATGAATTCACGGGCAAAGGCTAGTTACCTATAAAACGAGTTTACAAGCCCTCATAATAATATTTTTTTAAATAAATTTTGTTTTTAGGGAATTCAAAAATTACCACTTTAATTTTTTTTCCTCACAAACGAAGTAAATTGCGCACATGGAAGTTTTACTCTTGCATTTGAAATATGAAACGCCATAGACTCAAGGCATTAACTTAGTCATGTCCGATTTCAAGGGTTTCTAAAACACTGCGTTTATGGAAGTAATTTTATATCTTCTATGCGACCTCTTTACCAAATACTGATATAAACAGAGTAAAATAATAACAAACTTTGAAAAGGACGAGTTTTGTAAAATTTGATGACATCTTTTAGTTGTCATCAATATAATAAAAAGATAATAAATAATAAATTTTATTATTTTGTCAATCACCACGCATTAATATATAATAATATGTTTTTATTTACCTTGCACCTAACAAATTAACTAAAAGGCTCGTCGTACCGCTAATAAAATGTCGTGTTTTGGAATATTTTTTGTTTCAATTGGTAGCTAATATAACCCGGACCTTTAAAAATAGTATACTTACATGAAAATAAATGGCTTAATTACCTGAATAAGTGGTACAAATTCTATTACAGAACAACAAAAAAAGTATGCGGTACGAATTCTGCCATTCACCTTTACAAACTAATTTTTTTTTATTATTATTAAACGGTTTTATTTAGCTCACCCCGTTTGTTTTATTTATTATTCTTTGGTCAAATTTAGTCATTCAAATTTCACCCTCTTCCTGTCAACCGATTAATCTGAAATTTTGTATACACTTTGGATTTTGGTGACAATACAATTATGTTTATTCATTATCATTATAAATTCAAGATGGCCGCCGCTACAAAATGGCGGATAATTTATGTTTTATTAATCCCATCAATATGGATATCAAATGAAAGGGCTCAACAAGCAGAATACAATATACTATAAAAAATTGAAATCCAAGATGGCGGCCGCTACAAAATGGCGGATAACGTAGGTTTTATCAATCCCATCAATATGGGTATCAAATGAAAGGGCTCAACAAGCAGAATACAATACACTATAAAAAATTGAAATACAAGATGGCGGCCGCTACAAAATGGCGGATAACGTAGGTTTTATCGATCCCATCAATATGGGTATCAAATGAAAGTGCTCAACCAGTATAATACAATGTACTATATAAAATTAAAATCCAAGATGGCGGCCTCTACAAAATGGCGGATAACTTCGGTTTTATCAATCCCATCAACATGGGTATCAAATGAAAGGTCTCAACAAGTAGAATACAATTTACTATGCAAAATTGAAATCTAAGATGGCCGCCGCTACCAAATGGCTGATAACAATTTTTTATCAATCCCACCAATATGGGTATCAAATAAAAGGGCTTGACAAGAAGAATACAGTGCACTATACAACCTCAATATTTAAGATGAGCGCAGCCACCAAATGGCGTATAATTATAAGATTTAAATTTAGAAATTGAATCTGTAATTTAGGTATCTGATTAATCCAGCCTGAATCCACCACCCAAGTCAAGATTTTGTATCGTGTTGAGGACTGTGTGGCGTTAGGGTGGCTAAAAATGATACGTCGTTAGCGGTACACCACCCAAGTTAAGGTGAAAGGTTAAAACGCGCCGAGAACTGTATGGCATTAGGGTGGATAAAAATGATATGTCGTTAGCGTTTTCCCCTCAAGACTCAGGCGATAATAATAATACGTATGTAATAATAATTATCATACAGAATGCGAAATAAAAACTAAAAACCAGAAAATAAAAATAGGTAAAAAAACTTTTTAAGTTAAACGGTTTTATGTTAAACATACATTGCAATGTTTAAGATAAATGTACTAAAAACCAAAAAATAATAAAATAGATACAGTCGTGGGAATTATAAACATATGCATAGACTAGACTAAAATAAAACCGTGGGGCACGTCAATTGTCTACAATCGTTGATTAAAATGTTAATTAATTTGTAGACAATTGACGTGCCCCACGGTTTTATTTTAGTCTAGTCTATGCATATGTTTATAATTCCCACGACTGTATCTATTTTATTATTTTTTGGTTTTTAGTACATTTATCTTAAACATTGCAATGTATGTTTAACATAAAACCGTTTAACTTAAAAAGTTTTTTTACCTATTTTTTTATCCATACACTCTCAATAAGGTTCATATGAAAACCAGCGTCAGACCAACTACTTCGTAGCTGTCTGGCATTTTTGCTGAACAGTTTTCTTATATTCTTTAAATTATACATTGTGTGTATCTAAGTGTGCCAAATAAAATATTATTCTTTCTTTCAAATTCATTCAGAGGAAAAAATATACAAAACAATTTTCAGCACCACAAAACTTTTCCCACTACACAATAACTTAAACACACGAAGACACGACACTGTTATACATAATACCCATGAAAAATAAACACAGAGGGAAGGGCTATCACCATAAAGACGTTAGCACGCCGTTAGCAAAGTTTTTACAGCTCTCCGACTATAATACATATATTTATATAGGCGGGGAGCTAGTCAACACGTATATTTACACGGCTTATCTGTTGTTCTATGTGATTCGTATGCGACCGACATACAAACGTTAATGTTTGTGTGGGGGTAGCTGGCGAGCGAGTTAGATGAAAATTGTGATAAAAGATAAAAATCAACGGGACTTTAATTGGGCACGCTTTAATTATGGCGGTAAGTTGTCACTTTGAAAGACCTCACGGCTTCCTCACCTTCCACATGATGCAGGTTTTCACCGGACATGGTTAGTTCGGGCCGTTTCTGCGCCGGATTCTGTTTGACAGCGCGCGACAGGCCCGCTACCAGAACCAACAGCGCGCGGCAGGCCCGCTACCAGAACCAACAGCGCGCGGCAGGCCCGCTACCAGAACCAACAGCGCGCGGCAGGCCCGCTACCAGAACCAACAGCGCGCGGCAGGCCCGCTACCAGAACCAACAGCGCGCGGCAGGCCCGCTACCAGAACCAACAGCGCGCGGCAGGCCCGCTACCAGAACCAACAGCGCGCGGCAGGCCCGCTACCAGAACCAACAGCGCGCGGCAGGCCCGCTACCAGAACCAACAGCGCGCGGCAGGCCCGCTACCAGAACCAACAGCGCGCGGCAGGCCCGCTACCAGAACCAACAGCGCGCGGCAGGCCCGCTACCAGAACCAACAGCGCGCGGCAGGCCCGCTACCAGAATCAACAGCGCACGGCAGACCCCCTACTAGAACCAACAGCGCGCGGCGATACGACGACGTTATACTCGCACTCAGCCACTCGTCGCATCACCGCGATAATGTCGCCGTGTGAAGACACGTTCTAAGAGTGTGTATAGAAATCCGTGGCATGACGATAATATCGCCGCGATTCTCTCGCTTGTAGAGATGGTCCCTTAGTTACAAGATAGGTCAAATGGTAATGGTTTTGGTTTTGAGTGCGAGTAGGTCTAACGAGATCTGAACGTGAGCTGATGCACATTTTGGTGGACGAACGAATGTGTATACTTGCAATCGATGCAATTATGTCTTTTCACTTAGTGTGCGATTAAACTCGAACACAAGTGATGGTACTATAATGTGGTCGACGATGGAACACGCTTGCCTGGAAACATTCTATTTACTCTTTACTTAAAGACTGGCGGTTAACGGAACGGAAAATATAGACTCCGTATCATATTTTTTTTTAGGTTTTCGTACCTGAATTGGCAAAAACGGAACCTTTATTGGATCAATTAATCGTCGGTCTGTGCTTCTGTCCGTCTGTCAAGATACTAAACAGGACTAGAGACTTCTTTTTCTTCTACTAGAAATTTCTTTAGAAATAAGCATCACCTATGTACCTATTTTTCTATTTCCGTCTTCTTTTCTTCCATAAGTTAAGTGTGTACATGAATTGTTAAATAAATAAAAATACTGTTTTTCTTTAACGCGTGGTGTTGTTAAGTTAAAATGATTAATTATCAGATATAGGTCTGCTACACCAATAATTACTATTTTCATTTCCCCAACTTGTAGGTAAGTGAAATATTTACATATGTAAGTTTGTATAGAACCTTTGGTGCGCAAACGTGACTGGCATTTCGCCGATTTTTCTTTTTTAAAGTGTAAATTCATCAATTATTTCATTCCGTTCTGAGTGGAGTGCTAAAGCCGTGTTAATTTTTTCGATTAATATTGCAGGACTCATCATTATTTAGGTTTATTCACCACCTACAGTAAAGGTTGCCATTTTTTACAACTGACATAAATCAAAACAACATTTCACCCAAATGCTCGAGCAAGAATCGACATTTCCTTTTCTAATCTTTCGTGGCCCAACGCTCAGCTCACCTTACCTCGGGCTAAGGATAATCGCTGATTTATGGCTAATATCTTCCATGATTTACCAGTATTCTTCCCTCCATTTTTTTCTTCGCACCTTCAATGCATGTATTGAATTTTATGAGAACCGTTTGTATGTTTTACTTGGCTATAACTGTCTGAAGTTTCGTGCTGATGTTTTGAGAATCTATGCCAAGTGGCTGTGGAATATTCGAGATATTTTTCTTGATGTTTTTGTAAGTCATGGATTTATGCATTATTACAAGATCTTTGCATTTTTGATTAAATAATAATACAATAGTACATAACGTACGTACGTACGTAGTAGTATAGTACATAATTATTAGTGTCTAAATGTTGTTACTACATCGTGTGTATCTACGAGTGTGTATGTAAAATAAAATAGTTTTCTTTCTTTCTTTTGATTAAGTGTTTTTGGTGTTTAATAAATTGTTAGAGACAAAAACTATTACACGTCATTAAATTATAATTTAAAACTGGATACGGTGTGAAGAAACACCGATACAAACTTAGAGGTTAAAGTCTCTTGTAAAGTCCTTACAGTAAACATGTAACGGTCAAATCATATGAAGACCATGCATGTCTATTAGTATCTGAGATGGTCTTTTGAGGAAATATCTAAACAGATTGGCCGCTGTTAAAATAATTTGGCCAAATGGGGCTTCCTCGACCCATCTCTAACACTGTGGAGCCGCTGCATAACACAAGACATGCGCCACCTGTTATGCTGTCCATTCTGCACATCGATATTCTGCATAACTACCTGCAATTTTCAGGATCTATACAAGACCCGTAACAGAGCCATTGAGGTTGCCAAATATTGGTCGGAAAAAAAATAGTAAGAGTATATCGACACGAAAAGAAGTAGAACAAGAAGCCACACAGATTTAAGTGGACCTGTCCAGTCAGTGCAAGCATTTGTCAGTGTTCGTGTAGTTCAACTTATGATTAGTAAGGAGCTCACATTCATGCACACACTTCTATAAACTAAGAAGTTTCTTTCAAAGTCTATCTTGGTAAGATAAAACCTTTAAAAGAAGACTAGTGTCTGAAAAGATTTTTTGAGCAAAGACACACTCAGATTTGAATATACCTGTCTGTATTCACATAAGTGGCTGTGTAGCCATAGCTCAACTTCAATATGTACAACGTTTTATTTTATTTTTGAAATTATCAACACAGGTTATTTATTTATTCATTTGCTGATATGTAAAACACTGGATATTAAGCATGTTTTAAAATTTCATGATACTGTATTAAAACATGCACCCTGTAAGGGCACTGCTTTTACATTTAAATTAGGAATGGAATTCTCTGCCGGAGTCTGTGTTTCCTGACAGCTATAACCTAGGGGTCTTTAAGTGAAGAGTGAATAGATTGCTTCTAGGCAAGCGTGCTCCATCTTCGGCCACATCATCGCTTACCATCAGGTGAGATTGTGGTCAAACGCGAGCCTATCCATTATAAAAAAAAAAAAAAAATATTTTTAAATTACATTATATTACCTATATCGATTCTAATTAATATTATTTAACTATTGTTTGCTTAATTATAGTACTGCATTAAGATGAGTCCACTCAAAATTTTATGACTTTTCGGATTAAATATCTAATTTCCGTTCATAAAACTATATTTATAAGTCCTCCTCCATTGCATTTAGGTTAAAAAAAAAAAATTCTTGCCAAACAAAATTGTATTTTGAAATGACGCCGACTGATCGACACTCGTAACTAGAGGGCTTGCTCATTCTTCACCCAAAGATTAAAAAATTGAAGCCTTGCCATTCAACGTGGCAAAGCTGCTAGCCTTCTGGGCACATTTTCAGATGACAGCGATGTGGTTTTTGTATGTATGTATGTATGTATGTACATAGTTAGGTTTAATATAAAAGTAGGTATATAATTATATCTACACTAATGTGATATTATAAAGAAGTAAAGTTTGTTTTTTTATTTATTTATTTATTTATTACATGGAGGACTTACAGCTAATAAAACCAGACAAAAAAAAGGAATCCATAATCACTGGAAAGCCAATTACAAGTCCTCACGTGTAGACATTATAGTTTACATTAAATATGGTGTGAACACAAAAACAAAAAGCTGCGCTTCTTAGTTAAGTAGGAACGGTAGGTTTTTTTATTTGTAATCTCTGAAAGTACTGGTCCGATTGCTAAAATATTTTCACCGATAGAAAACTACTTTTTTCCTGAATGACATAGGCTATATTGTAATACGCGGGTGAAGCCGCGGGCCAAAGCTAGTGGTAAATATTTAAGTTTGCTACGTAGTTTTTTAAACCAATAAAGAAATGAAATATTTGGGAATGAAACAATATTGTTTCATTTATTGTTTTTTTTTTTTTTTTTTTTATAACGGATTCGTTTGAAACGAAATAAAAACAATATTCGTTTTCAAAGGCAAGGTATCTAGCTATACATGCATACCAGCGTTGTTAATTTCTGTACATGGAATGTTTGTATCAAACGCTGCCACTGGCTAGGTATTTGATAAATTTGATTGAGTGCAGTGATTGCAACAATAACGGAAAGATAAGAAAATCCAGTAATTTATTAGATATCATTTATTTATGACCGACAACATATCACTGACGATAAGTTTGTGTTTTGTCATATCACTAGATTTTTTTGGTAAAAAGACGTAATAAACAAGAATATTCGGCATTTGCCGGGATTTCGTGATATCCCTAGGGATTTCTTGAAATCCCTGATATCATCATTTCCCTGCGACATATTCCTAATAAATACATACTATACATAAATTACACCCAGACACAGAACAAATGATCATGCTCATAACACAAACATTTGTCCTGGGTAGGAATACCGTCACAGTACCGTCTCTATATTGGGCTGTGAGGTGATTCTAAAGAGACACCTCAACCCTGAAACGCAAAAGGCTATTGAAAAAACGCAGATGGTAGTCAGTAAACGTCTGGCACTCCCTTTTGTTCCACCTACAGTGGAAGGAGTTCTTTAGAAAAGAAGAAAGAAAAAGAGTTGAGAGTTGAGTTATTGTTGTTGGTTATGTTGAGTTGTGGAGTTGGTTGTTGTTGTTATGTTTATTTGATAATTTTCTACAAGTAGTAATAATAATAATAATCTTAATATATATAAATCTCGTGTCACAATGTTTGTCCTCAATGGACTCCTAAACCACTTAACCGATTATAATAAAATTCGCACACCATGTGCAGTTCGATCCAACTTGAGAGATAGGATAGTTTAAATCTCAAATTATAGTCACAATTTTAATTTATTGCTAATTATTTGTCTGTTATTATGTGACAGTCACAATTATCTGTTAACTCCAAATGATTCTAACAGATGTCGATACCTTTCGACTGGGTTGAGTAAGTAATCAATAGATGGCGCTGCTATGGTAAATCTACGAACGTGTCATATAAGCTACATTTTAACAGCATAATACTCACCACTACTTTCAAAAACTTACAAAGCTCATATCAATGTTGAGCTTTGCAGTTCTGTTAAATCAATTAAGTATATTTGTAAATATGTAAACAAAGGCAGTGATTTGGCCATATTTGAAGTACAAAACATAAATAAAAATGACGAAATAGCACGATACCAAATGGGCAGATACATTAGCAGCAATGAAGCTATTTGGCATATTCTCAGCTTTCCCATCCACGAAAGAGATCCTGCTGTCCAACATCTGGCAATACATCTTGAAAACGGTCAACGTGTATACTTCACTGAAGAAAATGTTCTCCAAAGAGCGTTCGAAGCTCCGAAAACGACTCTAACTGAATTTTTTACATTGTGTCAAAAACCTGATGTTTTTGGCCAATTCGCGAAGACATTGGTGTATGGTGATGTTCCACGTTATTTCACATGGAACAAATCCAGTAAAAAATGGGAGCCACGGAAACAAGGAAAACCACATCCTTCCATTACAGGCATATTCAAAGCTAAGACATTGGGGAGACTTTACACGGTACATCCAAAGCAACGTGAGTGCTTCTATTTACGTTTGTTATTGGTGAATGTTCCCGGACCAACGTCTTTTGAATTTTTACGAACAGTTAATGGTCGAGTATTCAATACATACCTGGGGCCGTATTATGACCTCTTAAAACCATCATGTTTTCGGTGTGAAAAAGAGACGGAGCTATACAGGACGAATAGCACTATCCTTTTCTCACACAGAAAACATGATGGTTTTAAGATGTCATAATACGGCCCCAGGATGCATGTCGTGAACTGCAATTGCTAGAAGACGATAACCATTGGGACTTAACGCTTGCTGATGCTGCGTTGACATCAACACCGAATAACATTCGTCAGTTGTTTGCAATTATTTTGACGACATGTTATCCCTCGCAAGCACAAACTTTGTGGGAAAAATATAAAAATTGTATGACAGAAGACATCTTGCACCGAATTAGACAAACAAATCAATGCCAAAACATAGATTATACACCAGAGATGTACAATGAAGCATTGGTCTTGATCGAGGATTTATGTGTTCTTATTTCAATCCATCTCCATCTCGAAGTTCCCTTTCACATAACCTTTCCATCGTCTTTAGCAGGAATGAGGTCAGACTTATGGGTCGATAGGATTTGGCGTTAGTATAGTCACTCTTACCTGGCTTAGGAATGAATATTACTTTTACTTCCCTCCATCCCTTGAGAACGTATCTAAAGGCCAGGCACGCTCTCAATAAGGGCAATAGGCGTGATGCCAGGGGTGTCCCACCCCACTGTAGTAGTGCAGGAAAAACACTGTCCGGACCCGGTGCCTTAAAAGGATGGAAGCTTTGGATTGCCCATTGAAGTTTCTCCAGCATAATTACCCTGTGTGCATATCGCCAATCATCGTCTGTTGGTGTTTGGGTTGCGTCTGACCAGCCTGTTACCTGTACGAAAACGCAGTCTGGGTAGTGAGCTACAATTACTAGCTTCTTCAGGAGACGTGGTGAGTGTGTTGTCTGGTTTACGGAGCGTGGTCGGCCCAGGGGCATCCTGTTGGGCCAGAATTTTCCTCACCCTGTTCGCTTTTTGGCAGGATTCAATGCTACCACAGAATTTCCGCCACCCTGCGGTACGCCTGTACCTGATGCATTTTTTGTAGCTGGATTTGGCCGCATAGTAGGCGTTCCAGTCTTCATCCGCACATGTGTTCATGGCTCTGTTTAGAGCCTTCCTTACCTTGCTGCGTTTACGCTCCACCTCAATTATGTAACGGTACGCGTTTGGTCATCAAAAAGATCACCGGAAACATTCTTGAAGCAACCATTTTGGCTGGGAAGTTTAAAGGAAAAGTGGTCCTGCTGCCACGTATTCCGATGATACCATCAGATTCTACCATACCCTTCAAAAGGCTACAGTTTCCAATTCGTTTAGCTTTCGCCATGTCTATAAATAAATCTCAAGGTCAAACAATGTCCATTTGTGGTTTAGATTTGGAAAATCCATGTTTTTCTCATGGGCAACTATATGTTGCGTGTTCACGTGTTGGGAAACCGTCGAATCTATTTGTGTTAGCTAAAGACAGGTTAACCAAAAACATTGTGCACCGATTGGTGTTAAATTAAATTGAAATTGAAAGTATTTATAATTCAAAAAAATAGATATTAATGTTTAAAAGTTTAAGACTGTCTGCCTTGCCTACCTCATTCATGAGTTTAAGCGTCACATGTTATTTACTGTATTATACTGTAATATACTTATATTTGTTATAAAATTAAATGGAAATAATAAATCTGATAAATTTTTATTTTGTACCTATTGATTTCTGCTTAATATCAAGTGTAAGAACATTTTAATTAATTGTGTTCAACGTACTTCCCCTTCAAATCTCAATCCAGTGAATTTGTATACCAACATCAACATTTTCGTCTTTGTTCGTAAATAATTTCATTGTACTAAAGGGTTATAGTAGTAGCAAGTCAAATAAGGAGATCACCATATTTTTTTACAATTACCATCTGTGTGAAAAAGCATAGTGGACTCCGTGACTGATGTTCTCTTATTGTTCCTCTTAGATTGTTTACTATAATGTAATATAACAAAAACTTTAGCCACAGCAACGCGTGGCCGGGTCAGCTAGTCTTAATATATATAAATCTCGTGTCACAATGTTTGTCCTCAATGGACTCCTAAACCACTTAACCGATTATAATAAAATTCGCACACCATGTGCAGTTCGATCCAACTTGAGAGATAGGATAGTTTAAATCTCAAATTATAGTCACAATTTTAATTTATTGCTAATTATTTGTCTGTTATTATGTGACAGTCACAATTATCTGTTAACTCCAAATGATTCTAACAGATGTCGATACCTTTCGACTGGGTTGAGTAAGTAATCAATAGATGGCGCTGCTATGGTAAATCTACGAACGTGTCATATAAGCTACATTTTAACAGCATAATACTCACCACTACTTTCAAAAACTTACAAAGCTCATATCAATGTTGAGCTTTGCAGTTCTGTTAAATCAATTAAGTATATTTGTAAATATGTAAACAAAGGCAGTGATTTGGCCATATTTGAAGTACAAAACATAAATAAAAATGACGAAATAGCACGATACCAAATGGGCAGATACATTAGCAGCAATGAAGCTATTTGGCATATTCTCAGCTTTCCCATCCACGAAAGAGATCCTGCTGTCCAACATCTGGCAATACATCTTGAAAACGGTCAACGTGTATACTTCACTGAAGAAAATGTTCTCCAAAGAGCGTTCGAAGCTCCGAAAACGACTCTAACTGAATTTTTTACATTGTGTCAAAAACCTGATGTTTTTGGCCAATTCGCGAAGACATTGGTGTATGGTGATGTTCCACGTTATTTCACATGGAACAAATCCAGTAAAAAATGGGAGCCACGGAAACAAGGAAAACCACATCCTTCCATTACAGGCATATTCAAAGCTAAGACATTGGGGAGACTTTACACGGTACATCCAAAGCAACGTGAGTGCTTCTATTTACGTTTGTTATTGGTGAATGTTCCCGGACCAACGTCTTTTGAATTTTTACGAACAGTTAATGGTCGAGTATTCAATACATACCTGGGGCCGTATTATGACCTCTTAAAACCATCATGTTTTCGGTGTGAAAAAGAGACGGAGCTATACAGGACGAATAGCACTATCCTTTTCTCACACAGAAAACATGATGGTTTTAAGATGTCATAATACGGCCCCAGGATGCATGTCGTGAACTGCAATTGCTAGAAGACGATAACCATTGGGACTTAACGCTTGCTGATGCTGCGTTGACATCAACACCGAATAACATTCGTCAGTTGTTTGCAATTATTTTGACGACATGTTATCCCTCGCAAGCACAAACTTTGTGGGAAAAATATAAAAATTGTATGACAGAAGACATCTTGCACCGAATTAGACAAACAAATCAATGCCAAAACATAGATTATACACCAGAGATGTACAATGAAGCATTGGTCTTGATCGAGGATTTATGTGTTCTTATTTCAATCCATCTCCATCTCGAAGTTCCCTTTCACATAACCTTTCCATCGTCTTTAGCAGGAATGAGGTCAGACTTATGGGTCGATAGGATTTGGCGTTAGTATAGTCACTCTTACCTGGCTTAGGAATGAATATTACTTTTACTTCCCTCCATCCCTTGAGAACGTATCTAAAGGCCAGGCACGCTCTCAATAAGGGCAATAGGCGTGATGCCAGGGGTGTCCCACCCCACTGTAGTAGTGCAGGAAAAACACTGTCCGGACCCGGTGCCTTAAAAGGATGGAAGCTTTGGATTGCCCATTGAAGTTTCTCCAGCATAATTACCCTGTGTGCATATCGCCAATCATCGTCTGTTGGTGTTTGGGTTGCGTCTGACCAGCCTGTTACCTGTACGAAAACGCAGTCTGGGTAGTGAGCTACAATTACTAGCTTCTTCAGGAGACGTGGTGAGTGTGTTGTCTGGTTTACGGAGCGTGGTCGGCCCAGGGGCATCCTGTTGGGCCAGAATTTTCCTCACCCTGTTCGCTTTTTGGCAGGATTCAATGCTACCACAGAATTTCCGCCACCCTGCGGTACGCCTGTACCTGATGCATTTTTTGTAGCTGGATTTGGCCGCATAGTAGGCGTTCCAGTCTTCATCCGCACATGTGTTCATGGCTCTGTTTAGAGCCTTCCTTACCTTGCTGCGTTTACGCTCCACCTCAATTATGTAACGGTACGCGTTTGGTCATCAAAAAGATCACCGGAAACATTCTTGAAGCAACCATTTTGGCTGGGAAGTTTAAAGGAAAAGTGGTCCTGCTGCCACGTATTCCGATGATACCATCAGATTCTACCATACCCTTCAAAAGGCTACAGTTTCCAATTCGTTTAGCTTTCGCCATGTCTATAAATAAATCTCAAGGTCAAACAATGTCCATTTGTGGTTTAGATTTGGAAAATCCATGTTTTTCTCATGGGCAACTATATGTTGCGTGTTCACGTGTTGGGAAACCGTCGAATCTATTTGTGTTAGCTAAAGACAGGTTAACCAAAAACATTGTGCACCGATTGGTGTTAAATTAAATTGAAATTGAAAGTATTTATAATTCAAAAAAATAGATATTAATGTTTAAAAGTTTAAGACTGTCTGCCTTGCCTACCTCATTCATGAGTTTAAGCGTCACATGTTATTTACTGTATTATACTGTAATATACTTATATTTGTTATAAAATTAAATGGAAATAATAAATCTGATAAATTTTTATTTTGTACCTATTGATTTCTGCTTAATATCAAGTGTAAGAACATTTTAATTAATTGTGTTCAACGTACTTCCCCTTCAAATCTCAATCCAGTGAATTTGTATACCAACATCAACATTTTCGTCTTTGTTCGTAAATAATTTCATTGTACTAAAGGGTTATAGTAGTAGCAAGTCAAATAAGGAGATCACCATATTTTTTTACAATTACCATCTGTGTGAAAAAGCATAGTGGACTCCGTGACTGATGTTCTCTTATTGTTCCTCTTAGATTGTTTACTATAATGTAATATAACAAAAACTTTAGCCACAGCAACGCGTGGCCGGGTCAGCTAGTAATTATTATATATTCTTTATTGTACACCACATATACAAAAAAATACAGGACAAACATTATTAAAAATAAGTGTACAATGGGCGGTCTTATCGCACAAGGCAATTTCTTCCAGACAAGCAACTACCAGACAGATAATTCAGCTTTGGTTAAAAACAGTGGTGGTACTTCTGTTATTTTTTTTTTGTATCCACTAAAGTCCGGAAATATTCCAAGCATTTTTTCATTCATAGGATTAAAAGCAATTCTGTTTTATTATAAAACTCAAAAACGTTCTATTGTTAGATAGAATATTTTTGAAGTGAAAACTTCTTTAGCGGCGTTGAGCACTTTTTCTGTAATGGGTATAAAATCTTAAACTCGCGTCAGGACACGTGACCTGATCGAAAAAGCGTAAGACGGATGGAGAGTAGACAGCTATCCCTTATCGCGCGTTGTGAAAGGGGGCTAGACGGAAAAAATTCTCACGAAAAATTGTACCGACACTTTTACTGTCAAAATATAAATCCAAGATGGCGGCTGCAAGAAATTATCAACTTTTTCGTCATGGGTGTCGTTTTCATGGTTTTCGAGGGTGTTGAAACCGATGGTACTGTCAAAATATAAATCCAAGATGGCGGCTGCAAGAAATTATCAAATTTTTCGTCATGGGTGTCGTTTTCATGGTTTTCGAGGGTGTTGAAACCGATAGTACTGTCAAAATGTAAATCCAAGATGGCGGCTGCAAGAAATTATCAAATTTTCCGTCATGGGTGTCGTTTTCATGGTTTTCGAGGGCGTGGAAACCGATGGTACTGTCAAAATGTAAATCCAAGATGGCGGGTGCAAGAAATTATCAACTTTTTCATCATGGGTGTCGTTTTCATGGTTTTCGAGGGTGTTGAAACCGATGGTACTGTCAAAATATAAATCCAAGATGGCGGCTGCAAGAAATTATCAACTTTTTCGCCATGGGTGTCGTTTTCGTGGTTTTCGAGGGTGTTGAAACCGATGGTACTGTCAAAATATAAATCCAAGATGGTGGCTGCAAGAAATTATCAAATTTTCCGTCATGGGTGTCGTTTTCATGGTTTTCGAGGGCGTGGAAACCGATAGTACTGTCAGAATGTAAATCCAAGATGGCGGCTGCAAGAAATTATCAACTTTTTCGTCATGGGTGTCGTTTTCGTGGTTTTCGAGGGTGTTGAAACCGATAGTACTGTCAAAATGTAAATCCAAGATGGCGGCTGCAAGAAATTATCAACTTTTTCGCCATGGGTGTCGTTTTCGTGGTTTTCGAGGGTGTTGAAACCGATGGTACTGTCAAAATATAAATCCAAGATGGTGGCTGCAAGAAATTATCAAATTTTCCGTCATGGGTGTCGTTTTCATGGTTTTCGAGGGCGTGGAAACCGATGGTACTGTCAAAATGTAAATCCAAGATGGCGGCTGCAAGAAATTATCAACTTTTTCGTCATGGGTGTCGTTTTCGTGGTTTTCGAGGGTGTTGAAACCGATAGTACTGTCAAAATGTAAATCCAAGATGGTGGCTGCAAGAAATTATCAAATTTTCCGTCATGGGTGTCGTTTTCATGGTTTTCGAGGGTGTTGAAACCGATGGTACTGTCAAAATATAAATCCAAGATGGTGGCTGCAAGAAATTATCAACTTTTTCGTCATGGGTGTCGTTTTCGTGGTTTTCGAGGGTGTTGAAACCGATAGTACTGTCAAAATGTAAATCCAAGATGGCGGCTGCAAGAAATTATTAACTTTTCCGTCATGGGTGTCGTTTTCATGGTTTTCGAGGGTGTTGAAACCGATACAACTGTCAAAATATAAATCCAAGATGGTGGCTGCAAGAAATTATCAAATTTTCCGTCATGGGTGTCGTTTTCATGGTTTTCGAGGATGTTGTAACCGATGGTACTGTCAAAATATAAATCCAAGATGGTGGCTGCAAGAAATTATCAAATTTTCCGTCGTGGGTGTCGTTTTCATGGTTTTCGAGGGTGTTGAAACCGATAGTACTGTCAAAATATAAATCCAAGATGGCGGCTGCAAGAAATTATCAAATTTTCCGTCATGGGTGTCGTTTTCATGGTTTTCGAGGGTGTTGAAACCGATAGTACTGTCAAAATATAAATCCAAGATGGCGGCTGCAAGAAATTATCAAATTTTTCGTCATGGGTGTCGTTTTCATGGTTTTCGAGGGCGTGGAAATCGATGGTACTGTCAAAATGTAAATCCAAGATGGCGGCTGCAAGAAATTATCAACTTTTTCGTCATGGGTGTCGTTTTCGTGGTTTTCGAGGGTGTTGAAACCGATAGTACTGTCAAAATATAAATCCAAGATGGCGGCTGCAAGAAATTATCAAATTTTCCGTCATGGGTGTCGTTTTCATGGTTTTCGAGGGTGTTGAAACCGATAGTACTGTCAAAATATAAATCCAAGATGGCGGCTGCAAAAAATTATTAAATTTTTCGTCATGGGTGTCGTTTTCATGGTTTTCAAGGCTGTTGAAACCGATAGTATTGTCAAAATGTAAATCCAAGATGGCGGCTGCAAGAAATTATCAACTTTTTCCTCATGGGTGTCGTTTTCGTGGTTTTCGAGGGTGTTGAAACCGATAGTACTGTCAAAATTTAAATCTAAGATGGTGGCTGCAATAAATTATCAACTTTTTCGATATGGGTGTCTTTTTCATGGTTTTCGAGGTTGTTGAAGCCGATAGTGCTGTCAATATGTAAATCTAAGATGGCGGATGTCAGAAATTATCAACTTTTTCGTCATGAGTGTCGTTTTCATGGTTTCGAAGATGTTGAAATAGTGCTGTCAAAATGTACATAAAATAGGATAGTATTTTTTAGTTATATTGTATTGGCTAGACGGAAAAAATTCTCACGAAAAGTTGTAACGACACTTTTTCTATAGTAAGCTATTGTAAGCCGTGCGGCGTGCGCATGTTTCTCTGTCTTTCTCTCTTTCTCTCTCTTATAGAAAGCAAGCCAGAACGGAACTTCGTTCCATCCGGGTGTCCCTTGACACCTCAGTAGTTTTTCGGAGAGATAAACTTTTTAATGTAAAATAATTGTAATAGTTTTAAAGTGTTAAATTTTTAATGTAATATAAATTGTCATGTTTGTGTACGCTATCGTACACAAACATGACAATAAATGAATATTGTATTCTACCACATAAATGATAGTACTTTTATACTGATAAAGCAATTGGTGCAAAATTATTCCCTAACCATTCCAAAATATCAAACATGCTCAACGTTAATAATCAAGTTTTCACTTCTGCCGGCACTCCCGGAGTGCAACCCGTCTTTTTATTTTTTTATTGTGCATATCGAAGAATGTGATGTGAGTAGTTTTGAGAAGAGAAATCTATTTTAGGAGGTTCTGATCTAGTTTTAAAATTCTATCAATGATAAAAAACCTATTTTTTAGTTTGAAAACATGCATGATATTTACTGCCACAAGTGAACAAGTTACAAATGATAAATATAGTTGTCTTACAATGTGATCAGTACCCCTAGCCAAGTTACTAATCTGCAATAGTTAACGCTAGTATTAACCTCTCGTATGCCGTAATTAGAGACACAAATAAAAAGCCATTGTGTCTCGCGTAGATCTGCGTTCCGGCATACAACGTTAACCCGTTGCTTCAAATGTACGAGAATGACGTCATCTCAACGCTCAGTCTCATAGTCAGAACAAGATTCGGCGACGTGGCCAACGTGAAGCGTTCGACGCAAGAGAAATAGTTGTAACTTGGCTAGGGAGGCAGGTTAGAATCATAGATTTGAAGAAATGTGACATCCATCAAACCGCACTGGGCCCTTCGTGGTGGATTACGACCCATTTTCTTTCTTGAAGAGAAAGCTTGACGACCTGTTCACGACTCCGGTCTTAGCGGTGAGTAGCATGGTGAGCGGTGCGGCGAGTGGCGCGGCAAGCGGGGTGGGGCGTCATCGGTAGGCGGGCTCGTGGCGCTATGAGCGGGGTCTCGTGGCGTGCTTCAAACATTTACATACTTTTGCTTTTATCGCTTGCTGCCTCGCGCTTAACGGCCTTACTTACGGTCCGTTCACGACCATCGTGAATGGACTGTAAGTCTCAGCAGTGGGAACATTAGAAGGCTAGAAGGCTGATTATGCTATGCTGCCTATCTAATTACCATTAGGTGAGATAGTGGTGGGCTACGCAATTTTTCGAAAGAGTTACCCTGGCCTTTGAACGCAAAGAGTTTCCGGGTGTGCGGAACGCCCGGAGGACAAGGTGGAGCATACAGTTGAGATGTGCCCTGCTTGGGCGGAGGATCGCCGTGCCCTTGTGAGGGCGATCGGTTGTGGCGATCTCTCGCGCCGGGCCTTGGTACAGGCCATGGTCCGGAGCGAGGAGGAGTGGCAGGCGGTCGCCGACATCTGCGAAGCAGTAATGCTAGCGAAGGAGGAGGCCGCCCGCATCAGGCGCCGCCGTTGCACTCACAGCGCCCCAGCCGCCGCCGGGATTCCGATCCCGATTTCCGGCCACCGTAGGCGCGAGCTTGCGTACAGCAAGCTATGGGTAGCTCGCTATCCGACCGTCCGGTAACTGTCCGGACCAAGCCCAAGTCGTCGACGGCGCGCACTGTTCCCGCGGGCCTCAAGGAGCTGTCAACAACAGCAGGGACCCAGCCGGGTCGAAGCCTACTGGGGCCAGGGTTATCCGAAAGGGCGCTCGAGGGGGTGGGTCTTTTAGTCAGTAAGAGTCTGACACTATCTCCCGCTCCGCCCAAGAGCGGGGGTTGTAATTGGATGAATTTCCCTACCAAAAAAAAAAAACGCAAAGATTTACTGAAACTGACAATGAAAATTTGGCAGATACTGAGTGTGAGTAGTCCTCCTCCTCCTTGCGTCTTATTCCTCAATGCTGAGTGTCGTGACCTCCCTTCTTCATCACTTTCATTTTTTTACTTGACGGTTGACCATAGTCAAGATGATATTTATTATTTTCCGTATTTTTCAATTTACACCAATTTTCTTTATAAAACTCATCGAAACATCTTTAAAATAACAAAAACTTGGTCGATATGGTACATATGGAATCCTGGAGGAGCGCTAGCTTGATGCTGCGTAAGCAAGCATACGTGAGTCGTGACCCAAACCACGCGGCGCTGCTTCTTTGATTACTACTACAGTACCGCGCTCATGATGTTAGAAAGTAGCAGATTCTGAATTGCTCCATTGGAGTCATTGCTGTAAGGCGTTCTGATGTGAGGATAAACAAATAAATAAAATGATATACCTCCATCTATTTCTGTCTCTTGCAGTGTGAAGGGCCTTGTGTACCGTAGAGTCAAGGGCGGTACGGAGTTACAGGGTTCTATTTTTATAGGGCGCTAAAACTTGAGATCATGCTTCTATAGATATTATAGTAACTAATTCTATGACATCTATTAGAATTTGCACAGCTGTTACTAACTTGCGAAACTAAATCTCATTAGCACCGAGATAATTAAAGTCTACAAAATTGAACTTAGATCCTGAAGGTAAATACTTTGGGTCGTCGATGAAAGCTAATTACATGACGCAGCTATTAAAAGGTAACTAAAAGTTTGACACAATTTAAGTCATATAATTATAATATTTGTATAGACATACTTCCGTTCAATTTTATACATTTAAAAAAAAAACAAGGGCCAGTCATTCATAAGAAGCGTAATAATAATAATAATATAGCGGTCCCTCAAGACGAGAACATCGTGAAAGCTGAGAAAGATAAACAAACTAAATATCTTGACTTGGCTCGCGAGCTTTTGAAGAAATATTTAAAAATATGTATGATAAATATGTATATTATAATAAATGAACGGAATAATAATATAATATTCCACAACTATCACACAACGCCGTCTAGTCCCAAGCTAAGCAGAGCTTGTGTTATGAGTACTAGAGAACTGATAACCACACTTATATATTTCTAAATACATACATATTATAGATAAATTACACCCAGACACAGAACAAATGATCGTGCTCATCACACAAACATTTGTCCCGGGTGGGAATCGAACCCACGACCTCCGGCATAGCAGTCAGGGTCACTAACCACTAGACCAACAGGCCTGTCAATAGATAGATAGATAGATAGATGTATTCTTTATTGTATTCAAAAAAAGTTACATCAGGAACTTAAAATTAATAGGGTGTTAACAATGGGCGGTTTTATTGCTAAAAGCGATTTTTTATAGACAACCTTTGAATGGATTTGACAGAGAAGGAGAAAAAAGATACGCAGACAGTTTGTGGTGTACTATTTACATTTTTATATACAATACATTAACTAATAAATTACATAAAATACAGACAATATATGTATATGTTTTCAGTTTATTGATTTATGGGTGTTTTTAAAATCGTGCGGATTTCATCACGTAGGTATGTGAGTTTGCTCCGCAGGCAGAAAATTTCTAAATGCAAAAATTGCGTCCTGCGTGCACTTTTTAACCGACTTCAAAAAGGAGGAGGTTCTATGTTCGGCTGAATGTATGTTTTTTTTTCTTTTATGAAATGGACATTTACGGGGGTAACAAGTACGCGTACGGAGCAATATCGCACGCGTGATCAAAACCGCACGATATTAAAAACACCCTTAGGTAGATAGGTACAAAGACAACATTATGAAAACTATATTACATACAATAAAAAAAAAAAAAAAAACAAAATCATCCGTTACATTTTTATTACATTAATTACACTGTTTTTTTTTTTTTCAAATTGGTACTGTTAAGTATATAACACTAGAATCATCATTTCACCCGAAATACGTCCACTGATAGACATAGGCCTCCCCCAAGCGTCGCTATAAGGACCGGTCCTGTGCGTCTCGCATTCAACGCATTCCCGCGACCCCGTTACCACCAACCACCTAAATGCAATAACAGTATTATCTAATTTATATCAAATAGTCACTTTACAGGCAGTTCAGTTGATAACGAGCGTCACACGCCGACAGAATAACATTTATTGTACAGGAACACAAGAAATATGTGTGTTGTGTGTCTTTTTTAACCCAAAGGTTGACTGGTAGAGAATGCCTTGTTGCATTAAGTCCGCCTATGTACCACTTCTGTACATGAAGTCAAATCAAATCATTTATTTCAAATAGACCATTTACAGGCACTTTTGAATAGTCAAATGTCGGTCAGTCCAAGAAAAGTGAAGCTAAATTGCACTGAAGTTTAAATAAATAAATAAATAAATGTTATTTTACCGGCCTTTTTTGGTCGATTTTAATGGTATGGTGGAACCTCTAGTGTGCGAGGCCCTTGACGTGTACACACTAGTCAAGTGCGACTAAAGCAATCCAGGAGATTTCAAAAATAGTATGGAGGATTCCAATTATTTTTTAGCTTTTTAGGGTTCCGTAGCCAAATGGCAAAAAACGGAACCCTTATAGATTCGTCATGTCTGTCTGTCTGTCTGTCTGTCTGTCTGTCCGTCCGTATGTCACAGCCACTTTTTTCCGAAACTATAAGAGCTATACTGTTGAAATTTAGTAAAAAGATGTATTCTGTGAACCGCATTAAGATTTTTATACAAAAATAGAAAAAAAAACAATAAATTTGGGGGGTCCCCATACTTAGAACTGAAATTCAAAAAAAAATTTTTCTTCCAACCCATACGTGTGGGGTATCTATGGATAGGTCTTCAAAAATGATATTGAGGTTTCTATATCATTTTTTTCTAAATTGAATAGTTTACGCGAGAGACACTTCCAAAATGGTAAAATGCCCCCCCCCCCCCCCCCTCTAACTTCTAAAATACACATACATTACTATGTAAACTACCAACGAAAATTAGTTTGGACGAGATCTAGTAAGTAGTTTTTTTTTTTTTAATACGTCATAAATCTAAAAAAATACACTATTATTAAAACATCGATCAAAGTTACAACGCACTACAAGAACTTTCATATTATGTTACTTGCTGCTACGGAACCCTCCATGGGCGAGTCCGACTCGCACTTGGCAAGTTTTTTTTTTAATTTTCTCGCTAACGAAGTTGGGGCAAAGTGTTTGTAATATTAATTAATTATAGAAGTTTATAAGTTGATTAAGTGAAATTATAATTGCTATTTTGTAATATCGTGCGGTTTTCATCACGCTTGCGGAATTGCTCCACACGTGTAACCTCCGCAAATGTTCATTTCATATATGTATTTATTATTACAATAAATACATATATGAAATGGACATTTGCGTGAAATACATACGTGGGACGCGTTTTTTTTTTTGCATTTTCAAATTTTTTGCATGTGGAGCAAATCCGCATACGTGATGAAATCCGTACGATATTAAAAACACCCTAATGTGTCTCTTCTTCTTAGTCGTACACTCTTGACAGAGTGGTCGTGGTCTGTCACGGTCGAATCCCGCACCACCGCCTCTCTCGCGATACGACGCCATGCAGCCGTTAATGTGTAACTTGTGCTAAAATATTTAAACTAAATAAAAGCAAACACAGTAATCCAGAGCAGTCAATAAAGCCGAGAATATGAATTACATTCTGTTAATCCCAGTCTAGCCCAAGGTCATTCACCTCTGCCACTCAAATTACCCGAGGGAAAACCGCCGTAAAGCTTTTTCAAATCTTTTGACTTAAGAACTCCAATCCAATTTTGTTTAAGACCCTAATTTGTTATGTGATCGGGCGGCAGATTAGTTTTGTGTCTAAGCTTAATTGAAACTATTTTATAGACTCAATCAAAACTATTATAAACACATCACCTTATATTTAACTGGAAATTTTAAAAATCTTTTGTATTAAAAAATAATCCGAATCTAAAATACTGATTCAAAAATACTGATTGCACAGCAATATAGACACTATTAGTCTAGTGGTTAGCGACCCAGCCTGCTAACCACTAGACCGGAGATCGTGAGTTCGATGCCCACCCAAGACAAACGCCTGGGTGATGAGCAAGATCATTTGTTCTGTATCTGGGTGTAATTTAACTATGACTGTCCCCACACGGGCTTCAAGAAAACGCCGCTTTAAGCGTCATTTTGAGGCGGCCTTTTTTTTGTGGCTCGTGTGCGGCGGTGCCGCCACAAAACAAAGCTTGAAGCGGCTTCAAGCTTCCCCGGACACAAGAGGTGTCGCGCGCTTCAGCTGTTTTTTGCGGCCGCTTGTAGCTTTTTTTTTGTGGCCGCTTCTAGCGTTTTTTTGTGGCTTCGTTTTTTTGAGGCCTATGTGCGGGGACAGTAATATGTATGTATTTAGAAATATTAAGTATGTTTATCAGTTCTTTTGTCTAGTACTCATAACACAAGCTCTGTTTAGCTTGGGACTAGACGGCGATGTGTGATAGTTATTGAATAGTTGTCTCAAAATATAATCTTGCTTTCAAAAGGCGTGGGCTTGCAAACGACAAGCAATAGGCTCGTCGTACGGACGTCCGGTAACATTCCGAACCAAAGGTTATCTGATAAACTAGTTTCAATCAGGCTCAACAGGTTTGATGTCGGCTAGTGCCACGTGGATTTTTTGAAAAGTAAACCCATAGTCAAAACGCAAAGGGTAACTGGTTAGCACAGGTGTGATTTTAATCAATAAAGTCTGTCAACCGTTCGGACCGAGCCTAAGACGTCGACGGCACGTACTGTACCCGCAGGCCTCAAGGAGTTGTCAGCAATCGTAGGGGCCCAGCAGAGTCGAAGCCTATTGGGACCAAGGGTCTGCTTCTGAAAGGAAGATTCGGCCCCGGTACGAAAGGCAACGAAGGGACAGGAGTGGAATTTTAGTTAGTAAAAGTCTGACACTATCTCCCGCTCCGTCCAAGGATGGGGGATGTCATAGGATGATTTTTACGCGCCGAAAAAAAAAATCTTAAATTGGGAGAAGTTATTGGATGATTTCCCACCTAATAAAAAAGTCTACAGAAATACAATTTTTTTTTCTTCAAATCAAATCAAATCATTTATTTAGTCAGAATATGGTACATAATTATAGTCTTGAAATAAATTAATAATCTTATTATATTCTGCCACGTGTGGCGTGTAAATATTTGGTAGATATTTACATAATCATAATCATAATAGGGTAGTTTCCAGGGTCAACAAAATTACATTTTATTTAGTCTGTATTTTAGATTATAAAAAAATATTGGACACGTATTTTTTCTTTTTTCGATTAACCAAAAAATAACAAAGATATAGCCCATTAAAGTTACGTGTGACGTCACACCGTGCAAAAACTGTAGCACGGCGTGACGTTACTCGTAACTTTAATGGGCTATATCTTTGTCATTTTTGGTTTAACTTACAAATAAAAAAAATCATGCCCTTTATTTTCGAATAATCTAAATAAAAGACGGACTAATTACATTTTTACGGCAACTAGCCAATTATGTTTAATAAAAAAAAAAAAATATATTAGTTAAATTTACAATTTATGGCATGTCATCTAAAAATTTAGTGATTAGATTAAATGATCAAATTCAAAGTAATATTCAATGTCAAAATATTAGAGAGAGATGTCAAAATGTATGAAATTACTAAAGGGAGATGTCAAAATTTATAAAATTACAATTTGATTAGGAAGTCAAAGTATCATTCAAATAGTCGTTTAAATTATAATAACATTTTTTACACAACAAGTCTTTAAGTTCCTTTTTAAACCTTCAAGGTTTAAAAGTTAACCCTTATTTTTATCAAAGAATTCCCTTCCATCATCAGATAAATTGGCTTCACTTAAAACTCAGCCTACCCCGAACCTTGAGCGACATCCATAATTCATAAGCAGTCATACTTTTTGATGCGACGCGCGTCATACATGCTTGGATTCAAGAAGAAAGGGCGATATCATATTATACAAATTAGATTCTTAGATTGTATCGGTTATAATTATGCTTTTCCTATTATTTTGGTTAATCTTATGTTACAACCCGTGCGCATTAACATGGCACCTGATGAATGACGTTTAAAGTATTGAGTGCATTGAAATTTATTTCAGTTTTTTGAATATCAACATTTATTTTGCACTGAGTAGTAATTCTTAAAACATACTAATTATACCACACCATAACCTTTCATCTCTATCGACCATCTGTTCTGCGTGCAATGTGCCCTACCCATTGCCACTTAATTTTGGCGATTCTTCGAGCTATATCGGTAACCCTGGTTCTCTTGGTTTTCTTCTCTTAACTCAATGATGTACAATGCCCTTCACACTGCCAGAGACAGAAACAGACAGGAATATCATAAAACTTAAAATGATGAAGTAGGGAGGTCTCGACCCTCAGCATTGAGGAATAGACGCAAGGAGATAGAATTTTTTTTTTTAACAAAGATATAAATATTACCTTTTTATTAAAATAGCACAACTAGCCTGAATACCACTTTATGTCTAATTTGGACATATAAAAGCGACGCAAATTATCTCTTCCAAAAAATATTCACTCTCTTTCTACTGTCTATAATGACGATAGCCTCAATATGAAATTCTTTTTGTTTCGACCTCCTGACCCCGTAAGGTCATATTTATCTTCTCAAGAAGTCTAAGTTCTAAAAATTTCGATCTAGATTGTATTTTTAGGCTAAAAGTTCACGTCAGATATTTTTTTTTATGATACAAAGTAAGAGTAAAGGTTGTTGATTTCATGATAGTGATAGTGGTCAAACGCAAGCCTAGGCAAAACGAAGCGTCCTTAAAAAACGCCGCCACAAAAAAACGCTAGAAGCGGCCACAAATAAAAGCTAAAAGCGGCCGCAAAAAACAGCTAAAGCGCACACGACACCTTGTGTCCGGAGAAGCTTGAAGCCGCTTCAAGCGTTTTTTTGTGGCGGCACCACTGCACACGGGCTACAAAAAAAGGCCGCTTTAAGAAGAAGCTTAAAGCGGTGTTTTTTTGTGGCCCGTGTGCAGGGACAGCAAATTCAATTTGTTTTCCTTCAATTTTAGCGTTCTAAATCCGCGATAACTTCGCGATAGTTCAATCGTGTATGGAGTACTGCTCTCATCTTTGAGATACCCGTTTTGGGAACCCATTTATTACGCTTACAGCTAAGGAGTGGAATTGCAGTGGTTGTAAGTTGAACATGAACTGTTTTTCAAATATTCATTTAAACAAGTGCTAGACTGCGATCCAACCTGATGGTAAGCAGTGATGCAATCGTTGATGGTGAGGCGCACTAGTTTATTAAAAGCCTATTCACTCTAGCCTTGAAGACACCCAAATTATAATCGGACAGGAAGACCGCAGACAGCAAAATTTTCTAGTCCTTCGATGTACGCGGTATAAATGACAAGGCGGACCGCTTAGTCCGGACCGTAAAGGTTTCAACAGCGTAAGGATGGATACTCGCCGTACGTCGGATTGTCCAATGGTAGAAATGAGATGGCGGAATCAAGTCTTCCAATTCCTGCGCACACTCTCCAAAATGTAACCTGTAAACCACAGAAAGGCTACGGCAAAAATATTAGAGGGGTAACCTAAAAAGCTAGCAAATTTACACTGTCACCATTACCTGTACGAGTGTGGTCTGACATTATCTAATGCGGCTGACGTAGCCTGACGTTGCCTGACGTCTGCTCAACATACATTGTGACGTTTATTGTACGTACGAAACATTGGAAAACAAATTATACGTATACTAGCTTCTGCCAGCGAATTTGCCCGCATACTAATAAGTTTTTTCAGTAGTGGACATTTATTTCGCAAATAGGTTTTTTAAAAACAATTTGATACTTAAATTTTTACGTTAGTTTAAACTAAATGAGGCCGTTGTTTCCTAGCTGACCACGCTGAGAAGAAACACCGAAACAAATTCAGGATTCAGTCTTTTTTTAAGTCCATACAGCAAACATGTAATGGTCAAATCATATGAGAGCCATGCAGATTAATGTTTGAAATGGTCTTATTAGGAAATCAACCTTGGTACTGTTCGTCAATCGATTTGACGAACAGTACCAAGGAAAAGACATACGTCAAAATAACTAAAAAGAAAAAAATAAGATCCACATAGTCCTCATATTCACAATTATAAACGAAAAAATGTAAAATAAAGTATAGAAAAATGAAATATTTTTCATTCCTTTCGGAAATAGATTTTGGAGAATTCTTTCTTAGTATATGCCTACATCATAATAACTCTCTACGTGCCAAGTTTCTACTTAATCTGGGTCCCAAGTCTGCTTTTTTTATAAATTTGTCATTCCAACACGATCCCATTGTCATTTTGCTAAAAGTTTGTAATCTGCTAATTCATAATGATCGATCATTGATCGGTCAATGGTCTTGTAATAGAATTGTGGTAAAATGATAATTTCGAGCATATTATAACCAATAACTGCACAATAACGTTCTAATGGTAAAACGCTGATCAAATAAACTGTCAAAGTTTTAGCAGATAACCGCAAACGTGAAATATTCATTTGTCAATATGTACGAGATTACCATTCTATGCCACTTCTTTCAATGGAGTGTCAGTGGTTGACCATTGGAAAGTCATAATGACGCCATTATGTTAGTAGATTACCAAACTTGTGAAAATCGACAATTATGACATCAATGATAGACTATTCTGACACTATTGTAATAGCAGACTTGAGGCCCTGGTCAGTGGTTTAAATTGTGTGTTGATAGTTCAGTCAATCACACTAATATTATAAAAGAATATAATAGTTCAGTCAATCACACTAATATTATAATAGTACCTAGTAAGATGGATGGAGAGGGAGAGGGAGGCTAAAATAAAAGATGGATAGAGTAAGAAGTAATATAAAAGAAAAGAGAGCAGGAACATGACGACTATTAAAGGTGACATTTGCGAGCGTGTTTGTATGTTGCTGTCCGGACCGAGCCCAAGTCGTCGACAGCGCACACTGTTCCCGCGCGCCTCAAGGAGTTGTTAGCAACGGCAGGGACCCAGCTGGGTCGAAGCCTACTGGGGCCAGGGTTAGCTCCGAAAGGTAGCTCAGCCCCCGGGACGAAAGGCAACGAAGGAACTGGAGTGGGTTTTTAGTCAGTAAAAGTCTGACACTATCTCGCGGGGGATGTCATTAGATGATTTTCCCACCCAAAAAAAGCGCGTTTGTATGTTTGTTTGTAATTCTTTATGCTGTAACTACTGAAGGGATTTGTATGTTTGGTACACGAGTAAACCGTGTGCTACAATACAACATACGATTCTACATACTTTTTATCCCGGGGGTTTCCTTGAGACAGTTTTCTGCTTTCACGCGGTTTGAGCCCCGACCCTTGGCCCCAATAGGCTTTGACCCTGCTGGGCCCTACGGTTTGCTGACAACTACTTGAAGCGCGCGTGGAACAATACACGCTGTCAACGTCTTTGGCGCGGTTCGGACGGTTATCGGATGGTCAAACGGCGAGCTACACTAACTAATACCCTAGTATACCCAGGCGCACTTGTGTCAGCATCGGGAGCTGCGGGTGCAGAGTGGCTTCTGCTACCCTGGACCAATGCTGGTCTGCCACTAACAGGCCTCGTCCCGTATAGTGAATGACTTACTTTTACGCCTAAAAGTAAGTCACTCACTACACTGACCTCTACTATTTACCATACTGGACTGACGGCTGTCAAAGTGCTTTTGTGCCCGTTTGATGTTCGCCATTTTGGCGCTGTTGGTCGTAGCGAGTGTCTATGGTAATAAAGCTAGTAATGTCATGCTGCTTACAGTATTCATTTTTCATAGGTTTTATACAATTCGTTAAGCAGGAATAACACGGAATTCAAACGAAATTATTTCAAAATACAAAATTATAATTCAGTGCAGCAATTCTCTGCAGCCATTTGCATTATACGTCAAAATTACTTCTCCGGACGCTCACGAGTGGTGCTTCAAATAGGCACAAAAAATTTACTGTCAAACATATGAAATAGCCTGTCTAGTGATCATTATTCCACCAATGCCCTAACCTTACCGTGTCGTGGAGAGAGTTTATCCTTCGCAAGCCCAAAGTAAAAGCAAGGTTCACATTACCCGATGACCTTGACTCTTAGACCTTAAACAGAGCGAAAGAATAGCGCCGTAAAATCAACGGGTGCAAATATATTAAGAAAACGGCCGTTTGCGTCCATACTGAAGTTACAATCATTAACGTTAAGCGCAACATACAACTCGTAAGTCAGGTGGCCACAACTGCTCTCCTCTTCAAAATATGATGCAAATAAAAGTCGAATTATAAAATTAAGTATAGTCAAAAGTCAAAGTCAAAGTCATAAATATTTTATTTCACATAGGCCTACATGGGCACTTATAAAACGTCTGAAGCTAGTGCACGGTTCCAAATTGGTCGTTTCCTATGGAGAAGAACCGGCAAGAAACTCCATGGTTACCTACTCTTTTATATAGCCTCTTCTTCCACTGTAATAACTCGCGGATGCGCTGTGGACACCATCGCATCCGCTACAGCGCCCACACCCACCCTATAAGCACAAAATAGATAGGTACAGAAGACAATCTCATATACATATGTACTTCACTTTTTATACCTACGCTCGGTGGAAGCACACTAATGAGCGTTTGAGCCGGAACTGTTCGACGAGCGAGCCGAGGCGCCCCGTGATATCGTGTCCGTGAGCAGTGTCTATGTGTGCGTTGCTCGAGCGCGCTTTGTATGTAGATTGACTTCTGTACCTATATATTTTGTGCTCTAGGTCACTGCGAGTGTGAACGATACCGAATAGAAGGTCCCAGAGTTATCTTGGGCCTTTAGTATAAGAAAGAGATAGTGCTAAACGACCTGTATAGCTCTGCCTCTCTCTCACACCAAAATAATTATCTACACAAATATTACAAAGACTAGAGGTAAAGTTTGTTTTTTGTTGGTAGGAGGTAAATCTTAAAGTATTGGTCCGATTGCGAAATTTTTTTCATCCGTAGAAAGCTGCTTTATTCCTAAGTTACATAAGATACATTTTATGTATGGGGCGAAGCCTCGGGTAAAACCTAGTATATATAAGGCTCCTGAATAGCACAAACATTATTGTTGACTTTCGATTGATATTAAATATGTCGAACGTTCCAGATGGCTCCGTAAACAAGTAAGATGTGTGGCTGTTTATTTTGAGAGTAGGATGTTGGATATTAGGTAATGAATTATTCAGTATATTTTGGAGTTGGTATTATCTAAACTTTAAATATTTAAAGAAGTAATATCGATTATTTGTTTGTTTGAAGGTAATTTCTTCGATTATGAAAATTACTTCGACAGCGATGATTATGCATTGCATGACTTGATTCCGCCATTTCATTTCTACCATCGGACAAACTGACGTACGGCGAGTATCCACCCTTACGTTGTTGAAACCTCTACTGTTCGGATTAAGCGTTCCGCCTCGTCATTTATACCGCATACATCGAAGGACTGAAACAATTTGCCTGCTGCGGTCTTCCCGTCCGATTATAATTTAGGTGTCTTCAAGGTTAGAGTAAATAGGCTCTTAATAAACTAGTGCGCCTCACCATCAACGATTGCATCACTGCTTACCATCAGGTGGGATCGCAGTCAAGTACTAGTTTATAACAGATTTAAAAAAAATGCTGTTGAAGATAGCCAGGACCTATTTTATAATCTGGATAAGTGCATTATTGTCGTCATCATTATTATTTCAGCTGAGAGACGTCCACTTTTGGACATAGGTCTCCCCCAAACAGAAGCCTCTTCCAAACATAGGCCTTCCGCAAAATGATTGCCTTGGGATGATCCAAAGTAACGAAGTCATGGAGTGGAAACTTAAAGAACGACTGAAGAGCAGTGGTGTTGTTTTAGTCAGTAACAGCCTGAGTGGTGGGTGGAATGTGTCATATACAGCAGGAGGCGCTGCGGCGTTTTTCTGGTGGTCCGGTGATGGAACAGGCTGGGCGGAATTGTCCCAAAACACACACTTCCTGAAATGTAAACAATAGAAAAATTTGGCGTCGATTCGTATAACTTTGGTCAGTTGTCCTTTCTGGGGCCTATGGTAACATTTTTTAAAGATATAAACTACTAGCTTTTGCCCTCGGTTTCGCTCGCGTACATAAAATATAGCCTGTGTCACTCAGGAATAAAGCAGCTTTCTAACGCTGAAATAATTTTAGCAATTGGACCAGTACTTCCAGTTCTTACGAAAAAAATACTTCTGAGAATCACATCACTTAGGTACTTACTTATTTTTGGATTCTCTAAACATCTTCACTTGTATAAAAAACTAGTTCCTGCCGGTAGCTACACCTGTATATACTAAACTCGAAATTTTTTCTAGGGAAACGGCTCTACCCGCACTCTAAGTTGCCTAGTCTTTACACTAATATAATAAAACTAGCTTTTGCCCGCGCGGCTTTGCTCCCGCTCTTCCCTACTCCACCCTACTATACCCTACTCTACTCTACTTTAACCTACTCTACCCTACTCTACCCGACTGTACCCTAATCTACCCTACTCTACCCTACCCTATCCTACTCTACCCTAATCTACCTTACTCTACACTACTCTATCCTACTATACCCTAATCTACCCTACTCTACACTACTCTATCCTACTATACCCTAACTCTACCCTACCAAACTTCACATAAACCATCTACTAAATAGTCCGGACAAAGCCTAAACATTTGGTTTGGATAGGTGAGCCCGTTCTTGAGTTTTAAAATTACAACGAAAAGTGGCATTGATTTTTTTATATTTTTTTTTTTTTTTTTTTTTTTTTTATATTTTTGATTTTTTTTTATTATTTTTAATGTTGTTGTGTAAAAATAAAAAAAAAATGAAAAAAAAAAGCCAAAAGAAAATGGTGACGCCAATTTGTTACCAAGTGCGTAAGATTTTTAATGGACTGTAGTTTTGCGCGCTAACTAAATCTATTATGTACTTAACACCTTGCAATTCATGAGGGGTACAGATGGAGCCGTTTCAGGATTAGGGAAAGAACAGAAGAAACAGCTCAAAGAAGGAATGCACTGACCTTTCGAACTTTGAGACTTCCACGTGGTTCAGCCGGCGATTCTGGGTCTTCCGTAACTCCTGAGTTCAGCGTCGAGTAGAATTGATAGAAATAACACCGCACGGTTCACAAGCACAATGCGGTAGCGGTCCAGGTCAAAAGCGGCTGTGGGAGTAGAAGTGTAAAGAATAGTTTTAAGTCCTATTCTCAGACCTATTGAATATGCACACAAAACATAAGCATCGTTCAAGTTCCGGAGGAGTTTTGTTACAAACACTGTGATACGAGAATTTTATAATTAAATTAGATTACTTTTGTAGAAAATCGCACTTAAGCAACTGAGCATTCAATAAAAGACTACACCAAATGAATTTAAAACTAGATCCGAGAAACTCATAAATTCAACACGAACCTGAAATAAGATTTCAAAAACTGGGTCATAAAACAGATTTCCATTTCAAGAGCTTACAATTTTAATTTCCTTAACATCCAAAAAGAAAGTCTCGACCCAAGGTAGGGTTGTACCTAGATATAATCCGGTGGACCGCTAGGAAATAACTCTGGGCTAGGGTTGGTGGTGTGCAGAAAAAGGAATCCGAATAATTTATTACTTACAAATATGTATTACTAGCTGCTGCCAGTAACTTTGCCCGCGTGATGGTAGACAAATATCCTAATGCCCGCCTTACACGCTAGGGTATACCTGACAGATTTGCCTGTACAGGTAAACCGGAGCGTGTATGTTGCACACCTGTAGAATAGAATAAGAATAGAATAGAATAGAATAGAATAGAATAGAATAGAATAGAATAGAATAGAATAGAATAGAATAGAATAGAATAGAATAGAATAGAATAGAATAGAATAGAATAGAATAGAATAGAATAGAATAGAATAGAATAGAATAGAATAGAATAGAATAGCATTTATTCGGCGCAACCAACACAATATACAACAACATAAAAATAATAAAAAAAGAGTACAGACATACAATACAGTTGCAGTGGCTGTGCCTGAACCGAAAGGGTCACCAACTCAGCAATTGCTGGGCGTCAAACACCCAGCACTGATTTTCAGCTGGCACCTGTACAGGTTTCCATACAAGCTCACCTGACAGGTATAACTGTGCAGGGAAACCTGTCAGGTACACCCTAGCGCGTATGGCTACCTTAAAGGAACATACTTCAGGGATAAAAAAAAAGTATCCTATGTGCTATTTCAGTACATGGTCTCATCATCATCATCATATCAGCCGAAAGACGTCCACTGTTGGACATAGGCCTCCCCCAAGCATCGCCACAACGACCTGTCCTGTGCGTCACGCATCCATCGGATTTCCGCGACGCTGACCAGGTCATCGGTCCACCTTTTTGGAGGCCTTCCAACGCTGCGTCTTCCGGTACATGGTCGCCACTCCAGAACCTTTCGTTCCCATCGACCATCTGATCTGCGTGCAATGTGCCCTGCCCATTGCCACTTAAGTAAGGCGATTCTTCGAGCTATGTCGGTAACCTTGGTTCTCCTGCAGATATCTTCATTTCCGATGTGATCACGCAAGGAAACTCTGAGCATAGCCCTTTCCATCGCCCATGTACATGGTATATGGTCTACCCGTGTACAAAGTTTCGTCGAAATCCATTCAGTAGTTTTTGCGTGAAAGAGTAATAAACATCCAAATATCCATACATATAAACTTTTGCGTTTATATTATTAGTAGAAGAAAATAAGGGTCCACATCGCGCCTGTATGTCTTTTCAAAATAAACTCAAAAACTTCTGAACACATTTTCAATGCTAAATCCCAAAATATGTTTTATTTTGATTACAAAAATAGCACACAAATTTTATACCGGCGAAAGTTCCTGAGTATGTATACACCGTTAAATTTTAATCGTGTGTTAATAATAATTCCGTGGAGGGTCGATCCAGTACATGAAACACTATCGATTTGTAAAGATAAAATTAAAAAATAACGTACCTTTTTTTCAAAACTCGTGTTAATTTACGCATTTACGAAATTAATTTCTTTATGAAAACATCAGCTGAGCGAGTTCAATGACCTGTAGTTAATAGTCGGTATAATACTTTTTTTTAATTTTATTTTTACAAATCGATAGTGTTTCATGTACCGGATCGACCCTCCACGGGATTAAAACGATTAAAATTTAGCGGTGTATATATTTGTATGTTTATTTTTTGACTAAAACTGCTGGAGTGATTTACATCTACTTATGTGTACATTTATTTATTGTTATTGATATATAATTATTTAAGTATTTATTATATGATTTAATTTAGATAATAATAATAGTCTATTAATTTTTTTTTCTACATTATTTATACGCATTGCATCCCATCTTTCATCCAACTCTCCGGTCGCAGGTCTGCTGGAAGAAATTTCGTTAGAAATAAGCAGCACCTTTACACTCTTCTATCTGTATTTGTTCTTGTGGATTTTAAGAGTTTGTGTGTGTACATACAATCTACACTATCCTTGTGTTATTTTTCCCCCAATCCTCAAAGCGAACCATCATCAGAATAATGGATTTTAATAAAAGTGCATGATGCAGCGGCAGCGAGCACCCTAACTTTAAAAGCAGGGTGTGCATAATATCTTTGCTAATAAACGAAAAATGTAAGCTTAGCTATGTAAACCTGGAGCAGGCACGTATTAATAAAACGCGTTTATTTAGGAAAATTCGTGATGGTTCATTGGTTAAGGCATCCAACTCTCAAGCATGAGGTAGCGGGTTTGAAACCGAACAAGTTACGAAGTTATAAAAAAAAATAAAAAATACTAGCTTTTACCCGCGTACATAAATATAGCCTATATCACTCAGAAATAAAGAAGATTTGTATCGGTAAAAAAAATTTAGCAATCGGACCAGTAGATACTTTCAGAGATTACCTCCTATAAACATAAAAATAAAAAAACAGACAAACGGCTCAAACGCTCATTAGTGTGCGTCCACCGAGCGTAGGTATGAAAAGTGAAGTACATACATTAGATTATCTTCTGTACCTATCTATTTTGTGGTTATACCGTCCGCAGTCATTAACTGTTTAATGATAATGTATAAATATACGTTCAGGTCATAAAAATATAAAAATATCTTAACGATAAATGATTTAAGGTCCTAACCACAAAATAGATAGGTATTATAGATGACAATCTCATGTATGTACTTCACTTTTTATACCTACGCTCGATGGACGCACACTAATGAGCTTTTGAGCCGGAACTGTTCGATGAGCGGGCCGAGGCGCTCCGAGATATCGTGTCCGTGAGCGGTGTCTATGTGTGCGTTGCTCGAGTGCGCTTTGTATGTAGATTGACTTCTGTACCTATTTTTTTTGTGTCCTAACTGTGATTATTATGGTGTACAAAGGTAGATTATAATTTTATCTCTTTATTATTTATTTATTTAAATGATATGGAGGACTTACAGCTAAAACAAATCTGGTAAGAAACAGTACGTTAGACTAACAGCCAATAAATAACAAGTCCTCACTTATAAAGTACAGGATAATACAAAATTCCATGGACACCAGATGCAGAGAAAAGAACAAATAGATGCTTAATAGCTATTCATCTAAATAATTATTAAGAGCATTTCTATCTATCAAAACTTAGTGAAGTTTAAAATATCGTCAATTTGTCAAATATACAGGACTAGCTTCTGCCAGCGGCTTCGCTCGCGTGAAAGTCGGATTCTCTTTACAAACTTTGGACCCCCGTTTCATCCCCTTCGGAGAATCCGTTCTTAGCGGATGTCTACATCCTATATGGTGCCAAATTTTTAGTTTGTAGGTGACTTTTTTCTTTTTTTACTAATAAATAAATTAGTTTGTAGGTGTTATAGTGTCTGAGATTTCGTGATTGATTAGTGAGTTGTATTTCGCTTTTATATAGGGTGACTGGTAATTAGTGACCGATACTTATACACGTGATTGTACTCATAATTGCAAACAACTTTCTCAAAGAAACTTTTTTTTATACTCATTAGTTTTATCACAATATCAAAACAGCTGTTCGCGCAAATTCGCGCTCGCGCGCCTGCGGCTTCTCAGCTGTTAGCCGTGTAACGCGCCGTTGTCTCATGAACCTTACTTACAATAGTGATAGTGCACTCGCGCAGCTTGCAAACCCATCGGTGTACATACGCCGATGGTCAATCAGTGTAAGTACTGCGTACATGTTCCGGTTAAATAATATAACTTAAATAATGAGTATTAAAATAAGTTTCTTTGGGAAAGTTGTTTGTAATCATGAGTACAATCACGTGCATAATTATCTGTCACTAATTAACAGGCACCCTATATGCATAGATTAGTCATGGTATTTAAACGATAATCCCTGTATATTTCCAACGAACTTCGTCCCAGCAATTATTTTGGCAGTGCCAAAAAACCAAAAAATATTCAGTCGCAATTTTAAAATTCATCCGAAAAAAATGAGTATTAAGCTTTTTCAATATCCAAGCTTTTACAGATATTCGTGGAAAATATTTTTATTTGATGGTGAAAAATAATAAAAAAGAGGATGTAAATAGGTTGAGGGTCATCGCACACGGGTCACCGGCATAATTTCTGTAGGTTTCATACATTTTATATAGATTTGCCGCATACAGTTGACGTCGGTTTTATTTTTTTCGATGGTAAAATTCATCCAATGACAACCCCCGCTCTTGGGCGGGGCGGGAGATAGTATCAGACTCTTACGGACTAAAAAACCCATCCCGTTCCTTCAAGCCTTCATACCGGGGCTCGAGTGCCCTTTCGGATAACCCTGGCCCCAGTAGGCTTCGACCCGGCTGGGCCCGTGCTGTTGCTGACAACTCCTTGAGGCGCGCGGGAACAGTGCGCGCCGTCGACGACTTGGGCTTGATCCGGACAGTTACCGGACGGCCGGACAGCGAGCTACCCATTACTTACTGTCTGCAAGCCCACAGTTGACGTTGGTGGCCGCCGCACGCTAGAAATCGCCACTGTTTGCTTCTTGTGGCCTGAACCGGCCGCTAAACGCCAACAAAACGCCGCCGCACGCCATTTACGCATTTAAACCCTCTACTACAGAGTCCATTATAATACTGCACTCATGAGTTAAAAAGAAATAGACTTCCTTTGTGGCCACTTCTAGCTTCTTGTGGCGGTGTTTGTGTTATTTTAGCTTATACGTACATTTTTACATAATTAAATGATTGCGGTATTTTTCAGTTTCAGTTTATTTTTTAAGCGATACAAAGTAGTGCTCGACTACGATCCTATCTGATGATAAGCAGTGATGCAATCCGGGTGCCTTTTTTTTTTTCGATGGGAAAAATCATCTTATGACAACCCCCGCTCTTGGGCGGAGCGGGAGATAGTGTCAGACTCTTACTGACTAAAAAACCCATCCCGTTCCTTCAAGCCTTCATACCGGGGCTCGAGCACCCTTTCGGATAACCCTGGCCCCAGTAGGCTTCGACCCGGATGGGCCCCTGCTGTTGCTGACAACTCCTTGAGGCGCGCAGGAACAGCGCGCGCCGTCGACGACTTGGGCTTGGTCCGGACAGTTACCGGACGGCCGGACAGCGAGCTACCCATTGCTCACTGTCCGCAAGCCCGCGCCTACGGTGGCTGGAAATCGGGATCGGTATCCCGGCGGCGGCGGCGAGAGCGCCGTTGCCTGATGCGGTCGGCCTCCTCCTTAGCGAGCATTACTGCTTCGCAGAAGTCGGCGACCGCCTGCCACTCCTCCTCGCTCCGGACCATGGCCTCGACCAAGGCCCGGCGCGAGAGGTCTCCGCAGCCGATCACCCCCACGAGGGCACGGCGATGCTCCGCTCAAGCAGGGCACACCGCGATTGTGTGCTCCACCGTGTCCTTCGGGCGTTCCGCACAGTGGCGACACCCGGGCGTCACTTCCGCTTTGATTCGGAACAAGAACCTCCCGAACTTGCCATTTCCGGTGAGGACCTGTGTCATGCGGAAGGTAAGGACGCCGTGAGGTCTTTCCAGCCATGCCTCAAAGAGTGGACTTATCGCCATAATTGTGGCGTGCCCATGACGGGGTTGCGATAGTCGCTGACGCCATTCCACCATGAGATCCCGCCGGAGCTCTGTCCGCCATGCCGCGACCTGTCACGGCAGAGGACTTTCACCCCGGCGTTGCATCTCCACGCGCATGTCGTGCATGTGTGCAAGGACTGTTGCCTCTAGATCCCAATGCAATCCGGGTGCCCGACTACCTCTGTCGAGTGGTCGAAGCCTACCTATCGGATAGCTATATAGTCTACCCCAGTCACCAGGGAGACTGGAAATGGCGAGAGATGTTGTGTGATGTTCCGCAGGGATCGGTACTAGGACCATCTTGTGGAACATCGGGTACGACTACGTGCTGCGCGGTGACCTCCCTCACGGGGTTAGCGTGGTCTGCTACGCAGACGACACGCTGGTTCTAGCGCAGAGAGAGTTGTAGCAGGCAACGGCCGATCTAGCGACACGCGGGGTTGCGATAGTAGTTGACAGGATCCAGCAGTTGGGACCCGAGGTGGCGCTGCACAAGTCCGAAGCTATGTGTTTCCACAATTACTGGTAGGAGGAGTTCACATCGGCAACATAGTATTACTTATCTGCGTCAAGTTAATAATAAACAAAAAATCTTTATAAATCCATTTCAAGACACTCATACTCAAGATTTTTTTTTTCTTTCTCACAAAACATACAACTCATGACCCCAGTAAGCTCCGACCCTGGTGGGCCCTCATTGTTTTGATGATATCTCCTTGAGGCGCGCATGGAACCTGATGGCCGAATGGCGAACTACCTACCCATTGCTCGCCGTACGCAAGCCCACACCGACGATGGCAGGAAGTCATGGTCAGGGTTCTGGCCAGTTTGAAGGGCTGTAGTCTTATTGTGAAATAGCTGGTCTCAGTTTTAGGGTTCAGTACAAAAAAGGGACCGTATACTAAGACTTTGCTGACCGTCCATCCATACTTAAATCCATCTGTCTGTTTGTCCATCCGTTTGACAGCGGCTCATAAACCATAAGAGGCAGAGAGTTGACATTTTCAAAGAATATAATAAAATGGAATGGAATACAATAGGATGCAATGGAATGGAATGGAATGAAAAGGAATGGAATAGAACAGACTAGAACAGAATAAAACAGACTAGAACAGAATAGCACAGAATAGAAGAGAATAGAACAGAATAGAACAGAATAGAACAGAATAGAATAGAATACATTAGAATAGAATACAATAGAATAGAATAGATAGATTAGAATAAATTTTATTGTACACCAAAATAGTAAGAATAGAATATGAATTTCTTTTGCCGCTACAGCAACAAATAATCAAATTACGGTTTATAAAAAAATCATAAAATAGTACAGCTGAAGTACTAAATCTAAGCGATGTTGCATAAAATGCAAGATTTCTCAACCGATCTCGTGGCGTGAAGAGCTTTTGCTTATAAAAATAAAATAAATGAGCTCAACTGGCTCTAGATACGCCTTAAAGAGCTATTGTGTCTAGCGAGATTTAATGCCTACCTAGGTAAAATGAAATACAGTTTTGTAAGTTGTAGTGGAAAAGGATAAAAATTAAATATTACTGAGATAATGACACTATTATAAATTACATGGATAGTTAGTTAGTCCGTTGCTCAGTCGATTGCCTATCAGTTTTCTACCGGTTGCATTTCGGGGAGTTTGCGTCAGAACTGCATAGCCTAATCCCACCTTTCCTGTTCCACCATTGGACCACCAGGTGTACGGCAATGTGCCACCGGTACATTGTGGACATCCCCTCTATACGCACAAAACTTTTTGGGAACACATTCATTCTGCGTACAGCTAAGGAGACCAATCCGCAATGGGCCCGCGTGGTGATGGCCCATTTCCTCTCATAGAGAGGAGACCGGAGTCCCAGCAGTGGGAAAATTAAAAGGCTCATTTTGCTTATGCTTATGCTACAGGTAAGGAGTGGAATTATCTTTAAGTCAAGAGTGAAAAGGTTACTTCTAGGTAAGCGTGCTCCATCGTCGACCGCATCGTCGCTTTCCATCAGGTGTGATAGCGGTTTAGCGCAAACCTATCAAAAATAAAAAAAAAGACGTGTGGCACTCGGGAACTGCCGCGGTAAAGCTATTGCATAGCATTTTTTATCAACTTATGCAATAGACCTTGCCAACAGCTGCTTAACCCCACCCATCCAAAACCAGACCTCGCCAACAGCTGCTTAACCCCACCCATCTAAAACTAGACCTCGCCAACAGCTGCTTAACCCCACCCATCCAAAACTAAACCTCGCCAACAGCTGCTTAACCCCACCCATCCAAAACCAGACCTCGCTAACAGCTGCTTAACCCCACCCATCCAAAATGAGACCTTGCCAACAGCTGCTTAACCTCTTCCATCCAAAACCAGACCTCGCCAACAGCTGCTTAACCTCTTCCATCAAAAACCAGACCTCGCTAACAGCTACTTAACCCCACCCATCCAAAACGCCGACAGCTGCTTTCACTCATTTGTTTTCTTATCGGTCACCACGCTCAAAAAACAAATGAGTGGGGGTGTTAGGTTATTTTCGTTACGGAATTTCTGGATTCGGTCTCCACGCTCAAGGCCCGCGATAGAAGCTATGCAATAGCTTAAAAAGTAAGTATATTATGTCTCACATTTGGGCGAAGGCCTCTCTCTCTCTTTTCCACACGTCTGTCCTCAACCATCGTGGGCCAGTCGCTTACATATTTACATAGGCAGCCTGAAAAAGTTGTAAGTTTTAAAATCTGCATTGATATTGTTTCTTTCACTACAGAAAATTAAAAACACTGGCCTGTTGGTCTTAGAGCAATAGTGGCCGAGCGGTAACGGCCCATCCAGTTGTAGGTCGCGGGTTCAAACCCAGCCAGGCGCATTACTTTGTGTAGTTTATTTCATCACCATTGCTCTCAAAACGGTGAAGGAAAACATCGTGAGGAAACCGGCATGTCCTAGAACTAAAAATCCGAAGACATTGTGACATTCACCAGCCCGCACTTGGTCCGCGTGGTGGATTACGTCCTCTCCTAGAGAGGAGGCCTGAGTCTCAGCAGTAGGAACATTAAAAGGCTAATTGCTATGCTTATGCTTATGCTGTTGGTCTAGTGATTAGTGGTCTTGACTACTGTGCAGGAGGTCGTGGGTTCGATTTCCACACCAGAATAATGTTTGGTTATTTATTAAAAATAAGGTATTATATTTAACGCTATTACTGTTTTCCTTACATGAATCATATCTCACACTACATTCATCGAGTAACTTCTTGATGTAAAATACGCAATCTTATTCATGTCATATACCTATGTGTGTGTGTTAAATGCTCTAACGTGCCCCATACATAAGTTGCGGCATCGCACATTAGTCACACTTAATTGTTATAAACAAATTTACTCAGTAAATCATTAACTAAACGGTGCATTCAGATTGCTTGTACTGCAACTTGCGACTTCATTATTGTCAAACTTTGGATAACTGTTGCCACGCAAATGGTTTCTAAAACACTCGAAAATGAGCTCTATATTTATAAAGTTAAAGTTCAAAGAGATGTCAAGGATATCTTTGCAAAGCACGCTTCCAGAAATTTACAAGAGACTGTTGTATCGAAGATTTTGTCATTCAATTACAAATCATATTCAGTCGTAATAAGGTTTTTAATTAAAAAGCAAGCTACGATTGCATAGAAGTCTGACAATGCACGTATTTAGGAGTAGTGATAAGGGAAGTAGAAGTCAGAAGAATTTATTTTTATTAAATTGTCTTTTTATATTTTCCAATTTCCATACTTTACTTGGTATTAAGGAAAAACGGGTTACATAAGATTCTTATCGGTTTGAATTTATGAATATACAACGTCGAAAGTGTGGTTTTGTTGTTGCAAGCAGATTTTGCGGAGTTAATAACTGGTTAACACAATGCGTAAATTCCCCTTTTTAAAATGAATACTAAAATTACTGGAATATTGTATTTTGGGCTGGTGATGATTATAGCGCGTATTTTGTACACTTGTACGCGTGTAGTACAAATGTATTGTGTCATTCGATCCATCCCAGCTCTTCATGGAAGGCCAGCAGCGCGTTACTTTTCCTGACCATTTTGAAGAGGGTATCTAGGTTACCGAAGTACTTTTCCCTGTGTCCAACGACCATTGGGCAGCTTAAAAGCAGATAAGCTGCTGTCTCGTTCGGCTCCATGCAGGCTCGGCAAAGTGGGCTGTCTGTAACTCCTATGACAAACAGGTGCTTATTTCAGGTCCCGTGGCCAGTTGTAACGGCCATCACTTTGTACCACTGAGGTTTATTCCGTCGTAGGGCGTTTAGTGAAGCCGTCATCAATGAAGCCAAGTGCCTCCTTGGCCTGCCTGCAATCACTACGGTCTACCCTTGGTTTGTGGTGTAGATCTCTCGTGCGTTTGCTTACTAGGATGCGTAGGTATCCGAAGGGGAGCAGCACAATGGGTTCAGGCCCTATCGCTGCCACACTCGAACACCTTCTGGCAAGTTTATCCACTTCATCATTGCCTTGAGAATAACTTTTTTTTTTTTTTTGTAATTACTGTAGTACAATATTTTTGTTTCAATTTTTGGACTATCTAAAGAAACACAATACTGCGCTCAAAAACTAAAGTAAGTCTGACAGTAGTAGCTAACCCAGTACTGGGATGATCTCGCTGGTCACCTGTGGGTTAATGGAATAACTTATTGGGTTTCATGGAATGCTTGGCAATATCGCGGCAGACCAAGACAGGTGGATGGACGGTATAGAGGAACTAGCCAGTCCATGCAACTGTTCTACCATTACATTGCAGAGAAGCGACGTGAGTTGAAAGAGATAAAGAGGTCTTTGCCCAGCAGCATAGATATAGGCTATAACAGGCTTCTTCTTCTTCTTAATCGGGCACTCTTGTCACAGTAGTCGAGGCTGTCGTGGCCTCGTCGTTTGCCTCGGCTGCGGCATATTGAACGATTTCTCTCCATTTCTGGCGGTTGTTGGCTTTACGCGCACACTGTACAGCGGTCGACTGTGTAGCTATAACTGGCTAGTTTGATTTAAATAGAGGAAATAGGATAATTATACAAAATTATAAGGGCTATTTCATGAAAAAACCATTCAATAGCAAATCAATAAAAAAAAATTATATAAAATCAGCCTTAAAAATTTTAGTTAAGTAACTCTTATTTTTAGTTCCCTTTCTCACCTGGTACCTTCCAAGATTCTCCAAGAGGGAGCTCCACAAGCAGACAGGTATTCAAAGCACCGGGCTTGCGGACGGCGAGCTATGGGTAGCTCGCTGTCCGACCGTCCGGCAACTGGCCGGACTGAGGCCAAGTCGTCGATGGCACGCACTGTTCCCGCGCGCCTCAAGCAGTTGTCAGCAACAACAGGGGCCCAGCTGGGTCAAAGCCTACTGGGGCCTGGGTTAGTTTCAAAAGATAGCTCGAGCCCCGGTATGAAGGTTCGAAGGAACGGGGTGAGCTTTTAGTTAGTAAGAGTCTGACACTATCTCCAGCTCCGCCCAAGAGCGGGGGTTGTCATTGGATGATTTTCCCATCATAAAAAAGGTATTCAAAGCACATGAGACACTATTGCCAGCCTGAGGTTTCATCCAAGTCAAAATAAGTTACGTCATATCGCTCTGGGATCTTAGTTTATCAGGTTTTATGCGATAAATTTTGTAACCTTTGCAGTCACATCAACGATTTGCCCTTTATAACACGGTGTAGTGTCTCGAATTTGATCTGTCTAATATAACCTTTAATAAGATAAATAATTGCAAACTATTTAGTTTAACGTTATTCTCGTAACCATAATTTCTTGGAACTAGACTTGTTCTGCGAACTGTTCAAATATTAGAACATAGTTACTAAAGTAATCTCTTAAGTCGTCTGATTAAGATGTTCATTAAAATTTAAAGCAGCAATTCACACTTTGTTTTATTTCAGATAAATTACTATCGTTAGTTATTATATCCATTTATATTAGATATATTATATTATAGCTAGCCTGTATTGTCTCACTGCTGGGCAAATGCGTGGCTGCATTCTTTCCATTGACCAAAGTTCCTTGTTTTCTCATTCCAATTTTTAAGAAAGCCATCCAGGTCCCCACCCCTATCTCCTTCTATATTATATATACCTATAATTACAAATATTCATCATCATCATCATCATTTCAGCCGAAAGACGTCCACTGCTAGACATAGGCCTCCTCCAAGTGTCGCCACAATGAACGATCCTGTGCGTCTCGCATCCATCGGATTTCCGCAATCCTTACCAGGTCATCGGTCCACCTTGTGGGAGCCTTTCCAACGCTACGTCTTCCGGTACAAATATCCATATCACAATATTAATAGATATGTAAGGACAGTGTCCGTCAATATTAGAAAAAAAAGAGAAAAAAGTACTAAAAAGTAAGAAATCGTGAAATCAAAATAATTAATAATTACAACTATCAATAAATGAGATATTAACAAAAACTAATGAGTTTAAGATGGTTAAGAACTAATTAATACAAAAAAATATTGCAAAAGCAACGTGTTGATTAAGATATACTTTAAATCCAAGGAGTATATTTCTTTGACATTATTTTCTACCTTCACTATGGCAAAGCTGCCAGCAGAAGCCAGTAGGTATAAAAGCAAAATTTGTAATTGGTTACTTACCCACTCATTATATTGAACGGTTTTAGATGAAACTTGGCACAAAGGTAGTTTATCATTATCAACATCATCATCACTTCAGCCGATAGACGTCTACTGCTAGTTCCCAAGTAAAGAACCTTTCGCCCATCTGTTTTGCGAGCAATATGTCCCGCCTAATGCCAAAACGAACGGCTCTCTGCATCTCGCATCCATCGGATTCCCGCGACCCACACACATGGGTAGATATCTTGAAAAATCTACCCATGTGTGTGGTATATTAAAAAAACCATACAGTAAAGACACTCTGTTTGTAAGAGTAAATCCATTTCCTTACAAGATACACAATGTAGCCAAAACATTGGAAGCTAGCTTCGACAACTGGCTCACATATACAATTGCCGGTTTGTGAATAGAGGTACCACACCGCAAAGCAACGGTCTCGAGAAAGCATTCAACAGACGTTGGTATACTTCCGGAAATTCTCTTAGGTCTGCAGGGATTTTCGAGTGAATAGATGCGCTCTAGGCTGTGTATTATTGGATGAAATTGATATATTTCACAAAGCTTTTTATTTAACATTCAATGTTTGTTTAAGGATATCTTGTTAATCGGAAATGTAAAAGTTACCCTGGACTGATTAATCATCATCATCATCGTCATAATTTCAGTCGAAAGACATCTACATATGGACATACCTAGGCCTCATCCAAGTGTCGCGTCAACGAACGGTCCTGTGCGTCTCGCCTTCATTGCATTTCCACGACTCTCACCTGGTTATCGGTCTACCTTCCAATGCTGCGTCTTCCGGTGTACGGTCAACTTTCTAGACCTTTTCCACCATCTGTTTTGCTACCAGTGTGCCCCGTCCACTGCCACTTAAGTTTTGAGATTGTTCAGGTTGTGACGGCAACCTTAGTTCTACTGCGGATATCTTCATTCCTAATGCGATCACGCATCACACAAACCCTTTTTATTGTCTTTAAGGAGACTTTACTACTTCTGATAAGGCCCGTGTAACTTATTGAGCTGAAATTTATTTGGCGTAGGGTGGTGTGGTGGTCGGCGGTGTTCTCCCACACACGTGAGAGAACATCTTCACACCCCAGCCGCAGCGACCCTGACTCCCAGCCATGGTAGGCGCAGGCTTGCGGACAGTTGGGCTTGGAGCAGTGCGTAACTTTGCAGTCCAGTAACCATCCGGACTAAGTAAGCCTGAGGTGTTGATGGCTCTTAGTGTTCACTTTAAAGAGAAGTCAGCAAAATTGCAGGGACCTAGCGAGACTCGTGTCCGCCAGTGCCGCGGAGATTTTCTGAAAAGAAAAAGTGCAGGCCTAGAATTTATAAAGCAACTGAAGAATACATGTGTTTATTTTAGTCCGTTAATATTTTACCGGTTTTGAGCCACCTCTTTCCATTTCCCAAGGAAGACATCCAAGTCGAAAGTAGAAGTAAATAAGTCGTCCCACCATCTCCTTCTTGGTCTGCCGCGGCCCCGTCGTGCGATGATAGGAAAAAGTGGAGGGAGGCCTTTGCCCAGCAGTGGGACAGTATGGGCTAGATGTAATAATAATAATATTTTACCCATCCTTTTGCTCTAAGGGCTCAAACACGTAGATAATCACGTCACGACAACGCAACGTGCCACGTGGAACGACGTCGTATTGACGGTGGCGAATTTGAAGAGTTGCCGCAGCTAATTTCGAGAAATGGACTACACTAGACGTGTACTCCTCCTATCGGCGGCGGAGACCTCTCGCGCCGGGCCTTGGTTGAGGCCATGGTCAGGAGCGAGGAGGAGTGGCAGGCGGTCGCCGACTTCTGCGAAGCAGTAATGCTCGCAAAGGAGGAGGCCGAACGCATCAGGCAACGGCGTTATCGCCGCCGCCGCCGCCGCCGGGATTCTGATCCCGATTTCCGGCCACCGTAGGCGCGGGCTTGCGGACAGTGAGCAATGGGTAGCTCACTGTCCGGCCGTCCGGTAACTGTCCGGACCAAGCCCAAGTCGTCGACGGCGCGCACTGTTCCCGCGCGCCTCAAGGAGTTGTCAGCAACAGCAGGGACCCAGCCGGGTCGAAGCCTACTGGGGCCAGGGTTATCCGAAAGGGCGCTCGAGCCCTGGTATGAAGGCTAGAAGGAACGGGGTTAGTCTTTTAGTCAGTAAGAGTCTGACACTATCTCCCGCTCCGCCCAAGAGCGGGGGATGTCAATGCATGATTTTTTTCATGATGAAAAAAAAGACTTGTACTCCTCCTGCTAATATTAAGAAGACGAAAGAAGAAATAGATATAAAAAAAATACTGGATTCATCCATATCTTTCCGTAACGTGGCACGTTGCGTTGTCGTAACGTTTTATGTGTTTGAGTCCTAAACTAGAGTGGAAAAAATTATTGGAAAACTTCCCACGTAAAAAAAGAAAACACGTGAATAGCCAAGGCTATTTATTATCACTGAAAATATCCATGAGGAAAACCATTAATTGTTGTCTTTTTATCCAGCTTGAGGGCATTTTTATATATTATTTTTATCTAGCTTCGGATATTATCTGCGGCTTTGATTCACCGTTAAATTAAAAAATAAGTTTAATCAACAAAAAATCTTCCTGCTTCTAATCTCATCTTTTAGGAATTTTCCTTGCGAAGCCACCTTTGGCGAACCATTTTCGTAAACAAAACAGGTAATCAAACACCCATAATTAAATCAAAGCACCGACTTCAATTTTCTGAACAAAATAACTTTCGCAGCTAGTAAACCATCATCGATATAAAAGGTGTAAGGGACAGCCCTCCACAAACTTTAAGGGCTTGCTCAGTAGACGAAACTGAACAACCTTCCACAATTTTTTTTTTTCAGGAAACGTAAAAAAAAATCAGCCTCACCATACAAAATGATAAACTTGATTGGACAATTTGTATGGCGAGGCCGATTTCTTTTTTCGTTTCATAAAAAAAAAAATTGTGAAAGGTTGTTCAGTTTCGTCTACTGAGTAAGTCCTCAAAGTTTGTGGAGGGCTGTCCCTTACACCTTGTATATATACAAAATTCCCAAGTCGGTTGACTTTTTAGACAGACTATAACAGTATATTACATTCTGACTGGCCTATTGGTCTAGTGGTTGGTGGCCCTGACTGCTATGCCGGAGGTCGTGGGTTCGATTCCCACCTAGGACAAACGTTTGTGTGATAAGCATGATCTTTTGTTCTGTGTATGGGCGTAATTTATCTGTAATATGAATGTATTTAGAAATATAAAAGTATGTTTATCAGTTGTCTACTTGTCTAGTACTCATAACACAAGCCCTGCTTAGCTTGAGACTAAGAGCCTATTCATTCTAGCCTTTCCTTACACTTGAAAGTTATCACAAATGGTAAAGTAAGTAAATAATAAAGGTTGCCATTTTCAGAGTTCCGTAGCCAAATGGCAAAAAACAGAACCCTTATGGAGTTGTCATGTCTGTCTGTCCGTCCGTATGTCACAGCCACTTTTTTCCGAAAATATAAGAACTATACTGTTGAAACTTGTTAAGTAGATGTATTCTGTAAACCGCATTAAGATTTTTACACACGTGTGGGGTATCTATGGATAGGTCTCCAAAAATGATATTGAGGTTTCTAACATCATTTTTTTCTAAATTTAATAGTTTGCGCGAGAGACACTTCCAAAGTGGTAAAATGTGTAACTTCTAAAATAAGAAAATGATAAAACTAAAAAAAATATATGATGTACATTACTATACAAACTGCCAACGAAAATTGGTTTGAACGAAATCTAGTAAGTAGTTTTTTTTATATGTCATAAATCTATTAAAAATACACTATTATTAAAACATCGATCAAAGTTACAACGAACTACGAGAACTTTTATATTATGTTACTTGCTGCTATGGAACCCTTCATGGGCGAGTCCGACTCGCACTTGGCCGGTTTTTTGTTTTAAGAACTACCACTAATAGAACAATTTAGAAGATTTTAAAGATTGTATTTAGGATTGTTATTTAAACTTGAAACATGATACCAAATCTAATCAAAATGATAATAAAGACTATCATTATTAGTTTTTCAAAAGTAACCTCAACATACGTCTGAAGTTTTTTTTATGAAAAACTTCTCGCGAACGAAGTCACAGGCAAAATGTTAGCCATAAACAAAAGAATATCATTTTAAGGATGTAAAATTCTAAAATTATGAAAATGAAAATCCGATATTAGCGCACACGACTAATTAATAAATTATAGGGGATCAAACGAAACGCTAAAACTCGAGCGAGCGGAAAAAGGGTAATTTGAAACAAACGCGTTAGGCTGTCAACACACACACGACATATCGGTCTTGCTCGCGATTTCATACGTGATTTCCTTAGGATTTGCAAGTCTGATGCATACTTTTATCCTGGGTAGTTAAATTGAGTGGAGCTAATACATGATGTGAAGAGATTTGTGTAGTCTGTGGGGACGAGGATAATTCTGTTATTGGCTTTAACAATTTTTATTGAAGGGAAAAGTTTGAAAGTGACGCCAGTGACTGAAAACTGTCTTGGTATGTTCATGTGAAGAGGATGGATGAAACGCATGTTACTTACAAACTTCTGAGTATACTATACATGTAGATGGATGAAGAGGGAGCGGGGCCAAAGAAAAGATAGATGTATTGTGTGAGGAGTGATAATGAAAGAAAAAGGAGTTAGTGATAGCGTGATGGGTGATAGGACAGAATGAAAGAAAAAACTGGCCAAGTGTGAGTCGGACTCGCCCATGGAGGGTTCCGTAGCAGCAAGTAATATAATATAAAAGTTCTTGTAGTTCGTTGTAACTTCGATCGATGATTTAATAATATAGTATTTTTTTAGATCTAAGACGTATTAAAAAATAACTATTTATACAAGGTGCAGTTTTAAAACTGCACAATATTTCAGGAGGTTGTAATAAAACTCATAAATAATCATGTAAAAATACGAAACCTAGTCAATAATCAGTAATACTTGATATTTAATTTTTTAATTACACTAAACTAAATCGATTGATCGATGGCCGCGGGGGCGTGGCTAGGGTGTGGCGTGCGGGATGATGATTGGATGATACATTATTTATGAAACTATCGTTGCGAGTTAGTGTGTGTGAAAACGCCCTTTATTGTTCCGTGTTTGTGTGTGTGAAAAAAAGCGCGGTTATAAAAAAAAAAAATTACCTACTTATTTTATTATTGATTCGGGTCGAGAATCACTAACATAATTACCTCCTGAAATATTTTGCAGCTTCAAAACGACACCTTGTATAGATCTCGTTCAAACCAATTTTCATTGGTAGTTTGCATGGTAATGTACATCATATTTTTTTTTTTAGTTTTATCATTCTCTTATTTTAGAAGTTACAGGGGGGGGACACACATTTTACCACTTTGGAAGTGTCTCTCGCGTAAAAAATTCAAGTTAGAAAAAAAATGATACTAGAAACCTCAATATCATTTTTGAGGATCTATCTATAGATAACCCACACGTATGGGTGTGACGAAAAAAAAATTTTTGAGTTTCAGTTCTAAGTATGCCTCACCCCCAAAATTTATTGCTTTTTTTTATTTTTGTGTGAAAATCTTAAAGCGGTTCACAGAATACATCTACTTGCAGGGTGTAATTTATCTAAATATGCATGTACTAGCTTTGATTTGTTATACAAATACATACTCAGTTAACCAGAGAGATGGCTCTAAAATAACCAAGTTGTAGAGTATACTTCACTCATTATATAGGTTAGTTTATTTTATCGTTTTGTAAATGTTATGAATTGAATCTTATATTATGAACTTGATCGCCTTCTTTTGCGAATCACTAATGCTAGCAAAAGAGAAGGCCGCACGAGGGAGCGACCCTCACGCCCCAACCGCCAGGATCCCGATCCCGATTTCTGATCACCGTAGGCGCGGTCTTGCGGACGGTGAGCAATGGATAACTACCGTTACTCTAAATATGTTTATGATAGTTTACTTGTTTATTACTCTTTTTATTAATGAAAATGACATTATAATCCGTTGCGTAGTGAAGCATTTAGCGGATAAACGCAGTAAGCAATTTTGTTTTACTTTAACTCTTTTATCAAATTACTGTAACTCTTTTTATTTCTACACACTATTGTCTACATTGCTCTTAATCTCTCTTTTCAAAAGTTTGCTAGAAGAAATTACTTTTAAAATAAGCAGCACTTTTGTACACATTTTTATAATGATCTATCTTTTACGAGTGCAGTGGTGGTCAAGTGGTAACGGCCTCGACTTACGAGTTACGGGAGTGACGGGTTCAAACCCAGCCAGGCACATTTTTACAAGTGTTGTGTTTGTAATCAAATCTTGCAAATTAAATTTGATCCACCTTCTAATTACCGATTGAGCTAAAATTTTGCATGCAACATGCATGCAAAATTTTAGCTGCATGTAAATCAGATGACAATGCAAAATTATTGTGAAATGGAGCTGATCTGACGATGGAACCAGATGGTGTACACAGGAACTCAGTAGTTAAACTTCTCGTATGATTCGTCGTGAAGAGTATTTTGGTGCTAGATGAAAACCAGGCTCTGATGATAGAGCTGAAAGATGGCCATAGGAACATTGGTAATTAAATGACGCAACCAAATCGAGTTTGGGCTCTTGACGAGTATTTTGGTTCTAGGTGGGGACCCGGGTCAGATGATTGAGCTGGAAGATGTCCATAGGAACCCAATGATAAGCGCAATAAGATAACCCTATCGAGTTTGAACTTTTTAGAATGGTCTTGATAAGTATTAATTATAAAGGTCTACATAATAATATATCGCGCTATAAAAGCTTGCTATGAAAAAAATATATTTTCATTGAAAACTTGTTTTTACTATAGATGTGAAGATGAATTATAAAATAAATAAACAATTTATTATAATTATGCGTCTTCGACATTGAAGCATAAAGATGTAATATAATTAATTTGCTTATTCACCTGAGCTTTTTCAGCTGAGTTAAATCTGTGGCCCTAGTGAAAAGGGGTCTAAGTCCAAAAATGCAACTTTACAGGAGACGTAAAAAACACTCCGCGTGCTTCAAATTCGTGTTTGACCTCGTGTGTCATTCAAACCGCTACCAAATGAAATACATGTGATGATTTTTATGGGTAAACAATTTATGCTCTTTACTATTATTGAGTTATTTTTTGTGTAAAGTTAATAGTTTTTAAGATAGTGACTTATACCAATCACAAAATGAATTCCTTGAGGGTATAAAATAAGTTATACCCCTTCTCCCATAAATGAAATGTTGATTCACACTAGTGAAAAGGGATACGCATTTGGAATGAATTTTATGATAACCAAGTAATGCAAAAAAATATTTAATAGTTTGCTATATAAAAAACCTGTATTTTGTTGTGTACTTTTATTCACTGTTAAAAAAATTAGAAAAATCTTAAAAATAAAATACTTGACCCCTTTTTCACAAACATTTTTTACGTGGCATATGATATATTTAGACTATTACGAACTATTTTGTGTAACTTTATATCCATTATTTATATTTTTTTTAAAATCACAATAAAAGTTTATTAAAAGAAAAAAAAAGTAAGTACAGTGACTTGCTGTAATTTGAAAATAGAAAAATTATTTTAAGAAAAACTTGTATCTTAACCTTTTGAATGTCTTAAGTTACACAGTTCGACATAGGCAATTGTCTTTCTATTGTGTCTCTAATTACGGCATTCGATGAGTTAATTTGCAGAAAAAAACACAAATTGAATAGAAAAATAAAGCAAGACTATTTTCCTTATTGAAGTTTCTGATTGTAATTATAAATAAAATTCAAAACTTTTTAACAAAAAAAAAAAACATTCTAACAAACAAAAAATATTAGAAAATCTTATTCTAAATCATTTTCGCTATCATTTAAAAGAGAATATTGATCTTTAATAATCATTATTTGTTAATAAATTGGTATAAAAGGATCTGACGCTGGGGTTTATTAATGGAAGAAGATAAAGTAAGTCTTGTTTTTTTTCATTAGAAATTGCAATCAGCCCATCGTATGACTTGGGTATACATTCGGTTTCAAAAACACATGGGAGCGGTGATTTTCCTCGTTTTCTCTGCACATTAACTACATTCCATTCATCTACGCCGTGCATCTTGAAATGAAATTGAGGAAACTCTTCTTTCTGATAAGTTAAACTTCTTCTTATTTTCATTTTTTTTTTCTGTTGCAGACTTTTAATTTTCTTTACTACAACAGTTTTTTCCTTATTTGTCTGGTAACTTTTTCCTAAATTTCTTTTCTTTTTTCTAATTTCTTTATCTTCTCTTCTTTCTTTAATACTTTTCCTAGGCTTTCGTTTCCGACCCTGTGTAACACCTTCTTTATCCCAAAATGATGTATTATTCCTCACGTCGGAATCTGATTGAGGGATGATAACATTACGTCGACGTCTTGTTTGCCTATTTACAACTGAACAATCCGAATCCACTTGTTTCGGATGTATTTGGTATGAATCGTCGTCGCTTTCAGCAGGATAATCGACATTAGGGTATGGTAGCTCATCCACCAACACAGAAACAATATCAAGACACATGATATAAGTTTCGTCGGAATCAGTTAATAAATCGTCATCTTTGTCGTGCCCCGGCCTGGGGTAAAAGTTAAAGGAAAAACCAGGCTTTGGAGAATATAGTTTGGAACGAATCGAGAAATATTTTTGAAACAGGAAATTTTGGAGAATAATCAGTAGAACATTCTGGCCTTGGAGAATAATCCTTAGAATATCCTGGTTTTGGAGAATAATTCTTGGAAAAGGGCCTTTGGAGAATAATTCTCAGAACAAATAGGTATAGATTCTTCAATTAGGCAATACGAGTCATCCATTATTTCCAGTTCTTTATGAACAAGATCAATCCGAGAGGTCGAATTAACCGAATAATTCGACCTCTACCAGCCATTATAAAAAGGAAATAGTACTTTTAAGTAATTTTTAACCAAATGAAATAGTTGCGCCAATAACTGACAACTGTACCTAATCCTATGGAACAGTAAGTAACAAACTTTATAAACTTTTAAAAATATTACTCGACTAAAATCAATTTATTAGACATCTAATTAGTTTTATAATATAGGATACGTATTTTCAAACTAAAACAAACGTCAATTAAATCAATAAATGCATGAGAGTTAGGTACGTTCCGTAACGCACATAATGTTCATAGTTATTTGGTGTAAAAAGGTACAATTAGACTAAAACCTAAAAAAGTATACGTTAACTTTGTAATAAGTTCCAAAAATATGTGTAAAAGGATCTAACTTACTCGCGTAATAATCGATATTATTCTGCAACGCGTCAACACAGCCTCCTCCCTGTACAATGCGCTCTCCACCACCCCGCACCATTCCCCTCATTGACGAATTATATCCTTTAACACGTAAAATGAAAACAATCGTAGGATAAAACTAAAATTGTATCAAATTACACTTATTAATTTCATAATAGCATATGTGAATACTGATCTAAACAGAGTTATTTTTGATTTTTTCCCTTTATTTTAGTGAAAACGGGTATAAGTCTAGTTATATCATTACTAACTAAACCATTTTTAGGGATCAAGTGTTGTTGTATTGATATACACCAAACAAATTAAAATGTGGAAGATTTATGTTAATTTAGATTAAAACACAAGAAACAAAATTTTTATTTTTCCGTTTAAAAGGATACAAATGCACTTAAAATCAACTTCTGTAGTTTTTTTGGTGTCAGTTGAATCCTTTTACACAAAGTAACTTCCTTATTTTTATAGATAGCTTAGATCCGTTTTCACCAAGCGATAGAGCATTTTTTTCTGATCATTTCGGTATACTTAACTCATTTTCGACAAAATCGGACTTATACCCCTTTTCACTAGGGCCACAGAAATAAGCTGAGCAGATAGCTCCTTCTAGTTTTATTTATATTGTTTTTTGTAAAGAAAAAAGTGAGATACTTAATTACTTTTTAATTTAAAATGTCATTAGGATAACGATTTTTTATACTTTGAAATAAAAAGGTAAAGATTTTTTTTTATTAGAAGAACGCCGCCGAAATATTCCGCAGAACTGGAGGATCTAAAATTGTGTGAGTAACGGTCTCGAAGAAAATTTGCGCACGAGTAAACGATGTCCTGTACCCCTAGCCAAGTTGCTAATCTGCATCGTTAATGCTAGCAGAAAGCTTCAAATGTACGGGAATGACGTCATCTCGATGCGAGGATAAACAAATAAACAAACAAACAAACAAAATCTCAACGCTCAGTCACGTGGTCAGAACAAAAGAATTGGCGGCGCGGCAAACTCGAAGCGTTCGGCGCAAGCGAAATGGTTGTAACTTGGCTAGGGGGGCTAGATTACACATAGAATATTTTTTCTCTACATGAAAATTAAAATAACTCCGTCTGTCTGTTACGTTTTCAGGATTAAACTATTGATTTTTATGGGTACGGAGTCCAGGTGAACCGATGACATGGTGAGGGTCGTAGGAATCCGATGGATGCGAGACGCACTGGACCGTTTATTATGGCGACACTTAGGGGAGGTCTATGTCCAACAGTTGACGTCTTTCGGCTGAAATGATGATGATGATGATGGTATGGAGCTTAAATCCTAAAGATGGATATGTGGAATTTTTTATCTGGATTCATCTTCAACTCCGCGTCTGCAATAACCGATATTTTTATGCAAACGGAGTTGTGGCCCAAAGTTTCTTGTACATAAAATTTAATTATTTTTGACTGGCCTGGTTGGTCTAGTGGTTAGTGACCCTGACCGCTGTGCCGGACGCCGTGGGTTCAATTCCCACCCAGGGCAAATGTTTGTGTGATAAGCATGATCATTTGTTTTGTGTCGGGGTGTGATTTATCTATGTTATGTATGTATTTAGGAATATATTCGTATGTTTATCAGTTTTCTAGTACTCATAACACAAGCTCTGCTTAGGTTGGGACTAAATGGCGTGTGTGATAGTTGTAGTATATTATTATTATTATTAAATTCGTTCAGCTGTTTGAGCGTGACAGAGTAAAGGTTTTTTATTATTATTGATAAGCTCGCGTTTGACCACATCTCACCTGATGGTAAGCGATGATGTGACCGGCAATGGAACACGCTTCCCTAGAACCTATTAGGTAGAACTAAATTGGGCATACGTGGGGTACGTACGCTGATCTGGGTGCGTCTGTCTCCATACAATTTATATGGCAACTAGACTTGTCTTGTAGAGATACAGAAAGCCGCGTACAAACATCACGAGGCGTGCGTTGGGCTGTGTGGACGTGTGCGCTTACAGTGAGCATTCGCGTCATACGATCGTTGCGAACGCCGCCTCAGTACGAGCCGTGCGCTCTATGTGGACGGACAGGTGTTGTTTGCGTTTTCTACTGACGAACAGTGCGCGGTGGTGCGTGTGCTCAGCTTGAGCATGTGTCGTTCGGGACGCACGCATAAATGTACCGTCGTATGCCTCAGGTTGATGCGTGACGAACCATTCGCGACGCACGCCTCGCGATCTCTGTAAGCGGCTTTAGATCCACACCAAGCGACGTCACGCGACGCGACTCTATCTACAAATAAGGCGTGGCCCACATGTGCATGGTTAGTAATGTAGTTACTTACTACCCACTTAACTCACACATACGTACGTTTTACATAATATTAGTGTACAAGCTAGTAAGTGTTATAACAGTACTAAAAAAGATATTTATAGATATACATCTAGACTTTGTGCATCTATACATATCTATACATCTACCCCATTAAATTTTGATCGTTTTATTCCCGTGGAGGATCGATCCGGTACATGAAACACTATCGATTTGTAAACATAAAATTAAAAAAATAAATTTTCCTTTTTTTTAAAACTCGTAGTAATTTACGCATGTACGAAACTAATTTCTTTGAGAAAATGTCAGCTGAGCGAGTTCAATGACCTGAGGTAGTAGTCGGTATTGCGCACTAATTACCTACAGGCAATTGAACTCGCAGGTCTGCTGGAAGAAATTTCGTTAGAAATAAGCAGGTCCTTTGTATTCTTTTATTCTTATTTGTTCTTTTCGATTTTAAGTGTTAGTGTGTACATAAATAAATAAAGAATATTAGAATTTATTCAAAGCAATTTACAAAATTCGTATTTTACGATCATCATTACAAACTCTGCCGACCCAACAAAACTCATTATTGCTCTCATCCAAAAACTAATTTAAACAAAAATAAATATCGCTGAGACAAATCTCTCGTCTCCTAACAAAATACAATACTATTTTCACTACGAAAATCTAGGTGTAAACACTTTTCCAGATGTCTCGTGATTCAGCCTATACTCTGTCCAAAATAACATTAGAAAATGAAAACCTTTTATTACTGTCCGTTCAACCGATTTTGACTTTTATTACGTTGGTGGCATGACAAATGGCGGCTGCAGTAAATAGTTTGTATTGTAATTACTTTTTGCTTTTGATGCCTACCTACCTACGAAATACCTACCTACCTACCTACGAAATACAAGTTAAAATCGAATGACAACACAGTAAAAAAGGTTTCTTCTATCATTTCTATTCTTAACGCGAATAGGGTATAGTAATGCCGAAATCTCTCAAAGTCTCTAAAATATCTGGGAATTCCTTTGTTTTAATGGTTCTTTTAATAGGCTCGCTCGTTGGAAGTTTATCGCGCATTAATTATACTTGCCGAAGTCGGTTAGTGACGATTGTTTTATGTTTTTATACTGTTCTTGGATTACACATTGTTCTGACGGTACGACAGCAATATTTATTCTTTCCCATTCAGTAAAAAAGAAAAGTTTGGTAGAGTCCGTCTAATGAAAGCGTGGCCTGAGAAAAGGAGGTTACAACCAAAACTTTTGAATGTGGTATTATTGAAATAGTACTTAGGAGAAAAAAGTTTTGATACTAGAGTATTTTTTGTATTTATGCCAATTTTTAATTAAAAAGTCAACGCAGTATAATGTAACAAGATGTGTCTATGTGGAAGCTTTTTATTAGCAATTTTCCTTACCTATGTAAAAAATCAATTTAGTTATTAGAGTGTAAGCTTTCTTAAGTTTTACACAAAGAAATAATAAACAAATTAAACAATAACTTAAATAATTAAAAATAATATATACACTAAATGCCTAGCTAAATATGACGTCATAAAACTCCTCCGCATCGCTGTCGACTGGAAGTGTGCCCAAAAGGCTGGCGGCATTGCCACGTTGTATGGCAATGCTTATTCTCTGACCGAGGTAGAAGCCAGCCCTTGGGTCACGCGAAGCGTCAATTAAGCGTTTTGACAATTCTTTAAAGAGCATATGAGCAATCGGACCCCACGGCCCAAGAGTTTCAACCCCAAACGGCTCAAAAATAGAACTGCCGACGAGGCTGTTGTATTTCCGCCGCTTGAGGTTCTCTGCAGCCGTCTCGGCAGCACCAGCACAGCACGATGAGCTAGGAAGATGGGATGGCGCAAGAGTAAGTTTATGCCAATTGTATAATAGTTAATCCTAGTCAAAAACATGTGTGTAAACTTAATTATTTGGTGGGTGTATGGTAAAGGTCAATAACACACAAAATGTTAGTTATTATCCCAAATTATTTTATCTGATCTCTCAAATGTCGCTATATAATATTCAAATAATATTCTTTATTTACCATTTGGCCTTCTGGCAAGAATACCAAGTGCACAACACCGCGATAGTCAAATAAAATGATCAACATGATTTCAACTTCATCACGTCTCGCCAACACTAATAATGTGTTTCAAGATTGTTGGGTTGGAATCGATTCGTTTTAGCATAGAGAAAATTCAGATCTTTTGGGATTAGTCAAGTGGGAACATGTTTTATACTCCAATGATTGTTTCAAATGATACGGATCGACGCGTCAGACACAAAAAGTTCAACAGCTCTCAAACTTGAACTAGGATTTCAGTCACTATTTCCTTCACTTTCGCAATTTTAACTTCAGTTGAAGATTTTGATGCTCTATCAGACAAACTGAGGCAAATCTTTCATTACATCTCAACTGCTTTTGAACGCATTCTACCACTAACTAGCATGTGTTTTTGATTAAGTCGATTCACCAAAAGCCTTCTTTGTTCGATGTTTTTGTCCATTATGAAATTCGCAATATGTCAGATTTTCTAAAAATGTAAGAAAAAAAAAAATTATTATATCCTAAATATAACTATCTAATAATATTAGTCGACAAGGATCAAGACGAAAACGTCATACTAACTTAAAAATTCAGAAATCGTATGTAAACATTGTTGGTTTTCATTGAAAACACCTTCTTTCTCTTCTTGTTTTTGTTTGAACTTATTAACCATAGTGTGTAGCAGTTTTTGCACGTTACTGTTTATTGTTTTTCCCATAATTAAGCAATTATTCTTGAAAAATAAATATCTGTTTCCAAAACTGACAATTGCAACCATAGATTTTGACGTGATTTTTTTCGGCAAAACAATGTTGCCAATTTAATTTTTTTTAAAAACTCCAGGTTACGCTTTCAGTAGACGCACTCTAGCGACTCGCATACCACAAACTACAAAATAAAATACACTATTAACCACCTAAATTTAAAAAAAAATGCCGAGCAAGTGCGAGTCGGGCTTCCACACTGAGGGTTCCGTACAAACTTAGCTATGAAAACAGTTCAATTCCCGAAGTTACGAGATTTTCCCGAATCGCAAAAAAAGTTTTTTTTTATGATGTAACTACTTTACAGTTTTCAGTGTGTTTTCCTATACTCGACATACTCGTGCTATAAAACCTTGCTTCATGCCAAATTTCAGGATTCTAGATCAACGATAAGTACCATATGAATTTCGATTTCATCGAGAGTATCGAAATATACGTTTTTTTAGCGACATAAACGGTTGTATCTTTTTTCCGTTGACTTAGAAGTTTGATATTTTCAGAGATTCAAAGGACCGCAGACCTGAGTACCTATATAGTTTTAATTTCAGCTTGATCCACGCGTTCCCGTAATAAAGAGTCTAGACAGACTGATAGACAGACAGACATACTCGTACGAATAAGAAAGTGATCCTATAAGGGTTCTGTTTTTCGTTTTGAGGTATGAGACCCTAAAAACTATAAGGCAGTGCTTATTATTTGGATAGGGCTTGTGATGTCAAGAACATATTATTATTCATTGAACGTTTCTGTACTATCTCACCATACTTTTATTTTAGTCTCATAACTGTTCTGTACTATTGCAGAGTAAAGGCTTCCCTTCTTCTTTCCACTTTCCCCGATTGCTCTAATAGTATAGTCATCCTTATAATGTTCCCATGAGAGGGAATGGGCCGTAATCCACCACGCGGGCCCATTACGGGTTGGTAGATGTCACATGTCTTCGAAGTTTTGGTTCTAGAACGTGCCGGTTTCCTCACGATGTTTTCCTTCACCATTTTGAGAGCAGTGGTGATGAAATAAATTACACAAAGTAATGCGCCTGGCTGGGTTAGAACCCGCGATCTGCAACTCGTACGTCGAGGCCTTTACCACTCGGCCACCACTACTCTCTTTTTCTAATAGTTATTATATTATTTTTTTATTATTATATTTTTATAGTCTACTGGATCATTCATGTACAGTTTTAAAAATGTCTAAAAATACACCGCACTAAATAACACAAAAAAATAATAATGAAGAACCTAAAGAGATGTGCCAGCAGTTTCACCTGCAAACATATACTTAATTTCGAGAAAAAAAAAGTTCATATCTCTCAAAAACCAAACTTTTCTATTTGCACGATTTACTAAATTTTGAACATTTTTTTTTTGTATTTTTAGAAATGTTGAAAACTACAAGTGCTTTTTTGGAACGAAGTTCCTTATCGCGCGTTGTGAAAGGGGGCTAGACGGAAAAAATTCTCACGAAAAATTGTACCGACACTTTTACTGTCAAAATATAAATCCAAGATGGCGGCTGCAAAAAATTATCAACTTTTTCATCATGGGTGTCGTTTTCATGGTTTTCGAGGGCGTTGAAACCGATGGTACTGTCAAAATATAAATCCAAGATGGCGGCTGCAAGAAATTATCATATTTTTCGTCATGGCTGTCGTTTTCATGGTTTTCGAGGGTGTTGAAACCGATGGTACTGTCAAAATATAAATCCAAAATGGCGGCTGCAAGAAATTATCAAATTTTCCGTCATGGGTGTCGTTTTCATGGTTTTCGAGGGTGTTGAAACCGATGGTACTGTCAAAATATAAATCCAAGATGGCGGCTGCAAGAAATTATAAAATTTTTCGTCACCCATGTAAATCCAAGATGGCGGCTGCAAGAAATTATCAACTTTTTCGTCATGGGTGTCGTTTTCATGGTTTTCGAGGGTGTTGAAACCGATAGTACTGTCTAAATATAAATCCAAGATGGCGGCTGCAAGAAATTATAAAATTTTTCGTCACCCATGTAAATCCAAGATGGCGGCTGCAAGAAATTATCAACTTTTTCGTCATGGGTGTCGTTTTCATGGTTTTCGAGGGTGTTGAAACCGATAGTATTGTCAAAATGTAAATCCAAGATGGCGGCTGCAAGAAATTATCATATTTTTCGTCATGGCTGTCGTTTTCATGGTTTTCGAGGGTGTTGAAACCGATGGTACTGTCAAAATATAAATCCAAAATGGCGGCTGCAAGAAATTATCAAATTTTCCGTCATGGGTGTCGTTTTCATGGTTTTCGAGGGTGTTGAAACCGATGGTACTGTCAAAATATAAATCCAAGATGGCGGCTGCAAGAAATTATAAAATTTTTCGTCACCCATGTAAATCCAAGATGGCGGCTGCAAGAAATTATCAACTTTTTCGTCATGGGTGTCGTTTTCATGGTTTTCGAGGGTGTTGAAACCGATGGTACTGTCAAAATATAAATCCAAGATGGCGGCTGCAAGAAATTATCAAATTTTTCGTCATGGGTGTCGTTTTCATGGTTTTCGAGGGTGTTGAAACCGATAGTACTGTCAAAATATAAATCCAAGATGGTAGCTGCAAAAAATTATTAAATTTTTCGTCATGGGTGTCGTTTTCATGGTTTTCAAGGGTGTTGAAACCGATAGTATTGTCAAAATGTAAATCCAAGATGGCGGCTGCAAGAAATTATCAACTTCTTTGTCATGGGTGTCGTTTTCGTGGTTTTCGAGGGTGTTGAAACCGATTGTACTATCAAAATGTAAATCTAAGATGGCGGCTGCAATAAATTATCAACTTTTTCGATATGGGTGTCTTTTTCATGGTTTTCGAGGTTGTTGAAGCCGATAGTGCTGTCAAAATGTAAATCTAAGATGGCGGCTGTCAGAAATTATCAACTTTTTCGTCATGAGTGTCGTTTTCATGGTTTCGAAGATGTTGAAATAGTGCTGTCAAAATGTACATAAAATAGGATAGTATTTTTTAGTTATCTTGTATTGACTAGACGGAAAAAATTCTCACGAAAAGTTGTAACGATACTTTTTGCTATAGTAAGCTATTGTAAGCCGTGCGGCGTGCGCATGTTTCTCTGTCTGTCTCTTTCTCTTATAGAAAGCAAGCCAGAACGGAACTTCGTTCCATCCGGGTGTCCCTTGACACTTCAGTAGTTTTTTTTTATTGTTTCAAAGACTGTCCTTTTAAGTTCTGCGTGAGAATTATTGTAAACTTGCCATATTCTCGATTCACCACACTTTTATAAGTTCTAAAAACCCATTGTAAATACGTCATAAAAATAAAGATAATATGTCGCAGGGAAATGACGATATCAGGAATTCACGAAATCCCTAGGGATATCACGAAATCCCGGCAGATGTCGAATCTTCTTGTTTATTACGTCTTCTTACTAAAAATATCTAGTGATATGACGAAACACCAATTTATCGTCAGTGATATGTCGTTTCACTAAACTAGTGAAACGACATATCAACGATCATACGACGACGTTTCACACGTAGTGAAATAAAGAATACTGTTTAAGAATAAAGTAATAAAACAAAATTACAAATTAACTGGTGCACTTTTATTGGAAAATAAAGTTTTAATCAACTAAACTTGGAGGGGCATCATTATAATGCAAAAAGTACTACGGAAGGCTATGCGAAGACTGTGATATTTTAAATTAATCGTTGTTTTTTTTTCATGTTTTGTAGTCAAAGACAATGTTGAAAAGAATATCAGAGTCAGCCTTTCAAATATGTTTTATTATTTTTTTTTTCTTTTTTTAATTTTTTTTTTTTACTTTTAAACTCTATGACAAAATCTGTTGCTTGTTCTTCTTAACGGTGTGTATCACACATTATTATCCTAAACGTTTATCTAAAAGATTAATCATGGCAAGCGAAATTTCGGCAGTAATTTGTCATTTCCGGGATTGTTGTAACTTTTTATGGCGCATGGAAATATCTTCTTAAGATCTTCTCTAATTACGAAGGTGAATGGCTACGAGAAAGACTGAAGATAGACGGACTGTGGCTAAGTTCTATGGCACTAATTAAATAATAATTAATGGTTACTTTTCATTTAGTGGCTACATTTCTAGCTTCTGCTACTGGCTTTGTCCGTATAGAAGTAGAAAATTCATCACCATCGTCATCATTTCTGCCGAATGAAATCAAGTGTCGCTATTAGTCCTGTGGGTCTTGCATCCATCGGATTCCCGCGACGCTCATCATCGTCATAGACTAACTATAAGGTAATTATCCAGCCAGAAATAAATTGATTATTATTCCATTTTAATAGATAATTAACCTTTCGAATGTCTTAAGTTACACAGTCCGACATAAGGTAATTGTCTTTCTATTGTGTCTCTAATTACGACATTCAAAGAGTTAATAAAAAATAATAATAAAATCGTTTATTTATAGCATATTTACAATTAAGTATTTTAAATATTAAAAAGAACACAGTTGCTAATTTGCCTGAACTAGGATGAACCTGTGTTTCTGGCTAGAGAGTACTAAGCAAATACAAAATTTAAAAAAAATTAACACTAAATATGAATATTTTAAAAACTTAACTAAATTAAGAGATACGGCGTGTTTTATTTACAAACATTAAGTAGGTCTTCTGTTTCTATATAAGATATGCTTAGGAAATATTGGAAAATCATCTAGAAAATTAAGTATCTACAAATTAAATAAGTATAAAATGTAAAAACATTTATTCTTATTTAGTTATATATAGATATTATATATAGTTTCAATGTTACGAGTTACAGCTATGGATATCTTATTTATTTCGGATATCTGATAGTTTTGATTAGGTACATTTGTTATTGAAACCTCGTTAAAATACTCATGAAAAAAACCAACTCCCCACAAACAGCTGATTCTTAACTTTTCTTTTGTCAAGACATGCTAAAATAAATAAACGGAATGGCATTTCTTTCATATTTCATAGTTGATCCCATACTGATTGTTGTTTATTTTCATGATTACTTTGTCTTCACGAAAAATAACGAATACATTGGGAAAAAAACCCTGTATCACTGAACTGATAAAATTTACGTGTCCTGAATTGTTACTCTTTGTCTTCTTTTTTCGCTTTCCTCCTTGTGTATTGTAGGTGTGTTTAGAAACATGTAAACTCACATGTGGACAAAGTAAACTTTTTTTAAAACAAGCTTTTACTTAATACAACATATACTAACAAACTATCGCTTTTATAATGTAAGAGAAAAAAAAAACAGGGCAAGTGCGAGTCCTGGGGCCAGGGTTATCCGAAAGAGAACTCGAGCCCCAGTATGAAGGCTAGAAGGAACGGGGTGGGCTTTTAGTCAATAAGAGTCTGACACTATCTCCCGCTCCGCTCAAAAGCGGGGGTTGTCATTGAATGATTTTTTCTCACCATAAAAAAGGTCAAGTGCGAGTCGTTCTCGCTCACTGAGGGTTCCGTACAAAGTCACCTATATAAATAGTTCAATTCCAGAATGAAGTCTCGAAGATTTTTCCGAATCGTAAAAAATAGAAAAAAAAAGACGTGTGGCACTCGGGGACTGCCGCGGTAACGCTATTGCATAGCATTTTTATCAACTTATGCAATTATAATTATTTATTTATTTTATTTATGCAGTATTTTTTTTCCTTTGTTTTTTTTTCTTTGATTTAATTGAAGTTACACTTTCACACATTGAATTGAATTTTGATTGATTGTTCACTCATTTGTTTTCTTATCGGTCACCACGCTCAAAAAACAAATGAGTGGGGGGTGTTTGGTTATTTTCGTTACGGAATTTCTGGATTCGGTCTCCACGCTCAAGGCCCGCGATAGAAGCTATGCAATAGCTTAAAAAACTCGATACCTCATCGCGTTCCTGAGATAAAGAGTCTGGACGGACAGACAGACAGCCAGACGGACAACAAAGTGATCCTATAAGGGTTCCGTTTTTTTCCTTTTGAAATACGAAACCCTAAAAACTGTGGAAAAAATTACTTATAAATCCGTAAAACCGTTAGAATGTAAAGTATAACAATCATGCACACAAACATTTGCGTATATACATAATATTAGGGTGATAACAGACCGAACCGTAGGCATAGTGCTTACAATAATGAGACGTAAATATAAATTAAAAAGCTATTAACTTGTAATATTATAACCTTTTGTGCGTGCATATTAAATTTTATGATAGGCCATTATTGTAGTTTAAATACTTTATATTTAACTGAGATTAAATTTTAAATAGGTTCACTCATTATTTTGTAAGGTTTTCATTTATTTGTTTATTTTTTTTTTTACTTTTTTTTAAACGACGATTTTACATAATATATAATATATTTAAATGGTCTACATATAGTTGTATCGGGTTTGAGTGTCGCTCAAGATACATAAGTAATTCGTAGTTGGCCTATACTACGAATTACTTATGTATCTTGAGCGATATTATATAATATGTAAAATATCTAATATTCCACAACTATCACACAACGCCGACTAGTCTAGGTTAATTCTAGGAAAGCGTGCTCCATCCTCGGCCACATCATCACTTACCATCAGGTGAGATAGTGATCAAACGCAGGCCTATCAATAAAAAAAAGAAAAACAAAAGCTAAGCAGAGCTTGTGTTATGAGTACTAGAGAACTGATAAACATACTTATGTATTTCTAAATACATACATAATATATTATAGACAAATTACACCCAGACACAGAACAAATGATTGTTCTCATCACACAAACATTTGTCCTGGGAGGGAATCGAACCCACGACCTTCGGCATAGCAGTCAGGGCCACTTACCTCTAGACCAACAGGCCAGTCGAAAATAAATATGAAGACTAGTGACATCCCTACTATATACTAGGTATATAGTTATAATCACTTACTATCAGGTGAGATAGTAGTCAAGCGTAACAAAAAAAAAATATCTCATGTAGTAATCAAACCCGTGACAAGCAGCATAGCAGCCTATCGCTCAATCACTGCACTACTGTGCAGTCGAACAACCATTTTAAAAGAGTAACCATGGAATTTCTTGCCGGTTCTTCTCCATAGGAAACGACTAATTTCGAACCGTGCACTAGCTTCTGACGTTTTATAAGTGCCCATGTAGACCTATGTGAAATAAAAAAACTTTTGACTTTTGAACTACGTAGATATTGTATATTTCACTCAAATAAATGAACTATTTCATAGATTTACTGTTTATTTTCTATGCCTCATTTATCAAATTATTTCAATGTCTGTATTTGAACGTGAACTTCTGATTTCACTAGTGTAGAATTTTTTATTTTAAAATGCAACAAGCGCCGTCGAGACTGGCCTAAAAAGAAGAAGCGAGATAATCTAGATGTTTACTAAGGGTTGGTTTAAGCAGCGCTGGAGAAAAATGTCTAGACGGAATTAGGGGAGGCCTGTGTCTAGCAGTGGGAAAGTAAGGGCTAGGAAAAAATGTAACATGATATACGTCTAGTGCCACACAGGCAATTGCCACACAGGCTGATGCCATACAGGCTGATGTCACACAGGCTGATGCCACACAGGTTGATGCCATACAGGCTGATGCCACACAGACTGATGCCACACAGGCTGATGCCACACAGGCTGATACCACACAAGAGTGGGAAAGTAAGGGCTAGGAAAAAATGTAACATGATGTATAGTATGACCAAAAGTGTTTCGTTATATTTGAAATCTCCTTCGTCAATTTTTATTCGTTTTACATCGATTGAATCGAATAGTTTTGATTTAGTAATTTATTTAAACTATTTTTAGTATGAATACAACCAAATAAATACAAGGCAAAAATGCAAAAAAAAAATAGTCCACTGATGTATTTTCATGGTTCTAAAGTCAAATATCTTCTAAATACGAAACTATAATTATTTAATATGCAATTGCTATATAGGTAATTTATAGCAAAAACGGCTAAATAGACTTCGATATTTGACACACAAGTAAGCCATATCATAAAATAGCCTATACTTAGGATATTTTAATACTGGATAAACGTTCCTTAAGGATAATTTTACTCTTTCACAAGTGCAAAACTGCAGGCAGAAGCCAGTTAATAATATTATTTACTATAGTATTATGTGCTATTCCAAGAAATGGTCTACTCGTTAACAAACATATAAATACTTACATAAGATCTAAGATCCGTAGAAGAAATCTCTTGCCTCATCTGTTATTCGATTAAAATAAATATTATGTGCTAGATAATGTGTTTATTAAGGGCCCAGCGACGGATGAATTTCTATACAAACGTAATACCACGCTCATTTGCAGTTGGAGCATATTTCCAATATATTATGATGATATTCGGTTATAGACAATATTTATCTAGAATCCTACGTCTTTCTTTAAAAAAAAAAAACAAAAAGAAATTTAAGCGAATTGTACTTCACACTTTTATACAGCGTAAATGGCAAAACATGCCATTTGGCTTTTCCTGTATTAAAAATAACAATATTTCTAATATTCTCAACGTAGGAACCTAGATAAATATTGTCTATAACCGAATGTAATCATAATATGTTGGAAATATGCTCCAACTGCAAGTGAGCGTGGTATTACGTTTGTATGGAAATTCATCCGTCGCCGGCCCCTTATGACATTCCGAATAGGTTGCCTAGCTAAATCTGGTGTCAATGTTGTTAAACAATAATATTTGTTGTCACATTTTTGACATTAATTACCCCTGATTTGTTATTTGATAAAGTCGAGCATCAGCCGAAAGAACGTGCCCTAAGAAGCTGAAAAACTATAGGTTGCCTCCTTTTTTTTGGTGCAAATAGGAGGGTTGCCTCGGATAGAAAGGTGAGTAAATGGCCATAATTTACCCTCATCTGTAATTTAATCGATTTGTTTTTTCATGTTAATTAGTGTGTTTTACTCTATTAAAAGCTATTAGTAATGATAGAACTAAATTTGTAAGTATTTGAATAAAGTCAAAAATATAAAATGTTCGTGCTCTCAGACAAATTTTATGGAGTAACATCATTGGCTTCAGATTTAGCTAAGCAACCTATTCAGAATGTCTCAATAAACGTATTATCTAGCACATATCATAATCGAATAACAGATGTCTTCTACGGATCTCGTACTATTACTAAAATACACATTCACAAACTTTAGCATACAGACTGTTTGTGTGATTCTTAAAAATATTAGTGTAATTTTCTTTTTTTTTTTATTCAATATTTCGAAATCTATTGTATTTTTTGTATAAAAGATTTTGAAGGCCAGCTCTCTAGGCTCACCCTTGGAACTCGTAATAAAATATTTTTGACATATCTCAGGGGAAATCCAAATCGTTTCAATTGATAGGTCAATAGGTCAAAAGTGTTATTAGGTTGATCTTTTAAGAAAATTCTTGTTGAAAATTTTTGGTTTGTCGTAAATCTATTGCGGTTTAAGAAATTATAGAATAGAAGCAACTTTATTGTACATCAAAAGTAAAATAACATAAACATAAACTTAAATCTATGGGTACGATCAGGCGGTCTTATCGCTTAAAGCGATTTCTACCAGACAACCTTAGGATGGATTGAAAAGAATAAAACAATATAGGGGTAGTCTGCGGTGTACTGCTAATAGATGACTTTGAAATTATATATATATTATTTATATTTCTATGTATTAATATTATATTATACTAACTTATTATAATATCTTACATTATATTCCTATATCGTATCAAAAAAACTCCTCCGCATTGCTATCGACGAGTAACCTAAAGACTGGTGATATTACTATGCTGTATAATTATATCGCTTAATGAGTAGCTAAGGTAGGCGCCAGTTAAACGTGAAATGCCGTCCGGTAACTGTCCGGACCAAACCCAAGTCGTCGACGGCGCGCGCTGTTCCCGCGCGCCTCAAGGAGTTGTTAGCAACAGCAGGGGCCCAGCCGGGTCGAAGCCTACTGAGGCCAGGGTTATCCGAAAGGGCGCTCGAGCTCCGGTATGAAGGCTTGAAGGAACGGGATGGGTTTTTTAGTCAGTAAGAGTCTGACACTATCTCCCGCTCCGCCGAGAGCGGGGGTTGTCATTGGATGATTTACCCATCGAAAAAAAAAACGGTCATTGACCCTTGTTGACATTTGTTGACATTCCTAATTTCAAAAACAGAAGTAAAGACATAAAGCTGTCTTGAATCGACATGTATCGTGATGCTTTACATATTATAGTAATGAAAAGCAGTTCATTGTTGGTTTTTTGGGTACCTACGCAGAGATATTAGGAAAAGGTCAATGTACTTTATTCCACGGTTATCTGGCGCCATTGGCTTCACACATGTGATAGTAGAAAAATAATCTAAGGGACTCCCGGGATAAAAAGTTTCCTATGTGATATTCAAAAAACATGACCTACTCGTGTACTAAGTTTCATCAAATTTCAATCGGCTATTTAAGCCTAAATAAGTACCAAGGTTACGCAGGAGAACCAAGGTTACCGACATAGCTCGAAGAATCGCTAAACTTAAGTGGCATTGGTCAGGGTACATTGCACGCAGAACTGATGGTCGATGGGGACGAAAGGTTCTGGAGTGGCGACCATGTACCGGAAAACGCAGCGGTGGGCGGCCTCCAACAAGGCGGACCGATGACCTGGTCAGGGTCGCGGGAATCCGATGGATGCGTGACGCACAGGAACGGTCGTTGTGGCGACGCTTGGGGGAGGCCTATGTCCAACAGTGGACGTCTTTTGGCTGATATGATGATGACGATGATGAAGTACTAAGAACACACGTACACTCACACACACACTCACAAATCACCTTTCTAATATTGGTGTGAAAATTTTCTTCAAAAACTTTTACATTTATACGTGTGTCCCTACATACTTGAACAGTCTTTTGGGACACTTATACTCATGAATAAAGCAATCCACAAAATTCAAAATAGAAAATTACGTACACTTGTCAGCGGACGAGCAAAGAAGACTACATTTTTCATTTTTATTTTTAACTGTATCGCCACGTTTGTATTTCCTATGGGAGTAAACACAAATACCTAATCAAGCGAGAAATGCTTGACATTCATATACATTGAAAACTTCATACTTCATACAACAGATGGCGTTGGTCGCTTAGAGAAATAAATCAAGAGGCTTAGTACCAATTCATTCGGGGTACACGCCATGAAAATTGATTTAATAATCCACACCGCTTTAAAGACATATTTACCCATTCAGGCGTCAGAAAATATATTACTATTATTGAAAGAAAATCTGGCTTCGTTCCCCGGGAGTTCAGCAAGCGACACTAGCGCCGTAACGCGGTTTCTCCGCAGTCAGTTCCCACCCGCCCTAGCGACGCACGCCGCCCGCTTGAAGCGCGCCCAAAAAAACCGAACATCGATTTTTAGTGCTTGTGTTGTGTGTGTGAGTGTTGTGTGTGTGCAAAAAATATTGGATGACAATCATGTAAGTTATGAGTGTTCTTTTTTTTGAAAATATTTTTTTTCTCGTATTTTTCTGATGTGCCGGTGTTTTTTTTCTGTCGATATTTAAATCGAGAGGCATTTAAATTGATCTTTTGTATCTTAAAAACAAGTGAAAACTATATTCAGCCAGTGTTTTAATATTTTAATCACAACAACGTAAATGTCAATTGGTGTTGACAAATCAGACACACGTCACCAAAAAATATTCGTAATAAATTACAAATCCGTTCGAAATTTAATTTGGAATAACGTGTTTCTTTTGAGAATTCTGATAGTAATCGTGGGAGATCCAGAAATATTATTTAAAAGTTAAAATCGAGTGTGAAAATAATCATATATGAGCCTCGTCTGCTGAAATTCAGAATCGTTATAACTTTTAATCGGCAATTTCTCTCGATTTTATTACCGTAATCGAACCGTATCCGGTGTATAATTGAAAGGAATTAAACTATTTACAAGTGTTCGGGTAACCGTTTAACCAATTGATGTCATTTATTTAAACACGGTATGTGTTTAAATAAACGAAATCAATTGACTTTAAAACTGTTCCACGCAACATTTATTTAAATACACTTAGACCTAATTTCAATGTACGTTTTTAAATAAATCGTACCTATTTAAAAAATTGTAGAACTAAATAAAATATTCCATTTCGGCAAATTTTACAAATTATTAACTTATTCAACTTCGAATATGTTAAAACTATTTTTCATTAAATTGATTTAACTATATTTAACCAATGAATGAAAATCTAAACACAGTCCAATTTAATGCATTAATAAGATTGAAATAAACACATTTAAGTGAATAACTGGAATTTTCCGTTTAATTATTTCTGTGGTTTCATTAGTGACGAAGTATTTTATGAGGGATTTAGTTATAAAATGTAAAACTTAATTTAACATTGTTTCGAATTATTTCAAATTGCTATAACTTGAGTGACCAAATACGGCTCTTTAATTACTATTTCACTATTAACGAGTAAATTAATTAATTGAAATCCTGTGCGATACAAATGTTAGTCGAAGAATATTAATAATGATATTATGTTTTGACTTTTCCTTGTTCATCTTCCTATTTCTCTTAATCTAAAATATTCCACAAAACAGTACCAGTATCTTCATCTTAAAATAACTGGAATAGTTTAATCATAGAAGTAATTCCAATATTGATTTGAAACTATGCGTTCTATTCTAATTTTAAATTGTCAAAAATACGTTTTGTTTTTGACATTAAGATGAGATTACGACTTGTTTTTTTGCATCTTTGATACACTTATAGTTAACATACATATTTCCAGCTTACAAAATGTTCTTAATACAATATTTATTGGGTCTAAGGCAGTCCCGTAAGCCAGAGGTATTATGTAAATATTTAACGTTGGATTTGATACCGACGTTGGCATTATCTCATTGATCTTAGGGATTTACGATTACTGCTCATAGCAGTACCTCCATCAATCGCTAAGAAATTCGACTGCTTTTCGATACTTTGATTCGGTTGATTTGAGGAAAGTATTATAATAATATGATGTGATCTTTTTATGAGGGTTAGGCTCTATAGATCCTTCTGAATGTTTTAGCAGATCTTTGCAGATATATTTCCTTGTCTGTCCATCCATTAAATCGCATAAAACTCGATAACACTACTGACAGAACCGTTGTTCTTGAACCTATCTACACTGATATTATAAAGGGGCAAAGTTTTTTTTTGGTTGTCACCTATAAACAAAAAAAAATACAAACTGTACGGTATCTCTTTCGGTAATAAACTTATGCCCCCAATAGGCTTCGGCCTTGCTGGGTCAAGCAAAATGGGTAATTTTTATTAATAAGTTTTATTATTATAAAAAATCTACTGCAAAAATAAAATGGATTCAGTTACCGACTGAACATTTTACTTTTAGGATGTTCGTTTATTACGTCACTTGTTTTATCTACACTATTTTTTTTTTTTGTAGACGGTAATCATTTAAAGTAATGGTTCGATTCCTAAAACTTTCACCGATAGAAAGCTGCTTTATTCCTGAACTAGTTTTTGCTCGCGACTTTGTCTGCGTACATAAAATATAGCCTATGACACTTAGCAATAAAGCAGCTATATATCGGTGAAAAAAATTTAGCAATCGGACCAGTATTTCAAAAGATTACCTCCTATATACAAAAAAAACAAACTTTACCTCTTTATTATTATTATTATTATTATTATATATCTTTATTGCACACCTTAACTTACACTACTTATTATTATAAGTAGTGTAGATGACATAGGCTATATTTGAAGCTGCGGGTAAACGCTGATAGATTACATTGGTGTCTTGCTTTCTAGATTTTAATAAATTAGTCTACGCGATCGAAACATCATGAAACTTCATTTATTATATAACCTAGTGCTTGACTGCGATCCCAGCAATCGTTGATGGTGAATCGCACTCGTTTTACTACTGTACCTTAATTGAAATTGGATGAATTTTTAAGATCTAGATTAATTACGATGTCACATTTAACTATGTTAGTGATAGTTTAATAGGGTTTCTTTCAATTTAATTTAATTATTTTTGTTTTTCCACATTAGTTATCTCCAGCGATTTTAGCAGCGTTTCTGGTTACTCCTTCGCTCTCGTGGGTTGTAACTTGAAGTTAGTAAAACCCTATTTTTTAATTAGTACAAAAAAAATGGGCGCTATCCGTACCTGATACTGATCATATTTTGGTAAATTCATAAAAATCATTTATAACAATTGCTACTAAAAAATACTATTCGCGATGTTTTTTTCCATTTTGATCGTCATTTGTTCATTCATAATCAATAGCCTAGTACAACATTTCCATAAATTGAGTGAAATTTCGGGATATATAGTGAGAAATGAGTATATTAGGGGAAGTTTGAAAGCAGCGCCAGTGACTGAAAAGTTAAAAGGGAATCGTTTGTCTTGTTATGGTCATGTGAAAAGGATTCGTGGGACGAAATGCATGTTCCTAAAAAGGTTATGAGTTTACATGTGGATGGATGGAGGGGGAGAGGGAGGCCAAAGAAAAGACGGATGGATTGTGTGAGGAGCGATATGAAAGAAAAGGGAGTTAGTGACGAGTGTCAGGACAGAATGGAAGAAAAAAACGTGTTGCGCCGACCCCAAATAAAACGGGACTAGGGCAGGAAGATGATGATGATGATGACTGAAATTTTGGGATATAAACAAACGCTAATAACTTTGCTGTTTATGAATATTATTTATTGAGACTCTAATTTAATATCTAATGACAAGACCTTTTCTAATAAGCCCTTTAAGTATTTGTACTAATTAAAAAAAAGTCAAGCCCTTCTCATTAAATGGGCTATTTAACACAGCACATATTTTTTTTTAAATTAAAGGCAGACGTTCCTTAAAATAGCGCTTTTAACGGTGGTTCAGGCTTCAGAGAAAAGAACCTTCTCACAATGCGAGCCGTATCGAGGAGCACTGCTTTCTGTATCAGATCCTTGATCCAACCGCGCAACGACAGCTTCGACAGATGGTCGTTGAGCCTTTTAGCTATCCATTGCCTAGTCCACATTCCACATGTCGACCACCTCGTGTGCGATAATTGATTTGTTTCTTTCTTAGCTTTCACGAGGTAAATTACTATTTTGGAGGTGTGCGGAACAGAGAGTTAAGTCCCACATACCTCTGGAAGAAAGGGAGCTCCGATCAGACGGATGTTATATTTGGTAGGCAACTACCCGATGGATGATTTCAGGCTGTTCTATATGTTCGAATCGCGTGAAGAATTTAAATTGTGCGATGCCGGATTAGTATTTATGTGATGCCATAGATGTCGCTACACTATTATTATTAGCTCATATTATCTTGCTACTGGGGAAAACCTCTATTCCATTTCTTTTAAAAGTCACATTTTTTTTCGTTTCTTTTTCCAAATTAGGCTTCTGTTACTATATACTAGTTGTGCCCGCGACTTCGTTCGCGTGGACTAGAGGATTTAGAATTTATTTTTTCTAAAATAAAAGTAGCCTATATTGCTCCTTATTGCATCAGCTACCTGCCAAAAAAAGCCCCGTCAAAATCGGTCCAGCCATTCTCTGAAATGGCTGGACCGATTTTGACGGGGCTTTTTTTGAAACGGACTTTTATTTTAAAGATTATAAAAAATGTTATTTTGGTGTATGTGCCGTGTATATATTCATATGCATGTAGTAAAAAGCAATTATTTAAATATTACAAACAAACACTCCAATTTTATTTATATGTGTATAGATGTATAGATAAATTCATTCTCAAATTTCTATGACTTGACTCTGTGCTAGAACAAAAACTAACAGTAACAATGATAATAGTACTAACTCCACGAACAACATGCGTATTTTCTCTTCTTCTCTATTAAATCCATCCATTAGTTGTCTGTAAAAAATTGCTTTTAGCGTTAAGACCGCCCATTGTGACACCCTATTAGTTTTAAGCTTTAACTGTAATTTTTATGGTGTACAAATAAATAAAATATTTATCTACGCGACCTTTATGTTCCATTAACCTTTCAACTGATTTGTTATTTCTTGTCTATTTATAAAAAGAAGAAAGTGACTGACTGACATAGTCAACGTACAGCCGAACTACTACTGGGTGTAGAAATTAAAAATTTTGCACAAGACCTCCTTTTGTGATGTAAGAGGTATTAAGGCGTATAGTCCCTTGAACCATCTGGCCGAAATTATGTGAACGCAACTCTCGCACTCGCCTAGGCGGCGGTACGCAAATCTGTGCATTTATTTGCGGCCAGCAGCGCCCGGAAAGCGCTTTAAATCCATTTTCTCTGCGAGGTATTGATTGATTTACATATGCAATGTTCACTTTGAAGAATATTTAACCACCAATTTTTATGTGTAAAAATGTTTCTAAAGATCCAAGCCGTTTCGAAGGAGTAGGGAAAAGTTGCGAAAAGTTGCGAAATTGCTAAATATTTTTTTTTTTTGACAAAAGTATTAATTGCACGAAAAAATAAAATGTTGATATTATTGTTCATGAATCTATAATAAACATATATTTTTTTCAAACCAATTGACCAAGCCGTTACGGAGGAGTAGGCCTCAGAAAATCACTGTTTTATGGCACTTTTCGGGCGCTTGGCCCTTAAGAAGGGATTTTTGGAAATTCAACCTTTTCAGGGGATAAAAATTGAAAAGTAAAGTTTTTTTGCATGCAATATCACTTTCTGTGTACACCAGTATACTTGAGTTAAATGTAACTATTACTTATTTGTTTTTCAAAACGACCCCCATAAGACGATTCAAGGTGTCAAATATTGTATGGAGATTTTTTATTTCAGGGATTTATGAGCTTGTAAGTTGGTATAAATTCGAATAAAAGTAAAAGAATATAAGATATTATGTTATTGAGGATTTTCGAAATAAACCACAAATTGTTTCTCTGAAAACAAAGATTTGTTTTATTCAACACGCTTTTACAGTATTACAATTATCGTTTAACTACAATTACACTTTTATCTCACCTGAAAACAAAGAAACGACATTTAAAGTTCACTAATATCGCTTCCTCAATTATATCCCATTATTTATATCTTTACAAGTTTTTATAACAACAAAATGCACAAAATAATCTGAACATCATCTGCCATTGTATCATACGTCACCCCGTATTCACAACTTGAAAAATAAATTAATGAAATTTCATTTCCAAGGAGGTCATTTCATTACATGAATAATAAAAACTATCTATTATTTCCAGTTTTCAAAAATATCCTCAAAAAACTGTTCAGAAGGTATTAAAGGTTTTATGAGAACATTCTCACGAACAAAGTCGCGGGAAAAGTGTTGGTTTTACATAAACATACTACGTACATGCAGCTATGTTACGCCAAATTTGCAATGTTTTCTCTCTAGAGTGAGGCTCTACAGTAATAAGACATTAGCAGACATCACTAATCTAAGTCAATTATTTGCAAGACGATGTGCGATGGCTTCATTAGACAGCTATGAATTGATAATCGTACGTTGCTAAGTTATTCATACACACATTACTGTTCGAAATTCTGTAGGACAAACTCAGTCTGCGTAGATTGTGTAGGTCACTTATTTGGGGCAAGTCTTTTTACGAGGGTAAAGATGAAAAGTCTTAGCGTAGGCTGGCAAAGTTGTTATACAACATGCAAATGGAATAATGTACTCTTTTATACACCGCAATTAGTAAATTAAGTTGCAATCATAATTTTAAGAACTGTAATTTTACTAAAACGCACTTAGACAGTGGTAGCCGAATGGTACCGGCCTCAACTTGCGATTTTTGGTAAAAACCCAGCCAGGCGCATTACTTTGTGTAATTTATTTCATCACCATTGCTCTCAAAACGGTGAAGGAAAACATCGTGAGGAAACCGGCATGTCCTTGGACCAAAAATTCGAAGACATGTGACATTCACCAACCTGCAATGGGCCTGCGTGGTGGATTATAGCCCCCTCTCCTAGAGAGGAGGCCTGAGTCTTAGCAATGGGAACATTAAATGGCTGATTATGTTTATGTACATATGCAGTATATTTTAAGAAATTAGTTATACTACAAAAAAAAATACAGCAAGTAATATGGGAATTGACGCACAGGACTAATTTTTTTATATTCCACAACTATTACATAACGAGGTCTAGTCTCAAGCTAAGCAGAGCTTGTGTTATGAGTACTAGACAACTGATAAACATACTTATGTATATATTTCTAAATACATACATATATAGATAAATTACACCCGTACACATTCATAGTAATACAACGCAATGAAGATTTATGAATAACTATTTTTTAGGGATAAATGAAGTCTTATCGTAATTATAGCTAAAATTTTTAATTAGTTTCACCTGTCCCGATGTTTGTCTGTAATCAATTCTTGTAAATTAAATTTGACCCACTTCCCTGTTACTGATTGAGTTGAAATTTTGCATGCATTTGTAAATCAGATGACATTGCAAAATTGTTATGACATGGAGCTGTTCTGATGATGGAACCGGAAGGTGGCTATAGGAACTTGGTAGTTAAACGACACAAACCCATCGAGTTTGGGCTCGTATGATTTATCTTGACGTGTATTAATTAAATAGGTATACCGAGCTATAAAAGCTTGCTATGAGAAAAATATTTTCAAGTCATTGATGATTTCCGACCTTAAAAAAGAGGTTTTAGGAATGTCAAGTATATACTGGACTAGCTTCTGCCCGTGGCTATATTTTATGTATGCGGTGAGCGTACATAAAATATAGCATAAGTCATTCAAGAATAAAGCAGCTTTCTATCGGTGAAATAAATTCAGCAAACGGATCAGTACTTTCAGAGATTACCCTCAATAAACAAAAAAAAACTACCTCTTTATAATATTAATGTAGATCATGTCACTGTTTCATAACTAGAAATACATGTTTGATAGTAATAAATATATGTTGTTAATATTTACATTGCCAATTATTCTGTCTATCTGCATAGCTTTTTCCCAATTATTTTGGTGTCAGCTACCGGTTAAGCCCGATGCAGCTTTATACTAGTATTTTACTCCATAGACCTACTACCTAGTTAGTAAACAACAAGCCGACTACCTAGGTAGTAGGTAGTTAACCTCCACGACACAGTAACTGGGTAACACAATACCGCTTAGAAAGAGAGATTTCCTGGCTTCTGGTTTATCTGTTGCGACTATCAAAAGTCTGCAAATGACCGCCAGGACCAATAGCGTGGCTAGCTAAAGCCTCGCACCCAAAGGCCAAGCGAGGCCTTTAAGAACGAGAGGTTTTTTACAATAAATACGCTCGCGTTTGACCACTGTTTTACCTGATGGTAAGTAACATAAAAAAAAAAATAAAAAAAATACTTTATTTCAGACCGTGGTCCATATTATGTTAGTAATCAAAACACCTTAAAAACTATGTTAGTAAAAGATACAAAAAAGAAAAAAAAAACAGAGCTTAATTTTGATACCTTTTGCGTACACCTGACACACCGGGTACATGTACGTGTACATGCACCCAGTGCGCCAAAGTGGCGCAACACGGCTTATCACTAATGACCCTCAAAATGCTGTTGCCGCTCCCACGCACCCTGCGCATCATGGACGCTACCCGCTTTCTTATGATGGCTTTAAAACCATCAATATGTGCCTCGGCAAACATTCCTGATGCACTGCAGTAACGTGGGAGCCCCAACAACATCCTGAAGGCGTTATTATACTACGTACGATGTAACGATGTGAACTACTGTAACGATGTGATCGAACACTGGGTTGCGACAGTCGCTATCTCGTTTTCGAATTTATGAAAAAAAAGGCCTCGCTGATGCGCTTTCACCCACTTCTAAGTAAATCCACGCTACGCCACTGGCCATCAGGATCATCAGGTTTATGTTCTTTTTGAAGCACGGAAGCATTTCGTATTGTTTAGATGATCACTATCCACAGATTGACCTCGAGAATCATCTCTTATCCTTAAAAATCGGTCCATGTGGATGGTATTCTTCTAGCCACGAGCTTGCTACAATTGAAGACTAGCTTTTAACCGCAGCTTCGCCCACGCTCATAAAATATAGCCTATGTCACTCAGGAATAAAGAAGCTTTCTATCGGTGAATAAATTTTAGCAATCAAACTAGTACTTCCAGAGATTACCTCCTACAAACAAAAAAAAAACAAAAAAAAACTTTACCTCTTTATTTATTTATTTATGTACACACATGGAAATACAAGAAAAGAGGAAGGAAACTTAAAAATAGTACAAAGGTGATGCTTATTTCTAATGAAATCTCTTCCAGCATACCTGCGTCAGGAAAGTTGAAGAAAAAGAGAAGTAGACACCGTGTGTAAATGTAAAAGGAAAATTAGTACACACAAAATACAAAGTTAACAATGAAATAGTATAAAAAATAATAATAATTAAAGATATACATACTGCTATTATTATAAACATACACATAATAAAATAAATATCACACAAATACATACTAAATAATACCTAAAATAAAATAATACATATTAGTATATGCAATTATGACGAAATAGAAAGATTCTTGAACCTTAAAGAACTCTTTCACTCTTCTTTTAAAAACTGATGTCGGGCGGAAGTGAATTCCACAACCGTACTGCGTGCGAAGTGAAGGAATAGGATTAGAAATCGGTGGAGTGGGGAGGGGATTTAAGGAGATTCTTAAGATGCGATCTGCAAGGTGCATCAGAAGGACGAGAGTAGGAGAAACTTTCCCGCAGGTAAGAGGGAGTTATAGGGTTGAAAAGGATGTTAAATAGCAGACATAATATCCGAGTGTTTCTGCGAAGTCGAATAGGGAGCCACTTGAGTACCTTACGAAAGCGTGAGACATGATCATACTTTTTAAGGCTTTTTAAACAATTATATATTAAAATATGTATTCGTTTTGTTTTGAAAACAAAACGAATACATATATTTTGCAAACGCTCAAGTTTATTTAAAAGCTCCTCGGTGGCATCCAAATAACAGGCATCAGCGTAGTCAATGCGCTCTTTATTAAATAAGTGTAGATAGTGTAGATTATTTAAGTAGTTGAAATGTCCAAATACTTTATACCATAGCGTTGCAATACTTGCAATGCTATGATATAAGAATATAGATTATACTTGAAAACAAATATTTGTGGTGTGTTCCCCACTCATCTTTCGTAAAGAGCATGGTTTAAAAGCTTGCCAGTTCATTCAACGCAATCCAACGCAATGTTATTAACACTAATATACTGGAGAGTTAAAGTTTTTTTTTTTGTTTGTATTACGTAATCTCTGAAAATACTGGCCCGATTCGAATGTTTTTTCACCGATAGAAAGCCGCTTATTCCTGAGTGCATGGGCTATATTTTAAAACTGAAGGCAAAAGCTATTGTTTAATAAAGAGGCAATGCGAAAACAGAAAGATAATACCTGAAAACTCTGCTGATACTCGCTAATACCATCAATCACTTGAATATTTCACAAAACTTGTTCCAGGAAATATGTGTTTCTTTTTAATCTGTAAAAATTTTTGGAAAAAAATTTTCACTGGTCAGAATCTGGATTAAATTTGATTTGCAAGGTTTTTATTGTTTTATTTTATTGACTTTTAAATTTTTGGAGTACATTATGAAGGGTCAAAGTATAAGAATTTTAAATAAATAGGTATCTCTCTCGACAAGGAACCATTTTCTATGTGATAAACTTTGACGTCAAAGTCTACTTTTCTTGCTTATTAAAGGTTTTAAAACTTTATAACTTCGTTGTAGATGAAGATATTTAAAAAAATCTTTCATATTCATTGTTTATTAAAGCTAAAAAATATTTAATTCAGGAAATAAAAAAATTGCATACATATTCTTTATTTTCAGTACCAAAGTATTTGTTTATTCATTGTTAGTTATAAAGACTAAGTTGAGGCACTCGATGAGTCGAAGCTTCCGAGTGTTGAACATCGAAGCTGTCGGCTTTCTAACGGCTGCATTTCGGGGAATGTGCGTCAGAATTGGATAACTTAATTTCTCCAAACCCGTTCCATCATCGGACCACTAGACGTACGGTTATCCTGCCACCGTTACATGGTGAACTACCCGAATGCATAAAACGTTTTGCGACCACATTAATTGCATCGTTATAGATCTCTCCTTTAGTCTATATTTCATGATAGCTACAACCTAGAGTTTTTAAAGTCAAGAGCTGATAGGTTAGTTCTAGGAAGCGTGCTCCATCGTCGACTATATCAGTGATAACCGGCAGGTGAGATAGTAGCATTGGTAATCGCATGAATATCACAAATAATACGTATTATAAGAAATTCGGTTGTTTAGTTCGATTGCCAAGTCAATCTAGGTCGTCAAGATCCCATAAGTACGGACTGATAAATTAACCAACTTGGTATTACATGGAATCTCACTACTTGTTATGGTAGCAGAACTAAGTTGCGAGCCTTGGTTATTTTACAAGATATGTTTTTGATGGCATAAAAATGTATAATCTACGTATAGTATATTTTGAATGCAAAATTTTTATTTGTTTGTTTAAGTTCTTGTAGTCCGTCGTGGTAGGTATCGCTGTTAGCGATAAGACCGTTATTGTACCCATAGCTTTAAGTTTGTTTAAAAATATGATACAATTTTGGTGTGCAATCAAGTTTATGCTCATTTTTATCTTAACCTAGTCTAAGTTACTTGAAACGGTAAACTTTTCATATATAGAAATATATTGTGTGTGTGTATGTGACAAAGGTTAGGTTACTGCACTATGCTTTGGTTATCGTACTGTGCTTTTATATTCAATTAAAAAAGTCGATATTTATTTGTCTTGATTCTTCAAGTTTATCAGTATTGTGATTTTCATATTTTAGCAATTCGTTTTTTGCCTTACTGCTGTCTATGAAGTCCCTCTTCTAAAGAGTTACAGCCAACTTACAATGCAAAAGGCAACTGAAGAAATATTCGCCTCCGGTGCAGAAGTTATTCGATAATTTCGCAAGTCAAAAAAAAAAAAAAAACTATAAATTCTCAATTTTTTTAAAGCCTTGTCCCCTTACCAGGGATTACTCCTGTATCGTAGGTGCGACTCAACATTTAACCAAAGCAGATCTCTGAACCAGCCTTGTATAAGTAAAAATTATTACCTTATCGAAACTCAAGTTCCTACTGACTTCCTCAAATATATGTCTCACTAAACTATATCAATTCAGAACTAATCTAATGAATTCGAGTCGTCCATGACTACTCGGATTTGCTCCCAAGTATCGAATTTCTGTAGTCTCATTATTAATGATGCCAGGGACACCTACAATCTCGCTTTTTTCTCCCTAATGCGTATAACTGTTTTCCTTGACATTTAGCAGATTAATGGCGCTTTTTATGGGATTTTCAATGGGATTAAGATCTTTGAGAGCGTATTCGAATTTAGGGAACTCTGCAGTTATAAGTTTTATTTTTCCCTATAGATCATTTTTTATGTTACCTATTTCTTTTTCGATATTTTTTTCTACTGTTTTTTTTTTTTTTAAATACTTGGTCTCAGACTAGGAATGGCTTTTGTATCGTGAGTGCGTTTACAAAAATGTAAATTCACATACTGAAGACATTTAGACCCAGAACAAATATAAAAAAATTTTGTTCTGTACGGGATTCAAACTTACGTCAAACATCGTAGCCATTTGTACAACTATTGCACCATCTGGATCATGAAATAAAAATCATCGTATTTGAAAAATGGTTTTCGATTCTGGAATGCTTTTTTTATTGTTGATAAGCTCGCGCATGACTACCATATCACCTGATAGGAATCGACATGTTTCCGAAGATGGAACACTCTTACTTAGAAGTAACCTATTCACCCTTAACCTAAAGATCCCCAGACTGTAGAGCCTATCAGGTAACACAGACATTGGCGACAAGTTTATTAGAACAAATGAGAAAATTAAGGTCATTGGCGACAAGTTTATTAGAACAAATGAGAAAATTAAGGTTTTAAGAGGTAATTCAAACAGTATTTCCATCATCGATCTTAATATTATTTTCCTGGATATAATACCTAACGGTATCAGGATTAAATTAGGAAGTCTAGTCTTGTTCCGGCTTAAGTCAGGCAAAGTTTCAAGCGTCTTACGTAGAATTAGATTCCTGACGTTAATATAGGTAGGTAGGGACTGAAATTATTCTGAAAGAGATATTATAAAACATTATAAGACTTATTAGGAATTAGGACTATTTTTGTATCTGTATGGATTAATACTATAGACAGACTTTTTGAATCGTTAGTTAGGTATATGCTTGTAGATTTTATTAAGATTTAACAAAACTTTTACAATAGTGGTATATTTTTATTTGAACCAAAATTTTAAGCACTTTTAGAAATGTTTTTTACTTTTATAGGTATGTAAAATTTATTAATCTGCGAATAAGATAAGGATAATATGATACGGGCGATATCGTGGTGCTATGTCATCAGTATTGAACCCTTATCGACTGAAATGATGATATGACTACCTTTTCTTTGTGTAAGCATTCGTCAAATATCTTCTCCGGTTTCGGTTTCTTTGGTTGTTCTTTGCGTTGCAGGCCCACAGTACCTTTTTTGAAGAACCCCGTAACCCTATCAAGTATTGGCTCTAATAGGCCCCGTTCATTTTGCTATCCAATAGTGATACTTACCTCTTTTATTTACTTTGGATATTTTTAATTTTCTGTAATGCGAGTTTTATCTTTTTCAATTCGACGAAATTCATGTACGGATTTATAGGAATATTGAAATCCATGTACATTTCAGTATCCTTAAAAATCCATGTTATTTTAACTGAACATGAAACATCGCTGAAGTGTACTCAGTAATTTTTTCGTTAAAATATTGAAATACGTAATGCGTTTTCCTCCAATCGAAGCCCTAGACATACTTGCCAAGTTCTACCCTTTCCACGTGCCAATTAAATATGTATCTAGCCAACATTAGCCCTGTTTCTAGACAGTAACTTAGACCCAACTGTAGGCAATAATTGTATCTACCGAAGGATAATAATTATTGTGGGTATAACGTAAATAGTTGGGGTGGAGACTGGCCTCTCCTTTAAGTGTGTAGGTAAGTGTTTAGGTTCAGTACGGTGTATGCTGAATAAGTGATACTTAGACCATTTTGTTTTTAATTGCGTTTTAGTAGTGTGTCTAATGTTGATTTTTTGAATGAAACTCTGAGTTAAAACCTGAATGAAAACTTAGGTTTTTAACTCTGTGAGATTATCTATGTGGAATTTTAGATTAATTTAGGTACTTCAATACTTCTTATTTTAAGTTACTAAGGTAGTTTTATTTTTTGATGTGAAATATATCTATCTGGCTATTTATCTTTTTACTAACTGGAGCTTATGTGTTCATATTTAAACTGATATAATGATGAAAATGGCTGTTGCTATTTAATTACTGGGTAAAAGTAGGAAAAAAACAGTTACTTCATTACAAAGTTTCACTGTTTGTGTCTGACCTTCTCTGGTCTACCAGACCAAAATGAGTCCAGTTCGTCACTCCAGCGTTCTTTAGACTTTTCTCCCATCTCCGGATACCCACTGTGTGATCATCTTTGGTCATTTTCTGTCCTTGTGCGTCTTGAAAGTGTCGTCCAGTCATACTTCAGCTTCTCAGACCTATGTGAGAAGCTGAAGTATGACTGGACGACACCAATATCGGCGATGACAGATGATGGCTCAAAGATAGTGGAGCATATTTGTCAGTCTTTTTAAACTGTACACGTCAACATTCCATTGCTCTTTCAAGTTTCGACTTCTGAGCTTCAATCAAAGACCGTACAGACTATCGATTGATAATCTGAACGCTATAAGTCAGCATAGGTTGAATACACACATTGACAAGGCTGCGTTTAAGAGGCATGGTTAGGGCACCTATCACCTGCCACTGTCACTGCAACTATGCCTTTATGGACCCGTAGTTTCTCTGTGCGTTTTCAATTTCATTGTTGTTTTATTATCTTTCTGTTCTGGAAGGAAACCAACTCGCTTTAATAAATATATTCGTCGACGTTTGGTAGTATTAGTTATGACTTTTCTTTGACCGATTTATTGTTTGTCCTTTGTTGAGCGTTGCAGTGCTCAGTTTTTAGAATAGTTCTACCAATCGACTTACTGTATAACTGCAAACGGATTGATATCGTCTCTGAAACGGAGGTTTGAGAGCATTTTACTGTCAACTCGAATATCTTTCTCTGCTCACAAGTTGGCTAGTCATTTGAATGTCTATTCTAGCGTACTTCAAAATAGCTTAGGACTGAGCGGAGTACCCTGTTTGATCTCTTTGTGAATTTTTTATTGTTGAATATTATAGGTATTCAAAATTCACTTATAGCATCTAGTTTAATATTGGTTGTGCTACTATTGTTAATTATTTTTATAATTTGTTTCCTTTATAACTTGTTTTCGTATGGCTGAAAATATTACCTCGTGTGTGATGCTGTCAAACGCTTTTGCCTAATCTTTAAAAGCAAAATGTAATGGTTTTTGAAATTTGAAATTTTTTTTTATCAGCTGTTTCTAAGTTTGAAGGTGATTTGTGGTGAAAAACTTGACCAAAATTAGTAAGTGGGAAACTAGTATTGCGGCGTTACAATAGTGAATGACTTTTATTACAAGTCATAGTAAAGACAAAGTATTTTTTACAAGTATTATTAATTTATACTATACAAAATTGATTAAGGATTTATGAGAGTGGAAATTCATCAAAAAACTTCTTTTATTATGGGTGTTGCGAGAGAGCGTGTCAAGCTTTTGTTAAATACCCACACATGTTTTTTCAGTTGCCCTTTACGTTCCAAGGTTTCAGGGCTTACATAAAATCCCGCAGTCTTTTTTTAAGGTGGTAAAAATCATCCAATGACAACCCCTGCTCTTGAGCGGAGCGGGAGATAGTGTCAGACTCTTACTGACTAAAAGACCCACCCCGTTCCTTCTACCCTTCATACCTGGGCTCGAGTTTTCTTTCGGATTACCCTGGCCCCAGTAGGCTTCGACCCGGCTGGGCCCCTGCTATTGCTGACAACTCCTTGAGGCGCACGGGAACAGTGCGCGCCGTCGACGACTTGGGCTCGTTTCGGACAGTTACCGGACGGATTGGACAGCGAGCTACCCGCAGTCTGAGGGTCGATTATTTTCTGAAACTTAATTTCAGTAATATAAATGAGTTTATTATTATTTGGTAAAACACATTAGCTATTAACTGATGCATATGTTTCATATAGTTTGGTGACGTTCAGTCTGTTCGATTTTTAAAGCAGTTCAATGTGAGAGCATCCAAAAAAATTTGTGGATGCTGTTACAACTCAGGTACAGAGTGTGAAGTCCCGCACTCCTCCTTTAAAAAGGGAGGATCCTCCGACTAGACAGGTGTCGTGTCTGGCAGGCAACTGCCCGGCAGATGATTTTGGGCTGTTCTATATGTTCAAATCGCATGGAAAACTTTAATTGCACGATGCAAGGTTAGTTATTATGTGACGTCATAGATGTTGCTACAGACTTGTTTCCAGATGCATTTCCCCATAATTCTAACACTTGATTTCCCAAAGTTTTCTCAATTCTTTTTATAAAAGTGTTTTCCAACTGAGTTTCTGTTAAATTTTAGTAAGTAAGTAATCGGTTTGTTATTAATTTCAATATTAAGGAAATATAGGCTAATGCTAATCTAAATAATATTGTTACAAAAGCTTCGAAAGCTCCGACCACTTTAATTTTGAATAGGGAAAGCCTAGTAACTCATCCCTTAATGTAAATGAGGGGTGAATAAATATTCAAAATCTCATCAGAATCAATGTAGCGTCATGATTTATCACGAAATCCCTTCAGAAGGAAAACTTTCTGGATTTCTTTTGTACAGAACATTAATTTTCTTAAAATAAAGTATGCTGAAATTAGTTTGTTTGAGTCATTTATCTTTATTTTCTAACTAGTTTGTTTTTTGGATATCGTCTTGGGATTAGTTTATAATTGGGTAGTAGAAACTTTAGAATATTTCTTTAATATTGTAGATTTGGGTTTAATCTTTGTTGAGTTTTACGGTGTTACAAAGTCCTTTCAGAATTAGACCCTTTTCCCCAGTAGGCTTCAATCTTGCTGAACCCTAACGGTTGCTGACTTCTTGAGGCGTGCTGGAACAGTACGCGCCGTCGACGACTTGAGCTCGGTCTGGACGGTTACCGGACGGTCGAACAACGAGCTACCCCTTGCTCACCGTCCGCAAGCCCGCGCCTACGGTGGCCAGAAATCGAGATACCGATCTCGATTCGTCGATCTCTTGATTCGAGATCTCGTCTCATTGGCCTCGTCCATTGCTAGCATTACTGCTTCGCAGAACGAGGCCACCGCCTGCCTCTCCTCCTCGTTCCGGACCATGGTCTGTACCAAGGCCCGGCGCGAGAAATCACCGACACAGGTCGCCCCCACAAGAACACGACGATGCTCTGCCCATGCGGGGCCCACCTCTACCGCGTGTTCAACCGTGTCCTCCGGGCGGTCCACACAATGGCGACACCCGGGCGTCACTTTCGCATGAATCCGGTGCAGGTACTTCCCGAACTTACCATGTTTGGTGAGAACCTGCTTCATGCGGAAGGTGAGGACGACGTGAGGTCTTTCCAGCCATTCTTCAAAGAGGGCACTTACCGCCATAATTGTGGCGTGCCCATTCAACCCATGGGTTAAAGTATATCTTGGCTGCAGACGTTGCTGGAGTAAGAGTTTCAGATTTTTACTGACTAAAACCAACCCGTGATCTTTTGGCTGTTTTGTGTGTTCCAGGATAATGGTAACCATTCCGAACAACTCGGAAGCCTTAGGCAAAATTTGGCCCAAATCCGCTAAGTTAAGCACGCAGCGTATCTAGAGCTCAAACAAATTAACAATAATGCGACAGTATTTGGCAAGTAGCTCGAATAAAAGAGGGTTCAAGCCAAGATAACAGCTATTCGTGCTATGCGAGCTGTTAGCAAAGAGCCGGGATAGAATACGGAATTGAGCTAGAAATGTGAAGCTACTCGATAAGGGACGTTGGTTAAGTGCGAATAATACTCTTTGGTACTTGGTCGTTTAATCCACCGTTTTAGTAATATTTTTATTGGTTTTATTACATATTAGAAATGCTTGCTGAAAACGAAAATGATATTTTCGTTTCTTTCGCGTTGGACGCCATATGTATCTTTTTGGAAACACAAAGTGTCACTTTGATAGGCCGCGTGTTTTCTTTAGGATACACAGATAGATAGTGATTCAGATGCCTGTGTCTCCACAAATAGTCACGTTTTGCAATAAAATAGCATTAGCGCAAAAAAAGACATATCCCAAAAAATTAAAAACATGCAAACAGTGATTAATCGTTGATGGTGAAGCGCACTAGTTTAAGAGTCAATTATTATAAAAAAATTTTTTTTTTGTAAAAAGTTTTTTATTTTTAGTTGGTACCATAACTAAAAATAAAAAACTTTTTACAAAAAAAAAAATTTACACCACTAAAAAGTACCCCTCAGCCTAACTTAAATTCCTTATAGCTAAAGTGCATCTCATAACGATTCTAATAATCCCAAACATGGTTAAATTACGATTAAATTTACCTTCCGGCTTCATCACCAGATCAGTTCGATGCATCTCCCCCCTTTTCTTTCAGTCAGTCATCGACTGCACGTATAAACAAAGCAATTTTACTTTAACGACAATTCTGCTGGGATCCTATGAGGAGTTCTGTTCCATATATTCGAAGAAGAACAATATTTCTATGGGACCAAATTGGAAGCATAGCCTTTCAATCAAAAAAATAATTTTCAAAATCAGTCCACAATTGACCGAGATATCGGTGAACATACATAAAAAGAAAAACATACATTCAGACGAACATAGAACCTCCTCCAACGATCTAGTGAGAGTCATGGGTGGTCAATGCGAGACGTGCAGGTTCGGTCGTTGTGGTAAAGCTTGGGAGAGACATCGTCACACTCCCTGCTAACTATCCTAACTAGCAATTGATATCTTTCCAGGGCGACTGTTTTTCGGTTGGGCGCTAAAATTATTTTCCTGTAGTTGCGTTAGCTGTAGCTTTATTAATAAATTAATAAGTTTTTTTTATATTAATCTTGGCCTATTCTTTCAGTTAATAGTGGCCCTGAAGCCCTAAGGTATGAGGGTAGTGAGGATATTTTTTCAATTCTTTTACACTTACGCAAAACAAAATACGAGAATATATTCTAAACGGTAAACGACGATTAGAGAGGACTTATTCGAAATAATGTTATGAACACGTAGGTAATATCAGTGCAGATACGCCAGTTTGTGAAATACGACAGATAGCGGGGAGGGCAAATATGTCCAACTGTGGACGTCATTCAGCTGAAATGATGATGATGATAATGAAAAGTATGAAGTAGCGGTTTAACGTTTGTATTGAGAAACCTACTTACTTAAGGGAAGGCTCTCGCAGAAGCTAGTATACAATTGCCGTCACGGATCTTGAGCGCTGGCTTCGAGTTGCGCAAAAGTCAAATATTCGGTCTCTTTAGTGGTGCGAAATGAGACGCGGGGGCGGGGAATGTCAGTGATTGATTCGCCGCGCCATTGTGTCATAAACGTCACTCATGATTCGTTCCTGCGCTTGCAGCATGTATCTAACAACGACGACGATTGGCTCGCCAATGTATGGAATGCGCAAAGCGATCCCCACTCTGACGCCGAGCGCTCAAGATCCGTTTTGGCAATTGTACCATAGGTATACTATTTACACAAAGCTGCTCCTCTTTCTACGCCTTAAGTAAACACAAGGTCCCTATTCATCCAAGTTTCCAATGATTTAGGAACCCACCAACATTAATTAAACTTTGAATATCCAACTTTTGTTCTGGTCGTTTCAGACACTTGCGTATTTTTTCACCCGCCAAGTCGTAGCTGAGAGCTTCTTAAAGAAAAAACTCGGTAATTAGATAATTTTAGATCTCTCATACTAAGGGAAGGAGAGAAATTAGGTTACAATGTAGGTTAAAGCCTATTATGATTCATCGTTGGGCGAAAATTGGTAAGCTAGCTTGGAAGTAATGAAGGAGGACAATGTCTCTCTTAGCCTAATCTTATTCTATTATTATAGTGACTGGGCTATTAGTCTAGTGGTAAGTGGTTTTGAATTCTATGCTGAAAATCGTGGGTTCAATTCTCACTCAAAACAAATGATTATGTAACGAGCACGTTCATTTGGTCTGTTATGTATTCAGAAATACATAAGTAAGCTTTAAGTAAAGGCCACCCGGGCGCAGCCCAATACGTTGGTTCGACCAGATCCGCACCGCTCTTGACTCTACGAAGTACCATGCCCTTCACACCGCCAAAGACAGGAACAGATGGAGGAATATCATAAGGGTTAGAGAGATGAAGCAGGGAGGTCACGGCCCTCAGCATTGAGGAATACGACGCCAGGAGGAGGAGGAAGTAAGCTTTGCTTAGTTTAGGACTAGATACCGTTGCGTTGGTTGTGAAATATTATTATTACAAAGAGGTGGCGGCACTCTTTGTTAACAAACCAGCTAAACAAAAGACCTGCCTGGAACTAACTCAGTGCTATTGTATCAATCATCATCATCATCAGCCTTTTCAATGTTCCCACTTCTGGGACTCAGGCCTCCTCTATAGGAAAGGGTATTGGGCCGTAAACCACCACGCGGGCCCAGTGCGGATTGGTGAATGACACATGTCTTCGAATTTTTGGTTCTAGGACATGCCGGTTTCCTCACGATGTTTTCCTTCGCCGTTTTGAGAGCAGTGGTGATGAAATAAATTACACAAAGTAATGCGCCTGGCAGGGTTTAAACCCGCGACCTACAAACTCGTTAGTCGGAGCCATTATCACTCAGCCACCACTGGTCTATGGCGCTCGGGTGGATCAGTACTTTTTTTAATTGGAGTAATATTCTTCAGGATAAGTTTCTACTTTCACAAGTAATGCTGCTAGCAAAAGCTAGTGGAATCCCTTATATCATACAACAAAATATATGTCAAAGGTTGACTGGTAGAGAATGCCTTGTTGCATTAAGTCCGCCTATGTACCACTAAATACTGTACGTGAAGTTTAAATAAATCTATACTAATATAATAAAGAGAAAAAGTTTTTTTTTTTTTGTTTGTAGGAAGTAATCTCTGGAAGTACTGGTCCGATTGCTAAAATTTTTTCACCAATAGAAAGCAACTGTATTCCTGATTGACATAGGTTATATTTTATGTACACAGGCAAAGTTGCGGGCAAAAACTAGTAAATAATAAAACCATAAAATACTGAAGTGAAATTTTAAAAAGATATTCAGCCTTTTACGGTAACCACAATGAAAGTACCGATCTATTTATTCTTATACAAAATAAAATGAGGTTTTAGCGTAACGAGGCAAAAACTTGGAAGTACAGCCCTTTCAGCAGCTGCTTCGAAAATTTTCCATTTCATTATAGGCATTATGTTCAAGATTACTCTGCGGTGTAAGCACAAAGGCGTATTTGAGTATCAATTACTGTAAGTAGCTACCCCGTTGTGGCATTGGCGATCGATTTGTGGAAAATGCTGACGAGTTAGATTCTTGAAAGTTTGCTCAGTAGAATAGTTTGTTAGGGCAACAATTTTATGCTCTGGGCTGAAAGGTAAATGGCCTTTAGTGAAGTTACAGGCACTTATAATGTTTTGATTCTTTCTGGGGATTAAGGTGGTCAAATATTTTGCGTTTTTTTATGGTAAAACTAGTGGGGGTCTTCTTCTTCTTTTTGTGTCTGATCTTTCTGACCAGTATTTGGCAACCTGTACAGCTCTATTATTGGCCTTATATAGATCCTGAAACGTGCAGGTTGTGCAGGATGGGCAGCATAGCAGGAGACTCATATCCTGAGCAGCGGCTCTCCACTGGCATTATGTTAGAGATGGGTCGAGGAAGCCCTATTTGGCCAAATTGTTTTTATAGCGGCCAACCTGGGTTCGTGGTCAGTTTAGAGACTTCCAGATTGGCCGGTGTAGTTCGCATTCAGGAGGAATGGAGGTAATTGATGCAATCGATAATGGCGAATCGTGCTAGTTTATTAAGAGCCTATTCATTGTAGCCTTGAAGGAATTTAATTTGTAATCAGGCGGGAAGACCTGCGGTCTTCAGCCCCGCCGTCCTTCAATGTAATTAGTTACATTGAAGGACGGCGGGACTTAGCCTAAAGACTAATTTTTATGCTTAATTTGGTGTTAAGTACTAAATGTGTTTTTTTTTGGTTATAGTTTGAACTTAAATTGTTCTGTTTAAAAAACTAAACTGTAAAATCGATTTTTGATATTCACTTCTTAGGGTTCTGTACCCGAAGGATGGCAATGGTACCTACCGTACCACTTAGGCCCGGCGCCCACTATCGGTGGGCATCGGTGCGGCTCGGTACAGCTCGAGCGCCTTACGGCGGCTTCGAGCGCCTTACGGTGGCTTCGAGCGCCTTACGGCGGCTTCGGGCGCCTTAAGGCGGCTTTGGGCGGCTTTGGGAGCCTGAGAGCTACCTCGGCAGTCGTAAGCACACCTAAGGACGCCGTAGCTGATTTTGGGTAGCCTTAGAATAGTTCGGGTGGCAGAAACATCGCAGAGCAGTCGTAACGTTACGTAAAAACAGTTGTGCGTGTGTATTTATAATGGTGGATTGGGACTTAGTTCTCATTGTTCATCTTGCCAAAGAAGAAGATTTTGGGTGAATAAGCTTTGGAAGAAAAGATGTACTTTCGGTGAATTTCAGAACTTATTTAATGATTTATGATATGACGTTCGCAAATTTATTGATCACTATACTCGTAGTATCGCGATGTTATGTCATACAGACATTCGTGAGCTTGCACAAGAATAATCAACTTCTCTTCTGTCATCGTCAAATAAAACAAACTGATACGATACGATACGATAATGGAGGCGCGTGCGGTGATCGAAATGACTGTTCTGCGACGTGTCTGTCTCGAAAATGCCACCCAAGCTACCCGAAGACAGCCTTGGCGTCCTTAGCCATGCCACCAGCCTACGGCTGCCGAGGCAGCCCGATGTCGCCCTACGCAGCTCTCAGGCGCCCCAAGCCGCCCGAAGCCGACGTATGGCGCCCGAGCTGTACCGAGCCGCACCGATGCCCACGCTTTTCGTCCGTCCGTCTGTCTGTCAGCAGGCTATATCTCATAAACCGTACAGGCTAGAGTTAAAATTTTCACAGAATGCGTATTTCTATTGATATATCAAAAATTAAAGGGGTTCTCATTTAAGAAAAGTAATTTTGTCAACGTTTTTTGCTTTATTTTAAAATTGTAGTACGTTAAAAGTGAGCAATTCCTTTTCCCGAAAGGTTGTGGTAGAAAAAATAAAACAATTTATTCTCTAAATGCACAAGCCAAAAACTGCTTTCTACGTCTCTTTTAAAACGAAAAACGAATTAGATCTGCACCGAAACAATATTTACCTTGTTCCAAATCCGGGATTGGTGCACACGATTTTGTGTTTATCAAACACACGACACAAATGGAAACTGGCGAAAAGCAATGTTTTCTCAAAATGGAAATAGAACCTGGAAAAACTCGAATACGCTCTTGAAAAACATTTATTACTGACATTACTCACACACTTACTTTGTCTTCACTTACATACATATTAACACATCCAGCCAAGCTTAAATAAAACCCTAACCAGCAACCTTCTACGATTGGACAGAGGCAGCCTGCACCTGGTGGCAGGGACCATCATCGGACACTGCTCCCTGAACAAACACTTCTTCACAATGGGTATCACAGATAGCCCTCTGTGCAGAGGATCAATCGATCAAATCAAATCAAAAACATTTAATTTAAATAGACCATTTACAGGCACTTTTGAATAGTCAAATGTCGGTCAGTCCAAGAAAAGTGAAACTAAATTGCACGTTCCAAAGTGTAGATCTCTATGGGGAAGAACGTGCAAGAAACTCCATGGACATTCTTTTTAAATCATATAATGAGTTACGCATAGATCTTGGTTACATATTTCTGCAGATGCATGGAGTCAAAAGAAACTGTCGCGCACGTGCTCGATGAGTATACGAACCTTGGGAGCACAGAATTCACTGAAAGACACCCTGAGCAAACTGAAGATACTCATTTGTTTCTGGAATGAGGTGGACTGGTTGGAGTAAAGGCCGCCATGGTCCACGCACAATAGTCCAGTAAGGAGTAAGTGCGGAAACTAGACCGTAAAGACAAGATAAGATAACGCACATTCATACCCCATCTTTAAGCTCACCAACAAACCCTCGCACTTTTTATGGTACCCTATTTTTATCTGTCAAGTGTCAGTGACACACAAATGTCCTAATATGAATCAAAATGTAAAAGCTGAATCTATATCCTCTGAGATACAGGTTTCCTCCTAGTTCAGGGGGTTGGGTCAATACTCTGTGCCTTTAGAGAGATAGTGGAATAAAAATGTACATCAATATAAGACCATGCCTACTGAGGCCAGGGTTATCCGAAAGGGAACTCGAGCCCCGGCATGAAGGCTAGAAGGAACAGGGTGGGTCGTTTAGTCAGTAAGAGTCTGACACTATCTCCCGCTCCGCCCACAAGCGGGGGTTGTCATTGGATGATTTTTACCACCATAAAAAAAATATATATATATAAGACCATATCTTATGTCGTTTGGGAAAATTAAATTAAATCCATGCATTGCTCTGTAAATATTTTTTTTTATTGTAGAAACACTACATGAGTAATTTTATCACAATATAATTAATTATGAGTTCAACAAACTTGGGCAGGCGCTTTATTTGTGTGATTTATTTTAACACTGATCGGTGAAGGTAAACGACGTTCAGAAACCCGGCATATCCAAGAATAATAAACTGGAAGACACGTGACATCTACCAACCTGCACTGGGTCTGTTTGTTGGATTACGACCCATTTCTTCTCTTAGAAAGGAGGCCTGAGACCAGGCAGTGACAACATAATAAGACTGATAATCTGTACCAATATAATAAACAGGTAAAGTTTGTTTTTTTGTTTGTAGGAGGTAATCTCTGAAAGTACTAGTCCGATTGCCAAAATGTTTTCACCGACAGAAAGTTGTTTTATTCCTGAGTGACATAGGCTATATTTTGTGTACGCGGGCGAAACCATGAGCAAAAGCTAGTAATAAATATGTGTAATAATATCCTTTATTTCGAGTAGCAATGAGACCCATATAGTTTTAGTAACAATAAATAAACTTACAACTATGTTAGTGACACAAATACAACTATAAATACATCAACACGTCATAAAGTAGTCTTTGCTTCATCACTTTAGCTGAGATACTGGAGCAACGATTCACTACATAGCCTCTCCAGCCTGTTAGCAACCATGCCCAAGATGAAGTTATTTTTTGTTGAGAAGTCATCTAATGACATCTCCCGCCCTTGGGCGGGTCGAGAGGGCGTATCACTTTCACTGACTAAAACTCACTCCTGTTCATTCTTTGCCTTCATTCCAGGGCCCCGTGGTTCTCTTTCACATCACCCATGATCTCAGTAGGCTTCGACCCTGGTGAGCCCGTAAAGTTGCTGATATCTCCTTGAAGCGCGCGTTGAACAATACACGCCGTCGACGACTTGGGCTCAGTCCAGAGTCGTCCTCAAACCCGCGCCTAACGGTGGCCGAAAATCGGGATCAAAATCCGGCCGGAAAGCTGGGGCATGAGGGCCGTTGCCATACGCGTGCGACCGCCTCCTTTGCTAACATTATTGCTTCGCAGAAAGAGGCGACGCCTAAGATGCGGCTGGAACTGACTCGCACCCATTATTATGCTACGTAGCAAGTAGCTATGCCATAGCATTAGGTTAAAGCATTAGGCATTAGCGGCATCTAGTTTAAATTGACGAAAAAATTGACTTGTAAAAGTGTTTATAACAAACCTATTTGCAAAATAAAGATCATTTATCATTTATATTTACTTGCTATGCCATAACATTATGCTGTTTACTTGACATTGTGCCTTCTACACAAATAATTGATGACTGACTGAAAAAAAATGTCGTGTCTAAAGAGTCGTGCAAAACCAACCTGACAATAATGCACGGTTCTATATCTAATTCGTTCGTGTTTTATTTGCGTGTCTGTCTGTCTGACGGTTGATAGATTGTAGTAGTTACTTCCATAATTATTTTGTTTTTTGTTTCAGGAATGAAGTAACTTTGTTCATTAATTACATTTTTTGTTTTTATTTTATAGCCTTTTTGTGGGTTTGTCGTTAGCGAGTACTGTTGTTCGACAACGATTCTCGAATTCCATTGTAAAATAGTTGAATATATTAAAAATAAAACAATTATAGCTATCTATGGTAGCTGAATTTAATACACTTAACTACAAGTCTTAACTTTTTTTAAATAGTTACATTTTTTTAGTGTATTATCTACGATTGTGTGCATAGCCAAAAAGACGTGAACATGTTCAATTAATTTTAGGTAACTGTTTAATAACAACTTATGTAACTGTTTCTTTAGTATATTTATCCATCTATTTATTTCAAAATTTTCATCTATGCATGTGTTAGGAATGAACTATATATATATATATTTATAACTACCCATATATCATAACAAAATGTCAAGATGGATAACGGTTATTTACTGTGTATCAAAGTTCCTATGACTGGTGTGTAAGGAAAGGGTTTTATGAAGAAAAGCACAGAAAGACAAGACTAAGTATTTATTTCAATTGGCTTGTCAGTTAATCGAATAAACTACTGGCTCGTTCGGAATCTAGGTCTTCGAGGTGAAGAACGGCCAAGAAACACCTCGGAAGCATTTTATCATCACAATAACATAATTAGAAACATAAGTCACAGTATAACAAATACACAGAATCAAAACAACATTAGCAATAATATTAAGCTATTATATTAAATAACTTACGTGAACTTAGGCAGTCCGTAAAGGTCTAGAGCTGAACAGCAAGTAAGAGGACTTTAATAGAAACCAATCTTATTTATAGGAAAGTCCTGACGCTCAAGTGTCAAACCTGTGGGTTGACACTTAAACATCAAATATCCTTCCACCTTCTACAAATCTCAGGTTGTCGCACAACACACAACTTCTTACATTTTAGTAGACAAAGTCTTTAGATATTTTACAACCATAATAATATCGCAACAACAATTAATTTAATAAAATAATAATTATACTTATCTTTTAACTCACAATTTCCACACTTGTACACAAACTGTGTAACTTATGTTTGTAGAGAGAGCTCCGCACCGTCCGACGTCTGAACCGAGAATAGACTCAGGACGGTCGGCGCAGCGGCTTTTATAAGCGGTAACAAACAACCATGAGTCACTTGCTTGTTACCGCTTGAACGTTGGTTTTTAGTTTGAATTTAAACGTTATCTTTCAAATATCTATTGTAATTATTATTTATTACATTATTACTATTATATATTTTATATATCTATATCTATACATAGGCATAAACTATCACGGCCATACTGACAGTACTTCGTCCTCGAAGTATTACTATGTTGTTTATAACATACAAGTAGGTACATTCGATTCATTAATCAACATATACATAACACAAAAACGAAATTCATATTTCATAAATTTCGAGTCAACCAATTGTATGGACACGATGGTCCTCTTAAAATAGGTAACAGAGTATTCTTGCCAACTACATAGACATGTCGATCACATCCACCCGCTGCTCGTGGGATAATCGACACCAAATAGTAGGCCGACCAGCGGTTATTGAGTAATGCCAACTACATAGACATGTCGATCACATCCACCCGCTGCTCGTGGGATAATCGACACCAAATAGTAGGCCGACCAGCGGTTATTGAGTAATGCCAACTACATAGTCATGTCAATCACATTCACCCGCTGCTTGTGAGATAATTGACACCAAATAGTAGGCCGACCAGCGGTACTCAAATATTTTTTACTCATTTACAATATGACATTGGTTCTAATTATTGAGTAATGCCAACTACATAGTCATGTCAATCACATTCACCCGCTGCTTGTGAGATAATTGACACCAAATAGCAGGCCGACCAGCGGTACTCAAATATTTTTTTATTAGGAGTTTCTCCAGAGAAAGTTAATCAGGGTATTTATTTTTTGTTTCATGTATATGTTTCCAATAATATTTTATGTTGGCAACTTATGTTTTTATAAAAGCCTTAATTTAAACCAAAACATTGTACAGTTGATAAATAATTTCCAAAACAAATCAATAAGATTGAACCTTGAATTGACTTTAAAATATGGCAATGACAAGGTAGAAGTAGTTTCACATTTAAGGTTATACACCTCAATCACAAATTAGTACATATTTAATTTTGAGCCAAATACCTAGTCACGCCAATTACATTCACCTGCTGCCGGTGAGACCTATTGGCGCCAAATAAAAGGCCTAGCAGCTAATACTTGAGCCAAATATCTAGTCACGCTAAGCACATTCACCTGCTGCTGGTGAGACACATTAGCGCCAAATAGAAGGCCTAGCAGCTAATAAGCAATAACTAAATCATTGTAACAGCTATGTTGATTCTATACACCTAGTTACGGTAAGATTAGATTGATCAACACTAAATTACAGAGCATAATTTTGAATTGTATTTTTCTATTTTGCTTTATTAGAACAGAATGATCGTTTTAGTCGGCATTATTGACTTTTCAAAATAACCGGGAAATAAATAATTCAATGCTATTCCACAGTTGATTCAACACACTAACCCGTTTTAGCAACATAATCAACACAATACATCGCTCGGTCAACCTGACAATATTATTGCAAATTGCTCTTAATGTTGAATTTCTGTTTATACTATATCAGTTATTTACTTCAGACCACAACATTAAATTTTATTTGATATTATCAGTTACCATCACAGCTTGTGACTAAAACTGAGGGTAAATAAAATTTACACTTAACTATCATTAGTTACTTTTGCAATTCTTAAAAGATATCTTAGTAAAATAGTTTTCACGCCCCTAAGACGACTCACTGACCTCAATTTGTTTTCCGACATATCAAAATCTATGATCACGAAACTTTGAAATAGATTGTTTACTTTATTGTTCCACATCAACTTTTAATTTTATTTAAAACGAGTAACTTTGAACTACCAGCACACTAATTTTATTCCCTTTAAAATTTTATCAAACAAGACACGCCAAGAAACCATAGCCCAAAGACTAGCTTCTTCTAAACGTGAGAATATTACAGAAAACCAGCCGATTCGGCAAACATTGTTTTGAAGTATAAATATTTCTAATATTTATTATGGTAGTCCAATAAAATATAAATATAATTTCCTACCTAACCAACCACTCTATGCTGCCTAACTAACAACTACCCTACGCAACCTAAATAACTACCCTACTGTTGAGCAAATATAAATTCATAAGATAGACAGATGCCTTTGTAAACACCTTTGTGGAAGAGTGTCTTCGTAAACCTGTTCTTACGTTTCATTTTCGAACACGAGTGGCGCTGTTGTTTTTCCGTCACCGTCATGTCATGAAAATATTTTTTTTTTCTTTGTGAACAAGAATAAAATTGCGTTTATAGAAATCTATTCGACTTTATTGAAATATTACCTAAACCCAATACCTACGCTACCTAACTAAACTATTGACGGTATTACGTTAATAAACTTGCAAAAATATGGGTACCAACTATTTCCATTCTATGTCAAGTACACTTTTTGTAAAAAATCCACTCTGGTGATCAAAAAAATAATTATGAACATTTTATACCGAATAAAAATCTAACGATCTTATCTCGTGGCTTTATAGGAACAATGCTAAATGCCCATTACCTACAGTGAGACATCTTTAGCAGTGTTTAGTTTTGTTTCAAATAGCCATCCTAGATGTAACTAATATCGACGTAGTCCGTAGACTACCCCCATTTTTATATTAATATGCATAATCTTTTTGTACAACTTTATAATTATGATTACAAAATCATGTAGCCTTTTATGTCACTGGTAAAAGAATCGGGATTTTTCTTAATGCTTTGTATTGGGACCAATTTTACGTTTATCTATAAAAACCCTTTACAACACATAAGATACTCAACATTATCTTTAAAAACATAAAGCAATGCTAACGAAGGTCTTTTTCTTTTTCTAAGAAGGAGTGTAAAATGTATGGCTCCTAAAATTTACAATAAAATTCCCAAAATAATGAATATTAATTCGTTTAAGAGGGAATTTAAAAAAATTGCTACTCAGTAAGGCTTATTGTAATGTTGCGGAGTTTTTAAACGAAAACTTTTGAGCCATGACTATTTAATATTTTAATTTTACTTTTAATTTTATTATTCTATTTACTGTATTGACTGTAATTTTTATTGATTGAATTTTGACTAAATTATGTAGACTATTATTGAATTGACTGAATTTTGAATGTTTTTATTTGTACATGTTGACTATTATTGAATTGACTGAATTTTGAATATTTTTATTTGTATATGTTGACTATTATTGAATTGACTGAATTTTTAATGCTTTTTTAAGGAATTTTTTTTTTTTTTTTTTGCTTTTTTTTTAATTAATTTTGTACGCCGATTTACGGCAAAACATGTTGAACTTTATCACCATCTTAACATACACGTCATGTTTATACAAATAAATGATCTTATCTTATCTTTTAGCTACTGAAGGTACTTGCTATATTTTACCAATGCAGATGCAGTAGCTTGATTGAAGATCCACAGCTCATTTGCAGCTCCGTTTTCCGGGACGGCATGGTGACATCGTGGCGTCATCTTCTTGATGGTAGTAGACTCGACGGTTATAGTTCATGAAAATAACAAGACAAAAGGCATTAAAAATCAGTTGTGTAAGCCAGAGGCCTATCCCACTTCTGATGTTAGGAATGAACTATATATATATATATTTATAACTACCCATATATCATAACAAAATGTCAAGATGGATAACGGTTATTTACTGTGTATCAAAGTTCCTATGACTGGTGTGTAAGGAAAGGGTTTTATGAAGAAAAGCACAGAAAGACAAGACTAAGTATTTATTTCAATTGGCTTGTCAGTTAATCGAATAAACTACTGGCTCGTTCGGAATCTAGGTCTTCGAGGTGAAGAACGGCCAAGAAACACCTCGGAAGCATTTTATCATCACAATAACATAATTAGAAACATAAGTCACAGTATAACAAATACACAGAATCAAAACAACATTAGCAATAATATTAAGCTATTATATTAAATAACTTACGTGAACTTAGGCAGTCCGTAAAGGTCTAGAGCTGAACAGCAAGTAAGAGGACTTTAATAGAAACCAATCTTATTTATAGGAAAGTCCTGACGCTCAAGTGTCAAACCTGTGGGTTGACACTTAAACATCAAATATCCTTCCACCTTCTACAAATCTCAGGTTGTCGCACAACACACAACTTCTTACATTTTAGTAGACAAAGTCTTTAGATATTTTACAACCATAATAATATCGCAACAACAATTAATTTAATAAAATAATAATTATACTTATCTTTTAACTCACAATTTCCACACTTGTACACAAACTGTGTAACTTATGTTTGTAGAGAGAGCTCCGCACCGTCCGACGTCTGAACCGAGAATAGACTCAGGACGGTCGGCGCAGCGGCTTTTATAAGCGGTAACAAACAACCATGAGTCACTTGCTTGTTACCGCTTGAACGTTGGTTTTTAGTTTGAATTTAAACGTTATCTTTCAAATATCTATTGTAATTATTATTTATTACATTATTACTATTATATATTTTATATATCTATATCTATACATAGGCATAAACTATCACATGCATGCCTTAGAGAAAGTATAAACTATTTATGTTCATAAAAAAAAAGTCCTTATCATTTAATAGTCTTTTTCTCGCAGTATCATTTTCGTGGTTGAACCTACAGTAACCGTGGTTTTTTCCCGGTGTAGCCGTCTATCAGTCAAAAAGCGAACTCCATCATCGATATCATCGCTTACCATCAGGCGAAATTGAGGTCAAATGTGAGCTGATCAATAATAACAAAAGCTTTTGGTAATCGGAATGGATAGATCAATACTTGAACCTGCAAGTAGCAAACCCATAATATAATCTGTTTATATAGTTGAATTTTAACAATAATCATCATCATCTCCCTAGCCTGAGCAATAGGTAGCTCGCTGTCCGATCGTCCGGCAACTGTCCGGACCGCGCCTAAGTCGTCGACGGCGCGCAATGTTCCCGCGCGCTTCAAGGACTTGTCAGCAATGTCAGGGGCCCAGCTGGGTTGAAGCCAGGGCCAGGGGCCAGGGTTAGCTCCGAAAGGTAGCTCAGCTCCCGGTACGAAAGGCAACGAAGGAGCTGGAGTGGGTTTTTAGTCAGTAAAAGTCTGACACTATCTAAAACTCCCTAGCCTTTTTCCGATTAACTTGGAATATCAGTCCAACTAGATGCGGCTGAATAGAGATTTACATCAACAACTTTTTTTTTTTCGGGAAAAATCATCCAATGACAACCCCCGCTCTTGGGCGGAGCGGGAGATAGTGTCAGACTCTTACTGACTAAAAAACCCATCCCGTTCCTTCAAGCCTTCATACCGGGGCTCGAGCGCCCTTTCGGATAACCCTGGCCCCAGTAGGCTTCGACCCGGCAACTCAGTTTTCTATTTTCACTATCTCTACGCTAACTGTGAGTTAACGACTTTGGATATTCAAAGTCCTGAAAGGATTTTATCGATTATTTTTAAATTTCAGATTTAAAATCTTAAAGGATATTTTTGTCTTCATTTACCTTGTTTAGTAAGTTTCAACTCAAATATTTTTATATAAATAAATAAACCATTTCTTTGTTACAACTCAAAACAAACAACGAAAGCACAATTAAAAATTATAAAAACAAAGCACCATATACAAATACAAACTAAATCAACAAAGAAAAATAATAAAGACATTTATATCACTTATACCACGTACATCGAGGGACTGGATCAAGTTGCTTGCTGCGGTCTTCCCGTCCGATTTAGGTGTCTTTAAGGCAAGAGTGAATAGGCTCTTAATAAATTAGTGCGCCTCATCATCAACGATTACATCACTGCTTACCATCAGGTGGGATCGCAGTCAAACACTAGTTCAAATCAAATAAAAAAAAAGTACTTGCCTACATGGGCACTTATAAAAGTCAGAAACTGGTGCACGGTTCCAAATTGGTCGTTTCCTATGGAGAAGAATCGGCATGAAACTTCATAGGCTTGTTCTTCCTAATAGCATAGCATAGTCGGCCTTATAATGTTTCCACTTTTGGGACACAGGCCTCCTCTCTAGGAGAGGGTTCTTCCTAAAAATAAAATTGGAGTGGCGGCTTTTTCTTATTTGGTCGATAATATATAGTAGCCCTCGGAAGGTGGAATGGAATGACACCCTTGCCAAAAACGAATCAGCAACTCAATAAAATCACTCACCTTCAACCGTTGAACCGCGTGGTCTGGCTGGTCGGGAAAAACACTTCCGGAGTTCCGGACTTTCTTGAGGCTGGATGCTAAGATGGCGGTGGCTTGATGGATGTCTGTATGCGGATGAGGGTCACTCGTGCTCAGCTCAATGCCGGAGCAGAGGATTCATGGCGATACTTAAAATAGAAAAAAATGGAGAAACGATATTCGGCTTGGGATCCCGCTGAGCGCCGGACGTAATGTCAATGGCGTCACCAAAAATAAAATCAAATAAAAGAGCATAAATTCAGGGTTATTTGTAAAACACTAACAACCTTGCAGGACTGCATTACTAATATCTTAAACAATAATTTTTGTTCTATGTTTTTTTTTACAAAACATAATTGATTTACCAAAAACAAACCTTCAAGATTTCATTGTTATACCTTACACATTTCAATACTGTATTTTGCTATACCCACCTCCGTCTCCCGCGCACAATCCCCGCTCCCCTTTATCATTATCATCATTTCAGCCGATATACGTCAACTGCTGGACATAGGCCTCCCCCAAGTGTGGCCACAACGAACGTTGCTGCGCGTCTCGCATCCATCGATTTCCCGCAACCTTCACAAGGTCATCGGTCCACCTTGTAGGAGACCTGTCAACGCTGCCTCTACCAGTACGCGGTCGCCATTCCAGAACGTTTCGGCCCCAACGGCCTGTTTTGCGAGCAAGGTGCCCTGCTCATTGCCACTTAAGTTTGGCAATTCTGGCAACCTTAGTTTTCCTGCGGATATCTTCATTCCTGATTCGATCACGCAAGGAAACCCCAAGCAGAACCCTTTCCATTGCTCATTGGGTGACTTTAAGCCTTCTGATGAGGTCTATTGTGAGCGACCGCGTTTCGGAGCCATATGTCATCACTGGCAACACGCACTGGTCGCTCCCCTTCGCTATTGTACTATTTGTAAATTAGCTTGCTTCGCATCGACTTCGTGATATTTAGGACGTTCAATTTTAATATTTATAGTTTTGTATGAAAATCTGATATGGTATGGTAAATTTTTAAAAGTCATGGAATAAACGTTGTTGTTTGTATTGTCCGCTATTGTACTATTTGTAAATTAGCTTGCTTCGCATAGACTTTGTGATATTTAGGACGTTCAATTTAAATATTTATAGTTTTGTATGAAAATCTGATATGGTATGGTAAATTTTTAAAAGTCATGGAATAAACGTTGTTGTTTGTGTTGTCCGCTATTGTACTATTTGTAAATTAGCTTGCTTCGCATAGACTTTGTGATATTTAGGACGTTCAATTTAAATATTTATAGTTTTGTATGAAAATCTGATATGGTATGGTAAATTTTTAAAAGTCATGGAATAAACGTTGTTGTTTGTATTGTCCGCTATTGTACTATTTGTAAATTAGCTTGCTTCGCATAGACTTTGTGATATTTAGGACGTTCAATTTAAATATTTATAGTTTTGTATGAAAATCTGATATGGTATGGTAAATTTTTAAAAGTCATGGAATAAACGTTGTTGTTTATGTTGTCCGCTATTGTACTATTTGTAAAATAGCTTGCTTCGCATAGACTTCGTGATATTTAGGACGTTGAATTTTAATATTTTTATTTTTGTATGGAAATCTGATATGGTATGGTAAATTTTTAAAAGCCATGGAATAAAAGTTGTTGTTTATGTTGTCCTTAACACAGATTGGAGAGGTTGCTAGTGTTATACAAATAACCGTGTATAAACAAAGAAAAACACATTTAGTTTAGAAACGATCCTTTGTAATAAGGAAAGGGAAAGAGAGCTATTTATCTAGTTTTATGGCTAAAAGTAACACCCTGTAAATTTTGTTTACCATGCTTATTTATACGGAAATAAAAATGGGTGAAGTGTGAGCCGGGTCGCTTTGTGCGTTCCGTAAGTTATTTATTTTGTGAGTAATTTGCGTTCAAAGATAGAATGAAAGAGGTGTTCAAAGAATTAGATGCGATTTGATTTTACTGGGTCTATACCGCAATATTTTAGATCAAAAATGGCTTAAGATTGTTTTGAAGGAGTGGAGGGTGTTTTTGTGTACTGATGGCTAAGTAATAATTTTGTGCTGAAGAGAAGCCATTTGCTATTATGGCTGGCCTGTTGGTCTAGTGATTAGTGGCCCTGACTGCTATGCGTGTGGTCGTAGGTTCATAGTTACCTTTAAAATGCATTACAAAACCTATACAAAATAACGGCATGATTAACTTTTTTCTTTTCGCCAGATACCTAAGCTATAAGTTAGAGGACAATACGACAAATTAATTGCAAAAAGAACCAGCCCCCCTAACCAAGTTACAAACGTTTCGCTTGCGTCGAACGCTTCGAGTTGACCTTGCCGCCAATTCTTTTGTTCTGAACACGTGACTGAGCGTTGAGACAACGTCATTCCCGTACATTTGAAGCTTTCTACAAGCGTTAACTATTGCAGATTAGCAACTTGGCTAGGGGTACAGGACTTTAATTAAAACGACTTGAGGACTCGAGTTCTTTAAAACAAGAGACGAAAATCCGCCCCCCCGTACCACACCCGGCGATATATGCGGAAAAACTTATTGGAGTAACCTTATAGGTAGTAATTTAACAATGAGAAACTTAAAATATCAGACTCGGAGTACATATTTTTATTTAAGAAAAACAAGGCCCGATAAAAAAACAATAGCGATCTACTAAATAGTCTCTAACTTCGTTCGATTACGGTTGGTAGACATAATACTTTTTGCTATTGATTTTTCGTATAGTTTTTCAAGATATGGCCTAGGTTTCATTATTGGCGAAAAGAAAAAAAAAAGATAAATGATCTTTATTTTGCAAGTAGGTTTTATAAAAACACTTACACTTACACTTACAATTAAAGCTAGATGAGGCCGGTGTTTCCAAGCTGACTACCCTGAGAAGAAACACCGAAACAAACTCAGGGGTCAAAGTCTCTTTTAAAGTCCATACAGGAAAACATGTAATGGTCAAATCATATGAGAACCATGCAGATTGAGCCTGAGATGGTCTTTTGAAGAAAGAACCACACAGTTCTAAGTGGACCTGTCCAAATACAATTCATCCATCTTTTTTTTGGCCTCTCGCTCCCTCTCCATCCATCTACATGTATACTAAATATCTACTCTTTTAGTAACATGCGTGTCTTCCCTCCTCTTCACGTGATCATACCAAGAGAAACGATTTCTTTTTTTAACAATAATCATTTATTTCATCGGATTCCCGCGACCCTGATCAGGTCATCGGTCCACCTTGTTGGAGGCCTTCCAACGCTGCGTCTTCCGGTACTTGGTTGCCACTCCAGAACCTTTCATCCTCATCGACCATCTGTTCTGCGTGCAATGTGCCCTGCCCACGCGTCAAATCCGATGGATGCGTGACGTACAGGACCAGTCGTTGTGGCGACGCTTGGGGGAGGTCTATGTCCAACAGTGGACGTCTTTCGGCTGATATGATGATGATGATGAATAATTTATTTCCAAGAAAACTTAATAGTCACTCTTAGATTTTTCTCATACCTAATGAAATACCCTATTGTGTGTAGCAAGACAAATTAAGGTCAGGTCATTAACCTAATGGTTGAAGACAATAATACATAATATACTACATTGACATATTGATCTCCGGCTAATTCGCAAAGCCACAACTGATCACCTGCTGGTCTACACAACTGTGTCTTTAATTGACACATTGTTATGTACTGTCAACAAAATAAGGTGTGTCTTGAATATCTGTATTTCAAAAGTGAATAGAATACCGTCTTTAATTTTTTATTGTACACCATGATAAATAACAAAATACTCGTATGTGGATATCAGAGTTCATGTACATAGGAGAGCTTAACTCAAAGTTGAGTTTTCTTCCAGCAAACCATTGAGTGATAGAGAGCGATCACAGTAGAGGGTAAGATCCAGTGCACAATTTTAAAATATCAAATAATAAACATTTCTGTCTGTCTGTCCAATGACCTGTAGGTAGTAGTGGGCGTTGCGTACTAACTACCTACAGGTCATTGGACTCGCTCAGCTGACGTTTTCTTCAAGAAATTAATTTCGTACATGCGTAAATTAATACGAGTTTTACAAAAAAAAGGTACTTTATTTTTTAATTTTATCTTTACAAAATGATATTGTTTCATGTACCGGATCGTCCGTTCACGGGATTAAAACGATCAAAATTTAACGGTGTATAATATATACGAGTACATAATACAAATAGTTACTATGTCATTGTGAAAGGAGATGCTCTATAAGATGTTTTTTTCTTTTTTACGTTGTATGCAAAGCTATAAGATCAATCATAGAACGTCGACCACATCACCGTTTGTAATCAAGGCACTAACCATGAGGTGTAAATATATTAGTCGTGCGAGTGAGTAAGTGAAATGGAGCTGTACTATATAGCTTCATCCCTTTAACAATTCAGTTTAGGTCGTAAAATAAATCGCTTTAAGAGCTCATGGTAGCAGTGTTGGTAATATGTGGGTTAAACTTAAGCTTATTTATAATAATAAGTAAATACCTATGCAATTACAATATCCGCGCCAAATGTATGAGAAAGATAGAAACTATTTAATTGACATACACACTCGTAGATACACACAATTTAGTTACAACACGTAGACACAAATGATTATATTTAAAAAAAGAAACAACTAACAATGTGTGTCTCACGGCTGCGCCAAATAGTTCCAGTTCAGAAACAAATACCAAACAACTATCGTGATAGTTGCCTGACGTTGGATTGATATTCTATTTAAAAAATAGACCACATTGATGCAACAAAAATGCTTTTTTTTTTCTAAAAAATAATACGTCAGAGCGTATCCATACCTAAATTAAGTTAACACAAAACAAAAAAAAAACAGTTCACTTCTTCCTGTGACTGTAAAACGAAGTTGAATTAAACTGTTTGATTTCCTAACTCTTTTGTCAACCGTACCTCACGGATCAATCTGACGCCGAGTCAAACGCAGCGACAGATTGACGGCCGTTTCCCCGATACGACCACGGATCCCTAAACGGATTTAACCACCCCAAATCCCGTAAAAAAGTTAGGGTTGCTGTAAATTCCGTGACAAAATTTGGAGCTCAATTGAATGTAAGGTATTTCATGAGTTTTTGATGCTGTGCGTGCATATATATTTTTACCGGTAACGTAGATATGTTTTTTTTTATGTAGCAAGTTCATAAATGTAGATAAGGGAGGTGTTTTATTTATCCGCATTTTTTTGTCTATCATAAATCCGTCGTAACAATTTTTATACATATATGTAAATGAAAATTGATAACACCATACACACCAGGATTCTGATTCCGATTTCCGGCCACCGTAGGAGCAGGCGTGCGGATGGCGAGCAAAGGGTAACTCGCCGTCCGACCGTCCGATAACCGTCCGGACTACCGGACTAAGTCCAAGACGTCGACGGCGCGTATTGTTCCTTGCACGCCTCAGAGAGTTGTCAGCAAACCGAAAGGTCACAGCAGGGTTGATGCCTACTGGGGCTAGGGATTTTTTTCTGAAAGGAAGATTCAACCCCGGTACGAAAGGCAACGAAGGAACCTGAGTGGGTTTTTAGTCTCTCCGTCCAAGAGCGAGGGATGTCATTAGACGATTTACCTACCCAAAAAAAAAAGTACCACCACACACATAGTTTACCCGTTGCGTCTCAAAAAATCACATCAAAATTGAAAAAAAAGCAATTTTCCTTAAACACTCAAAATGTCAATATTTACGTCAATTTCTTTACTAAATAAAGCTATTTAGGCCAAATTAAAATTCCTGACAAATATTCCGGCTCGTTGCGAGACACAGAATCCTGTTTACCTTACTTAAGTAGGCTGCCCCGCTTCAAGTACGCCTGATTGAATTCTGAGAAGGATAAGGGGATGTGTCATCGTGGTTTTGAAGTACATTCCTCTGTCGAAATTCGAATGACAGCAGATTTATTTGCAAACAATTTGGAATTGCTACTTAGTAAATAAACAAATTGATGATCAAACACAACAGAAAATGTAAACACAGATTGACTGCGTAAAATCAAAAAATCGAACCGAATTATGTATGTCCAATAATTTTCTGTTTCGATAAATATTAGCTCGAACGTATTCAATGGAAAAACATTTCAACGGACACCTCATTTGATCAAGTCAATATGGTATTTACTTAATATGATTTATATATGGTATTTAAATCTACATAAAATTGGTCTTTAGAGTAAAGACGAGTGTTTATTCAGTTTTCATATTTTTTTGTTTGTTTTTGGGAGTTATGTAGTTGGAGTCACGCCATAACATTAATTTTAAGTCCTTTGTGGTGCGGATGCCGACTCACAATTTGGAAACCTTCCTCAAAGGAGAGCTTTGGCCGAAGGGTGTCGTGTGTCGACGATTTCGTGGAAGGATACCGACCTCGCAGCAAAATACGTCACCATCTCTTCGTGTGCCATAGTACATAATAGTTTATTTCATATATTAATTAATTATTTTGTGAGATTATTTGTGTATTTTGTCTATGTGCCTTAGTTGCCTGATAATAAAAGACTATTATATTATTTCACAAAGGGTGCACTTACAACTAAATTGTATACACACTACAGCTTGTGGGACAAACACAGAAAACAGAAAACGTTCCTGTTTAGAAAATTTCGCACGTCGCAAGATAAAAAAAATCTGCTGCAATAATTATATCTGCTACTGCTTTTGCTTATTTTCTTGTAATAATGGAAAATATTACTTTAAAAAGCAAACATAGTCCCTTTGTTATTTTCAAAACATGGATACCTCTAACTGTAGAAAATTCTTTTTTTTCATTATTGCATTTATGTTCAAATCACATTTAACACACTTTGAGGTACCCAAGTGGTATTCTGATTACAAATTTAAAATTTTAGTGATTAGGTAAAATTATAAATTGAAATTGAACGGTCATGAGACATGACCTTATGTCGTTGATGTTGTTAAACATATTATCCGTAAATACAAAAAGTTAATGGGATGGTTAAACTAAATCAAAAAAAATCATCGGCCATTGTCAAAATTGTAAAAATAATAAAATTTCACTGATTGATGATAGTGTGATTATATTATCTTTGCTTCCAAATGAGTTCGCAAAAACAACGAAATGAGGGTTTGTTTTTACTAAACTGGGGCCAACAGATTAGTCTGTTATATTGTATTGTTTTATTTTATCGAAAACAGTACAAAATAAAGTTGAACCAATTTGAACGTTTCTAAATTATGTTGAGTAGTGTTATGATTCAAAATGAAGATCTACTTAACCTGACATGTCCAAACTTTCTACAAAAATTATTGCAGATCCTACAAAGTGAGGCCTTGACAAAAAAAAATGTTTTAAAAGCCTTCAAGTAATTGAATTATAACAGACTGGACCCTCAAGGAGAAATTACATTTTTAAATTTATATTAACATTATTAGAAGATTCAATTACATTTTTTTTTGTTTTTGAAAAAAAATTGGTTCTTGATAGCTATATGGGTTTCTTTTGAGCAAACGTCAACTTTCCTTGCCATCAGCTGGGATAGTAGTTGAACGTAAGCTAATCCATCCACCCCATGATCTGGAGCGAGTAGGAATGGCAGGCCATCCTGTACCAGGGTCCAGCTCGAGAGTTCACTACCATCGGTCGCCCCCACGAGAACACAAACGGTGGTGCTCCGTCCAAGCGAGGCAAACTTCCACAATATGCTATATATGGTGACACCCGGGCGTTTCTTCCGCTCGAATTAGGTGCAGGAACCTGCCAAACTTGCCATGTCCGGTGAAGACATGAATCATGCGAAAGGTGAGGATGCCGTGATGAGTATGGCGTGCCAACAAGTTTGTGAGTTAGTGTGTATGATTGTGCGAGTATATATATTACTTCTCTACGTTGAAAGTTATGAAGAGATTTGGCTCACGAGTAGAATATATCCTGCAATAGTACATAAGGTACTTTTTATCTCTAGAATACATTTCTTTGGTACAATTTTGTATCACTGACAGCAACTAGCGATGTATGTAGGTATGTGTGTGCGTATTTTTTTTACTCCTTTACTTTCAAATGGCTGAACTGGTTTGGATTAAATTTGAATCATGGGCAGACCATGTCCTTACCAATTTTTTTACTCCAGGAATTATAATTAGTCCGATTATAATTTGGATGTCTTCAAGGCTAGAGTGAATAGGCTCTTAATAAACTAGTGCGCCTCACTATCAAAGATTGCATCGCTACTTACCATCAGGTGGGATCGCAGTCAAGCACTAGTTTATCCTCCTTTTTTTAAAAAAAAAAGGAGTATGTTTCTTTAGGATAATTTTTTACTAACACGCAAGTAAAACCACTGGCAAAAACAAGACAATAATAAAACGAAGGACGCCGTACATATTCCGCATAATAAATTTCCTTCTGGTATAACTTACTCTGTCCTTTTGTTATTACCTTAATTGCAGGAATTAAGTAAATTATTAAGGAAGTAATCATGACAAAGCTCGCAAAGGTCGGATTATAATTGGGTTCATAACATTTGTATGATTTAGACGCTATTGCGTTGGTCTTGGTCCACTAACCCTCACTGGGTCCGCGTGGTGGATTAGGGCCCGCTCTTCCTTACGAGAGGAGGCCTTTTTTACTGGTGGGAAAAATCATCTAATGACAACCCCCGCTCTTGGGTGGAGCGGGAGATAGTATCAAACTCTTACTGACTAAAAGTCCACCCCGTTCCTTCTAGCCTCATACCGAGGCTCGAGTTCCCTTTCGGTTAACCCTGGCCCCAGTAGGCTTCGACCCGGCTGGGCCCCTGCTGTTGCTGACAACTCCATGAGGCGCGCAGGAACAGTGCGCGCCGTTGACGACTTGGGCTTGGTCCGGACAGTTACCGGACGCTGTATGCCAGCTGTGAGAAAACTATTGACTGAAATTATTATGCGTCATGTGGATAAAATGGTTAATTGATTATAAGGAAGAGAAATAGCAAAGAAACGGCCAACGAATCGAATGGACTGTGCCAAAGATGAGACGGCAATACAACATTAGTTTAAGTATACAATGCACAAAATAAACAGGTACAGAAGTCAATCTCATGTATGTACTTCACTTTTCATACCTACGCTGGGCGTACGCACACACGTCAGCGCATTGCTCCGAACTATGCGAGTGCGACCGAGCGATTGAGCCGAGATATCGTGTCCGTGAGCGGTGTCTATGTGTGCGTTGCTCGAACGCGCTTTGTATGTAGATTGTCTTCTGTACTTACTCGTATATATTTTGTGGTATATGCAAAACCCGAAACACATGTCTAGTATTTTTATGTAAGAATTAATGTACAAAATGTCATAACTGTATCATGAAAAATTACCAAGTTACTAGCTTGTTACGTCAGAAAAATACATAGTTTGCGAACTATTCAGGTGACTGAGGGGCTTTTTTGCACTTGCAACTAGCTGTTTACTAGTCTAATGCCTGCTATGACCTGCCTAAACCTGTGTTGTACTTAATGTCGGTGGTATCCAACTTGCAACCTTCGTAAATATTTTTGGAAAAAAATGTAACATGGTGTAAAAACTATTGGAATCCATTCATTACTGATTCGGAACAAGCTATATTCAGATTTTGCATAGACTAAAAATTATGTTCTAAAGGATTCTGAGCGAATAGGCTCTTAATATATTAGTGCGGCACAACAACAATGATTGCATCACTTCTTAACATCAGGTGTGATCGCAGTCAAGCACTAAATATATATATATATATATATATATATAAATAAATAGATGAAAAAAAATGCTATTATTATTTGGCGACAGTAACACCGAGATTCCAAATACAAATGTCAAAACGGGGCTTTTATATTTTAACGAGTATAATTAAATAAATAAAAACACAAAGCAATGCACCTAGTTTGGGTTGGACCAGCGCAAGCGACCTACAACTTGTCAAGTCCTGTATCAATGATCACTTTAGCACTTTTGTCTGTATGAGACGAATAGAACTAGTCCGTTTTATGTCTAGCAGTGAACACTTTTCTGTTGAAATGATAAATTATAAATAATACTCACCTGTAAATAGGTTTTAAAAGACACTTTTACACGTCAATTTTTTTTTTAACGTCAGTTTAAACTAGATGAGGTCGGTGTTTCGTAGTTGACTACCCTAAGAAGAAACACCAAAACAAACTAAGGGGTCAAAGTCTCTTTTAAAGTCCATACAGTAAATATGTATTGTCAAAATCACCTCAGATTAATCTGAGATGCTCTTTTGAAGAAAAACCATGCAGATTTGAGTGGACCTGTCCAGTCAGTGCAAGAATTTGTCAGTATTCACAAAGCTTAACTCAGGACTGCTAAGGAGCTCAACGATTTGATGTACAATACCAAGGAAAGAACATTTGCGGAGGCCGCAGAAAATACACAAATTGCCAGATATGTAAAAACTACTAAAAAGAAAAATAAAAAGCTGATTGCTTTTTATTACATAGTTCTCACATTTACAACAAAAAAAAGGAAATTGAAGTTTATAAAATACTTAGCAAAGTAAATATTTATGTCAAAAATTAATTTAAATATATATAAATACAAATGTATATGTCAAATGTAAAAAATATAAACATCAATGTCAAATTGTAAAAACTGAACTTCAATGTAAAAATGTAAATGATAATGACGATAATGATAAAAGAATAGGTTAGCAATGAAACGAAAATGTTCCGGATGACAACGTGGGCTGCGCAGAATTCGTGATACAATTAGGCATCGTTCCCACTGGGTCAAACGACAAAAAACATACAAAACTAACAAAAAAACGTGAAGTAATGTTATCTTCGGCGATAATAAAATTTACCGTAAAACTTTTGTCAGAATTTTTATGACTGCAGTTCAGTAGCCGTTTTAATTATTCGCGAATTAATTCCTGGTGAATATTCTGACGTGAATAAAATTGGTGTAGTTTTGTTTTCGACTGGCCTGTTAGTCTAGTGGTAAGTGGCCCTGATTGCTATGCCGGAGGTCGTGGGTCCGATTCCCACCCAGGACAAATGTTTATGTGATGAGTATGATCATTTGTTCTGTGGATGGGTATAATTTACCTATAATACGGAGCAGGAGATAGTGTCAGACTTTTACTGACTAAAAACCCATTCCTGTTCCTTTGTTGCCTTTCGTACCGGGGCTGAGCTATCTTTCGAAACTAACCCTGGCCCCAGTAGGCTTCGCCCCAGTTGGGCCACTGCGGTTACTGACAACGCGCGCGCGCGGGAACAGTGCGCGCCGTCGACGACTTGGACTCGGTCCGGACAGTTATCGGAGGGTCGGACAGCGAGCTACCCATTGCTCGCCGTCCACAAGCCCGCGCCTATGGTGGTCGAAAATCGGGATCGGTATCCCGTCCCCATAACCTTCCTCTTTTTCGGTGCTATCTTTTTGTAAAATTTTAGAACACAAAACAAATGCAATGTTATGCGGCTATCATCGAGTGTAGACGCTTTTTTTGATAGTGTATTGCCAAATTATTAGTATTACTACTGACAGTGTGTCCCTCGCCAATTTTCACCTAATTAACATGTTTTCGCAGTGCACCGCCAATATATTAGGCATGTTTAATTCGATACGATGTTTATGTTGTGGTATATTGTTGCGAACTAGATTATTTCAGTGTTATTTTTGATAAGCTTGCGTTTGACCACTATCTAATCAGATGATTATTATTGACTAGCTTTTGCCTACAGCTTCGCTCGCGTAAATAAAATCTGTACCTCAGAGGTAAACAACAGTATGTGCCAAAAAGTAAATTTTACAGGAGAGGCAAAAACGCGCGGATAGTAACTTTAAATGTATTTTTAACATAATTGCTTTAAAGATATTGAAACAAACTCAATTGTATTTTTTATAATTATTAGATGGAATTATTACACATAATTACAATAAAGTTTAGAACAATATTAAGTGCGCGTAAAGCTGGGGAGTTAACAATCTTATCATAATTTTAAGTCCTATACCCGATATGTTTTTGTCATATACGATTGGATATTTCTCTTCCTAGATGTCGTAGGACTTGATGTCCATTACGTAGAACTGGTTTTTACGATTTTAACAGTGCAAAAAACATATTTTCAAAAAAGTGGAGTTACTATTGTTTACCTCTGAGGTACAGAAATAGAGCCTATGTCACTCAGGAACAAACCAGCCTTCTATCGGTGAAAAAATTTTAGCAATAGGACCACTACTTCCAGAGATTACCTCCTATAAACAACAAAACATAAAAACAAACATTTTCTCTTTATTATATTAGTATAGATGTGGTCGACAAACTTTTTTTAGTGGAGGTAGTAAAATTATATAATAAACTATAGTGTTTTTCTGTTTGTACTGTATAATCATATTGGTGTTAATTGATATTCCACTTCATGAACGATGGACTGTATCAACTACAGTCCATATCTTTTCCTTAGTAGTCCTGAGTTGAGCTATACCAAATACTGATAAATGCTTGCACTGACTGGGCAGGTCTACTCTAGTCTATGTGGTTCTTTTCTGAAAAGTCCATTTCAAATAATAATTTATTTATTTATTTAAAGCTTCATGCACAAAAAAAAAACTGTACAAAGGCGGACTTAATGCCTTAGGCATTATCTGCCAGTCGACTTTAGGGTGGTGCAGAAACATAACATGGCAGGTTAATAATCTGGTGAGTTCTAGTCTATGATTCTGATTTCACAATGATATATTTGCTGCATAAACTTTGACCACTGAGTTTGTTTCAGTATTTCTTCTCAGGATAGTCAGCTAGGAAACACTGGCCTCATTTAATTTAAATCTACTTTAAAAACCTATTTTAAAATAAATTTCATTCCTCTTTTCATCCCAATTTTTCGGCGCTAAGCAGTAAAACAAAGACTACGAAACACATAGACTAGTGATAAATTTAGCTAGCACAAAACTATGACATTATCGCCGAAGAAAACTGCGCCAAAGTAATTGAAAAAGTCTTTCACAAAAGGTGAGAGAAAACCAGAAGGAAACGCGATTGAATTCCAACACATTGATGTAAAAGCCACTGAAATTATCGTGATCAAATAAAGTGTGTCACATACATAGGTAGCAGCGACGCGGATCGGGCACCAAGCCAACTATTTACCGTTTCAAACTGAATTTTGTTTCAATGAAAACAAGAAAATTGGCTCGATGGTAAATTTACCGGCCTCATCTAGCATTAATTGACGAAAAAAAAATTGACGTGTAAAAGTGTTTTTATAAAACCTACTTGCAAAATAAAGATCATTAATCATTTATCATTTATTTACCGTTTCTCGATATTATTTTAATACTTCCGTAGATCTGCGGATCGTTAGTAATTTACATATTTGGTCAAATATTTTTTTTTGACGACCGGAATATTGTCGTGATTGTCTTTGTCTACTCTAATTATATATTATATAGAAGATGCCAGGTAACCGTGGATCCCAACCTTGGGGGTCCAGACGCCTCCTGCCGGAGGCTCTACGCGGGGATCGTTCTGTCCATGGCCCTCTACGGGGCGCCGGTGTGGGCGCCATCGCTGAAAAAGCAACCGGCGGCCATACTGAACGCCTGCCAGAGGGTCATGGCGATAAGGATGGTGCGGGGATACTGCACGATCTCCCGCGAAGCGGCGAGCCTTCTGGCTGGCCTACCACCGTGGGATCTGGAGGCAACAGTCCTTGCACACATGCACGATATGCGCGTGGAGATGCAACGCCGGGGTGAAAGTCCGCTGCCGCGACAGGTCACGGCATGGCGGACAGAGCTCCGGCGGGATCTCATGGTGAAATGGCGTCAGCGACTATCGCAACCCAGTGCTGGGCACGCCACAATTATGGCGGTAAGTCCCCTCTTTGAGGCGTGGCTGGAAAGACCTCATGGCGTCCTTACCTTCCGCATGACACAGGTACTCACCGGACATGGTTCGTTCGGGAGATTCCTGCACTCGATTCATGCGGAAGTGACGCCCGGGTGTCGCCACTGTGCGGAACGCCCGGAGGACACGGTGGAACACACAGTCGAGGTGTGCCCTGCATGGGCGGAGCATCGCCGTGCCCTCGTGGGGGCGATCGGCGGCGGAGACCTCTCGCGCCGGGCCTTGGTTGAGGCCATGGTCCGGAGCGAGGAGGAGTGGCAGGCGGTCGCCGACTTCTGCGAAGCAGTAATGCTCGCAAAGGAGGAGGCCGAACGCATAAGGCAACGGCGTTATCGCCGCCGCCGTCGCCGGGATTCTGATCCCGATTTCCGGCCAACGTAGACGCGGGCTTGCGGACAGTGAGCAATGGGTAGCTCGCTGTCCGGCCGTCCGGTAACTGTCCGGACCAAGCCCAAGTCGTCGACGGCGCGCACTGTTCCCGCGCGCCTCAAGGAGTTGTCAGCAACAGCAGGGACCCAGCCGGGTCGAAGCCTACTGGGGCCAGGGTTATCCGAAAGGGCGCTCGAGCCCCGGTATGAAGGCTAGAAGGAACGGGGTGGGTCTTTTAGTCAGTAAGAGTCTGACACTATCTCCCGCTCCGCCCAAGGGCGGGAAATGTCAATGCATGATTTTTTCCCACGATAAAAAAAAAAAAAAAAAAAAAAGGTAACCGTGGATTAAAGTACATTGACCTTTTCCTAATATCTCGGCTTAGGTACCCGAAAAACAAACAATTAATTGATTTTCATTACTAGATCATATAAAAGATAATTATACATGTCGATTCATTACTGCTTTATTTCTGTTTTTGAAATTAAGAATGCCAACAAATGGGTGGCGTTATTTTCACGTTTATCTAGCAACTGCCTCCTCAGTAGTAAAGTAGCGGCTTTCCTGTTCGATCATAATTAAGTTTTAATTGTCTTCAAGGCTAGAGTGAAAAGGCTCTTAATAAACTAGTGCGAATCCCTTTTATCGATTGCATCACTGCTTAATATCAAGTGGGATTGCAGTCAAGCACTGGTTTCAATCATTAAAAAATATTATTCCCACTTGAAAGCTTTTAGGTCATCAGATAATTTGAAACTGAAAATGCCAATGCATTCAACCATTTTCATGGATAAGTCTTTTACTGTCCAGGCCGCTCGTCTATGGAATGCATTACCTGTGACAATAAACCGTGCGCAAACACTGCCTGTATGTAAAAGGCTTGTGAAGGAACATTACTTGTCACTGTAATCTTGTTTTCGTCTTACCACTTATTTTCTTACTTATACAAGGTGTAAGGGACAGCCCTCCACAAACTTTAAGGGCTTGCTCAGTAGACGAAACTGAACAACCTTCCACAATTTTTTTTTTCAGGAAACGAAAAAAAAATCGGTCTCACCATACATATTGTCCAATCAAGTTTATCATTTTGTATGGTCAAGCGTTTTAGTTGCTCGCGACTACGCAGAGTAGTTTAGAACTGTATCCGATCCGAATCTAACAAATTACTACTTGTACTAGGAGCACTATTTCCACACTCAGTCTTTCCAAGTTCAACAACATTTCTGAATCGGTTAAAACTTCGAAGTTGAATTTGTATTGGGATCGAATATTGTGCATAAATGTCCTAAGAACCATACAGAACCAGTAACTACGGTAACTTAAAAATTACAGTAGAGACTGGCCCGCAATGGCCGAGGACAGACGAGTCTGTGTTTCCTGTTAGCTACCAAATTAGGTTTTTTTTTACTTCTTTAAGTCAATAATAAAGACCAAATAATCGCTTACCGTCAGGTAAGATGGTGGTCAAACGTGAGCTTATCACTAAAATACTGTTTCTCTGTTCTCGCAAATAATTACAAAGTAAGAATATACTGTTGAATGGCAGTATTGTGTTTGTGATCTAGTCCAGGACTAGATTCAAAGACAATATTAAAGGTAGAACTGAGCACACGTGTGCCACACACGCCGATCTGGGCGCATTGGTCTCTATACATTTTGTATGGAAACTAGACTTGTAGAGCTACACTTGATCTTCGCCACACGACGCTACGGAACGTCGTTCTACGTACAAATCAGGCGTGTTACACGTGTGCGTCAGTCTAATGTAGTTCTAGCTTAAGGCCCAAGCGCCCGAAAAGTGCCATAAAACACTGACTTTCTGAAGCCTACTTCTCGGTAACGGTCATATTAATAGGTTTGAAAAAAAAATGTTTATTATAGATTCATGAACAACATTATCAACATTTGATTTTATCGTGCTATTATTTAATACTTTTGTCTAAAAAAAATATTTAGTAATTTCGCAACTATTCTCTACTCCTTCGAAACGGCTTGGATCTTTAGAAACATTTTTACACATAAAAATTGGTAGTTAAATATTCTTAAAAGTGAACATTGCATTTGTAAATCAATCAATATCTCGCAAAGAAAATGGATTTAAATGTCAGCCGCACGATTTCCAGGCGCTGTTGGCCGCAAATAAATGCACAGATTTGCGTACTAGCCTAGGCGGGTGCGAGAGGTGCATCCATATAATTTTGGCCAGATGGTTCAAGGGACTATAAGCCTTAAGTGCGAATAACATTCTTGCAATAGGTGACATATTTCGCTCAACCGTACAGCAACGTGGCACTATACAATATTAATGTCTTGCCTGACAATAGTTATCGAGATCAAGTAAAAGGTCTTCCTATAAAATTTCTACGCCATGGAAAATATACGTAATTTTCCTGTGAATTAAAAAAAATCTTGCTTCTCAGATTTCGAAATAAATCTATCAGGCAGTAACGCACTTGTTTTACTTATTGGTATAGATTTTTCTACGAAAAGCGTGTTTGAATTTGACGAGTAATAAAATCGAGTTATTTGAAACGCACGTTCGAAATCGTATGATCAAAAAGGAGTCGTTGCTACCTATATATAGCTTTCATTGCGGGGTGTTTTGTTCAGGGTAGGTATGAGAGACAGAGTTGGTTCTGAAAAAAATTGGTAGAGATTTAAATTGATTTATATTTTCCCTGTTACCTTCTTCAGTCGTTCATTCGACTAACAGTTTGTCGAGCAAACGAATTTTTTTTATCGTCGAACACATTATCACTTTCCATCAGATGAGATAAAGCTCAAACGCAAGCTTATCAACAAAAAAGAAAATTCAGTCAAGTTAACTTTACGCAATTGTGTTACACTCAAGCAATCAGCCTCAAGCAATCAGCAGGGGCCCAGTTGGGTCGAAGCCTACTGGGGCCAGGGTAATTTCGAAAGATAGCTCAAACCCCGGTACAAAAGGCACGAATGAACGGGGTGGGCTTTTAGTCAGTAAGAGTCTGACACTATCTTCCGCTCCGCCCAGGAGCGGGGATTGTCATTGGATGATTTTTCCCATCATAAAAAAAAAACACTCAAGCGATCTCGCCACATATACTCCATTCACAATAAGATTAGTCATTTAAACAAAACTTTTTTTACGGTCCATTCAACCGATTTTGACTTGTATTGCGTTATCGGAATGATAATGGTAGTCGCAGTAAATGGTGGGTATTGCAACCACTTTTTTTGCTTTTAATGTCATCCTTATGCCTACGGTATAGAAGTTAAAACTGGTTGAATGAGCAGAAAATCAGGATTGTTTAAAAGTCTATTGTTATTTCGAACAGACTATAATTAAGCCCCAACCACGGGTACATAAATAGCTCACAGAAAATCAAATCGATCACCACTACTTTTCATTTTAAACATCATCATCACCATTTCAGCTGATATACTAGTTGGACATAGGCCTCCCCCCAGCTTCGCCACAACGAACGTTCCTGTGCGTCTCGCATCCATCGGTTTCCCACAACCTTCACCGGGTCATCGGTACACCTTATAGGCCTTTCAACGCTGCGTCTTCCGGTACGCGGTCGCCACTCCAGAACCTTTCAGCCCCAACGGCCATCTGTTCTGCGAGCAATGTACCCTGCCCTTTGTCTCTTAAGTTTGGCAATTCTTCGTGCTGTGTAACCTTAGTTCTCCTGCGGATATCTTCATTTTTTATACGATCACACAAGGAAACCTTTCTCCTGCTCTTTGGATGACTTTAAGCCTTCTGATGGAGCCCATTGTGAGCGACCACGTTTCGGAGCCATTATAAACATAACATCAGCTAAATATCTCTGTCATCATAATAATATTATTATCATGATCAAAACTGCACTTTTTTAAGGCAGGAAATCAATAAATAATTTCTTGTGTTGTAGGTGGAGCGAGTTTCAGATTTTACTATTCCATCAGTCGTTTCTTGCGTTCCAAGGCCACGGTTACTCTTTTACACAATTCCGTAACCTATTAAAATTACACTTCTGTGCATTAAATCAATTAGATAAAATGGAAAGGAAAGGGGAAATTCAATGAGTAGATTCTATTGTTCAATGAGTGTGAAATCGAATAAAACCGTTTAAATACAATCAGCTCGGTGTAAATAGGTTAGTGGCAATGTCTGCTGAGTTTATGGGGGAAGCAGATTCTCTAAGGACATGCCCAAGGCGAAGCGAGGGACATCATTAATCCTGGAACTTTATATCTCATGAGTGAATAGGTTACTTCTAGGCAAGCGTGCTCCATCGTCGGCCACATCATCACTTACCATCAGGTGAGATAGAGGTCAAACGCGAGCCTATCAATAATAAAAAAAATCCCCAATACCTCATCTTTTGGTTCGGTGGTCGTTTTTACATTTGGTGATAGCGATAACAATGGCGAGAGCAGTGGTGGCAGAGTGATAATGGCCTCGACTTACGATGTTGTAGGTCGCGAGTTCGAAAACAGGCTGGCGCATTACTTAGTGTAGTTTATTTCATCACCACTGCTCTCGAAACAGTTAAGGAAAACATCGTGAGGAAACCGGCATGTCCTAGAACCAAAAAAATTCGAAGACATTTGACATTCACCAACCCGCACTGGGCCTGCTTGGTGGATTACGGCCCATTTCCTTTCCTAGAGAGGAGGCCTGAGTCCCAGCAGTGGGAACATTATAAAGCCGACTGTGCTATATCCTATCTGGCTACCATTATTATTATTATTTGGAAGATAAGGGGCTATGCATCACCCGTAGTGTAGGGGATGTAGTCACTGCGACCTAAATGATCTATTGTGACTCGCCACCTTGTTAGAGTAACTCTTTTAGCCCGGAGGCTTCCAAGAAATTTAGAATACTCCTAGCTTTTAGAGTTTTAATCTCCTCCGGGCGAATAATGTGTCGGCCGAGATGGACACTGCGTTTGTAAATAAGGGGCCCACATTCACACAAAAGGTGCTTAGGCGTCTCCCTCTCCTGATTACAGTACCGGCAAACATCAGTGTCACTCAGTTTCATGTGAAATTGGTGCCTGTTTAGTTTTCAGTGGCCGGTTAAGGCGCGGGCTATCGCACAGATGTTCGTCCTGCTAAGCTCAAGAAGCTCGGGAGGTTGTTTTTGTGAATAGCATTCTAGAAGAGATTTGGTGTGTAGTAGTCCTGGTTGTACCAACCAGTGCTTTTTTGAATCGCCAAATAGGTTGCTCTTAAGGGTCTGCATGGCCTGATTCTTTGAGATACAGAAGACTACCTGGCTACCATACTGCTACGCAAAACTTCTCAGGTTTCCAAGCTTCTCGTACCGTCGGGTCTTTCAATATCACAAAAGACCGTTTTCACATCAAGCGATAACGATAAAGACACAACACAGTGGAACTGGTAGTTTCATACATTTTCTAACGAACAATGTAAGTTGCTGGTACAGATGAACATTATAAGAGTTGATACAGTTGGTCATATGAATCTGGTTTGATTAGAAGCTAACTTTAACATCAATTACAATAACAAAGCTACCAACCACATGCGTGCTTTGGCACATTTAAGTTTGTTAGTGTTTACTGTTAAGCGAACGTCATTTTTCAAAAATTCCGTCGCATAATAAGCTCATTAATAAGATCCCAATAAATAGGGCTCCATCGAAACAAACACGCGATTTCAGAACACAATATTATAAACATTAAGGCAATTAATTAGGTACTCATAATGCCAACAAAACAGTTTCTTCTACTGTCAGGCAATCAAATCGGGCTTATTTTTAAAAACCAAGGTAACAAATAATAACAGCCTGAATAATTGCCAAAATTAATTGGTTGAAACTCTATACCTTATAGCTCTATAGCTTCAAATTTCAAATTATCGACGTGGCTCACAGGGCTGCTTTAGTGAGAGTGAGCAGGACTGTATATGCTAGTTGCCGATTTAAAGGTGGACTCATAATACATAAAATTGGTACCCTGACGTTTCCAGATCATGGTGAACCACGAAGTAGCTAGCGAGACAACTTTCATAATTATCCTCAGGAATTGACAAGAAGTGACCCAGGGTCGAGAACAATGGAGGGAGACATTTGCCCGGCTATAGCATCATTATGGAAGACGGTAGCACAGTGATCACGTGCTGCTGTGCACAAAGAGGGTAAGGGGAGACAGTAATAAAGTCTCTTCAGGGATGTGTCTTAACAAGCGTTGCAATGAGGGGGTTCCGGAATGGTATTTTGAGAGGTAACGGCGCCCCTTCTATGTGCTGATGGTGATCACCGGGGTGGTCTTAGTGAGGTAAAAATCCCACACTTCCCAGACTTATCCCCAAAGTTTCCCTCGAAAACAAAAAAAAAAAAAACAAAAGGACAGTCATCATTAACATTAGGTATTTCAGCTAAAAGACATTTACTGTTGACCACAGGTCTCCCCTAAGTTTCACCACAACGAACGGTCCTGTGCGCTTCGCATCCATTGATTTTCCGATACCCTCACCAGCTTATCGATATCCCGCCTCCATCATCATCCTCATCTCCAGACAGAGGGAATTTCAGACTTTTACTGACTAAAACCCACTAAGGATTTCTTTAGTTGCCCTTTGCGTATGCCACGGAAACTCTTTCAAAATATAATCCGCAGTCATAGTCAGGACCGAAAGTTTCTGGAATCGATCACGTGCCAATATATCCAAAGTTAGAAAGCCTCTCATAAGGTGTACCAATGATCCAACACGGTGTGGTAAAGTGTACCACTCGGCCACCAACAGCTCTCTGGTCTCAAGCCCTGGAACGCAAGGCGAAAAACAGCAACAAAGAAACATATTCGTAGAAGTGGGATTTAGCATTAAAAGTTGAATACACCCTCCCACTTGACCTTAAAGTGTAGTCATTGGATGATTTTCCAACTAAAAAGAAAATATTTTAAGCAATATTCCACCACATTACGATCCAACAAAGCATATTGTATACGGAAATAGCAGTACTAAGGAAATCTATAAACATTATTACACCAGTACGTTACATACTGGGGTTCATATGAGGGAGAATTTAATATCTTTTGGAACGTGCTAGAACAGCATTCGTACTCGTTTACTACACACATTCGTGGATTTGAACACACCTGGTTCTTTCAAGGCTGAAGTTACGACAATTCGTAGATAACATGTTAGTTATTCTCTTAGACTGAAAGAGAGAACATGTTTCTTTTCTTTTTAGGGTTTCGTACCTCAAAAAGAACCCTTATAGGATCACTTTGTTGTCCGTCTGTCTGTCCGTCCGTCTGTCTGTCTGTCTGTCTGTCAAAACTCTTTGTCTCGAGAACGCGTGGAGGTATCAAGTTGAAATTAAAACCATACACTCAGCTCTGCAATCCCTATAAGCTGTGAAAAAATCAAGCTTCTAAGTTAACGTATAAAAAAGATACGGCCGTTTATGTCGCAAAAAAAGTATATTTTATTACTCTCAAAGATCGAAATTCATAGGGTACTTCCCGTTGACCCAGAATCCTGAAATTTGGCACAAAGCAAGATCTTATAGCACAGATATAGGAAAAAATCTGAAAAGAGTAAATTTGTTGTTACCTACGTAACAAAAAAAAAATCAATTCGGAAAAATCTTCGAGACTCCATTCAAGAATTGTAGTTTGCACGGAACCCTTAGTGCGCGAGTCCGACTCGCACTTGCCCAGTTTTTTTTTTTTTGCTTGTTATGTGGTTCGAGAAAAGAATACATGGTAGAAGTTGAGGGAAGCCTTTGCCGTGCAATCACAGTGACAATAACTGGGATGACAAACACAATAAGTATTATGTTTGTCATTCGAGTATCATGTAATTGTATTGCGAGCTAAGGTGGACCGATGACCTGGTGAAGGTTGTGGGAAACCGATGGATGCGGGACGCACAGGAACGTTCGTAGTGGCGACGCTTGGGGGAGGCCTATATCCAACAGTGGACGTATATTGGCTGAAATGATGTTCATGATGATAAATGCGAGCTACCCATAGCTCACTGTCCGCAAACCCACGTGGGCGGTATCATGTCTAGTTTTAGATTCAAAATTGTAATAAATCCTTATTTTTATTTAGAAAAAGTCGTATTGTAAACGAAGCATTAGGTATGAAATTATTAACACGTACAAAATATAGAACCGATATTATGGTAACCAAACAATACAATGACAACAATATTCTAATTTACAAAGCACTTATAATACAATTATATCCCACTTTTTCAGTTTCCTATTCAAGCACGAAATAATTGGTGTCTACTTACAACAATACGAATACCGAATTACATTTTAAAGACACATAATAGGTACAGTCACAGTAAGGGTCCGCAAAATAGATAGGTACAGAAGTCAATCTACATACAAAGCGCGCTCGAGCAACGCACACATAGACACCACTCACGAACACGATATCTCGGAGCGCCTCGGCCTACTCGTCGAACAATTCCGGCTCAAACGCTCATTAGTGTGCGTCCACCGAGCGTAGGTATAAAAAGTGAAGTACATACATGAGATTGTCTTCTGTTCCTATCTATTTTGTGGGTTCGTCTCATCATCACAATTAATTCATTCACTCATTAATTCACTCCATCGTCCACCGCATCGTCGCTTTCCATCAGGTGAGATAGCGGTCAAGCGCGAACCTATCTACGAGTACAATAAAAAAAATTATTATTGTTCGTGTGCAATAAGAATAAGAATAATGTTTATTGTTCATTGTTACAATATATGAAGAATACCTTAAAACTAATATTGTCTGTAACTAATTAGGGATTTAACATATATTTAGATGGTGATCCCCAAACTAGGTAGAACCTGTATCTTGGGGACCTGAGTTGAGATAACTTTATAATAATAACATTGTAGCGGGCGGACATGTAGAAATTCGGTTTTTTATACTAAGCAACGAGGTTGTTGTAAACAATGGAACAACTAAATGAATAATAAGAATTAAAAATAGGATAAAAAAAAAACAAGCTTGCTTAAAATTAAGGTTTTTGCGCCTAGTGTATGTGTGTAGTGTACGTGTGTAGTGAATGTGTGTGGTGTGTGTAGTGTATATGTGCACTTGTGTATGCCAAATACTATTGCCGTATTGTTGTTAATTATTGCTTTAAAATTGCCTCTGTCTGTTCGTACGATAAAAGAGCAAGCCAGTTAATTAAGGTCTTTTTACACGTAAAGTTCTTTAAGTTTTTGATATCACAGCTCTTGCTGATTTTATTGTAAATTTGAACATGAGAGTAGCAGGGGCATCTCCTGACCAACAGGCTGTCTGCTTCGGGAAGAGGAATATGGAGGATGCGTTTAGACATTATTTTATTGTAATCGGATCTGTATTTTAGGGTTTTGTGGACGTTCAGTGTAGCACTTAAAATATATAGTTGTCGTACTCTTAGGACCGCAAGCTCACTATAAATTAGATTTGTAGGGAAGCGGAAAGGCTTTCTTAAGGTTACTTTAATTACAGCTCTTTGAGCTCTTTCTACTTCTATAAACGTACTTTTCCCGGCTGCACCCCATATAGAGATACCATACTGAAGAATTGACTGACACAAACCGAGATAGATTGTGCGTAAAATTGCAATAGGTGTGCAGTCTCGTAGTTTTTTCATAACATATATTAGTTTCCTAACTCGACTAGAGAGGTCGGTGTATGTGTGGTTTAAATGAAATGTTTTCGTCCATTGTGATGCCCAGGTATTTGATAGAGGGAGCGTGGTCTATGATTGTGCAGGAGCAGTTTGCAAGAACAGTCTGGTCTCTGCTGCAGGTATGGTATTTCAGTACTAGTTGTTGTGGGGGTCTCGACGCTATAGTTTTGAAGAAAGTGACGTATGTAGTTTTTTTAATGTTGAGAGTTAAAAGATTTGAGTCAAGAGCTTTGGAAATAGTCAGTAGACCATTCTCTGCAAGACGATACACTTGATCCCACGTTTTAGCATGAAATACTATAGCAGTATCGTCGGCATATGATAGTATTTCTGCATCCTTTAATTGTACATTTAAGATGTCATTCATATAAAAAACTAAACAGTGTCGGACCAAGAGTACTACCTTGCGGGATTCCGAAGTCAATGGGAAGCAGGTTACTAGAGAAGTCACCTAGTTTAACCAGTTGTTTTCTATTAGATAAATAACTCCTGAACCAGTCAAGTGAGGTTCCTCGAATTCCCGAGCATTCTAGCTTTTTCAAGAGAAGGTCAATCGAAATTGTATCGAATGCCTTGGCCAGATCTAAGAAAACTGCCATAGCTTGCTCTCTATTTTGAATATAGGTAGCCACCAGATTGGTAAGTAATGTAGCTGCGTCTTCAGTTGACTTTCCCCGCCGGAAACCAAACTGCCTGTCTGACATAAGCTTGTGTTTCTCAAAAAAGTTTACTAGTCGGCTATTAACTATTTTCTCCAATATTTTGGATAAGATAGACAAAAGGGCGATCGGACGATAATTTTCCGGTAATTCTGTAGGGCCACTTTTGTGTATGGGTCTAACAGATGCAACCTTCCAACACTCTGGAAATTGTCCAGACTCTAAGCTCAAATTAAAAATATGAGTGAGCGGTGTAAGGATAGCATTTTTTATTTTCAGAATTAGTCTTGTGGTGATACCATCAAGTCCGGGAGCGCTGTCGATTTTAAGGTGATAGATAAATTTAGTTATTTCGATTTCGTCTGTTGGGTAAAGAAAGAAAGAGTGTGGAAAATTTTCATGCGGTCTATATTTGCTGGCAAAGGATGACTGAGTCTCAGAAATTCGGTCTAATATTCGGTCCGATAGATTTTTCCCCAACGAAGTGAAGTACGCGTTACAGCTGTTAAGTGCATCAACAGGATCTTCTGCATTAGATATTAATTGTGTTGAATCACTTCTTTGATTATTTGGGCTGTATATTGATTTAAGTGTGTTCCACAGCTTTCTAGGGTTCTTTTGATTTTTATTTATACGTTGGCTATTGTACTCTGTTTTCAAGTTGTGTAAAAGGTTATTGCAGAAGTTTCTGTATCTAACGTAAACCAACTTTTTCATTTTATCGTTAGGGTGAGAAGTTGCAGATTGATGAAGCTTATCGCGATGTTTCATGCATCTCACTAGGCCTGGAGTGATCCAAGGTTTGATAGTGAATCTACTTCTGCTAATTTTAACATTTTTTGTGTGTTTATTTATTAGGTTAGTGAGAATGCTTACAAACATGTCTGTAGCGCTGTTGACACAGTTAGAGTTAAGGATGTCCGACCAGTCAGTGTTTAGTAATTCTTGAGCGATTGCGTCGTCGTCAGTTTTGTTGGTCCATCTGGATCTAGTTTGGGACTTTGTAGCACTGTTTTTTTGAGCTGTGGCAGCCATAGCCATTTCGTGATCTGTTATGGAGCATTTTCCGATTATTCCCACGGACCCTTGGCTTGATTTTATAAAAATATGATTCAAATAAGTGTGCCCTCGTGTTGGTTCAGTGATAGCAGGTAGAAGACTATGGGAGGCCATCGGACACAGGTATTCAGCGTGATTTGGGATAGCGGTGTTAATTATGTCGATGTTTAAGTCTCCGGTCACTACTATCGTGGGATATTTCTTTATTTGTGTTAAAGAGGAATCTAGTGATATAATAAAATTATCAAGATTCGTGAAAGATGGCGATCGATATATTCCCAGAATGGCTATTTCATTATCTAAAACAAGTAAAAGACTATCAGCTTCTGCCACACCCGTTTCTATTATCTTAACGTTCCTACTAGTTTTCGTGTAAATTATAACACCTCCATTTTTATTAGATTGATAATTAGAGCGATTCACAGAGTATCCTGGCAGCGGCTCCATTATTAACCCTTCGCTTAACCAACATTCTGTCAAGACAACAGCATCGAAGTCGATATCAAGCCGTTTAAAAGCTATACAAAAGTCATCAAAATTGCGCTGGTAGCTTCTTATATTAAGTGTGAGTACTTTGCAATTATAATTTTCATAATCATAATATGTTTTAGTTGTATTATTTATTAATTTTGTAAGATTATTTGTCTATGGACCTTCTTCCTTGTCGTTATCACTTTTAATAGAGTGGTCATGGTCATCACTTCAGGTATTGGTGGCAAGGTTCACAACACGTCGCTACTCCACTCCGATGGCCGCCTTTCTCGTGCATTCGTTCAGTGAAGATGAGCCATTTACTGCTGCTTTAATCTGGTCAGTCCACCTCATAGACGATCTTCCTCATGGCTTGGTATCCTCAATCTTTCCTTGGACCACAAGTAGCTCAAGCCACTTCTCTACGGCATACGTGACCAAAAAAGGTGAAAATACGAGACTGTACTAAAGATGATAAACGCCGATTGATGCCGAGTTCTCGAAGTATGTATAATATATCATGGGCCTTAGTTGCCTGATAATAAAGGATTATTATTATTTCAGCCAAAAAACGTGGACTGTTGGACATAGGCCTCCCCTGTCTGGTGCATCTCATATCCATCAACCAATTTCTGCGACCCTCACTAGATCATCGGTCCACTTTGTGTAAGCGGTCGCTACTCCAAAACCTTTCAGCCTTATCAACCATTTGTTCTGCGAGTATATTGGAATTTACTAGTTCGTTCTTCTCCATAGATATCTACGCTTTGGAACTTGTAATTTAGCTTCAGTTTTTTGATAGACCGATATTTTGACAATTCAAAAGTTTATTTCAAATAATCGTTTCTAACGTTTTTAACGTCTTATCTGTACCGACATACCTGTCATTGTACAAAACTACTCGTAATACACTTCAAACAAAGCTCTATTCATCCACTTTCCAATGAGAATGAGGGCGTAATGATATCACTTATACTACCTACCCTAATGGTGCTTCAATCGTAAAAAGGGCTAATCATAATAATAGAAACCATAAATAATGTCTAAATAACCCGTAATTTGGCTTTTATTGATACCATCACGGCTTGTTGATTAGGTAAGTGTGATTGGCTATAATTTTTACATCATCGATATAATACTCGTGTATCAGGTCCTTTCAATAGGTGTATCAATAGTTTGTTACGTTGATTTTATATTGCGATTAATATTCATTTGTTTGGCTTTATATATCTTTCTCTTTCTAGCATATACCTATTGAGTGAAAGGGACTCAGTTACCCGCGTATTTGAATATGGAATGACGTTTCGGTGACACCCGCAAATTCAAGAGATTGTTCGTGGCGCATCCGCAGTCCAAAATCGAAAATTGTTTGTTTGGTGTTTATGCTCCTGAAAATAGTGACGTCGTCGTGTGTGTACTTAGATGTCGTGAAGATAGCCAGGTACTGTATAAACCTTTCTTTTAAGGGACAAGTCATACTACTCTACTTTTCCACACGACACGTCCACCTTGCATCATCATCATCATCGTTTCAGCCGATCAACATCCACTGTTGAACACAGGCCTTACCCAAATGTCGCCACAATGAACGGTCCTGTGCTTCCTGCAGCTATTGAATTCCCGTGACCCTCACCAAGTTATCGGTCCACCTTGTGAGTGGCCTTCCAACGCTGCATGTACTGGTACATGGTCGTTACTCCAGAACCTTTCGGCCCCATCAACCTTTTGTTCCGCGAGCCATGTGCTTTGCCCACTACCACTTAAATTTGACGAATCTTCGAGCTATGTCGGTTACTTTGGCTCTCCTGCGAATATCTTCATTATTGATGCTATCACGCAAGGGAATTCCGAGCATGGCGCTTTCCATTGCCCTTTGGGCGACTTTAGTCTTCTGATGATATGTCAGTCAGTCAGTTTCTCCTTTTATTAGGGTTCCGTAGCCAAATGGCAAAAAACGGAACCCTTCTAGATTCGTCATGTCTGTCTGTCTGTCTGTCTGTCTGTCCGTCCGTATGTCACAGCCACTTTTTTCCGAAACTATAAGAGCTGTACTGTTGAAACTTAGTAAGTAGATGTATTCTGTGAACCGCATTAATATTTTTACACAAAAATAGAAAAAAAGCAATAAATTTTCGGGGTCCCCATACTTAGAACTGAAACTCGAAAATTATTTTTTCGTCAAACCCATACGTGTGGGGTATCTATGGATAGGTCTTCAAAAATGATATTGAGGTTTCTAATATAATTTTTTTCTAACTTGAATAGTTTTCGCGAGAGACACTTCCAAAGTGGTAAAATGTGTCGTCCCCCCCCCCCCGTAACTTCTAAAATAAGAGAATGATAAAACTAAAAAAAATATATGATGTACATTACCATGCAAACTACCAACGAAAATTGGTTTGAACGAGATCTAGTAAGTAGTTTTTTTTTAATACGTCATAAATCTAAAAAAATACACTATTATTAAAACATCGATCAAAGTTACAACGAAGTACAAGAACTTTTATATTATGTTACTTGCTGCTACGGAACCCTCCATGGGCGAGTCCGACTCGCACTTGGCCGGTTTTTATTTGTGGATATTTTACAAGGTTTTTTCATTTAAACAAAAGTATTGATAGCTTGACGAACATGATTGGTGATCACACTAAATTATTTGGAAGAACCAATATTTTTGCGACTAGTAATCTCTTCTCATATTTATAGCATCCCTAACGCTCTGTCTTTTATTATATCGACTGCCATACCAAAATTGGGTCACAAGAATACCCATTTAGCCCCAAGCCAAAAAATAATAGGGTAGACAGAAAACGATATCATGTGTCGATAAATTCATGAAATAATACTCTAACCAGCAAAAAACATTGAATGGAACGAACGAAAAAACTGAGTTTTCACGAACAATAAGCAAGTACCTACTCGTATCTTATTTTCCGAGAAAATGAACATCGTCGTAATATTTTCGGTAACGTATGAATTGGAAAATGATTGTAACCTGATTGGGAAGATGCGGTTATATATATTATTTACATCCGTACAATTGCCAAAACGGATCTTGAGCGCTCGGCGTCAGAGTGGGGATCGCTTTACGCATTCCATACGTTGGCGAGCCAATCGTCTTCGTTGTTAGATACATGCAGCAACGCAGGAAACGAATCAAAAGTGACGTCTATGACGCGATGGCGCGGTGAGCTAATCACTGACACTCCCCGCCCGTCTCATTTCGCACCACTAAAGAGACCGAATATTTCACTTCTGCCCAACCGCTCAAGATCCGTGATGGCAATTGTACATATATTTCACATGATTTCATTATTAAGTGCTAATTAAGCGCTCATTGGTCTGAAGCGCGACAACTGAAAGTGGAGTCCTAGGTACGTTTCTTAAGTCAAGTAAATTACTATTAGGTTTTTCTATTACGAATTATTAAGCATGAAGTCCGTCTTTGTACACTTGTGTTGCATGAAGTTCTAATAAATAAATAAATTATTCTGTAGCGACTCAGAGTTTTGAAGTTGTTGGTGTGACACCATTGTGGGTTGGAAAGCATTGAAGACCGTTGGTCCTGCTTCTGTATGTGTTTTGAACTAGCGGAACCACTCGAGCCAGACCGAAAACACTAGCAGCAGTTTTTTGTTCGTTCAACGTACCATCGCGGTCATTTCTGACTGATCACTTTAAAAAAATTCGCTTGAATCCTGCGGCGCGGGGCCAAACCAAATCCTTTAAAGTTTTCGTTTCGAGTGCAAGCAAAAATGAACTTAGCGGTGAGCAGGCAGAAGTGTCTTCTATGGTACCTCACGAATTTACTGACGACATCCAATGTACCTCAACTATTTTGGTAGAAACTACAAATTAATAGTCACGTCATCCATCCAGTGGTGCCATTTCCATTGAAGCGGAGTGGGGCCGAGTGAATTTGAGCTACCCTTCGCTTCATGCTCTCCGCTCGGTACATGGCTCTATTCTGCCTGGCTCGAGGCCATGTGCTCATTTGTTTTATTTGAAAGTCTACTCGGCTCCGTTTCGCTCCGCTTACATTATTTCTACTCCACAATAACGGTCGGCTCCTCGGTCAGTTCCACGACTGTGGAAACGCACCCTTACGCATGTCCCACCGTATGTGTGGGCTTACAAACGATGAACTATGGGTAGTTTACCGTCCGATCCTCCAGTGACCGTTCTGATTGAGCCCGAGTCACCGATGGCGTATAAAACCGTAGAGGCCCAGCAGGGTCGAAGCCTACTCGGGCCATGGGTTTAATTTTGAAAGGAAAACCCATGGTCCTGAAACGCAGCAATGGCAAAGAAGGAACGGAACATATGAGTGATACGTCAGTAAAAGTCGCGCGGGCTTGCGGACAGTGAGCAATGGGTAGCTCGCTGTCTGGCCGTCCGGTAACTGTCCGGACCAAGCCCAAGTCGTCGACGGCGCGCACTGTTCCCGCGCGTCTCAAGGAGTTGTCAGCAACAGTAGGAACCCAGCCAGGTCGAAGCCTTCTGGAGGCAGGGTTATCCGAAAGGGAACTCGAGCCCCGGTATGAAGGCTTGAAGGAACGGGGTGGATTTTTTAGTCAGTAAGAGTCTGACACTATCTTCCGTTCCGCCCAAGAACGGGGGTTGTCATTGGATGATTTTTCCCACCAAAAAAAAAAGTCAGTAAAAGTCTGACACGCCCTTCCGCTTCGTTCTAGAGCGGAGGAAATCTTTAGATGATTTCCATCCTTAGAAAAACCCTTACACGTGTCAAAATATCTCAAGTACCTACCTAAAAAGACGACTCAAAAAATAATCTTGATCTTCAGCATTCGACATACACAAATGTCATCTGTCTTTTATACGTAGTAAAGCCTACAGAATCTGGAACACCCCTAACGACATCTCTTGGCAAAGTAACAAAAGTACTCTTTAACGTAAACTCAAGCCATATGGATGACTGGATGTGCTTCCCAAATCACGGCATTACATTACATTAACATTGTGCCACGTAAATCAAGCCTGAAAGACCATAAACCTACCATTTTGAATTGTAAATGTGGAAAAAAAAACGAATATTTGTCATTTCGCCAAGGCATGGCATGAAAATACCGGTCTTAGTAGGAAATGTATTTTTTTTTTCTTGTTTATTTCAGGAGTAGGATGGGTTGAAAGTAGACTAGGTTTTATAAGGTTTTTAGTGCTTCAAGCCTAGAGTATTAGGAATGAGGTTAATAATAATATATGTTACTAGCTTTTGCAAGCGGCTTTGTCCGCATGTAAGCTAGTTTTTCCATACCAACTTTGGATCAGTGTTTATAATAATATTCCACAATTATCACACAACGCCGTCTAGTCCCAAGCTAAGCAGAGCTTGTGTTATGGGTACTAGACAACTGATAAACATACTTATATTTATTTATACATTTATTTATTTAAAGCTTTATGCACAAAAAAAAACTGTACAAAGGCGGACTTAATGCCTTAGGCATTATCTGCCAGTCGACCTTAATATCTCTAAATACATACATATTATAGATAAATTACACCCAGACACAGAACAAATGATTATGCTCATCACACAAACATTTGTCCTGGGTGGGAATCGAACCCACGACCTCCGGCGTAGCAGTCAGAGTCACTAACTACTAGACCAACAGGCCAGTCGAAAACAAAACTAAACCAATTTTATTCACGTCAGAATATCTACTACGAATTAATTCGTGAATAATTAAAACAGGTACTGAACTGCAGTCATAAAAATTCTGACAAAAGTTCTACGGTAAACTTTATTATCGCCGAAGATAACATTACTTCACGTTTTTTTGTTAGTTTTGTATGTTTTTGGTCGTTTGACCCAGTGGGAACGATGCCTAATTGTTTGATCTCCTTATGGAGTGAATTTTGAAAAATACTCTGTTAATGCTCTTCTACATCACAGAAAGAAACCTTGTGTAAAATTTCATGCTCCTAGTCCCAGTAGTTTTGGCTGTGTGTTGATATGTCAGTCAGTCAGTTTCTCCTTTTATTAGGGTTCCGTAGCCAAATGGCAAAAAACGGAACCCTTATAGATTCGTCATGTCTGTCTGTCTGTCTGTCTGTCCGTCCGTATGTCACAGCCACTTTTTTCCGAAACTATAAGAGCTATACTGTTGATATTTTGTAAGTAGATGTATTCTGTGAACCGCATTAAGATTTTCACACAAAAATAGAAAAAAAGCAATAAATTTTGGGGGTCCCCATACTTAGAACTGAAACTCAAAATTTTTTTTTCATCAAACCCATACGTGTGGGGTATCTATGGATAGGTCTTCAAAAATGATACTGAGGTTTCTATTATCATTTTTTTCTAAACTGAATAGTTTGCGCGAGAGACACTTCCAAAATGGTAAAATGTGTGTGGGGGGGACACCTCTCCCTCTAACTTCTAAAATGAGAGAATGATAAAACTAAAAAAATATATGATGTACATTACTATAAAAACTGCCAACGAAAATTGGTTTGAACGAAATCTAGTGAGTAGTTTTTTTTAATGCGTCATAAATCGAAAAAAAATACACTATTATTAAAACATCGATCAAAGTTACAACACATTACAAGACCTTTTATATTATGTTACTTGCTGCTACGGAACCCTTCATGGGCGAGTCCGACTCGCACTTGGCCGGTTTATATAGAAGAGAAGATGAATGTATCGGGAGAGTAAAATTTAATAGCTGTTTTAATTATTCTCAAATTTATTTTGTGCCGATATTATAATGAAAGTTTTATAAAACTTTGTGTCTGAAGTGTCTTTGCAACTGGATATTGTTCAGTCTATCCTACGATCGTCAGTAAGAAGTTGCCCTGTGCGACAAGACAGCTCATTGTACACTTAGTTTTTGCAAATGTTTATACAGTTCAATTTATAACGTGTATATTGAAGTATATAGATCAAGGCCAATTTGAGGGACATTTGGTACTAGTTAAAACTTTATATCATTTAGTTTTGTTCGCGATTATTAGCTGCAATCAGTCAGAATTTTGTTGACATGCAAGACATCCGCATCTTTTCTATCTACTTTAAAAATAGAGGAAGTTTCATCAGGAAATAGAATGATATCGGATAAATTAGCCATGTAAGGAGGGTCATTGATATAAACGTTTAATAAATTAATAAATGTGGTGGATATCCCACCTACACGCACAAAACGTTTTGGGAACACATTCATTCTGCGTGCGGCTAGGGAGTGGAATTTTTTGCCGGAGTCTGTGTTTCCTGATAGCTACAACCTGGGAATCTTTAAGTCGAGAGTGAATAGGTTTCTTCTAGGTAAGCGCGTTCCATCGTCGACCGCATCGTCGCTTTCCATCAGGTGAGATAGCGGTCAAGCGCGAACCTATCAACAATAAAAAAAAATGTACAGACATTGTTGTAACAGAGATTCAACACACAGAGGAAGCTTGATGACATAAACATCAACTTTGTCATCATCATCGTCATCATCATTTCAGCGAAAAGACTCTGTTGGACACAACTTTATGAATAATACATAAATTTTTCTGTAGCCTGATTCACGTAAAATCAAACAAGCCAAATATCGTTGAAGTTTTATAGTCGTTTGATCAAAGTCCTATCCAAAAGCAGTATTCACGTGTTCCTTAATCGGGATTGGATAGAACGACAACTTAATTAGCTCGAAACTAAACGATCTATCGACGACTTATTTCCAGTTACATAAATAAGTATTCTACCAGGATAATGTAATACAGATTTTTTTTTAAATCGACTCTTCGACTAAACGATTTTAAAATCGGCGTCGTTCAAACTCGATTGATGGATGTGAATACGGAAATGGTCTAAACGACTAAATCACTACGACATCGTTACGGTTTTGATTACGTGAATCGGGCTACAGGTCTGTACCAAGCGACATGGAAGAAGTGAAGGACAAAAGTCCATTTCTACATTCACGTTGCCTATAGAAAGCGTACAGGAAGCCTTTATTTAATGGGTGCGAAAACTGGCAATGCAAAACCCTGAAACGTTAACATTACGTAAAATGTTCGCAATTAAGTTCTGCCAGCATTTAGCTAGAAAACTACCCAGCCTCTTGAAATTGGCCTACTAACATAAAACGGCGAACAAAATATTAATGTTAAAAAACCGTCTCTTTAGGCGTCGAGAATTTTTTTATTTCGTCACAAAAAGCTGTGTTACGTCATCTACAGGCGTCACAGATAGAAACCTCTTGTAGCCTCGGGGCTAGAAAACTCGAGAGAATTATAAATTGTCTAGTCAAGCATTGTATATGTCACTCAGATATTTCTGTCACTATCGCACCAAAATCAAACTGCAAATGCAAAAAGAGACGGGATGGATACGCCATAATCATGACGGTAAGTTCTTGAGAATTGGCTGAAAAGACGTTATGACGTCATCACCTTCTGCCGCCCCACTCTGACGTCCTCACTGGATAGGTAAGTTCAGAATGTACCTGCATCTGGTTCATGTAGAAGAAACGCTCGTCACTATTGAGCAGATCGCTCAGAGGACACGACGGAGCATATGGTGGAGATATGACCCGCTAAGGCTTGCCATGACTGCAGAATTTCTTAAAAGAGTTACTGTGGCTTTAGTTTGCAGAGGATAACTGAAAGAATGCGGGTGGATTTCATTCAGTAAAAGTCCGACGCTTCCTCTCGCTCCGTCTAGAGCAGGAGAAGTTATTTTGACAATTCCTCACCTAAATAACACGGCCCGTAATCCTATTTCATTTTTTGGAAACTTCTATTACTTGAATCGAAAAGTCATGGCGACGGCAAAACTAATTGACTAATTTACTGTCGATATTAATAACAAACAGTAACAACTGACAACTTTATTGATTCGAGTGGAGGAAATGATTTGTGAAAAAAATGCTTTCGTAAACGTCAAACAAACAGAATGGCGCGTTTTTAAGAGAAAAAAAAAGAAAAAAGAAGTTTTGAAAAAAGAACACTTTTTTAATACAAAAAAAAATACACTATCACAAAAACACTGTTTATGACTGGACATTAGCCCTGTAAGTTTGGCCAGAAAGATCAGGTACATTACCTATAGGTCATTCTTTTAACGTGTTGAATTAGATGCTTCAAAACTCTAAACACTATTGAACAAAAATAATATAATAGTATCTGCTTTTACAAAAACTTACTTTGAAGTCAATGCTACAGTTTCTTGATAAAAATCTTTAGCAAGTTAACAATTTCCTCTTGGTTTCCCAAACTGACCCAATTTGCTAAAAGTGTTCGGCTTTGGTCAAAAAAAGGTTGCTTCTAAACAGACAGCTATTTGGTTTTATTCTATTCACTAGAAAACCTTTTGGCCGTACCTACTCGAACCACGATCACAAAGGATTTCCCGAATTGCACAGTCGCCAGCCAAAAATGGAAAAGCAAAACAACAGGTACAAAATTCCGACAATCCAATTGATTGCGACGGCAATCGCAAATAATCCCATCACGAAACAAACTCAAACTCTACTTATCATTCTCGGAAAACCGACTTACAAAATTGATGAAGCGAGAACGATATAATCGCTTTATCTAAAATCGCCGTTTGCAAAGCTCCAACTAAAAGTACTGTAAAAATCTGCCCGTCGACCGGCTGGTACGAACGTCCGCCCCCTTACCTAGAAACTCTTGCAACTACCATTCCATCGCTACGTGTCGCATCCGTTGCAGGTTCTTAACCGATTACCGCTCGTTCATTCCTGCTGACTACGTAATGGATGTTGTTTGGCCGGAGTTTCCAGTTTGCTGGAATTACATGAATCGTTTGACGTTAAGGAAGGGGTTAGAGTTTTAAGGCTCAATCTTATATAGGCTCAAATTGCTTCAAGTTTTAGTCAGACTGTTTCTGTGTTTGATTTTTTTTATATAATTTATTATCTTTCGATTTATTTCTTGTAGGAATGGACATGATATAATCATAGCATAATCAGTCTTTTAATGTTCCCACTGCTGGGACTCAGACCTCCTCTCTCTAGGACAGGAAATGATGGCCCAGTGCAGTTTGGTGAATGTTACATGTCTTCGAATTTTTGGTTCTAGGGTATGCCGGTTTCCTCATGATGTGTTCCTTCACCGTTTTATTAAATTAAATTACACAAAGTAATGCGCCTGCCTGGGTTTGAACCTGCAACCTACAACTCGTAAGTCGGGGCCGTTATCACTCGGCCACTACTGCTCTATGGACATGGCGCTTTCAAATTAGTGATTAATATAACCTGAGGATCTTTGAGTTAAAAGTAAATTGCTTACTTCTCCAAGCGTGCTGCATCGTCGACCATATCGTTGCTTACCATCAGCTGAGATAGTGGTCAAGCCTATACATCCATTCATAGAAATGTAAAATCAACTCTGTCTGTCTGCAAGGACATAGGCTTCTATTTACTTGGTTTTAACTTCTACTTGGCACCATTATAACCGATACCTTCATGCAAATAAAATGAGCCGAAGGCATACTAAAAGAACTGCTTTTTTTAGCTGAGAAATCGTGCAATGTCTTCTATGTTCCTGCTCCGCTCGTGGTATATCACTTTTGTTGACTGAAACCCATTACGAAGTTAATTAAAGTGAATTCTTGTAATCACCTTACCTCTTTCTTTTATTGCATCTACCACTATTTTTACCTGCATCACCTACAGGTTGACTGGAAGATAATGCCTAAAGCATTAAGTTCGCCTCTGTAATTTTTTGTGCATGAAATATTTAATAAATAAATAAGTCCTTTTTTTGCATTCGTTTCAGGTTCTCTTTTGCAAAATCCATAGCCCCAGTAGAATTCGACCCTCTCAACAAAAAATACTGTAATTTCTTTGTTTTTAATTCACTACTTTCAACAAAGAAGTGAAGTTAGCAATTTTCCAGACTGCTAGACTGTGTAACACATATAACCCAGTATTTCGAATTTCAAGAAAACTACATAATTACAAAACTTACGTAAAACAACACTAATTGTAGCCCAACTCTTGTAAACAGCTAATAACAAGGTTAACAACATGCAATTATCCAAAAGAAAAACGTAAAACATTAATAACTAGGGTAGTATTCGCATTGGCGTGCTTCTAAATCGGTTGAACTACTCGACGCGGGTGTATGAACCATTTTGTGAACCACCAATCAAAATGGTAGTACATTTGCCGATAAATCGCTTAGAAGGGCCCTTGAATCGGTAACCAAGCTTTATGATTTGCCAATCACGACATTTTCGAGATTTTTAAATAAGATTTATATTCAGTAAAATCTTTGCAATATACGAAAATTTACATCTTATATGGTTGTGTACTTAGTTTTCGTTGATACTTCCCGATATTATTTGGCTGTCCTTGGTTCGCATTACTGCGTACTGCTTCATAGACGGGTTGGCCGCTTCCCATTTTCTCTTGACCTGGATCATGGCCCGAACCAGGTCCGGGTGCGAATCGCCGCCGACGATTGGCTCCACGAGGACATGATGGTGCTCCACCCAAGTGGAGTGAACTTCCACCGTAAGCTGCCTATAGGACTAGTTTTGATAGTGTCCTCCAGGCAGTATGCACAATAGTTACAAACGGGCATTTTTTTAGCTTGAATCTGAAACAGGAACCTCCTGAACTAGCCATATTCAGTGAGGACCGGTGACAGGTGAAAGGTGAGGATGCCGCGACGACGCTAGCCACTTTTCAAAAAGAGAACTAACTGCCTCGATTGCGGCAATGTTGATAGGTATGAGAAGACAATCTTGTATCATTTCACACAATAAAAATAACATAGTAGCCATCATCATCATCTCCATTACTTCAGCCGAAGGACGTCCACTATTGGTCGTAGAGTTCTCTAAGTGTCATTACAACTAACGGTCCTGTGCGTTTTGCATCCATGATATTCCCGTGACTCACAAGGGGCCTAAGTCTGCTATTTTTATAAACTCGTCATTCCAACACAATTCCATTGTCATTTTGCTAAAAGTTCGTAATCTGCTAATTCATAATGATCGATCATTGATCAGTCAATGGTTTCGTAACAGAATTGTGGTAAAATGACAATATCGAGCTTATTAAAAGCGCTGACTGCACAATGACGTTCTAATGGTAGGACACTGATCAAAGGAACTATATGAAATCAATGATAGACCATTCTGACTATATGATATACATCAGAAATTCATTTATCATTGTGTACAAGATTACCATTCTATGCCATTTCTTCCAATGAAGTGTCAGTGGTTGACCATCGGAAAGTCATATTGATGCCATTATATTAGTAGATTACCAAAACTTGTCAAAATCAACAATTATGAAATCAATGATAGACCATTCTGACACTATTGTAATAGTAGACTTGAAGCCCAGGTCATCCGTCATATAGTAGTAGTTCAAATGAAAGAACCATTTGTGGACAATATTATTCTTATCAAGTAGTTGCTATAACTGGCCGTCAAATACATTATTTTTTGTAAGCATACACAGTAATCACACATGTACTTAGCTTTCTTTGTTTCTTTTTCCTGTACACCGTCTATACAACTACATGTATATAAATAACACAACATAACGTAAACCTGACAGTTTTTCCTTATTGTAACAGAAAATGACAATCACTCTGGCATACGTCACTAAGAACGTTAGATTTCTTTACCGTATACACAAAAAGCTGTAATAATTTCCCTTCATTTTTGGCTGTTACGAAAACAATTCAGTAATAAAGGGACTTTTTGTAGGTACGTACCTATATAATCGAAATTGGAAAACTGTTACTGATATTACGCAGAACTTTGCCCTTTATCGAGTCCTTTTATACAAATAGGACCAAAATTTTGTCGAAAATTTCAAATTCGATAACCGAAATATTCGTAAAAGCGTATAAATAATCTCGATTTGTTTTTTGACACTTTATAAAGGTACCTCTGAAAATGGAATGAACAAAATCACAGTTGCGATCTACCCACTAGGTCATTTCAAAACAGACGAAAAACAACACACATATTATAAAACCAATATGGCCACGGGAGAGTTTACAAATTGTTGCTATATTCAACCAAATGTTCGTTTGTTTTTGTTTCCAGTTGTTTTTGGATATATTTTTTATTTGTGAACACACAAAATGGTATTTTATATATGAAAGCCAGAATATTACAATGCTAATATTGTTTAGTGCGTACCAACGTAAAGTTAGGACTGGCGCGGAACCAAAATTTCGTATAAAAATGAAACTGCAAATTTGGTTTAAAGAGAGCTTCTAACTTTTTTATAGAATACTAACTCGCTCGCGTGTAAGTACCAAATTAAGTAGAAAATTGACACATACTCCTTAGGCGTTGTGTGTAATGTGGTGCTAGTGCTTGCTTGTAAATAAATAAATAAAACCGGATTAACCGTGTGCGAGACCCATGGGATCGGTCGTTGTCACGGCGCTTATCCCTCAGTTTGTTGGGTCCAACAGTGGACATGTTTCAGCTAAAATGATGATGATTTATGTGATGGCCGGATTAAAAAAATATGCTATATCTATTTATTTAATTATTATAACTTCATGCCACACAAAGGTACAAAGACAGTTTTAATGCTTTAGGCGTTCTCTACCAGTCAACCAAGGGTGGTGAAGAGCAAGATTACAAGCTAATCTTGTTAAGAACCGGCTGCATTTTCCTTGTGCTCCCAAACATTATAATATTATTCAAATCAATTAAACATAGACAGAGTCTTGGCAGTGTAAATTACACAAGCTTGCAATTAAAATAATTGGACCTCATAAATGACGACACCCCATCAAGACGAGACACGGCAGAAAGATACTCAGCAAATTGATATAAAAAAGAAAAAAGTTTCCGAGTCAATATTTCACAAAGAATTATCAGAATAATTACTGACGACGACAAACGAACTCCCTTTCAAACAAATTAAAAGAAAAATTCAAATCGTTTGTCCTAAAATTGCAAACAAGAATTGCCAACCCTATGAGGCAAGCGGTACATTTTACGAAGTTTCGTAATATACCGGGTACCGTTTCCTTTTTCTAACATAATGAAATCAGTGGGAATTCTCTTTTTTTTTGTTTTCCCAAACGATTTTTTTGGTAATACATGTATTTATTACGTTCATATATCAAAGGTCTCATATGTTCCTACATTTAGATTTAGGGTTGTCGTAATTGCTTTTTGTGGCTTAAATTGTGCGGGTGTCAAAAGAATAATTGGAGTTGGAGGTTCATTTACAAAAACGTTTTAGTACAGTATACTATATCAGAGTAATAAATCCTGATATTGCTAGTTACTTTGTATTTGAAAAAACGAGTTGTGTTCAATTTTATTACCTACCATTTATTTGGACTGGCCTCTTGGTCTAATAGTTAGTGACTCTGACTGCTATGCCAAAGATCGTGAATTTGAATCCTACCCAGGCTTTTTTTTGGTTTATAAAAATCATCCAAATGACATCCTCCGCCCTTGGGCGGAGCGGGAGATAGTGTCAGACTCTTACTGCATTTCTGTCTTGGTTTATAGTAGGGACCAAGACAAACGCTTGTCAAATTTTATTGGGGTATCATTAGATAAACCAGCTATGCTCGAAGATCTTTTGTGATCACATCAGAAATGAAGATATCCGCATGAGAACCAAGGTTACCGATATAGCTCGAAGAATCGCCAAACTTAAGTGGCGCAGAACAGATGGTCTATGGGGATGAAAGGTTTTGGAGTGGCGACCACGTACCGGAAGACGCAGCGTTGGAAGGCCTCCAACAAGGTGAATGACTTGGTCAGGGTCGCGGGAATCCGATGGATGCGTGACGGACAGGACCGGTCGTTGTGGCGACGCTTGATGATGATGATGATGATCATTAAATAGCAAATGATGTTTTTATTCCATACGCATAATATGTGTAGAAAACCACCTATAACCAACATACAAGCCAGACCAAGCTATAACCTAAGGGTCTTTAAGTCAAGAGTGAATAGGTTGCTTCTAAGGAAGTGTGCTCCATTGTCGGCCAGATCATCTCTACACTAATACAAGGTGCAGTTTTAAAACTGCACAATATTTCAGGAGGTTGTAATAAAACTCATAAATAATCATGTAAAAAAACGATACCTGGTCAATAATCAGTAATACTTGTTATTTAATTTTTTAATTACACTAAACTAAATCGATTGATCGATGGCCGCGGGGGCGTGGCTAGAGTGTGGCGTGCGGGATGATGATTGGATGATACATTATTTATGAAACTATCGTTGCGAGTTAGTGTGTGTGAAAACGCCCTTTATTTTTCCGTGTTTGTGTGTGTGAAAAAAAACGCGTTTATAAAAAAAAAAAAATACCTACTTATTTTATTATTGATTCGGGTCGAGAATCACTAACATAATTACCTCCTGAAATATTTTGCAGCTTCAAAACGACACCTTGTATAATAAAGTGGTAAAGTTTTTTTTTTTTGTTTTTATATTTGTAGGAGGTAATCTCTGGAAGTATTGGTCCGATTGCTAAAGTTTTTCACCGTTAGAAAGCTGCTTTATTCCTGAGTATATTATACGCTATATTTTATGTACGCCGACGAAGTCGCGGACAAAAGCTAGTCGATAATAAAAAAAAAATGCTTTTCAATTCTTTTTTTCACAACACCACACAGATAATTTTCAACTGTTTCCCTTGAAAACATTACTATTATGTCTCTTTGTTAGAAATTCAATTGATTCTTCGAATCTGTAAAGTATTGCTTCAATAAGTAAATTTCATGGAAAGTCGTAATTACCTAACTCTGGGAAAACAAGAGCTGAATATAATTGGCAGATATTACTACAAGATCATTTGTGAGAGTCACCGCGATTCTGGAACGCAAGGGGTAACTGAAGAGCAAAAGGAAATGAAGGCGGACGCTTCGTTTTGCAAAGCAGTAATGCTAGCGAAAGAGATGGCCGCACGCATGAGGGAACCAATATTCTCACGCCCAGCCACTGTAAACCTGACCATGACTATAGTTATCGGCACGAATCTTGAGCGCTGGCTTCAAATTGCGCAGAATTCAAATTATTCGGTCTCTTTAGTGGTGCAACGTGAGACGCGGGAGCGGGGAATATCAGTGATTGGCTCGCCGCACCAACGTATCATAGACATCACTCCTGATTCGTTCCCGGCACTTGCTGCATGTATATAACAACGACGATGATTGGCTCGCCAATGTATGGAATGCGCAAAGCGATTCACTCTGACGCATTCAGTCTCGGTAGGCACGGCTTGCAGACGATGAGCAGGGTAGCTTGCTGTCAGGCCATCCGGTAACCGTCCTCACCGAGCCCAAGTCGTCGACGACGCTTGGATATTATCTTCAACACAGAAAACCAACGGCCTAAACATAATGTTTTAAAATGTTATGCATACGAACGAGAAAGTATTAACGAATTTGAGTATGTATATATTATATAATTGTAAGTGTATTGTAATATTTATCGTTTATTAGTTTATCAATTCTTGGAATCACCCTATCTCTTTCTTTTATTGCACCTACCACTGTTTTTCTCTGCACCACGCAAAGGTTGACTGGAAGAAAATGCCTAAGTACTAAGTGCTCTGTACTTTTATGTGCATGAAGTATAAATAAATAAATAAATAAAGATCAATAGAACTATACATTACTTTTAGTTAATGCGAAATCTGAATATAGCTTGTTCAGAATCAGTAATTGAATCGATTCCAATCATTTTTACACCATGTATAATATTTTTTCTTCAAAATATTTAAAAAAAGGTCACAAGTTGTGTGATATCTCAACTGTGATATTTATTTATATATTGTATGTAAGTATTATGTATGTTGATTATATATTTATAGTAGAAGTTATATATATTATTTTTATATTTATTTATATCATACTTTGGATTAAGACTTCACACATTCTTCTTATGCTTCTTACACACTATTGTCTACGTTTCTTTTTGATTTCTCCTTTCGCAGGTCTGCTGGAAGAAATTTCTTTGGAACTAAGCAGTACCTTTGTACTAATTTCTCTTAGGTATTATCTTTTTCTGTTATTTTTGTGTGTACATAAATAATAAAATAAATAAGTAAGTTAGACACCACCGACAATAAGTACAAAACTAGTCATGGCAGATCATACTGGACACTAGGCGCCAGAATGCGGAAGCAAAACAACACCTCAGTCGCCGGGGTGGCCCGGTGACCATGTATTTATGTTGCCAACCAGGTACCAACTGGCTTATAGTTTTGTGATTTTTCATAACAGTTTTGAAATTTCGTACATAGATTCTTACCTAAACTGAGCTGTTAAAGTGATCGTTTTAAAAGCTCGCGGTAGGGCTTCAGGTATAGAATGTGAGTGGTTTCAAGTAAAATTATTAAGTCACTTTGCCTAATGAAGGAATGACTTTGCAAAATGTTTTCATATATTCTTAGTTCTAGCGAGATTTAAGTCTTAGTAAAGGGTTGAAACTTATTTTAATGCAAAGAAAATGTTTTTTTTTTGTTGATAGGTTCGCGCTTGACCGCCATCTCACCTGATGGAAAGCGACGATGCGGTCGACGATGGAACGCGCTTACCTAGAAGAAACCTATTCACTCTCGATTTAAAGATTCCCGGATTGTAGCTATCAGGAAACACAGACTCCGGCAAGGAATTCCACTCCTTAGCTGCACGCACAATGAATGTGTTCCCAAAACGTTTTGTGCGTGTAAGTGTAAATGTATAATAATTCATTGAAAAAGATGTGGTAGGTATGTGGCGAATTTTTTATTCGAATAAAGTTCAGTACGCAGCGTTGGAAGGCCTCCTACAAAGTGGACCTACGACCTTGTGAGAGTCACGGGAATGCAGTGGATGCGAGACTCGCAAGTCGTTGTGGCGACGCTTGGGGGAGGCCTATGTCTAACAGTGGACGTCTTTCAGCTGAAATGATGATGATGAAAGTTCAGTGGAGGATTTAATTCTTCAAAAATTGATCACCAGTGGAAATTGTGATGTAAAATTGGTCTAGTTTTGTACCACGAGTGCCTACTTCTTTATGCAATATTTGGAATCATTGATACGGTCGCTATATCGGCAAAATGGAGCTTAGGATTTAGTATTGTTTACCTCAGCAAAGCTTACCGAGACGGCTGACTTGATACATTTGCAAAACACACAAAACGTTTTGTGAATACATTCATTGTTTATACAGCTAAGGAGTGGAATTCCCTGCTGAAGTCTGTGTTTTCTGACAGCTACAACCTAGTTTAAGCTAAAAGTGAATAGGTTATTTTTAAGCTACCATGATCAATCATTACTTCCCATCAGTTGTGATAGCGATCAAACGCGAATTTATCCCTAATAAAGTAAAAAATTGCTGCAAAGTAAAACGTTGGAATGAGTTCCATCCACTTTCTTATGGATGCAAAAGGAAATTAACTGTCGTATAGTTTTTACAACCTAAATCTTTCATTTAATGGCAGACTTTTTTGGTGGCTATCATCAATAGTCTATCACCAATATACCTTCAGTTTTCCTTTGCGTTCCTGGACTGCAGTGACTCTTTTGAAAAATTGACACGGCCCTCCCGCTTTGCCTAAGAGCGAGAGAAGGCCCACGATTGCGTCAGTTTCTTTTTCTTTTTTTCTGTCTTTTTTTCTTTAATTCTTTCTTTCTTGTCTTTTTACGATACACTATAAACAATATGACTCAGCTCCTTCATAATAATAAAAAGTACATGGCCAAAAATAGTCAAAGAAAAGAAAACACAACGAAAAGATTTTCAATCAAGCATTATTGTTATGAAAAATATTGGAAATGGAAGAACCTTTTTGCGGACGTATTCATATGTTATCGTTTTTTATTTAATCTGTACTCTGACCTTTAAGTTTGTTGACCAGAAAAAGTTTTTTTTTTGTGGTATTGGTTTTTGGTATTATTAAAGTTATTGACCGGCCTCATTTAGTTTAAACAGATCAAAAAACTTTGTGTGTAAAAGTAATTTTTTAGAACCTATTTGCAAAATAAATATCAATAAATATTTATTTTTAAGTTAAGTTTTCTCCGGTAGCGATTTGGGGAGAAAGCGTCGGAATTGCATAACCTAATTCTGCCAAGCTCGCTCCACCAACGGACTACCAGACGTACGGCTATACGTCACCAGTTCATGATTTTGGGAACACATTCACTCTGCATACAGCTAAGGACTGTGATTTTGTGTTTCCTACTAGCTACAACCTGGGGATAGATAGGAAAGGGGATGGTCAAGAGTGAATAGGTTACATTTTTATATTGTGATAGGCTCGCGTTTGACCACTATCTCACCTGATGGTAAGCGATGATATGGCCGATGATGTTACTTTTAGGTAATCGTGCTCCATCGGCGATCATATCATATAAAATTATTATAAAAACATCGACTTCCGAAATAAAAGTTAGTACTTTTTTTTACATTGAAATCAGTTGTTTTTTTTTTTAATAATATTAAGTGTGAAGTGTGACTAGGGTAAAATTTTGCGGTGTTCCAACTGGGAACTCCAAAATCATTAATCATACATACAATCCAAATCGATTCCAATCTCAAAAAATCACTACCAATAACTTACTATATCCGTATCTCACCGTCATCAAAGCGTTATCCGGGCATGTTTTGAAGGTCCTATTTCCCCTGGCCCCTGGACCTTATTTGGTCTGAATAAAACGGACTGAATGGAATACTTGCCTTTTGCCATGGAATTTAATAAAACATGGCTTTTTATATGAGCCTACTCAGTTAAAGGGTGGAATTTTGTAGTTATTATGTAATGGGGACATTATGGCATGGGGTTACTCAATGTTTGGTAGTTTTTTTCGGGTAAGGAATTTGAATTGAAGGTTTGGTTCATATATTTTGTTTTATGATATAAATTTTTTGAAGGCAATACGCGTGTTATTAAATTGTCAGTGAAAACGGGGAGTTTTATTAATACGTAAATGTACATGTACTGAATATTTCGTTTTTTTTTTGTACTGGCATGCTATGCTAGTAAAAAAACATTGTAATCTTTCTAAAATCTCACAATATCGTGAAATCATATCATTTTAATTTAGATTAAAGTTATGTTTGTACTGGATGCCTTAGAAAAAGCTCTCTTTTAAACAAAACCCTTGAGTTTGTTTCGGTATTTCTTCTCAAGGTAGTCAGCGAGGAGAGAATCATCTAGTTTCAATTATGTAAAAATCTTTTTTTAAAACCTATTTGCAAAATGAATTTAATTTATATATGTTAATATCAAAATCCACGCGAGCTTTTTGAAAGATAACTTGTCCAATTAAAAAAAAATATGTAGGAACAAAAACATTCCCAGATTCAATCGTCAACATTTTCACAATTCAATGCTGCCAACATAAAAAAAATACATTGATCATTCCTCTGTCACTCCAATTTACATACAGGGAACTGCTATCCATTACTGTGTCGTATTTCTGCACATTCTATTTATTTTGTCGGTGCTTTACATAAAATTTAACCTTCGTCAATGAAAAATGTATCGTTTTTTGTGTTGACAACTCTTTTTTCTCCGTATTTATGGTGTTAGAGTGAGTACACCATTTTGTGTTACGTGGGTGGGCGTGTGTGAGCATTTTGCCGCTCATATTTAAATGCTACTGGCAATGCATAATTAGTTAAAAAATATCTATATTAATAAACCATTAACAAAACAATTGTAACGGTTAAAAAAAGTAGTTTGTTTAAAAAAAAAGGACATCACAGTAAAAATTTGCATTAACCATTGTACTTTTGTTTACTTTTTAGGAACATGTTTATCGAAACCTAGTAAGATGACTAAGTTATTTTTTTTTTGTATGAGGGATACAAAAAAAAATAACTTAGTCAGTGAAAGTCTGACAAGCCCTCTCGCTTCACCCCAGGGTGAAAGAGGTCATTTGAAAATTGGCCACTTCAAAAGAAAAACACATTCATTATTTATTTATTTGATACTTTATTCACTTAAAGGTACAGAGGCCGACTTGATGCCTTAGGTATTTTCTACCAGTCAACCTTTGGGTGATACCACCAAATAGATAGGTACAGAAGACAATCTCATGTACCTACTTCACTTTTTATACCCACACTCATTAGTGTACGTCCACATAGACGCACACTAATGAGCTTTTGAGCCGGAACTGTTCGACGAGTGTGCCGAGGCACTCCGAGATATCGTGTCCGTGAGCGGTGTCTATGTGTGCGTTGCTCGAGCGCGCTTTGTATGTAGATTGACTTCTGTACTTATATATTTTGTGGTGATACAGAGAAAAATAGTGGTAGGTAAATAGATACAATACAATGTAAATATAATTTATACATAACTAGGTTTTGCCCGCGGCTTCGCCCGCGTGGTATTAAGTACTTAAGGACATTAGGTACTTTTCCATGTCAAAGGCTATATGCATGCCAAATTTCATCTAAATCCGTTCAGCCGTTTTTGCGTGATTAAGTAACAAACATCCAAACATCCACACTTTCACATTTATAATATTAGTTAGGATTTAAGGAACAAAATATGCAACATTATTTTTAGTTTATGCAAAACTTGAATATAGTTTAATCAGTAACTAAATGAATTCCAATACTTTTTATAGCATGTTATATTTTTTCCTAAAAATATTTAAAAAGGTCACAAGTTGGATACTGCTATTGCTGCTGTTATAAAATTTTGAACATAGATTCTTTGCATTAAAATACTAGACACGTGTTTCGGGTTTTGCTTACACTAAATAAACGCTCAACATAACACACATAACAGAATATGAAAAAAAAAATGATAATTATTTTGCAAATAGGTTTTTTTTTTTAATGTTGATAGGTTCGCGCTTGACAGCTATCTCACCTGATGGAAAGCGACGATGAAGTCGGTTGATGTGGTCGGTAAGGTTTTTTAAAAACACTTTTACACGTCAATTTGTTCGTCAATTTAAATTAGATGAGGCCGGTGTTTCCTAGCTGACTACCCTGAGAAGAAACACCGAAACAAACTCAGTGGTCAAAGTCTCTTTTAAAGTCCATACAGCAAACATGTAATAGTCAAATCATATGAGAACCATGCAGATTGAAGCCTGAGGTGGCCTTTTGAAGAAAGAAACACAGTCCTAAGTGAACCTGTCCAGTCAGTGCGAGCATTTGTCAGTATGCATGTAGCTCAACTTAGGACCACTAAGGAGCTCAACGACACATGCATAGAAAACAACATAACACGTGTATAAGCAAAGCTTTAAATACAAACCAGGCTACCTAAAACTTGTTACATTAGGCTACAGATTATTCAGATATAATATTCATTATTAAAGGAAGTTACGCCTATCCTACGGCTGGCAGACGTGCTCAATCAAATGTTGCCGTACTCAAACGACAGTTTGATGTGAAAACTTGAATTTGAGTCGAGAATCTTGCGTTACAATATCGTTACCAAATTTCTGAGATGATTGTGAAAATTGGTACATAATTTTGGTTGAATTCGTACTATGTTGTTATATTTGATATATTGTATGTGATAGTTAATTGAAACGTGGTATATTTGAGTTACAGTAAATTTATAGTAGAGAGCAGTGGTAGCCGCATATAAGCAACGATATAGGTGAAGATGGAGCCAGCTTGTAGACATTTGCTCTTAACTCAAAGATCCTATTGATATATATCCTAAGATATATAATACTTCTAGAGATTGATTCTAACAAACAAAACATCAATTTTACCCTAGTAATCTTTGATTTTACCTCTTTATGATTTATTTCAGGTTATAATTTTTTTCTTACTATCAGATCAATCATCAATCGATTGGCCTGCTGTAGTCTTTCCGTCCAATTTTAATTAAGGTGTCTTCAAGGCTAGAGAGGTTAGGTTTTTAATAAACTAGTGTGCTTTACCATCAACGATAGCATCACTGTTTACCATCAGATGGGATCGCGGTCGCACTAGTTTATATCACAAAAAAAAAATAGTCTCAAAAAATTAAGCTCCAAACTGCAGTCTAATCCGCCGTTTCATAGAGAGTGTGTAACATATATGATACAGTAAAGAGACACATGCTTCATTTTTCAACATGGTGGTCGATCTCAGACAATAGAGCTTGCGGAAGGAGCTAGAACAAAAGATATGTCGTCTGATATACACGTCAACCATACTACGTACAGAGTATAAGCGTCTTGGAGTGTAAACTGTCGTAAAATGACAAGTATACCCGTTGATTTTGTTGAGAACTTTAGTGGGTATTGTGTCGTATCTATTGTTGAGTTTTCTTAAGTAATTATGAGGGTGTTCTATTGATGATTATCATCTATTTTATTACTTTCATCCAACACATTTGAAAGCTTATTCAAATAAATCTGTTACTATAATTCTGTAAACATGCTCCTGTAATATTTAGTCTTGTAAGTGATGTCACAGGTTTTATATGTAACCCTAGCTCAGGACAGTCGCTAATTATACATAATTCTAGGTTTAAAAATATTTTTCCATAAGTCTTGAAATATCGATAATTTAGCTGTACACATAGTTATTGGTTGGGTACTAGCATAATTATTTATTTAAGATTTTGTTGTGGCTATTATATATAACTGTACTTTTCTGTGTAAAAGATTTAATAAATATTATTAAATTATATTATAATCTGTTACTGTTTGACCTCATTTATATGTACGACCTCTATATACAACATAAGTTTTAGTATATGCAAAATCCAAAACACGTGTATATTAATGTTATGTAAAGAATCTATGTACGTAATTTAATAACTGTATCGTCACAGGTCACAAAGTTATAAGCTTGTTATGTTAGCAAAAATACATAGTCTTTTTGCACTTGCACCCTGCTGTTTGTTGGCGCCTAATGTCCGCTATGACCTGCAGTGAACTGTGTTGTACTTGGTGTCGCTAGTGTCCAACTTGTGACCTTTTTTAATATATTTGGGAAAATATTATAATAACATGGTGTAAAAACTATTGGAATCCATTCAGTTACTAATTCTAAACAAACTGTGTATATTCATGTTTCGCATAACTAAAAACAATGTTTAAACAACATTTTATTCGATTAAATGTTATAAATTTATGTGAGGTCAAACTATTGGAAATTTTCAGCTCATAGCTCCAGTAAATCTGACAGTAATTATAATTTAGTATTTTTTATTGCTCCAGACAGATTATGACACGTATCGTTTGCAAACATTCACATATATGACACAAGAGTAATAACTATCATGTATAAAATATTGACCTAATATTCCACAAGTTTCACACAAAGCCGTCTAGTCCCAAACTAAACAGAGCTTGTGCTATGAGTCACAAAATATATAGGTACAGAAGCCAATCTACATACAAAGCGCGCTCGAGCAACGCACACATAGACATCGCTCACGGACACGTTACCTCGAAGCGCTTCGGCCCATTCGTCGAACAGGTTCCGGCTCAAACGCTCATTAGTGTGCGTCCACCGAGCGTAGGTATAAAAAGTGAAGTACAAACATGAGATTGTCTTCTGTACCTATCTATTTTGTGTTTGATTACTAGACAACTGATAAACAATAAACATACTTAATATATTTCTAAATACATAGGTATTATAGATTAATATACACTCAGACACAGAACAAATGATCGTGTTCATCACACAAACATTTAATTTTGTCCAGGATAGAAACTGAACCCACGATCTCCGGCATAGCAATCAGTTCAGTTCCACTAACCACTAAACCCACACCGAATGCCAGTCAATATGAGGAAACTTCACATTAAACCTGATTATTTGGAAAACAATAATGAAAAATTCTTCCTCCCTTCTACTAGAGTGTGAAGAAAATATAACAGTAATAACTGAAATAATTTACCTTATCAATGGAAACCTCAAAATATCACTTCTGAAATTATTTTTATTTAATTTTATTGTAAGAAAAACAGGTAACGCCTGACACAAATATACTAGCAATGCTTTAATAGGTATCATCGTTCGGTTACGGTTTACTTGATTCTTTTTGCTAATGATTTCTTTGTATTATCCTCTAAAATTTTAGATTAATTTCTGGCAAAGAATTAAAAAAAAAACATGGCAATAGGTTGCATTGGCTTTAATGTACATGGGTTATTTAGTGAAAATATTTTTTTTTAATTTTTGGAAATTTGTTTATTCATTTATACTTTATTTCACATCAAGAATATAAATGAACAAAAAGGAAATCATATAATAAAAAACATACAAATGTATTTTCTATTTGATTAGATACCAATTGAGATATAATTACAAGGAGGTAGAAAGTATCTAGAAAGCTAGCGATTAAATATTCAAGGCTAAGAACGCTTGTTAGGCGTACTATGTATATTAATAGCTTTTAAAACATTAATATATTATAACTATATTATCGCCTTAAAATAAAAAGCTTAATGATATTTCGGGAATTCAATTTTTAATTTTTTATTAATAAACCCACTAATTTGACAAACCAAGTTTAGTAACTTATAACTTCGTCAATCTTCATGATGATCTTTGAGAACCTCGAGAATTTTTTTTAGTGTCATCAGGAAATAGATCTTGACTCCTTGACATTTTTGACTTAAAATATTATGTAACATTTTTATTATTATTGGTAGGCTCGAGCTTAGCCACTAACTCACTCTGAGTCACTTAGTACAATGAATATTCAATGATTTTTTTTTCCAAGATATGCGCAGAAGAACCAAAGTTGCCGACATAACCCGAAGAATCGCAAAACTTAAGTGGAAGAGGGCAGGGCACATTTCTCGTAGAACGGATGGTTGATGGGGCCGACAGGTTCTAGACTCCGGACCGCGCACCAGAAAAGGCAGCATTGAAAGATTTCCCACTAGGTGGACCAACGATGGTGAGAGTCGCGGAAATGCGGTGGATGCCAGACGCACAGGATGAGAGAGGAAAGGACATAAGCCTCTCCTGCTTGGGAGAGGCCTATGCCCAACGTACCTATATATATATATATATATTTATGTAGTTTATTTAATCTCCGTAGGTGTGACCGTGGCATCACCGCGGGCCCTAACAGAATACCAGGGCCTCAAGTCTGCTACTACAATAGTGTCAGAATGGTCTATCATTGATTTCATAATTGTCGATTTTGCCAAGTTTGGTAATCTACTAAAATAATGGCGTCATTATGATTTTCCAATGGTCAACCACTTACAATCCATTGAAAGAAGTGGCATAGAATAGTAATCTCGTACATTTTGACTAATGAATATTTGACGTATGCGGTAATCTGCTAAAACTTTAACAGTTTATTTGATCAGTGTTCTACCATTAGAACGTTATTGTGCAGTTATTGGTTTTAATATGCTTGATATTATCATTCTACCACAACTCTATTACGATACCACTGACCGATCAATGATCGATCATTATGAATTAGCAGATTACGAACTTTTAGCATAATGACAATGTGATCGTGTTGGAATGACGAATTTCTAAAAATAGCAGACTTGGACCCCAGAGCGGCGTTATTTATCTTTTTAAATATCGCAGCATATGCTGACTTAGGCGCCTTTTTGACCCTATACAGATTTTGAAGCTAAAAACCGTTATCATTATACATTATTTTTTGTTAAGTTTTTTATTGTATTCTAATTCTACTGTTTTTAAATTTAAATGTATGTGTGAGGTACAAATAAACGTTTATCTTTTTTTTCTTTCAACAGTGGACATCATTCGGCTGAAATGAATGATGATTACAATGCATATTTAGTCATAATCATCATCATCAGCCTTTTTAATGTTCCCACTGCTGGGACACAGGCATCCTCTCTAGGAGAGGGAATGGGCCGTAATCCACCACGCGGGCCCAGTGCGGGTTGGTGGATGTCACATGTCTTCGAATTCTTGGTTCTAGGACATGCCGGTTTCCTCACGATGTTTTCCTTCACCGTTTTGAGAGCAGTGGTAATGAAATAAATTACACAAAGTAATGCGCCTGGCAGAGTTTGAACCCGCAACCTACAACTCGTAAGTCGGAGCCATTACCACTCGGCCACCACTGCTCTCAATATTTAGTCATTGTTAAGTAAAGCTAAGTTTATAGATTTAAAGCGTTTGTCCTCAAAGCATTTGACTACCAACCATTAAGGGAATTTAACAAGCTGGCCTAAATCCTTAATTTTATTAAGGAAATTTCCAGTTCCTTGCTACATTTACTTACGTCTGCGAATCTATGTCAACGACCAATTAAAGTAATAAAATAACTTTAAAACAGAATCTACTATATATTTTTCCATAAAATACGGCCATTTTAGTATTCAAGCAGACTGCTTTGGTAGTTGTTAGAATAAATTGATCGGGAAACTACATTACGGGCTCAGGAGACGTTACGTTTAAAAATATATGATTAATATTATAATATAGTAGTACCTGTATTTTCTTTTAGTTTTGAAGAATTTATGTTTTCATTTAAATTAGGTATTTTTTTTTTTTCAATAATTTTTAAAATATAATATAATATTTCACAACTATCACACAACATCGTCTAGTTCCAAGCTAAGCAGAGCTTAAATTGTGTTATGAGTACTAAACAACTGATAAACATACTTATATATTTGTAAATACATAAATATTAAAGATAAATTAGACCCAGACACAGAAAAAATTATCATGCTCATCACATAAATATTTGTCCTGGGTGGGGATTAAACCCACGACCTCTGGTATAGCAGTCAGGGCCACTAACCACTAGACCAACAGGCCTGTCTGTTTTATAGATTTTTAAAAAACACGTATTTCCTGGAACAGGTTGTGTGAAATATTCGAGTGAATAACGAAATTGCCGAATACCAATACAGCAGTCAGGTGTTCTTTCTTTTTGCGTTACTTTTCATCACACATTGCTTTTGATTGCGTTGAATGACCCAACAAGCTTATAAACCATGCTCAGGTTGATTGATAGACAAGTGGAGGAAAAGCCCTCTTAAGATATAAGGAATATAGAAATATCAGCCTTATATTGTTCCCACTGTTTGAACTAAGGTTTCTCTTCTAGGAGAGGGAATGGGCCGTAATCCACCACGCGGGGCTAGTGCGGGTTTATGTACCTATTCCTTAAATATATTATTATGTCTTTGAATTTTAATTCTAGGACATGCCGTGGGTGTTGAATCAATTTTCCTAAACATTTAAACGAACATTCTCTACGTATGTAATTCAAGTTAATATCTGCAATTCAAAATTCAAAATCATTTATTTCAAATAGACCATTTGCAGGCACTTTTGAATAGTGAAATATCGGTCAGTCCAAGAAAAGTAAAGCTAAATTGCACGTTCCAAAGCGTAGATCTCTATGGAGAAGAACGTGCTAGAAACTCCATGGCAATGCCACGTTTACCTACATCTACACTAATATAAAGAGGTAAAGTTTATTTTTTGTTTGTAGGAGGTAATCTCTGGCGGTACTGGTCCGATTGCTAAAATTTTTTCACCAATAGAAAGCTGCTTTATCCCTGAGTGACATAAGTTATATTTTACGTACGCGGACGAAGTCGCGGGCAAAAGCTAACTACTACTAACTAACCCATATTTTGCGTTCGATTCAATTGGAAATAAAAATATATACACCTAAATATTTGTCAACGAAAGTAACATCTAACCATGTCTCAAAAGCTTTTAAGCTAGATTAAACATTTTCCAGACTGAAATACAATTTACCAAACTAAAATACTAGCCATTCAGTCGTATTTCTACTCCAAAGTTCTATGACAATATTATCCTCTTATTCAATTTAGAATAGATAAGTTTAATGGCGGATAAAGATTGATTTACATAATGTAAATGTATAATAATAATCCTGAATCTTTTTACCTGTTTGATCTTTTCGTCGTAAACAAGCAGCATTTCAACCAAAATATTAAAATGTAAATAAACATTTTTTCTGTAATCATTTCAATCAGTCAACCATATGAAAATATCACTAAATGAAATGTTGAGCAAATATGATTATTCGCAGACGTATTTATTTACACTTTTCTAATAAAAACGTGCAAAAGCGAGCGGATTTCGTACGCTGATAAATACACAGGGGCCTGACACACGTGCCAGGGGAATGATAAAAGGCAGGGAATGGAGTTGTAACATAAAATTTGTATCTTGTGATTATTAATGAGAAAATGTAGGGCGTGTAATGTATTCAAGGCGGTAAGGAGTTCAAAGAGATGTCTAAAATTATTATGGGGTTGTTACGGTTGCAAATATGTAAAATTAACAAGCGTAATGGGTTTACTTTCTTTAGAATTAAAGGCTTTTGATTATCCAGATATCAATTAAATGACTATTTTGAATGATTTCAAGAAATAGGAGGTTTTTAATTCGGTATTATTTCTTTTAGTACCATATTTATTTATAAACTAACGCACCTGGTGAACTTTGTAGCGCCTAATCAATGAATGTAGTATATATCTTTCGATATGTCAACCGATCGCGATGAAGAAATGCCTAAGTAATATATCAAGTTACACACAATTTTAATGTATAAGAGTTATCTACGCTGATTTCATACATTTTACGTGATACACGCACGACTAGAAACTTCTACATATTTACGACTATATGTTTTAAAATTTAAAGGATATAGATTGGTTCCATTTTTTTTTTTATCATACACTGAGTTTTTTGTGGAATCAATGAGAAGTTGAGGGGACTTCTCAAATATCGTTCGCATACATTATAGCTATTTTGAGAATTTTATCAAGAAGTCTGCATCTATATTTTGAAAGTATCACTTGTTACCGAAATGGAACTGATGGAGAAGACCACAGAATAGATACCTAACGGAACTACACCCATACATGGCATCTCGATTAAGACAGTTTATGTAAAACAATATGCCCAGTAGGGTTTCGGTTCATTGAAATTCTAATGAAAGTGCTCAATCTCACGACAATATCAATAAACCGAAATATAGACGTGACCATAAGTGGTTTTAACGGTTATATTGACACTATAGAACTTAAACATTGTTACATTTAGATTTTGCTGTGGAGTTTTATTTAACTTTTTTTTAATACAACTTCGACGTCTTTATGAGAGTTGGATTTTTTTTTTAATCTTTCATGCAAAACAAAGGTAAAAATGCGGACTTTATGCCTTATTCCTTTGCCTTTAAACTGAAACTCTCTTTTTTACTTTTACAGTTCCATTTCTAGGAAACCATAAAAGAAAAAAAAATCATTTAAAATTTTTTTTCTTTATTTTGATTTGAAGGCATCTGATTATGCCAGGTAAATGAGGATAATTTTCTGTTACTCAAATCCAACTGACTTCCTACTAGATCAATGAGACTGTATCTCTTATAAGAATCTACTACCTGATATCTCTAACCAAATAAATTAAAAGCGAGAACAACCACCCGTAAACCAATTTCCTACGAAATGAACAATGTATCTACATTAAGGACTTAATGACCACGTACACATCGGAGAGAGAATGGTTTTAATTTACTCACAGCTTGATATATTCCTGAAGACGTCACACGTGTACAAGGTAATAAAAGGCCAAGAGAATGAGTCGTAACATCGCAGTCTTTTTACTTGATAGTGATCCATATGTTACCTGCTAGCAATTTTATGGGATGAGATAGGTGTTAGGGATATTTGTTGCTAAGTTAATGAATAAGATCATTGAGATTCTTTGAAGTATTGGTGTTTTATGATGTAAAGACCAAATAATATGCTTGCAGAGTCTGCCCAATATTCCATTCCATACCATGATTATGCCATGACTGCAATAGGAACGTATCAAGCACAGCAAGTACTCCATCATGGACTATTACGCCCATGGTGCGAATCAATTCTGTATCATACCCGTGTATAACCGGAGTAGTGGGCAGAATCCTTTAGTTTAGATTTTCGACAGAGCTCTGAAGGCTTAGAGAACGTGATTTGTTTTTTGTTTTCAATCTAATTTAAACACTTCTAACTAAAATTCGAAAATTAAACAGATTAGTTAGGTTATGTATAAAAACTAAATCTGAAAATGCGGCCAGAAAACTGTCATTACCCAAAATTTGCGGAGCAAAACTTTGTCAACTAAAAGTTTTGAATTATGGCAAAATATATTTGATTTGTGATTCGTTTTGTAGCACATTTGCGGTAAAAAAGCAGCAAGACAAATAGTTAAAAGTGAAAAAAAAGGAAGCCTGAAGGAAAATATTACAAACCAGAAAACTGAATGGATATGCTCAGTTTTAAACAAATAAGCGAGTATTACACTTCAAAGTGAAATTATAAAGGCAAATATTGAGTCTGTCTATTTGTATGTTTGTTTCTTCTTTATGCTCTAACGGATTTCAGTAAAATTTGTTATATAAGTATGTTAAGCATGCCCTAGATACCTGCCCTACATAAAATAAAATGTAAGGTATTTTTTTTTCGTTTGTTTTGGTGTAAGTGCTTGGTTCTGTTTAATTTAGTTGTGCTTTTGTGTGCATTTTGTGTTGCAACAAGTACATTTTTTATCTATCTATCTATCATATAAGATACTTTTATCCTCCCTTGGGATTATTTTCTACTACCACGCGAAGCCACCGGCAGTAGCTAGCAATATAAGACTGACAAAGTATTTTTATATGGATGACTTATTGCTTCACTATCAACCGTCTGAACGGGTTTGGATAGGTACACGGGTAGACCATGTCTTCAATATATTACATAAGGTACTTTATTTATTGCTTTATGCACACAAAAGCGCAGAGACGGACTTAATGCCTTAGGCATTTTCTGCCAGTCAACCTTTGGGTGATGCAAAGAAAAATAGTGGTAGGTGCAATAAATGAAAGAGAGAAGACGAAAAAAAATAGACATAAGTACTAATCTACTATATAAAAATAAGTCGGGTTTTCCTTCCTGACGCTATAACTCCAGAACGCACGAACCGATTTCCACGGTTTTGCATTCGTTGGAAAGGTCTCGGGCTCCGTGAGGTTTATTAGAGTAGAGTAGGGTAGAGTAGGGTAGAGTAGGGTAGAGTAGGGTAGAGTAGGGTAGAGTAGGGTAGAGTAGAGTAGGGTAGGGTAGAGTAGGGTAGGGTAGGGTAGAGTAGGGTAGAGTATGGTAGAGTAGAGTAGGGTAGGGTAGAGTAGGGTATAGTAGGCTGAAGTAGGGAAGAGCGGGAGCGAAGCCGCGCGGGCAAAAGCTATTAAACCATATATATATAATACAATTATACAATATATACTCAAATTAATAAACAACAAACCTACCTAATAGTCAAACAATTGGTCCAGATCGACAATTGGAAAACATTAACGTTGTGATGATAGTACTGCCAACTACTACTACTGCTTTTTACTCTGGAAGTATATTCCCTTCGGATAATTTCGTACTTTCACAGAGGCGAAGCCACTAGCAGATGAGCGTTTCGCTTCGTTGTTGATACCAAGTCCATTTTAGGACTGGAACAATTTGCCTGCTGCGGTCTTCCCGTCCAATTATAATTTAGGTGTTTTCAAGGCTAAAGTTAATAGGCTCTTAACATACTAGTGCGCCTCACCATCAACGATTGCATCACTGCTTACCATCAGGTAGGGTCGCAGTAGATGATGAAGCACACTAGTTTTATTCACTCTAGCCTTAAAAACAACTTTGAAATTATAACTGAATGGGAAGACCGCAGCAGGTAATTCCAATCTTTCGGTGTAAGCGGTATAAACGACTTAGTGAAACGGTTAGTCCGGATCGACAACGTAAGGGATGATACTCGCCATACGTCGTGTTATGCGATGGTAGTAAGGCCGGGAATCTTTATTTTTAATTTATTTATAGGCTCGCATTTGTCCACCATCTCAACTGATGGTAAGCGATGATATGGTCGACGATAGAGCACGCTTGCCTAGAAGTAAGCTATTTACTCTTGACTTAAAGATCCCTAAGTTATAGCAATTTTTTTTTTATCTGTTATAAACTAGTACTTGACTGCGATCCCGCCTGATGGTAAGCAGTGATGCAATCGTTGATCGTGAGGCGCACTAGTTTATTAAGAGCCTATTCACTCTAGCCTTGAAGACACCCAAATTATAACCAGACGGGAAGACCGCAGCAGGCAAACTGTTCCAGTCCTTTGATGTACGCGGTATAAATGACGAGGCGAAACGCTTAGTCCGGACCGTAGGTGTTTCAACAACGTAAGGATGGATAATTGCCGTGCGTATTATCAGCTATCAGGAAACTTAACAATGATAAAGTAATGCTTTACCACATCGTGTAAAGGACCCAACTACAGCATAACTAGAATTAGTGAGTTCGTTTTTACAACGAGTTCTAGGGAACAATGCGCTCCAGTATTTCATATTAACGATCCCAACAGCGGGGCAATGAAAATTAATGTCTCACAGAACCACGAATGCATACGATCATTATTGTTCACATAAAAACGAGATATTGCCCCTGATATATTGCTTGCTGTTGCCTTCTACAGGAAGTATTGCTGTTTTAAGTTATGTGAAAGACAAGTCTTTATTAAATTGTAAAATTACTTGTATTTGGTTCTATGAGCGCCAAAATTAACTGGTTTTTCGTAGTGAAAGGAAAAAAAATATTTTATTTAGTAGAAATAGGTACATATAATGCAGAGCAGAGATATCCGCAGAAGAAGGTTGCTGACATAGCACGAAGAATTGCCAAACTTAAGTAGCAATGGGCAGGGTTCATTGCTCGCAGAACAGATTGCCGTTGGGGCCGAAAGGTTCTGGAATGGCGACCACGTGCCGGAAGACGCAGCGTTGGAAGGCCTCCTACAAGGTAGACCGACCTGTAGAAGGTTGCGGGGAACCGATGGATGCGAGACGCACAGGAACGTTCGTTGTGGCGACGCTTGGGGGAGGTCTATGTCCAACAGTGAACGTATAACGGCTGAAATGATGTTGATAAATTCAGAAACAACATGTAGACAGAAACACTTAAGATTAAAAAGAAAAAGAAGAAAAACTAGGTAGCGACACGCAGGGTATACTGACAGGTTTGACTGCACAGTTATGCCTGTCAGGTGAGCTTGTACGGAAACCTGCACAGATGTGTAACATACACGCTCCGGTTTACTAGTACAGGTCTATTGTACAGGCAAACCTATCAGGTACATCCTAACGTGTATGGCGGGTATTACATTGTCTCACGCGCCTGCGCCAAATAGGTCCAATTCAGCAAAAATGTTAGACAACTATGTGGTAGTGATCATTGTTTATGGGGTTTGTAGATAGAAATCACCCTAAGTATCTTTAGTGACTTTAGGGCTGACGCCTGCTAGGGCTGTGAGATAATTGAAATGAGTTACCACGGTCCTTGAATGCAAAGGGAATTGAAAGAACACAGGTGGCTTTTTAATCGACTTGAAAAAAAAGGAGGAGATTCTCAATTCGGTTGTTTTTTAGGGTTCCGTACCTCAAAAGGAAAAAACGGAACCATCATAGGATCACTTTGTTGTCCACCCGTCTGTCTGTCTGTCTGTCAAGACCGTCAATCTCTAGAACGCGTGGAGGTGTCGAGTTGAAATTAAAACCATATTCTCAAGTCTGCGGTCCCTTCAAGCTGTTAAAAAAGTACAAAGCAAAGTCATAGAGTACAGGTATAGAAAAAAATATGAAAACAGTAAATTGGTTGTTACTCCCGTCACAAAAGAAAATAAATTAAAAGACTTCATTCGGGAATTGTAGTTTGCACGAAACCCTCAGTGTGCGAGTCCGACTCCCACTTGCCCAGTTTTTATTTTATTTTGCTAGCTTCATAACTATGTCATTTACGAACCGATTTGTAAAATTCCCAATTTTATATAAGGTACCATTAAACTGATCTGATGGTTGAGCCAGACAGTGGAAGGTTGCCAGACAGTGATGATTGAACCAGATTCTAAAATAATGTCTTCTTGCAGTGTTTGGCCTTATTATATTTTCATGAAATGTAGGTACTCTGGTTATAAGTGGTTTTAATGGTTATACTACATAGGTATTTTTCATCATCATAACTAAAAAATTTGAAAGACTCAAAAGGAAAACACGAAACCCTTATAGGATTACTTTGTTGTCCGTCCGTCTGTGTGTGGGTCTGTCTGTCAAGACCCTTTATCTCAAGAACGCGTGGAGGTATCGAGTTTAAATTAAAACCATATACTCATGTCTGTGGTCCCTTCAAGCTGTGAAAAAATCAAACTTCTAAGTTAACGAAGAAAAGAGATACGGTCGTTTATGTTGCAAAAAAAAAAATTTGATATTCTCAAAGATCGAAATTCAAAGGGTACTTCCCGTTGACCCAGAATCTTGAAATTTGGCACAAAGCTAGGTCTTATAGCACAAGTAGAAAAAATTCTGAAAACAGTAATTTTTTTTTTTCGTCACAAAAAAAATGCAGTTCGGAAATATCTTCGACACTCCATTCGGGAATAGTAGTTTGCACGGAACCCTCAGTGCGCAAGTCCGACTCACACTTGCCCAGTTTTTTTTATAATAAAGTTGATAAACATCTGAACAGTCCCTTTCACTCTACCCATAACTATAAAAACCTCACTGAAAATACCATCTAAAACATAGTTTATAAAAGACAAACAGATATCAAATATTGCATGACACAATTCTTTAGTTGCTTTTACCGTTACTGCTGAAAAATAATGCTTTTCAAAGCAAAAAAAAAACATTTCTTTTCCGAAAAATAACCGTTCTTTCTCATGTCTAAAGCTCTGTACATAATAATACCAAAGAGCACTTAAGTTTTCCAATCCGTCGTCATGCGGAAACGGGAATTTGACGAAAAAGTCCTGTACAAGTATACGTACGCGTACCATACCATACATATTTTATTGTTAGAGAGTGTTTTGCACGGCTACCAACCGAAGTAAGTGATTTTGTAAATTATAAATTTGTACGCAGAGAACGAATATTATTATACGGAATGGATCCATTTTTTTTTTGCAGTTTTTGTAGCACTTGTTTCTATTTTCCTTCTAAAAATCACAAGGAAATCATGTCAGTATGGAATTTTTACTGTCACTAATTTTATCATCGGTAACGCACGAAAAACATAATGATGTAACCTGCATAAATATGTTACGGTCAATAGTGTTAATGTGTCAGTTGGTGAAATTTTTTATTATATAAGAAATACGAAACGTTTTGGCTATCAATAAGCAACTAGAATTACTATAAAAATGTTATTTTGAATAATGTATGTAGATTTTTTGCAATGACAACTTTTTAGGTACGTACTAGCTTCTGCAAATGGTTTCATCCAGATGTCAAAGCCATTTTACGTTTTATTTGTACTAAACATCACAACAGACAGACAGAAACACTTTCAAGAGTGAATAGGTTATAGATACTGGCACGGATCTTGAGCGCTGGTTTTAAGTTGCGCAGAAGTCAAATATTCGGTCTCTCTCGTGGTACGAAGTGAGACGCGGCGGCGGGAAGTGTTAGTGATTGGCTCGCCGCGTGTTATAGACGTCACTCGTGATTCGATCTAACAACGACGACGATTGGCTCGCCAATGTATGGAATGCGCAAAGCGATCCCACTCTGACGCCGAGCGCTCAAGATTCGTGTCGGTACCTGTACTTCTGTAAGCGTGCTCCAACGTCGACTTTATCTTACCATCAGGTGAGATAATGGTTTAACGCGAGCCTACCAATATTAAACAAAAAATCGTATATTTTTTCAATGGAACAAGTTCTTGTTACTTCAATTTTCTAATAACTTCGATGCCGTTACAAAAAAAAGCTTTTAGACCTAATCTCGGCGACAAAGTACAAATAATAAATTTATAAAAAAACACTCCTATTCTCTTTCTCGAAACATGCCAATTACCGAGTTTACATTGAAATGAAATTATGGTAATGGAATAAGGGAGGTAGTTACCTTGGAAACTCGATTGCGGTAGCCCCGATCGTGAATTGAAATTTTGCAAGTTAAATATCAATTTATCATTTCAATTAGTTAACACTTCGGTAGAATGGTATTACACACACAGAAACATTATTTATTTTGTTTATATTGAGCCATCATTTAAAAATTCATCTGATGTTACGTATATGTGAAATATGAAATATTCTGTGCCTTTTTCAATATTTTAATGGGAATTTTTTTAGTGACATTCGTTATGAATTATTCTAAATTTTTGGAGCGTTGTCTTTTAAATGGTATAAACTAGTGTTTCGTTGCGATCTTACATAATAGTAAGCAGTGATGCAATCGTTGATGGTGAATCACATCATACTAATTTATTAAGAGCCTTGGCTGCGATCCCACCTGATGGTAAGCAGTGATGCAATCGTTGATGGTGAAGCGCACTAGTTTACTATGAGCTTATTCACTTAAGAGCTTATTTGCAGACACCGAAATTATATACGGACGGGAAGTCCGCAGTAGGCATATTGTTCCAATCCCAGACGATTTTCGATGATTATAGAAGACGAGGTGAAACGCTTAGCGGGCTTGCGGACGGCGAGCTATGGGTAGCTCGCCGTCCGACCGTCCGGTAACCGTCCGGACCGAGCCCAAGTCGTCGACGGCGCGCACTGTTCCCGCGCGCCTCAAGGAGTTGTCAGCAACAGCAGGGGCCCAGCTGGGTCGAAGCCTACTGGAGCCAGGGTTGGTTCGGAAGATTGCTCACTCCCGGTACGAAAGACGACGAAGGAACAGGAGTGGGTTTTTAGTCAGTAAAAGCCTGACACTACCTCCCGCTCCGCCCAAGAGTGGGGGATGTCATTAGATGATTTTCCCACCGGAAAAAAAAACAATGTAAAGATAGACACTCCGTACGTCGGGTATATTATGTCACCGTAAAATTTGTAAATGTACATCTCGCGAGATAATTAACTGTCAAAAGATTGTGCCGTTATACATACTTCTTACAATGTAACGCAATATTTTTCGATCAAAGTCAAACTTGTCACTTAGGAATAAAGCAGCTTTATAACAGTTTTTTTTTTAAATCGGACGGAAAACAAACAAACTTTACCTCTTTATAATGCTATGGCATTATAATGATGTAAAGTTATCTATATCTTCACTATATAATTTTTTTTTTTATGTAGTGTAGATATAGATAATGCCGCCTTAGATAGTTCGCCTTTGTACAGTTTTTTGTGCATAAAGCTTTAAATAAATAAATAACCTACATGGTTTAGCATATCAAGGTAAGTAGCATTTTCTTTTCAACCTAAACATAACCCTAGTCTATCAACACCGACCTTTTCTCTTAAGTCGTTCTGAAAATCGAACTCCGTATAAATACAGGTAGTCTGATTGAAATGGAGGCCTGAAGATTAAATTAGGCTGTCGGGAGCAGGAGGTACGGTTATTGGTCACCGTAACTAAGCGCTGGTACTTGCTTGAGAATCGTATCCATTCGTCCTCCTTCGGTTTATGTTGAAAGGGAAATGAGTAAACATTTTCTTTTTAACCGACTTCGAAAAGGAGGAGGTTCTATGTTCGGCTGAATGTATTTTATTTTTGTATGTATGTTCACCGATATCTCGGTCAATTGTCGACCGATTTTGAAAATTATTTTTTTGATTGAAAGGTTATGTTTCCAAGTTGGTTTCATAGATTATATATTGTTTCGATCTGACAGAACTCCTCATAGAATCACAGCAGAACTGTAGTTATAAGTAAAATTGCTTTGTTTATACGTATAGTCGATGACTGATGAAAGAAAAGGGGAGGAGATGTATCGAACTGATCTGATGATGAAGTCAGAAGGTAAATTAATGTGATCTAACCGTGTTTGGGATTATTAGAATCGTTATGAGATGCTCTCTGGCTATAAGGTATTTAAGTTTGTCTAAAAGGTACTTTTTAGTGGTGGTACTATAACTAAAAAGTGTAAAATAAAAAACTATTTTCAAAAAAATATAACCGACTTCAATGTTAAAAAAACACCGAAAAGTATAAAATAACTTTAATTTCGGAAGTCGGTGTTTTTATAATAGTTTTGTCTCTTCGTTATTTAACTTTATATATATTTTTTAAATGATTGTTCTTTTAAAGTGCTCTTGTTTCTGCCAGTTTGCTTCGCCCGTGAAGGTATTTATTTATTTACTAGTTTTTGCCCGCAGCTTTGCTCGCGTACATAAAAGGTAGCCTATGTCACTCAGGAATAAAGCAGCTTTCTATCGGTGAATAAATTTTAGCAATCGGATCAGTACTTCCAGAGATTACCTCCTACAAACAAAACAAAAAACTTTACCTCTTTATTATATTAGTCTAGACTAAATTAGACTAGATACTGTAGATAAGGCTCAGCAAAATGTTTTAATAAGTACTTGAAACTATTCATCATCATCATCATTTCAGCCGATAGACGTTCACTGTTGGACATAGGCCTCTCCCAAGTGTCACCACAATGAACGATCCTGTGCGTCCCGCATCCATCGGATTTCCGCAACCTTCACTAGGTCATCGGTCCACCTTGTAGGACATATTCCAACGTTGCGTCTACTTGAAAGTATTACAAAAACATAACTATACTTAAATCTATAGCCTAGTATAACAATTAATTAAAGGTAAGCACCACATAATATGCTAAAATGTGCAAAGTGATTATGTTCTCAACTCGTTGCTAAAATTATACATTGTAAATGTACTTTTGTTAATTTATATCACAAAGCAAATGAAGAGCAAATGTTATGTACGCCCGCGCCGTTATTGTTACATACATCAGACCACCATGATGAAATTGATTCTTTTATAATGTTAAATGTATTGTAATGTAGCAGTACTCAATAAATAAATAAATACTCGTAATACAATTAATTTCTATACTTAACTTATATAGGTATACAGGGTTATTTGTTAAATATTTATACTTAACTTATATATAATATACATAAAGATAGAGGAAAAAAAATCTATACAGGCAAGTTACATTGCTTTGTGCGTCAATTCCCGATTAGGATACTTTTCATACCGGGAGTATGTTGCCGTGGATGAATTTTCTAATTTTGGGGGGGAAATTGTTGTTACTATTTTTGTGACCCAGGGATCGAACCCAGGAACCCACGCCGAACAATCGCATTTGCGCCACCATAAGACCCACAAGGCATGTCAACTAATCATTATATTATTACTCGCAGTCCCCCGCAGTTTCACCCACGTCTTTGATTACTGCTTCGCTCCCATGGATAATAGTATAATGTTATATAAAGAAAAAAAAAATGACAAAAAAAATGTTATGTTGTGTTGTTGTTGTTGTTATGTGTTGTTGTTGTTGTGTAAATGTTATGTGTGTTGTTGTGTTATGCCTATAAGCCTTTTCGATAAATCGGCTATCCAACATTAAAATATTTTGTCAATTCGAATCAGTAGCTCTCAAACAAATTCTCTGTAATATTATCTAAGTAAAGTACATATTTAGTCAAAGACACACTCGTATAATAAGAAATCCAGCATTTAAATGGCCCAAAGTTTGTGCTTTATAGCCAGTTACGATAAAAAATGGTCAATGATATTCTAAAAAGGCTTATCAGCATTACTAAGAAAAATATATACCGTTTTTCACATGAAAAAACAAAAAAAGATATTCTAAATTGCTTTTCAAAACCACTTTTGGACATAAAAACATGAATGAATCCCATTTATCTTTTTCTTTTATTACAAAAGTCAGCGAAAAGGCTAAAAGTGAAATAACTCCAAAATCAATGCTCGTATCTTTTTATAGCGATCTTCTTGAACCCATAAAATGTATTCGATTATGTGCCTTTCATACGAACTTATCAAAAAGTTTTATCAAAGTTACATACTTAAAATTACTTTTTATGTGAATATAATTCTGAGACCAATTTTAGTGGTAATAAATAGACAAGCATAAAAAAATATTCTAGACAAGTCGTTGTCAGCGTTTTTTTTGCTGCCTGTTTTGCCCCACTCCTGGGCAAAGGCGGAGGCCTTGGAGGAACTGGTAGGAAAGAAGGAAGTAGTAATCTTTCCTCCTACCAGCTCTGACGAAATTTATCTAGTTCGTCCCGCCATCTCGTTCGTGGTCTGCCGCAACCCCGTCGCACTGTTTCAAGGCACCAACTTTGTGCTACTTTGACCCACAGTTTGTCGGGTACGCGGCAGACATATCCTGCCCAGTCCCATTTCTGTTGACCAGGTTTTTGGGCCACTTAAACTATTGCCTTACTAGAGATTAATTTGTCCATGCGGTTTAAAATAAGGTTTTAAGCGAATATGTTACTTTGGAAACACCACTCTGCGCTTCATAACACAAACGCCCATGTCACAGAAAAACACCTAGGCTGAATGTACTCTCGTCCGCGCGTCACTGCGGGGCCGGGGTGCCAACTGAAAACCTATCACTAGGTGTCTGACGCCCAGCAAATGCTGAGGTAGGTTACACCCTTTCGGTATAAGCACACTTGGCGCATTCTATACTTTTTTTCTGGTTTACTTTGTGTAAGGAACCGTTGTCACAAAATAGATAGGTACAGAAGTCAATCTACATACAAAGCGCGCTCGAGCAACGCACACATAGACACCGCTCACGGACACGATATCTCGGAGTGCGTCAGCCCACTCGTTGAACAGTCCCGGCTCAAATGCTCATTAGTGTGCGTCCACCGAGCGTTTAGAAAGTGAAGTACATAGAGATTGTGTTTTGTACCTATCTCTATTTTGTGCCGTTGTGCTGTCTGTCTCGAATAAAAGATTTTCTGTTCTATTCTGTCTAGCAGAGGTAATGGGCTGTAATCCACTAAGCGGATCTAATCCGGTGTAGATGGAAGTCACATGTTGAATTGAATGTTTGGTTTTTGAACATACTGGTTTCCTCATCATGCGTTCTTTCATCGTTTTCAGGTAGGAGATATATTGGTGATATATGTAAGTAATGTGGTGAGATATTTTTTAATAAAATACCATACAGTTTCCTAAGCATAATAATTATGTTACAAGTATGAAGATACTCGTATTTATCCTCCTTACGCTCGTATCAACTCGCTAACGCAGTCTCATGAATGTGCTAGCTAGGAACTTTGTGGTATTCTGTTAAAAAAAAAATAACACCATATTACTTATATCAGTAATATATGTCCCTTTACTATATGCAATTTTTCTAGTATTTTTTCTTGGCACCGTTTTTACGTTCAGACAGCGCCTGCAGCTTAGTGCGAGTATTTTGTTTTCGATGCTACTCTGCATCGAAAACAAAATACTCGCACTAAGCTGCAGGCGCAGTCATTTTGTATTCCATTACAATGCGGATGTCACACATTCTATTGTTTTTGCAGTATTTGGCAGCAAATGTTTTGAAATCAGCCTTTTCTACAAACTTCGCTACAGTATCATTCCACATTTATCCAGCTATTACATTTGAATTACAAGCATAAAGCATAATCGGCTTTTTAACTTTTCCACTGCTGGGACTCAGGCCTCCTGTCTAGGAGAGAGAATGGGCCGTAATGCACCACGCGGGCCCAGTGCGGGTTGGTGGATATCACATGTCTTCACATGTCTTTGAGTTACAAAACTACACCAATTACATCAAAATATTCATTAGAACATGGGTTGTCCAAAGGACGCTAGGCAGAGAAGGAACATAGGAATGGGTCTTAGTCAGTAAAAGTCTGATACGCCCTCCCGGTCTGTCCTAGAGCGAGAGAAATAATTGAATGATTGAATATACACACCTAAAAAAAGTATTAATTAGAAATCAATCTATACTAATGTTATAAAGATACTAGCGGCTCGTTCCGACTTCGCACGGGGCAATAAATATAGTCTATGTTACTCAAGATGAGTGTAGTTTTCCAATGGTGACAGGATTTTTGAAATCAGCACAGTAGTTACATACATACAAAAATACAAATTTTCCCTCTCTATAATTTTAGTGTATACTAGCTGTGCCCGCGACTTCGTTCGCGTGGACTACAGGATTATGAATGTATTTTTTCTGAAATAAAAGTAAAAAGCTTAAGTTACTCCTTATTACATCAGCTACCTGCCAATAAAAGTCCCGTCAAAATCGGTCCATCCATTTCAGAGAATAGCCGGAACTAACAAACAGACAGACAAAAATTGAAAAAAAAGGTTATTTTGGTGTACCGTATATATTCATATGCACGTAGTAAAAAGCGGTTATTTCAATATTACAAACAGACATTCCAATTTTATTTATATTACAGATATATATTTTTTTTTTGTTTGTAGGAGGTAATCTCTGAAAGTACTGCTCCAATTAAAAAATGTTTTCATCGATAGAAAGTTGCTTTATTTCTGAACGACATAGGCTATACTTCTTGTAGGTGGGTGAAGTCGCGGGCAAAAGCTAGTTCCCAAATAATTAAAACAGCCACCGAATTGCGGTCGAAAAAATTCGTCCAAAAAAACCTTACCAACCTAATTTTAAACAAAAACGACAACATCTAACGCCCCCTATATTATATACAGTATGTTCAAAGTTTATTTGGCTCGTTTACCCCCGAGTGATATCGGGGCGAAACACCGAACTACCGACGTAGACAATTCTCCATAAGATTTATGGCTCCCCTTTTAACTTGAAATTCGGTGAAAATTGGCTTTATTTCATTTTATTTGAGTACGTGTGGGTAGATTAGATTTTTTTTTTGTCGAAAAAGTAAATTGGATGGTCGTCGTCCAGAGTTGATTTGGTTTGCTTTGGCTGGGAGATGTTTTTTTTTTTATGGAGAAAATTATCAAATGGCTTTTCTCGCTTTGGCTAGAGGAATTATCACGGGACCTCACTAGTTCAGTTGTGCGCATAGTTCATTTTTGGATTAGAAGATAGCTTCCGCCGCCTTCGTCCAAGCGGACTTGGTTGAGCTGGACTGCGCCTATAATTTATGTTATTTTCTCCTTATTACTTTCTCCTTATCATCTTCTTCATCTAACTTCTTTTTCTGTGCTGTACCCACGCTGTACTCTAAAAAATATAAGGATTTTCACAAGCGTTCCTGTTCGTTTCACTGCCACGTGTGACGTCACGGCAAGACCTGTGAATGTTATATTATGTTATCTTGTAGTTGTGTTTTTGTGTACTTTTTGGAAGAAATAAGGAATTATTATTATTATTATTAATTATTACCTTCCTACACTAATCAATAACCTATTAAACCTAATGCTACTTTTAAAATTTGAGGCTTAAGCACTTGTACTTCCTACAACTACCTAAATGGTATAAAACGTAGTAGGTTTGGATATTTAAGTATGTTGAGATATTGGTTACCTAATCAATCACGCCCTAAAGGCCTAACAGATTTAGATGTAAATTGGTACACGGTAACCTAAAGTGACCTTTATTTATTTTGCAAACTTTTACACGTGAATTTAAAATAGATGAGGCTGGTATTTTCTAGATGACTACTGTAAGAAGAAACACCGAGGTCTTTTTTTAAAGTGCTTATGGCAAAGTTACGGTTTTATCAGTTCTGCAATATTTTACTTTTTTGTGTGTTAAACATCGCGGTATGTGCTGAAATAGGAACCTTTTAGACCTTGCACAGGTATTTTATTTTTAATCTTTTAAAATGTTTTTAAGCTATTGCATAGCTTCTATCGCGGGCCTTGAGCGTGGAGACCGAATCCAGAAATTCCGTAACGAAAATAACCTAACACCCCCCACTCATTTGTTTTTTGAGCGTGGTGACCGATAAGAAAACAAATGAGTGAAAGCAGCTGTCGGCTCTGTCAGTTGATAAAAAATGCTATGCAATAGCTTTACCGCGGCAGTCCCCGAGTGCCACACGTCTTTTTTTTATTTTATTTTAAGTTAATTAAATATAAATTAAGTAGTTACTTTTCATTTTATTGTTGTTTGTCCTGTGCGAGTCTCAAATAAATGATTTCTTTCTTTCAAATTCCAATGGTCAAACCATATAAGATTCAGATTAGTGCCTGTGATGGTTTTTGAAAAAGTACCACACAGATTTATGTGGACTTGTCCAGTCACTGCAAGCATTTGTCAACTTGATCTAGGTTCACAGAGAATTTTCCAGAAATAGCTAGATTGTTTTTTGTAACGTCGCGCAGTGAGCATTTGGCTACCACACGTGACCTGGAGATAAATTTTTGTTTTCTACTGCGGCTGTCTTCGAAGTGATTGTACTCAAACTTGCAAGTGAATGCTTTATTCTTAAGATACGTCGAACTTACTTAGTATTTAAAATAATGCATATTCATTGTTAACTTTTTTTTTGAAGTGGGAAATCATTGAATGACTTCATCCGCTCTTTAGGTGGAGTGAGAGGGCGTGTCAAATTTTTACTGGCTAAAATCCCATTTGAGTCCTTCAATTGCCATTTGCATTCTAGAATCACGGTTTTCCTTTCAGAACACGGTTTGTCTTTCCTTTGAGGCATGCGAATACTACGCGCCGTCAACGATATGAGCTCGGTCTTTACCGGGCGTCCGGATGGCAAGCTACCTATTGCTTGGAGCCAGGGTTATCCGAAAGGGAACTAGAGCCCCGGTATGAAGCCTTGAAGGAACGGGGTAGGTTTTTAAGTCAGTAAGAGTCTGACACTATCTCCCGCTCCGCCCAAGAGCGGGGGTTGTCATTGGATGATTTAGCCCACCAAAAAAAAAAGCTACCTATTGCTCATCGTCCGCAAGCTCTCGTGCTGGCCTGTGATCGCCGTGGAAGATCTGATGATCTAATGTCCAGGGAGTCTTGTCTGGCAGCGGCTGGGGTGTGTGTGACTATGTCCGTACCCTCACAGTAGCAACCATCTCCTTCGCTACCATAACCGATTCACCAAAAATGGCGGCCTCATCCGCTCGGCTCAGCATTACAGATCTCCGCCGCTATTGCCTGCAACCCTTTGCAATCTGAGGGCGGTAAAATTATCATAACACGTATACTCTTGAGTTAAATAGATTTCTAATAGGCACTACGTTTTATTTAGTGTTTTTTTTTTTAATTATAGGCTCACGTTTGACCATAATCCCACCTAATGGGTTAGAAGCAATGATGTGGCCGACAATGGAGCACGCTTGCCTAGAAGTAACCTATTCACTCTTACATAAAAAAGCATAATCAGCCTTTTAATGTTCCTACTGCTGGGACTCAGGTCTCCTCTCTAATCCACCACACAGGTCCAGTGCGAGTTGGTGAATGTAACATGTCTTCGAATTTTTGGTTCTAGGACATGCCGGTTTCCTCACGATGTTTTCCTTCACCGTTTTGTGAGCAGTGGTAATGAAACAAAATTACACAACGTGATGCGCCAGGCTGGGTTCGAACTCACTCTTGATTTAAAGTTAATTTTGAAACACCTTTAAAAGCCGGTACTTAATCAGCATTTACCTCGGATAACATCAAAATCCAGTCACCACAGACCCGTCACCGGCAGGGGTTAACAACACAATTTGGCAATTACACTCGACGTCAATGCGACCCGTTGATCGGGAATCACTTTTTCTCCAAATTGTTCCTTCGACAGATCGTTTCCTGCTAAATTGGGTTCGGATAAACTGGTTGATATCTCTTCCTAAATTTTATGCCCTGTTTCGTGAACGAGGTTGGCAGGATTCAAAGGTTTGAAATGGTTTTTGGTCTAGAATTCTCTACAGGGTTTTTTTGTTCTATGACTTTTTAACCGACTTCTAAAAAAGGAGGAGGTTCTCAATTCGGATGTTTGTATTTTTTTTTTAAATATATTTCGCGCATAACTTCGTCGTTTGCCAACCGATTTGACAAATTCTTTTGTTGTTGGAAAGAGTATACTTCCCAAATGGTCCCATACTCACCAAGTTAGGATCTGACGATGGAATCTTGGCGAAATCGAGGAAACTCCTCAAATATTATAGGCAACTATATAGTTCTTTTGATATTTTCATCAAAGACTTAAGAATTTACAGTCAAAACATGACATTTGATGAAGTGGAACTGGTGAAGAAGACCAGAAATGGCCAATGGAAGTTTCTACTCACACAGATCTCACAATGAACATAGTTATGCGACTACGATAATACAAATAAATGAATGGTTCTTAATAGGTATGTTGAAAATGGTATCATCGATGTGACTTGATGATGATAATGGAGCCGGAAGATAGGCACTGGAACTCCGTAATTAATTAATGTATCCTAGCTGTGTTTGGCCTTATTAGAAATGTCATGAGATGCACTTTGGCTATAAGGTACTATCGAACCGTTCTGATGATGATGAAGCTAGAAGATAGGCACCGGAACTCTGTAATTAATCAATGTATCCTAGCCGTGTTTGGGCTTATTAGAATTGTCATGAGTTGCACTTTGGCTATAAGGTAGGTACTATCGAACTGATCTGATGATGATGATGGATCCGAAAGGTAGACACGGGAACTTCAAATTACAAAAATGTATCCTAGCAGGGTTTGAGTTAATTGGAATTGTCATGAGAAAAAGTTACTCTGGCTGTAAGTCTATTGCAACTAAAAAGTGTGAAATAAAAAACTTTTTATAAAAAATATAACCGACTTACTAAAAAAACACTAAAACCATCAAAATAATTTTAATTTCGGAAGTCGGTGTTAAATAAGGAATAAACAATATCGAGAGACACCGACTTCCGAAAATAAAATTATTTTGATGGTTTTAGTGTTTTTTTAGTAAGTCGGTTATTTTTTTTTTATAAAAAGTTTTAACAAATATAATACATTTACCAAACACAAACAAAAAAATATATTTATCAATGATAGGTTAAGTTTTTTGTGTGTACAATAAAGAAATAAAGCAACATTTCAACACTATATTACCTGTCTGTATATAGCGACGCAAGCGCATCAAGCATCCCCGCTGGCCGATCCCGCTCGACTCCGCTATCGCTACTATCGCTTGCTTCGCATAGACTTCGTAATATTTAGAACATTCAATTTAATTTTTTTATTTTTGTATGAAAATCTGATAAACTAAAAAATGATAAAATCAGGTGAGATTGTGGTCAAACGCGAGCTTATCTACAATAAAAAAAATAAAAAAAATAAATGATTAATATAATGCTGTATACATTAAAAAAAAATACCTTTGCTCCATACTAGGAATTACTGCAGTGTCGTAAGCGCGGCACAAAACCTCCGACCCCGGTCATTTAGATAAGTGATCCAGGTCTAGAGATGTAGTCCAATTAAAAATTAGTTCCGTGAGGAAATTGAATCCGCGACACATCGCAGAAGCCAATCACTTACCCTTTTCGATTGAACGTAGAAAATTTATTCCAAAGTTAAAATACTTGCGAGATGATTAAGCGTAAAGGAGTAACAAACAAACACACATACGCAAACATACATCATCATCATCATCATTTCAGCCGATATACGTCCACTGTTGGACATAGGCCTCCCCCAAGCGTCGCCACACCGAACGTTCATATGCGCTTCGCATTCATCGGTTTCCCGCAACCTTCACCAGGTTATTGGTCTACCTTGTAGGAGGGCTTCCAACGCTGCGTCTTTCGGTACGTGGTCGCCACTCCAGAACCTTTCGGCCCTAACGGCCATCTGTTCTGCGAGCAGTGTGCCCTTTGCCACTTAAGTTTGACAATACCTACTTCGTGCTATGTGGGCAACTTTACATACACACATACATATTTTGTGCTATGTCATATATATGTACATACTTTCACCTTTTTAATATTTACGTGCTTATTTATTCTTAATTTACACTCTAATAGAAGGCGCATAATGATGGTTATAAATACTAAAGCGCTGTGAAAAAGACTTCATGTTCGAGTCTCTACAGCAGAGCAGATTGAAAACGGATAGGTATGAACTTAGCACATGGGTAGATCATGACCTGAATTAGCACATAACATACAAAATAAAACACTTTATTTATTTATTAATGCTTTATGCACATTACACTGTACAAAGGCGGACTTAATGCCATTGGCATTATCTACCATTCGACCTTAGGGTGGTGCAGAAACAACATGGCAAGTGCAAGGAACCCCAGCAGGGTCAAAACGTACTGGAGTAATGAGTCCGCTTCTGAAACGAAAACCAGGGCCCTAGAAGATAAGATAAGATAAGTCTTTATTTGCCTTAAACATGGTATAATGGTGTTAGTCTTATTTGGGTCATTTCACACAAGTTTCATTTATCGTGTATTCACCGAAATTAGCAAAAAATGAGCCTGCGTGAAATTACCCATTTAAATACAATGTCCACATGTTTAGCTACACAGAATAAGTGTCAATTGCATGCAAAAAATGTTAGGTCAAAACAACAGTAACAACAGTTAATTTAGATACATACCTAGATGGATACAATATTATAATTTTATGTCAAAGAAATCATCATAGAAATTATGTCCATTCAGCCATTTAAACAATTTGTTTTTAAATGAATTTGCATTATTTATACATTTTAATTCGTTATTGAAATGGAAATAGATGGCAAGGCAAAGGAAGACTATAAGAGTTGCTACTAGTCAGTAAAAGTCTGACACGCACTTCCACTTCACCAAAGAGCGGGAGATGTCGTTGAATGATTTCCTACTTAAAATAAAAAATACGAGCAGGAACAGAACTCATTGATAGAAGCTACATAGTTTCTTTTGCAACGATCGTAAACTAAATAACAATCATAAATTTCTAGATATCCAAATACCCTATCTAGTGTTATAAACAAAAATCCTATCTCAAATTCTCACCCGCCTACACTTCAAGTCAGAAAAAATGACCAACTCCAAAATCCAATTCCGAGTGTTCCATTTTTCAGTGCCTAGCTTCGCTGTCATCCTAGCTCGTACCCAGCCATCCGTGTTCTTCTTTCATCGAAAACAAGTTGCCATTTGTCTTTGCCATCGTTTTTATCTCGCAGTCGCTCATCGAAACACCATAAACTGACTGATACCAACTTTTTACGTCGCTCCAATTTAGGAAGGACAAAAAACGTGGCGTAGATAAAGTTGGGGAAGGGTTCTGTAGGTAATGATATTATTTTTGTGTGGGCACATTTTTTATTATTATTGATAGGCTGGTGTAATATCTCACGTGATAGTAATGCCTTGATCACACGTACCGAGTGAACAGGCGAGACAGTGTTCTCGGCCTACCACTTATCTCTACAACTCGCTTGCGTCACTGTCTCGGCCGAGCAACATTTTAATGTCTCGCCCTTTTACTCGGTACGTGTGATCAAGGCGTAAGCGATGATGTGGTCGACGAGACAGTACGCTTGCTTTGGGTGTCTTCAAGGCTAGAGTGAATAGGCTCTTAATAAACTAGTGCGCCTCACCATCAACGATTTCATCACTGCTTACCATCAGGCGGGATCGCAGTCAAGTACTAGTTTATAACAGATAAAAAAAAAAAAGTACTATTTTTACTAACTATAAGTTGTAGCTATTAGAAAACAGACTACGTCAGAAATTAGCTATACACAAAATGAATGTGTTCCCAAAACTACGTGCTTTTAAAAAATATTTAAAGCATACTCCCCTGATATCGCTGTCGACTGGCAATGTGCCCAAAAGACTGGCGGCATTACCACGCTGTATGGCAATGCTTATCCTCTGTCCGAAGTAAATGCCAACCCTTGGGTCACGCGAACTGTCAACGAGACGTTTCGACAGATCTTTGAACAACTTGTGAGCACTCGGACCCCACGATCCGAGAGTACTTTTTTTTAATTTACTGTAATTATAGTTATTTAGTTGTGTAAGTAATAAGTTAAATTATTTAAATCAAAATAACTCATACTTTTGACATTAAAGAAGACACCCTTTAAGACAGTGTGATCCCATGACATTAAAAAATAAAATACACTATAGAACAAAAATACTAAAGCACAGAATTTTCCTCCTACGGTACCCTAACAAACGCTGGCTAGGGGTGGTTCCGATCAATTTTATAAGACCCTCCCAGATTTTTATTGTCTCCGCTCGTTGTTCGTTAGTTCTCGTTTATTGGCAATAGGCAAGTTATTGATTGGAAAGGGATAATTTAAGAACACTAAAAGGCAAGAATGAAGGGATATAAGGAAAAGTCTTCTGTTTCCTGCGCAATATTGCGATTGTACAGATTTTGTGGTATTTTTTAGTGTTTTCTGATTTATGGTGTTGTATTTTGTGAGTTGTTTCATTTTGTTGTTTGTTATAATGTAATTAAATTATCTGATATGAAAATAGATCTTAAATGGTTTTGTGCTTTTTTTTATGGTGGGTAAAAATCATCAAATGACAACCCCCGCTCTTGGGCGGAGCGAGAGATAGTGTCAGACTCTTACTGACTAAAAGACCCACCCCGTTCCTTCTAGCCTTCATACCGGGGCTCGAGCTAAATGGTTTTGTGCTGGCTAACTATCTGTAACGACTGTTAAACGTCTACTCGATCTCAGAAATCTCGATAAGTTAAATTTATCATCCATCAATAGAATGACCTAGGCAAGCGTTGGTTAACCTGAATACAGGTTCCTACTTAGTTTCCTCAAGTTACATTGGAAGCTGATCCCAACATTTTTGACAAGCATGGACTTGCGGACGACGAACAGTGGGTAGCTCACCATACGGCCACCTGTTAACCGTCTCTGAACAGAGCCCAATTCGTCGACGGTCAAAGAAATATCCGGAAAACCGTTGTTTCATACGTGCCTCAAAAATATATCAGGAAGACCGTAGGGCCTCAGCAGAGCCGATGCCAGCTAAGGCCATTGGGAATTTCGGAAAAGTAAACCTGTAGCCTTAGAAGGCAGAAAGTAGTTGAAGGACACAGGTTTCGTATTAGTTAGTAAAATAAAATTCTGACACCTGCTCCCTCTCCATCTTAGAGTGGAAGATGTCATTGATTGATTGAACTATCACGACTGACAATCTAATTGGTAGGTAAACCATAAACACTATCTATTTAATAGAATTCTCGCTAATACGAACACTGATCTCTTAAGCCTCCAATAAATATCTAACCCATAAAAGAAGCTAGATAAAATGAAAGTACCAAAAGCCGGTGCCCTAATTCCACTTTATTGATCTAGTACATCGTAAACAAAAGGCTAAGATACTAATAAAATTGGCATCCTTTTCTAATCTGGATATTCTAAGAATCCATGACATTTATGTTTAGCCTTAAAGGCTGCCCGCCCACGTCCGATAATCGGCGACCGATTTTTTGTAGGAGACAAATAGAACACACTGATAGCAATAGTGCAACGCACATGTCCTACAAAAAGTTGGTCAGAAATACAGAACAAATATACAAAATCGGCCCGATTATCTGTCCTACAAAAGTCTGCGTGGGCGGGCAGCCTAAGGCTGTATTTTTTAAATATCTCATCATTTTTCAGTGGGTGACAGATGATACAACATTATTGTTAGTCTATGCGAAACCTGAATATAATTTGTTCAGAATCAGTAACTGAATCGATTCAGATAATTTTTACACCATGTTAGATTTTTTCCAAAAAATATTTATAAAAGGTTACAAGTTGGACACCACCGACACTAAGTTCAACACAGGCCATGATGGGCATTAGGCGCACGGCTGAGAGCGGGCCATCCGGGTGACTGAAGAGCGAGGCAAAACAACCCCTTAGTCACCAGGATGTCCTGATGAACAGGTATTTGTGCGGACCACCAGGTAACATAACAAGCTTTTAGCGTTATCAATTATTATCTTGTACCTGTGACTTTCATTCTAGGGTAAATGAACTGGGCCAGTTCAATGGTATTGATTTTTTAAATAATTTTGGTAAAAAATTCGTCATACTAAAATGTATATGGAGCTTTAGGCCCTGACGGTCTCGTAAAGTAAGTAATACCGACGTAGAACCTTCGTATATGGAGTAATATTCCTACATATGCAAATTCTTAGTACATAATAACTCCATAATGGGAAATTCCTCGCGGAATCAACGTGGACTATACATTTTTCTGTTACGCTTCAGATACACACTTTGCGAGATAATGGGGATTTGAGTGAGCTAAATGGAAATGTTTTTTTGACGTATATATTATTATTTATGTCATGGAAATTTAAGACATATTTTATGTGGCGTTTCTAATATAAACGGTCAGGACAAGACGTTTTTAAAAATAATATTAACTGAGGAAAAATAATAATATTATTATTTTAAACTTACAAATATATTCTGTATACTTGAATTATAAGAAGTGAACTTATATTAGAGTCATAATCATCATAATCATTTCAGTCGAAAGACGTCCACTGTGGACATAGCTCTCCTCCAAGTGTCGCCATAGCGTCCGGTCCTGTGCGTTTTGCATCCATCGGATTCCCGCAATACTCACCAGATCATCGGTCCACCTTGTGGGAGGCCTTCCAACGCTGCGTCTTCCGATACGTGACTGCCACTTCAGAACCTTTCGTTTCCATCGATCGTCTGTTCTGCGTGCAATGTGCCCTGCCCATTGCCACGATTCTTCGAGCTATGTCGGTAACCTTGGTTCTCCTGCGCATACCTTCGTTTCTGATGTACGGTCCTTATTTTGCTATCCGGAAAAATCTTCGTAACTCAATTCGGGAATTGAACTGTTCATACGTAAGTTAGTAAGGATCCCTCAATGCGCGAGTCCGACTCGCTCTTACTCAGTTTTTTCGTATAAATCTTACTAGTGTTTGTGTGCCAAATAGATTCTGTTTTTTTCTTTACAAAGCATTAAGTCTGCCTGAGAGCATTGGCCGAGTGGTGATGGCCTTGACTTACGAGTTGTAGGTAGCGGGTTCAAACCTTGCCAGGCGCATTACTTTGTGTAATTTATTTCATCACCACTGCTCTCAAAACAGTAAAGAAAAACATCGTGAGGAAACCGACAGGTATTAAAACCAAAAATTAGAAGACATGTGACATTCACCAACTTGCACTAGGCTCGCGTGGTGAATGACAGCCCATTCCCTCTCCTAGAGAGGAAGCCTGAGTACCAGCAGTAATAAAATTAAAAGGCTGATTATAAATCTATCTTTGCTTTGCATGAAGATCAAAAATAAATTAGTCTGTTATTAGTTATCGAACTAAAATTAAACTTATTATTATCTATCTGACTTTGTATTAATTATTGAATTGAATTTATAATATTATTATCTCTTTTTAACATTAACTTTTTGTAACTGTAATCCTGAAATAAATGAGTTTATATCATTATTATAGGTCAAGTGGCTGGCATCGATTGCAGACAAACATCTTCTACAAGATCATTAAACTTAAAATAGCAGATCCAAAACATCTTTAGTGAGTCATAAATGTCTAAGTAATTGTCAGTAATGAAGGATATCAAAGTTATAAATACGTTTTGATGCAACAATTAATACAGATAGAACATGACTGGTATCCACTTATAGAATAACCGTCAATTTGTTATTTTAACTATGCCATAGACTTATTGGGAGACTTATTCCGTCTTATTACAAAAAAAAAAAATGTCATATTATTAGCTTTAATACAAGAGTTGTGGCGTGTCTGATGTGTGGTTACCTAGCAATGGGTCTTTTTTATGTCAACCAATAAAATTATATTTCAGTCTAGTACAAAGTCAATGTAGGTAATTCAAATATTTAAATATTCAAATGCTCCAGATTCACAAGTCAACCATATTAATATCATTTTTAACAATTATTAAACGGAATATCAATGCTAACCTTAAATAATAATATACATATTAGTATAAAAATTGGTACCATAGTTAAACTCGGAGTTTCGGTGGTCTAACTTTACAACCATATTTAGTTCAGAAACTATTGATAAACTTCATTTTTTATTCGTAATTTCCAAATTCAAAACCTACCTTTGGTATTAAACCTAGTAATAATCCAGACACTACACATTTAGACCGCCTTTTGGAATAAAGCGGATTACGTTTGGTAGGCTTATTAGACTGCCCAAAATATCCCTACATCTGCACTTTGCAAGATATAAAAAACGCCACTGACGCTGCTATTAACGTGGCAACCTACTGGGTCCAAAAACATTGAGGGAAAACAAAACCATTGATTTGAAAAGAAGTTTAAGGCAACAATATAAAGGCAAAAATGTATAATATGTTTGTGCGTGTTTGCAATATCTTTACCTATGCCCCAAAAAGCTGAAAGAATTTGCATAGATGAAATTAAGCACATGTGCAAATCAGGTCCAGAAATAGTTATCCCGAGAGTATATTCATTTAAGACAATTTTCTACTCTAACGACGGTGATGCCGCTGACTCAAGCTAGTCAATAATAATGCCTGTAATAACCATATCATAATGTCATCGGAATCTATTGATTGTAAGTGTAATATCCAACATTCCAAGTTATTAAGATCATGAGGGACGGATTGATCTATTAAATAATATAGACGATACAGTGTATAGCAGAGAAGATCTTATTACAAACATGACAAAAATTGTCGATCACCTGAAAAGAACCGAGGCAAAGCAACCCAAATAAAGCCCAAAGAATTCATTTAATTATTTTGGTTCCTGCAGTGAAATTAATTATATTAAAAAAAAAAAAAATAGCTGTGAAGTCAAGAAATAACATAATAAAAAATGCAATAACTTAAAGTAGCCAGGAAAAGAAAGCCAAACATAAAATTGATAACAGTTCTACAAAAAAAAAAACATTAAGCCAGTATCACACTGTCACAATATGAACAAAATAATCCGAATTTAAATTCCCGCCAACATCGGAAACGTTCGAGTCCGCCATTTTGTGTTCAACGGAACCTCGTAATGGCCGACCTTTGTTTCACCCTCTTTGTGCGATCACGTTAAATTGTATGAATAATGCAGAATGAGTAAATTATTATAATAGTTTTCTCTTTTGTAATTATCGGCTTAAAATATTGGCGTTGAAATCTGGTTGGTATGCTTGCATTAAATAGTAAATGAGCACAAAAGCATAGTTTCAACTTTCATTATATTAAATTTTTAATATACCTAATTATATACAGTACTGTATTGATTTAAATACCTAGCATAAATAACAGAATATTCAGCCTTATATTATTCTCACCGCTAAGACTCAGACCTTTCTTCTAGGCGAGAAAAATGGCTCGTAACTCACCAAACAGGCCCAATGCGGATTGGTGAAAATCACATAACTTCAGATTTTTAGTTTTACGACATGATGGTTTCTTCCTAATGAAATAAATTACGCAAAGTAATACACCTAGCTAGGTTTGAACCCGTGACTAATAACCCGTAAGCCAGGGCCATTACTACTGGGTCACCACTGCTAAATTATTTAAAGGTTTTATCATCATCATCATCATCATTTCAGCCGATATGCGTCCACTGTTGGAAATAGGCCTCCCCCAAGCGTCGCCACAACGAACGTTTCTGTGCGTCTTGGTTTCCCGCAACTTTCATCAGGTTAAAAGAAAAAGGTTTAAAGTTGTAGCCTCACATTAAACAACTTAGCATATTTAATCAGCCTTACAATATTTTTATTTATTTATTTTATTTATATACTTTATTGCACATCAAGATTATAAATTAACAAAAAGGAAACCATATTAAAAAAACAGACAATTAGCGGGCTTATCGCACTAGGCGATTTCTTGCAGGCAACCTATTCGTCTGATTTCCAGTATTAACCCATCGCTATAAGAGGACCCGGTAAAAACCGACAAAAAATGCCACCACTGGGGGGTCCTTAATCATGTGCATCACTCCGGGTCTAAGATCCATGGTATTCGTTTGTGCGTCGAAGTCAAAGACACCCTATATAATAGCCAAGCTGTCAAACACACGCTAGTTTCTTTCTATATTATCCATATTATGGATGAATTTCATAGTAACGCAAGATTGGCTCTCTATAACAGCACGCTCCGACCATCTAACGTAAGCGTCAGGTATAATGACATGGCTACGACAGCTTCCTGAGTGCACTGACGTCTGCTTAGATTATCGTAGTCTGATACAGTATCTAGCTTACGTTGCTTGCATGGTTAAACTCTTTGTGATACATTTTATGAGGAAATATGAGGGAATATTTGCTTTACAGTTTGTAGAAAGTAGGTACAGTAAACACTTTTTTTATTGCTATAAAGTAGAGCTTGACTGGGATCTTACCTGATGTCACGGTATCGTTGATTGTGAAACGTCACAAAAAATAATTGCAATTTAAAAAAAACTTTGAGACACCAAACGGGAATTCAACTCTTTACATAAGAAGTTTGTACGGAATCCTCAGGGCGGGAGTCCGACTCGCTCTTGCCCAGTTTTTTTTAACCTCCTATCCTTTCCCCCACTTTTTTTCTTTGATAATAATTTCAACGTAACGAAGCGCATATTACTAAAAAAATTCTGAGTATACATGTAGGTGGATGGAGAGGAAGAGGAAGGCCGAGGAAAAGATGGATGGATTGTGTGAGGAGTGATATAAAAGAAAAGGGAGTTAGCGATAGTTTGACGACGGGTGACAAACAATCGAACAAAAAAACATGTTGCGCCGACCTCAAGTAATATGGGATAAGGGCAGGAAGAAGAAGAAGAAGAAGAATAATTTCAACGTAACAATAATATCTGCCGGGTTTGCTAGTAAATAATTAAAAACCTGCCCTACACTTAACGGAAACACATAACAACCGAGCTTTTGGTACTAGTTGGCTTTATGTTAATGTGCTAGACGTAAACGCCGGCTCTTTGTGTGAGCATGGGGTCATATCCCGTGGAGCTGTTTGTTGAAACGAGATTGTTGGCTGTAGTTTATAGGGTAAGATATAGCTACTACAACTTGTATTCAACCTTTTAATTGAAAATTTCATCTTTATCTTTCAATTGATGCTCTTGTTATGTCAAAACTCCATAGTCTTGAGCATCGACCCCGGGTCGGTTTTTTATCGTTTATATAGTCTGTCTAATAAGTCAACCGACTTGGGAATTTTGTATAATATTTAATCATTTAAAAAATACTTATATTCGACACTTTTCACAAGGTTCTTCTGTTAGTAAACAATGATCTCTATCTCTTAATTAACCTTGATTATTGAACCCGTGTTGACTATATCAGATTTCATTAAATCCTAATAATTACCCAAGTCGTTTAACTTATTAGACAGACTCTATTTTGGGTAGTATGAGTTGGAATCGCACAATTCAATTTCACCGAGTCTGTTCCATCATCGAACCACTAGTCGTACGGCGTTGCGCCATTGGTACATGGTGGATATCCCACCCATACGTACAAAACGTTTTGGGAACACATTCATTATGCTTACAGCTAAGGAGTTCTACTCCTATTACCTGCTGGAATCTATGTTTCCTGATAACTACAACCTAGAGGTCTTTATGTCAAGAGTGAATAGGTTACTTCTAGGCAAGCGTGCTGCATCAGGCTACGTCATTGTTTACCATCAGGTGAGATAGTGGTCAAAAGCCTATCAATAATAATAATGAAATAGGTATAAAAATACTGGTTAAAATAGGTATGAAAATACTGATTAAAATAGGTAGGTATAAAAATATCGATTAAAGAACGGACCAACCAATCAATGTCCAGTGGCAAGTGGGTATGGCAAGTGTCCAGTCTTACGTTGTTGGCAACTCTACGGTCCGGACTAAGCGATACCCTTCGTCGTTTATACCGCGTACATCAAAGGATTGGAGCAATTTGCCTGCAGCGGTCTTCCCGTCTGTTTATAATGTAGGTGTCTGCAAGGCTAGAGTTAAGAGGTTCTTAATAAACTAGTACGATTCACCATCAACGACCACATCACTGCTTACCATCAGGTGGGATTGCAGTCAAACACTTGTTTATATCATTAAAAATATATACTATGCCGTGGTCAGATTATAGAAATTGATCACTTCGTTACATGGCCAAGTAATACTTTTTTTTATCTTATATTCTTGGGAGGAGCAGGAGATAGTGTCAGACTCTTACCGACCAAAAGCCCATCCGTTCCTTCGTTGCCTTCGTACCGGGGCTTGAGCTATCTTTCGAATTAACCCTGGCCCCAGTAGGCTTCAACCCAGCTGGGCCCTGTTGCTGACAGCTCCTTGAGGCGCGCGGGAACAGTGCGCGCCGTCGACGACTTGGGCTCGGTCCGGACAGTTACCGAACGGTCAGACAGCGAGCTACCCATTGCTCGCCGTCCTCAAGCCCGCGCCTACGGTGGCCGGGTATCGGGATCGGAATCCCGGTGGCCAAGTAATACTGACCAGATTGTTTTAAACGATAGAGTTTGATGATATTACATTCTTCGTTTGACCTACTTAATTTAGAACTTTAATCATTATTTAAATCTTACATCAATGATATAGCCAAACTAGGATTGACATACCAACAAATGTTAATTTATTTATTTATGTTTAAATCAGGCAGATTACCCATAAAATCGTTAGTATTACTAAAGCTATGTTAGTATATGTTAATGTTTAAACGATCTGGCCAATTTTACTTGGCCATATCGTGATCAATCTAAGATTTGGCCACGATATATGTATACATATATTATATCTTAAGAAAAAATAAAAATATAAGAAAAATAACCCATTGAAGCTTTAATATGGTTAGAGTTTGTTTGAAAGAATTTTATTAAGTAAGGGTTTAATTAAGGATGTTAGTAATGATGCTTAATCAGTGTTATTAGCGATACTACTGCTTATATTGCGAGAAGAATGTTTACGGTTTATTTTATTTTATTCTGTGTGGTAGCTCCCTCAGCTACCTGAGATATAATATCAGGTATGGGCGGCTTAATTTGCTTCAAATAAACGCCTAGGTATAATTATTATTTTCAATAGTAATTTCTAAGTACTTATAAACTTTCATAGCAATTTAGCATTCATATTATTACGATTAAACTTTGACAAAACAGTGAAATATTTCATGCATTCATTAAAATGAACATTCAAATACAACTTGCATGAATCTGAATGAATACGATAATTTAAATTTAATTTTCTAGTGGGTAGTTGAGTTTAATTTATTCATAGAAACAGAGCAAAACTTGTTTGTCGTTGATGAGAAATATTTCAATTATAATATTAATATAAAATACAAAATATAATTAAATAATACAATGGTGGAGAAATGAGCATCTGAATTAGTATTTTGACATGGACAAACAAATGACAATGATATACTCAATCTTGATAAACCCCTACTTCGTAGTCCTCTATCGTGTTTAATGAATATTATTTATTATCTCTTCACAAAAAGTAGTATATATAAAGCTATTTATAGAGAACAATACTTTTTTTGAGGTGGGTATATTTATCAAATAACTTGTCCCACTTTAGGGTGGAGCTAACGAATGTTATAGACTTTTACTCACTAAAACTCACCCGTGTCTTTCAGTTGTTAAAGTTCAAAGCAAAGGCAACCACAAAAATTATTTGAAATGATACCTGGCCCTAGCGGGCATTGGATCTGTTGGACCTCTAATGTTTTGCTGACACCTCTTTGAAGAACGCGTGAATCACTGTATGCTGTCGATACGACTTTGGACTTGATCCTTTTCGGATAGTCGAACGGTGAACTACTCTTTGCTCATTGCCCGCAAGCACACGTTTACGGTGGCTTTGGATTGCTGTGCGGTTCTACATGGTGGCGGCCCTTTACTTGATGCTCAGACTTTATGGCATCTGACTACCTGTAACGATTGCCAAAGACCTAATGATTCCAATTGGAACCAACGGCTTTACCTGCTTTCTAAGATATAAGTTGTTATTAATGTCCCAGATAAATTGAAAAGTTAAAAGGCAATAGTTTGACTTATTATGGTCATGTAAAGAGGAGGGATAAAACGCATGCCACTGAAAACGATCTGATTATACATGTGTGTGGATTGAGAGGGACAGAGAGGCCAAAGAAAAGATGGATTGTGTGAGGATTGATTTGAAAGAAAGGAGAGTTAGTGGTAGTGTGACGGGTGACAGAACCGAATGGAAGAAAAAAAACGTGTTGCGCCGACCCCAAGTTATATGAGATGAGGGCAGGAAGAAGAATACGAATGTTTTAGATAAATTACTTAAAAATTTGCTTATGAATTGAAAAAATCACGTTGGAACCCGAAACGTCCAGCACAAGAGGCGAGTGTCTTAACCGCTAGACTATCACGATTTCCACAGCCAGCAAAAGTCTCGAACGAAAATCCAAGCATGCCTAATGCATCTGTTACACTCCGCTCTTAAATACCGTCTTGTGCTTCCAAAGTTCTGACTACTAATACAAGTTTCAGACATTAAGTTGTGCTTGCTTTAACCCCAAAATCTCACTAACTAGAACTTCCTCGAAAACTTTATTCGATTTCATTTTCCCTTTGTTTTCTCTGGGGAGCTGAAAGCGATAGCATTTTGTTTTGTGGGGAGGGTGATGGGTATGCTAAGTGCTGGGTTCCTATTTCTGCGAACGGGTCGTTTACTTTACTAATCGTGTCTTTGAGAAATGCTATTACTCTCTTATACGAAGTTGGATTTACGCTTTGGTAAAATTAGTTTTATTCAGTCATTAGTGATTCTACCGGATTTGTACGAATGCAACTTACGTTATATACATTAAGTCTGTACGTTTTATTACTCTTTCCATTATTAAAATTGCATCAAAATCTGTTGTGTGGTTTAGGATGATTTTTTTTATATAGATATAACGCAGTTCAGGCAAAAGATTGCGAACTATTTGAAATTCGGCTGGCGCCGAATTTTTTTTGGCTCGTAATTTAAAAAATAAGTCAGAACGACTCGTTCCATGAAAGGAAAGTTGGCACAAAACCTGGCTACTCCGGCACAGTTTAGCACGCACGATGTTACTGTTTTTTGGACACAAACACTAAATTTCACTCGATTTCCAAATTTTGTTTACAGACTCAACACGATCAGGATCAATCAAACGACGTTAAAAAATATGAGTGTTATCGAAATGTCATTCCACAAACGATTACGTAAGTAGCTCAGTTCCTTTTACTCTATAGATAATTATTATGTATGTGCAGGAACGTGGATATAGAAATTGCACAACCAGCCAAATAAGTCATCGGTTTCCTGCAACCCTCACCAGGTCATTGGTTCACCTTGTAGGAGGCCTTCCAACGCTGCGTCTTCCGGTGCGCGGTCGCCACTCCAGAACCTTTTGGTCCCAACGGCCATCTGTTCTGCGAGCAATGCGCTCTGCCCATTGCCACTTAAATTTGGCAATTCTTCGTGCTAAGTCGGCAACCAAACCGATTACGCAAGGAGACCCTGAGCTCTTTCCATTGCCCTTTGGGTGACTTTAAGCCTTCTGATGGGGTCCATTGTAAGCGATCCCATCAGAACGTTTCGGAGCCATATGTCATTACTGGCAACACGCACTAGTCATGACTTTCATCTTGAGACACTGTGGTATGTTGGACGAGAAGATACCGCGTAGCTTCCCGAACGCTGCCCAGCCGATTTGGATTTGACGGTTGACCTCTTTCTAGAAGTTAGACCTACCCAACTGGACTGTCTGTCTGAGGTAGACGTAATCGTCCAAAACTTCGAGTGTTAGAGTCTTCGATCTTGATAGGAGTGGGCGCTACATGGTACTACATGCCAGGTGGGTTTTATGAAGTAAGTAGTAACAATCTGTCAGATGCCTTGATCACACGTACCGAGTAAAAGGGCGAGACAGTGATGTAAGCGACTTGTAGAGATAAGTGGTAGGCCAAGCACTCGACGCTGTGTTTACACGTACCGAGTACTCGACCGAGAGCACTGTCTCGCCCGTTTACTTGGTACGTGTGACCAAGGCATTACTCTTTTCTCGATCCGTCCAGAGCGAGTGAGGTTATTTGATTTCCCACTAAAGACAATGGACCCACGTGTTAAACAAAACACAATAATTTTGAACACAAATCCTCATCTAATGATCGCCATACACGCTAGGTATACCTGAATGGTTAGCCTGTAGAGTTGATTAACAGGGTGTATGTTGCACACTTGTGCAGGTTACCATACAAGTTTACCTGACAGATATAACTGTGCAAGCAAACCTGTCAGGTACACCCTTATAGCCTAATCAAAGTGATTTCAAGAAAGTACACACAAGAAAGTATACAAGATTGAAGTCTATATTACTATAGATATAATATAAGCAATCCATATTCATAACTTTTCCAGCACTAAGGCCTAGTACCCTTGTCACACGTTACGTAGGTACACGTACATATCAAATTCTCGAGATGGACTTGAATAATTTTGTCGTAAATAGTTCGCTTAGGCTTTCGTCTAGATATGAAGGTGGAGTTGATGTAACTGATACAGAAGAATTGGATTGACGATCTTTTTATTTAAATCGAATTTTACACTGTTAGTTTCATCTACACTAATATTAGAAAGAGGTAAAGTTTGTTTTTTTTTTGTCTGTAAGAGGTGATATCTGAAAGCACAGTTTTTTTTTTTTATTGTTGATAGGTTCGCGCTTGACCGCAATCTCACCTGATGGAAAGCGACGATGGTTCGATTGCTAATTTTGTTTTACCAAAAGAAAGCTGCTTTATTTCAGAGTGACAGGCTACATTTTATGTACGCGGGTGAAGCCGCGGGTAAAAGCTAGTATTTTATGTTTATGCTAGTTTTTTATTTTATTTTTTTCCTTACCAGGTTGCCTGGAAGAAATCGCCAAGTGCGATAAGGCCGCCATTTGTATGTTTTTTTTTTTTATTATAACGTTTCCTTCTTATAATATTGTAATATTGGTGTACAATAAAGTGTATACAAACTCTATTCAGACTAGAAACCTACATCAACTAACACCTATTCTCATAGAGTAGGCAAACATTTAGAACACCCACTGCTGCGACCCTTATATTCCTTCTGCTTCGGAACTCGGTTATTTGTAAAAGTAAAGTAAATGAGTTGAATGCTTTCGGAATGAATCTCAAGCGCATAATGAATAGTTATTTTTATGCAGTTTTACGAACTTGATGCGGACGAAGCCACGGGTAACACTTAGTATTTAATACATAAAACTCGCATTGATATTTGTTCTGAGTCCCTTCGGAGCATATTTATATTTACGAGTAATTAGGTAATGGCCACCAGACGTACAGTGATACGCCACCGGTACTTGGTGGAAAGGGAAATCATACTCATAGAACGTTTTGAAAACTCATTCATTCGTGTACGGCTAAGTTGTACAAGCATTATCGCATATAATGTTTGCAATGAATATCCATGTACTCAAAACGTTTAGTTTTTATTTATTGTATAATAATCACAATTAACTAATGATAATTGTGATTATTAAGTAACTGGAGCAATTTACTTCCTTACCTGGAGATGGGCGTTGATAACCGCGACACAGTTTTTTACTACGGTTATCATCGTTTCAATTTGATTAGATTCTGTATGTGTTTCTTGTTTCAAATAAAGAAATTTATTTATTATTATTGTGTCTACAGTAAAGGAGAGGGATTCCCAGGCTTAGTCTGTTTTTTGTTATGTTGATATAAACTAATGCTTGACTGCGATCCCTCCTGATGGTAAGCAAGTGGTTTCTTAATAGCTTAAGCCTTAGGGTCTCTAAGTCAAGAATGATTAGGTTATTTCTAGTTAAGCATGCATCCCAACGTCGTTAGTTACATAGTGGTCAAATGCATATGAATAACAATAATAAAAAGACTGGTACATTTTAGTAGGAAGTGGAAAATTCAGGCTTGCCGACGGCGATCGGCAGCGGTAGCTCGCTGTCCAACCGTCCAGTAACTGTCCGGTCCGAGCCCAAGTCGTCGATGGCGCGCACTGTTCTCGCGCTCCTCAAGGAGTTGTCAGCAACGGCAGGGGCCCAACTGGGTCGAAGCCTACTGGGGCCAGGATTAGTTTCGAAAGATAGCTCAGCCCCGGTATGAAGGGCAACGAATGAACAGGAGTGGGTTTTTAGTCAGTAAAAGTCTGACACTATCTCCTGCTTCGCCCAAGAGCGGGGGATGTCATTAGATGATTTTAACACCGGAAAAAAAAAGTACCAAAAACTCTCATTGATACTGTTAGATCTGACTGATCGCCAGTTTGACACGATGGCAATTTTATGAATTTTCAGCACGTTTTTTGGTTCGCTCTGAATTTTTAATACTACAACAGCAGTCCAAGCAAAGCTGGCTTAGCATTGTATGCTTCTAGGAACATTTTACGTAGGTTTATTGACCTAAATTAAGATTGAATTTTGACCAGATGCTCTTTGAGAAGCTCGTGGTTAGAATTATAACAGCTGCAAAGGGTTGATCTAAGAAAGTAAGAAAGAAAGAAAAAAAGTTTATTCGTGCCTCACACAATCGTATAAACTAAAATTACACTGTGAAAAAGAAAAAAGATATAATCAGTGCGAGGCCAAAAAGGCGCCTAGCGCAGAATATGCTGCGATATTTAAAACGATAAATAAAGCTGCGCTGGTATACTGTTAGGGCCGGCTGTGATCTAAGAGGTTTTTTTTTTTATTATTATTGATAGGCTCGCGTTTGACCACTATCTCACCTGATGGTAAGCGATGATGTGGCCGACGATGGAGTACGCTTGCCTAGAAGTAACCTATTCACTCTCGACTTAAAGACCCCTAGGTTGTAGCTATCAGGAAACACAGACTCCGGCAGGGAATTCCTTTAGCTGTACGAATAATGAATGTGTTTCCAAAACGCTTTGTACGAATGGGTGGGATATCCAACAAGCAACATTTACCGAGGTCATTCTGTGGATGGGTGACCATCCACCTTCATCAAAATCATCATCTTCAAAAGTCGTTTTACTTCCAACCAACTGGTTAGGTAACAAGTACATGCGTGATGTTTCTCAGTACAGCTGAGTCGAAGCCTACTGGGGCCAGGGTTAGATTCGAGAGATAGCTCAGCCCCGGTATAAAGGCACGAAAGAACGGGGTGGGTTTTTAGTCAGTAAAAATCTGACACTATCTCCCGCTCCGTTCAAGAGCGGGGTTTGTCATTCGTTTTTCCACCATAAAAAAAAACAACTGATGGCCTAGTGGTAACTTAAGAGTTGTAGGGCGCTCGTTCAAACCCAATCAGGTTTTTCACTTTATGTAATTTATTTCATCACCACTGCTCTCAAAACAGTGAAGAAAAATGTCATGAGGAAATCAGCATGTCTTAGTACTAAAAATTTGAAGACATGTCACATTCACAAAGCCACACAAGCCCGATAGGAGGGTTACGGTTTATTAGCTCACCTAGAGAGGAGGCCTGAGTCCCAGCAGTAGGACATTATAAAGCTAGTCTTGCTATTATACATGTGGTGTCGATTCCTGTAAAGTCACTTCTTTTGCATTGAAGAGTTTTTCATCATTATCATTTAAGCTGAAAGACGTCCACTATTGAACATAGGCATTTCCCAAAAGTTGCCATAATGACCGATTCTGTGCGTCTCACAACCATCAGATTCCCGTGACTCTCACCAGGTTATCGTTCCACCTTGTGAGAGGCCTCCCAATGCTGCTGCTTCGGTATGTGGTTGCCACTCTAGAACCTTTCATCCTCATCGACCATCCGTTCTGTGAGCAATGTTAAAAGCCTATTGTCATTTAAGTTTGGCGATCCTTCGGAAAGATGTTGTCACTCAACAGTGACAACATTAGTTATGAACTTAAAGTGATTGATCCATAAACCACTAATATTACTTCAAGTTTCATAAGACTTTTCAGCAATTTTACTACTGAGTAGCAACTACTCAGAACTATTCGCCTTCTGGTACGAAATTTTTCATATCTGCAAAGCTAGCAAAACATTATCGTATACGAAAGAGTTTTTGCTTGATTGATTCCTTATATTTTCCGAAACAGTGATTGCTCTTTCTCGGAATTCTTTACTTCAATTTTCTATCTATGTTGTCTTTCTACGTATCTGTCTATGAGGCTTGTCTATATATGTGACAAGGTAATTTTGCCTCCTACATATTTGCCTTTTTATGAAAGGGAAATATTTTCTAAATTATTTTGTGGTTTCTGTACCCATGTCGGCGGCAGAGACCTCTCGCGCCGGGCCTTGCTTGAGGCCATGGTCCGGAGCGAGGAGGAGTGGCCGACTTCTGCGAAGCAGTAATGGTCGCAAAGGAGGAGGCCGACCGCATCAGGCAACGGCGTTCTCGCCGCCGCCGCCGGGATTCTGATCCCGATTTCCGGCCACCGTAGACGCGGGCTTGCGGACAGTGAGCAATGGATAGCTCGCTGTCCGGACCAAGCCCAAGTCGTCGACGCGCACTGTTCCTACGCGCCTCAAGGAGTTGTCAGTAACAGCAGGGACCCAGTCGGGTCGAAGCCTACTGGGGCCAGGGTTATCCGAAAGGGAGCTCGAGCCCCGGTATGAAGGCTAGAAGAAACGGGGTGGGTCTTTTAGTCAGTAAGAGTCTGACACTATCTCCCCCTCCGCCCAAGAGCGGGGGTTGTCATTGGATGATTTTTTCCCACCATAAAAAAAAACCATGTCGGCAAAAATCTATCCCATAAAATATCACTTTGTTGCCTGTCTGTCAAGACCCTTTTTCTCAAGAATGCGTGACAGTACGAAGCTGATACTTAATACCAAATACTTAGGTCTCTGACTTTTTACAGCAGTGCAAAAATAAAACTTCTCAGTCAACAGAATCTAAAGATATGGCAATTTATACTCCGTTTTAGTGTTTTTTTGACACTCACTAGGAAATCAAAACCTATAGGGTAATTCTACCTGAATTGTCATGAAGCAAAGTTTCTCAGCACAAGTAAAGGAATAAGTCTGATAACTGTAAAGTAGATACGTCACAAGAAAATTGCTTTATTGAAATTCAAAAAATGTTCGATACTTGGTTTGGGAATTAACCTATTTACATAGTAATGTACGGAGCGCTCGATACGCTAGTTCTACTCGTACTTGGCCAGGTTAAAAAAAAAGTAAAGACATACAGTAGGCACAACGGATCTTGAGCGCTCGGCGTCAGAGTGGGGATCGCTTTGCGCATTCCATACATTGGCGAGCCAATCGTCTTCGTTGTTAGATACATGCAGCAACGCAGGGAACGAATGAGGAGTGACGTCTATGACACGACGGCGGCCCAATCACTGACACTCCCCGCCCCCGCGTCTCACTTCGCACCACTAAAGAGACCGAATATTTGACTTCTGCGCAACCGCTCAAGATCCGTTATGGCAACTGTACTTTGATTTAGAATAAACACAAAGGTACACATAGAACAAGTTTGAAGAATATACGAGAAAAAAATCTACACTAAAAACAAACTTTACCTCTTTATTATATATAAAGAGGTAAAGTTTGTTTTTTTGTTTGTAGGAGGTAATCTCTGAAAGTACTTGTCCGATTGCTAAGATTTTTTCACCAACAGAAAGCTGCTTTATTTCTTAGTGATATAGGCTATATTTTATGTACGCGGGCGAAGTTGCGGGCAAAAGGTAGTAAGTTATAAATCAAAAAATGAATGGAAAAAATCATCAAATAGGTTTACCCACGTTAGGTGGAGTGAGAGGCAGTATCATACTTTTGCTGACTAAAATCCACCCGTGTTCCTTCAATTGTCCTTTACGTTCCGGGACCGCTGTGACGCTTTCAAACAATTCCGCAACCCAGCGATGCGGAACCCTCCGATGAAATCCGTTCAAATAGTAATTTATAAACTTTAGTCATCTAAAATGTACTCTATTGACCGAAAACGAACCGTTCTACCTATTTAGTAAGCAAAACGATTCGTAACATACGATAACGCTTAAATGCTCCATTGAAATCGCGAATGTTTCGATACATCGGAAGCATAAAATACGGGATTACCATCATTATTCTTCCGGATTCGATTTCACACGCAGCTGCCTACAAAAACACATACATTTGCGGACCTTTGCGAAATCTTTTCAATCGTACCCGACCGGGACCGCAGGGTAATGCCAAAAAGCATAACCCAAAGCATAAATCCTGCAAGGGAAAGGAAATAAGAGTCGAAATATATTTTGTTTTGAAAAATCGCTAACAATAAAGGTATCTGTATGTCCAATGAGGATGGACCAACGACAAATGGCTGAGGGATCCTGGCCGTTTGTCATTTGGTAAAAAACGTCGCGGGCTTATGCGAGATGTGGCCAGGATGGCCAGATATAAAACGTGGATGGGACAGTCTCAAAGATAATTTATTTTCATCGCATTTTTATTTTGCCGTTGGCGATTTTTCTGGGAAAGGGTTTTTTTTGGGACGATTTTGTGTTTATGATATGAAATTGGACCGTTTTCTTTAATAGGTTGATGTTTCGATGTTACTGGCTTGAAAGAAAATGGTGCATTAAAAGACTTTGATAGTGTTGTTAGATTAACTTATTTTGGGGATTGCTAATACAGTCTAGGCATTTGGTAGTTGTACTTGAAATGTTTTCCAGGAGTATTGAAAATTGATGATTATTTAGATAGCGATTTGCAGTTTCTGATTTTTTTACTTTGCTATCATGCCGTCATATTGGACAAATGGTGCCTCATAATAGTTTTTTTAACAAGATTTTTGCATTTTCCGATGAATCAAAATTTGCTAATATAAATATTGTTATTGCGAAAATGTAAAAATAAAAAGATAAAATAAGATGCACATATTTCGTCAGCCTCTCTGCTAACTGTCCGCAAAACAAAATACATTATTATCTTCTAAACGGTAAACGATACAGATACGACGATTAGAGAGAACATATTATATACCTGTTCATAACATTATTTCGAAATAATGTTATGAACAGGTAAGTAATATCAGTGTAGATACGCCAGTTTGTGAGTTAGGACAGTTAGCGGGGAGGGCGACGATTTTTGTGATATATTTAGCAACCTCGGGTATATGCACGAATTGTAACAATTATAATATAACAGATGATATTTGCATGTTTAACTACAAAAAACAACAAGAAACGCAAGCTTTTTTCTAGCGATTTTTAGGCAATATTTTCCAGTATGGTGGCATGAGAGGCAAAAGTACGTAATGGCAAAGTAAAAATACAGAATGAACATGTGAAAATCTATAAAACCTCTTTAATTCATTAAACCCTAAGCAAACGCTGGCGTTCGCTCTCTCGTCGTCTTTCTATTGTGTCTCTAATTATGGTATTCAAAAGGTTAATGAACACCAAATGATTGTACTAATACAACAGCCTCATTATAATTTTATATTACCACCTCTTCTTCTTCTTCCTGCCCTTGTTCCGTTTTATTTGGGGTCGGCGCAACACGTTTTTTTTCTTCCATTCTGTCCTTTTACTCGTCATGCTCTCACTAACTACCTTTTCTTTCATATCACTTCTCACACAATCCATATTACGACCTACAAAATAAATAATTACTTTTCAGATTTACTCTGATTTTAGTCTGATGAGCTGGCTTTGGAAAACTTATTGTTTTCTAGTCCTAACTAATATTATAAATGTGAAAGTGTGGATGTTTGGATGTTTGTTACTTAATCACGCAAAAACGGCTGAATGGATTTGGATGAAATTTGGCATGCAAATAGCCTTTGACATGGAAAAGAACATAGGCCTTTTATCCTGATTCCTTAAGTACCTAATGCCACGCGGGCGAATCCGCGGGCAAAAGCTAGTATTTCATAAATTTAAGCGTGGGCTTGGGCGGAGGTAGCTGTGTTTCCTACCTCCGCCTATTATTTATAATAATGAAACTTATTGAGGCAAAAAAGTTTGTTTACGCTAGTTTTTCCAGTAATTAAGCGTTAAATCAACTGTGAGAATTTGATTACAGAATTAAAACAAAAATTGCGTTAAGATGTTTTAACTTTTTGCAAAGGGTTGAAGTATAAAAATTATAGAAAAAATATTGATAACTGTTAGCCTCCATCACTACACTACTGGGCACGGGTAAGTAAGTAAGTAAGTTATAATATTCCACAACTATCACACAACGCCGTCTAGTCTCAAGCTAAGCAGAGCTTGAGTACTAAACAACCGATAAAAAGACTTGTAATATTCCTAAATACATACATATTATAGATAAATTTCACCCAGACACAGAACAAATGATCGTGCTCATCACACAAACATTTGTCCTGGTTGGGAACCGAACCCACGATCTCCGGCATAGCAGTCAGGGCCACTAACAACTAGACTGTTAGTCTAGTTGGCCAGTCAGGTAAGTCGTGGGTCATGGATGAGAAAGCCTATGGCTTCGAATTCTTTTTCAATCCACCAGCCATTTTAGGGTTCCGTACCTTTTTTTTTATGGTGGGTAAAATCATGCATTGACATCCCACGACCTTGGGTGGAGCGGGAGATAGTGTCAGACTCTTACTGACTAAAAGACCCACCCCGTTCCTTCTAGCCTTCATACCGGGGCTCGAGCGCCCTTTCGGATAACCCTGGCCCCAGTAGGCTTCGACCCGGCTGGGTCCCTGCTGTTGCTGACAACTCCTTGAGGCGAGCGGGAACAGTGCGCGCCGTCGACGACTTGGGCTTGGTCCGGACAGTTACCGGACGGCCGGTCAGTGAGCTACCCATTGCTCACTGGCCGCAAGCCCGCGCCTACGTTGGCCGGAAATCGGGATCAGAATCCCGGTGGCGGCGGCGGCGATAACGCCGTTGCCTGATGCGTTCGGCCTCCTCCTTTGCGAGCATTACTGCTTCGCAGAAGTCGGCGACCGCCTGCCACTCCTCCTCGCTCCGGACCATGGCCTCAACCAAGGCCCGGAGCGAGAGGTCTCCGCCGCCGATCGCCCCCACGAGGGCACGGCGATGCTCCACCCAAGCAGGGCACACCTCGACTGTGTGCTCCACCGTGTCCTCCGGGCAGGGTTCCGTACCTCAAAAGGAAAAAACGGAACCCTTATAGGATCACTTTGTTGTCCATTTGTCTGTCTGTCAGTCAAGACCATTTATTTCGTGAACGCGTAGAGGCATCGAATTGAAATTTAATCCATATACTTAAGTATGCCAGATAGTAGATAAAAAAAAAATCTTAGTTAGTAAAAAACAGATACGGTCGGTAATATCGCAAAAAACGTATAATATTTCGATACTCTCAGGGCAATCAAAATTTATAGGGTAGTTCCCGTTGACCCAGAAACCTGAAATTTGGCATAATGCAAGGCTTTATAAGACAGATATAGAAATAAATCTACAAACTGTAAATTTGTAGTTACGTCACAAAAAACAAACTTGTTTTGCGATTCGGAAATATCTTCGTTAGTCAAGTCGGGAATTGACCTGTTTTCATATACGTAGGTAAGTTTATCCGGAACCTTTAGCGCATGAGTCCGACTCGTATTTGCCCAGTTTTTATTATTTTATTGAGCTCGTCCTACCAATCACGTGGCCTGCCACGCCTTCGGACTGTGTTAAGGCTCTGTAAAGCATTGCTGAATTAATGTAAAAAATTGTATGTTAAGATTTGTTGAATGAATTTTGTACAGCTAATCACTTGATGAATAGAAATGAAGATATCCACGGGAGAACAAAGGTTACTGACGTAGCTCGAAGAATTACCAAAACTAATAGGCAGCAGCCAGGACACATTACTCGCAGTATAAATGGTTCTGAAGTGCCGACTATGTCCGACCGAATCCGATGCGAGTCGCACAGGACAAGTCATTGTAGCGACATTCAGCTTAATGACGTCTACTGATAAACACATTCCTCCCCCAAATGTCGTCCCAACGACCGGTCATGCATCTCGCAGCCATGGTAGGTACAACTTACAATACTAGCTTAGCATTAGCTTAGCATTATTAGCCTTTTTTTTAATGTTCCCACTGCTGGGAATCAGGCCTCCTCTCTAGGAGAGGGAATGGGCCGTGGGTACGCGGGCTCAGTGCGTGTTGGTGAATATCACATGTCTTCGAACTTTTGATTCCAGGAACATGCCGGTTTCCTCACGATGTTTTCGTTCACCGTTTTGAGAGCAGTGGTGATGAAATACATACATTACACAAAATAATGTGCCTGGCTGGGTTTGAACTCGCAATCTACAACTCGTAAGTCGGGCTCTTTACCACTCGGCCACCACTGCTCTCCACTAGTAGAGACATAAATCTGTGAAAATGTCTGTGAAATGTGACGCCACAATAGATTTACGCTGGTCATTTTCTACTGTCACCTACCAGGGTAATGAAAAAACATATTAATGACAGTGACTAGATCTTTTGTGGGGCCTTTTTCTACACTAGCTGTGCCCACGATTTTATTCGCTTGGACTACAGGATTTTGAATTATTTTTTTCTAAAATAAAACTAGACTAAGTTACTCCTTATTACATGCGCTACCTACCAAAAAAGGTCCCGTCAAAATCGGTCCATCCATTTCAGAGATTAGCCGGAACAAACAAACAGACAGATAGATAAAATTTTTAAAAATGTTATTTTGTTGTATGTACCATATATAGGTTCATGTGCATGTAGTAAAAAGCGGTTATTACAAATAGATACTCCAATTTTATTTATATTTATGTATAGATGTATAGATTGAACCTCGTCTACGCCATAGTTACGCCTTGTGTGGACTAAGCATTCCAATGTACAGTAAGGCCGCAAAAGTCCATAGGAACGCTAAAGATTACATTGCTACGAACCGAGCGAGCGCGATACTGCCGTGCGTATGTGTGCGCATGTATGAGTATCCACATTCCACAGATAACACACACTAAGGAACTGTCGTCGCAGTGAGCTGTTCTTACCATAGCATTGATAAAATTCGTGCCAATACGTCATGTGCTGGTAGCCGTGTGAACTAAGTGTTGGATTCGCAAATCACGTAACCCGAGTTCAAATCATGGTCGGTCCGTTGCAGTTATTTCTTACTTTGAAAATTCCTAATCTATATTGATATAGTTGTTTTTTTATATTTCTATGAAAAATACTATTGCATTTTTTGCACTAAATAGTTGCAAATTACGAATGTGATCTATTAACCACAAGAAGAATCACATTCGTAATTTGCAACTATTTAGTTGTTACATCTTTTCGATGTTATAAAGTGGAAATAAAAAGACGTGTTTAATAAAAATGTTTATTCTTTATATTTACAAATTAAACATTTATGAGAATTGTGACGTCGAATTGTTACCTAGACAAAAAGTTATCTTGTAACCGTTATCTATGTTACGCCTAAGATTGTTTGTTGGAAGTATACCCACTTAGACCATTCATAATATGAATAACGTAACAATGAACGGATATTCAAATTTTAATAAAATAAAATATAGGTAATTGTTTATATCCAGTTATTTATTGAAAAGTGATATATGATTTGGAATTTGTAAACATTTTATTTTTGTGTAACGTCACAATGAATGTATTGAGGTCATAGCTTAATTGTTCATTTTCTTGACGAAAAGAAGATTGAAACCAAACCTCAATTTCTGTTAAAAGAACTTTAGTTCTCACAAGATAATCGTCAATTAGATGAGAAAAATAAATTGAACTATAGTATTATGTTAAAACAGTGCGGGTAGAAGAATAAAAAACGAAATAGACTCATGATTATTGTCAACAAAATTGATAGCGAGTTCACTGCATTCTTAAGATGAGGCGATGGCACAAGTTAAAAGATATAGCTGTTTTAAACGAAAGTAAACACAATATAATACAGTGTTTGTTAACGAATAATCACAGATATGTTAAAATAAAATGGTAGGCCATTTAGTTTAGTTAACATTAAATATTTAGTGCGAAACGTAATCGTTCTTGTTTGTGCCTCTCTGTCAAGTACGGCTTTTTAGCAGGTTTTCTGTGATGCACGCCTTCAGCGTGAAGTGCACGGCGAACAGTATCCATCGAGGTGTCATATAATTCCGCAAAATGTCTCGTTGGTGCGAAACCATTCGTTTCGTATACGTCCACCATATGTCGTCGCTGCGCCTCGCTAATAAGCTTCGGTCTCCCACTTCTCTTTCGACTAGCAAGGCTACCTTCTTCCTCATATCTTTTTAGCCAAAGATTTACAGTATTTTTCTAAAATAAAAAAAAAATATATATTAGGCAGCTATACCTACTTCACTTCATTTTCATTATATAAAATGTTAATAATCATAATTATTGAATATAATTTTAAAATAAAACTGCATTTATTAATCCAATAACCAATCCAATAAACCCAACGATTTACGTATTTCTCTTTTAAACCTCATAAAGATACGATGAATGGATTCATAAATGGCATACGTTTTAATTAGAAGATTAATTTGTAATAAAGTTACAATTCATTAATAGCTATTATACTCACATTCAGTCCGGTTTCTTCAGATATTTGTGTTTTATTAAGACCACTTTTATGCAGCCCAATGATAGTCGCCCTCACTTCAATACTAATATTAGCCTGCATTTTGCGAATATTACAATACTGTCAACCTCACGTCACTAACCAACAACTACAACCAAACGACAGTTCATTTCGGTTAAGTTAAAACTCATGTCTACCTCGCAGAAATCTAATTCTTTATTTAGTTTTTTTGTGATCTACCTTTCTAACTCTAAGAAATGTGTGAACAAGTTAAAGAATAATTTAAAATATGTAATGCAAATACATAACTTCCAATCGGGTAAGAACTTACAAAAAGTCAATAATTGCGTGGGATTTGAACTTGCGGCACACTGATTTGCGCTTCAATCTGTGTGCCTATACCACTGGGCCATCTTGACTTATTATAAGTTGATGAAATTGTGGATTTCAATCATTTGTTGGCGAAACTTGAAAATAAAAGGTCGTAAGTCAAACTAAACGTCAAACGAATAAGTTTTAAGAATTCTTATGGACTTTTGCAAGTGATAGTACACGTAATCTAGGTATCTTGAGTATACGTACAAGCGAATACGCGTATACATTACGGGATAATATACGCGCGGTGACAAGTCTCAACTCGCAAATCGGCCGAATTTAAGTATAAAGAGGGAACTGCACACACTTGGGGCACGCCTGATTTGTACGTAGAGTCGCGTCGTGTGGCGTTGCATGACGTGGATCTAATATAGTTCTACAAGTTTAGTTACCTACCATATAAAATGCATGAAGACCGACGCGCCCAGTAGCCTGATTCACGTAAAATCAAACAAGCCAAATATCGTTGAAGTTTTATAGTCGTTCGATCGAAGTCCTATCCAAAAGCGGTATTCACGATCTATCGACTTATTTCCAGTTACATTACTATGTATTCTACCAGGATATTGTAATAAAGTTTTTTTTTTTAAATCGACGAATTTCAAACGACTTTAAAATCGGTGTCGTTCAAACTCTATTGATGGATGTGAATACGGAAATGGTCTAAATGACTAAATCGCTACGATATCGTTACGGTTTTCATTACGTAAAACGGGCTACAGATCGGCATACATGGCCCACGTGTGCCCAATTTAGTTCTAACTTCAGCCTTGTATCAAAACACAGCTGTCGTGTACACTGCTACGTCTCTTCTCATTGTGAAAGGAAGGGAGTTTTATATTATAAACTGGCTTATTCTGCCAGCGAATTTGTTCGCGAGAAGGTATGTTTCTCTATACAAACTTTGAATCTCTGTTCTATTCTCTTAGGGGGTAATTTCTGGAAAATTTTCCTTTAGTGCTCGCCTACGTCATAAAAGAAAGAAGAGAAAAGAAAGAAAAGAAAAGAAAAAGAAGAGAAAAGAAAGAAAATAAAAGAAAAAGAAGAGAAAAGAAAAGAAAAAGAAGAGAAAAGAAAAGAAAAGAAAGAGAACACGTTTATTTAGTACACCATGATTCGTGAACAAACAATTGCTTATAATCTATAATATAAAAATGAATCGCAAAATGTGTTGGTAAGCGCATAACTCAACAACGCCTGGACCGATTTCGCTAATTTTTTTTTTGTTGTGTTCGTTTTTATGAGGAGAAGGTTCTTATGGAAAAAAAAAATGAAAATTAGGGTAGTGTAGGGTAGAGTAGGGTAGTGTAGGGTAGTGTAGGGTAGAGTAAGGTAGAGGAGGGTAGAGTAGGGTAGAGGAGGGTAGAGTAGGGTAGAGTAGAGTAGGGTAGGGTAGAGTAGGGTAGAGTACGGTAGAGTAGGGTAGAGTAGGGTAGAGTAGGGTAGAGTAGGGTAGAGTAGGGTAGAGTAGGGTAGAGTAAGGTAGAGTAGAGTAGGGTAGAGTAGAGTAGAGTAGGGTAGAGTAGGGTATAGTAGGTTGAAGTAGGGAAGAGCGGGAGCGAAGCCGCGCGGGTACAGCTAGTTGTGTATGAAAAAAACTGGCACCGACTCACCATAAGTAAATAAGCGCGCTCAAATTGTATACGCGTTGCTGTAGGTACTAACTTCCTATATACGCTTAGTTCAACTACGCGTATATTTGAACGCTTAGTCCGTACAAGGTTTTATGTGATAGCACAGGTTAGTTATATATTAGATTCACAGTGTAATAACGCCGGTAATGACTGGTGGCAGAGCCATCACGTCTTAATTGGCAATGGACTGGAAGATACAACGTACTCTAGTATTTATTAAAGTTTATACAGTTAGCATAAACATTCGCTTCGATTAGAAATGTACCTACGTGCTGTATCTTTTGTATCAAAGAAAAAAATTATGATTCATATATTCCAAGATATCAAAATAACTCATGCGCTCTTTGTCGAAACTAAAATCACAGTAATAGTATATATGTTACGCTCAAAGAACGAAAATGCTCAGTGAGCGGAAAAATATCTCACAACGCGTTGTGGTCACAGTAAAACATCCACATGGCGAAATTCGTGTTATGGCTCTAATGAAAACGCGCACGACGCGTTGTGGCAATCACAGAAAGACCAAATAGCGAAATTCGTGTCGTGGCTGACATGCTATTCGATCTCAACGCATTGTGGCAATTTTTTATCCTGAGAATTATATTTCTTTGGGATAGTTCTCAAAAAAACATTCATCATCATCATCATCATCATCAGTCTTTTTAATGTTCCCACTGCTGGGACTCAGGCCTCCTCTTTAGGAGAGGGAATGGGCCGTAATCCACCACGGAGGCCCAGTGCGGGTTGGTGAATGTCACATGTCTTCGAATTTTTGGTTCTAGGACATGCCGGTTTCCTCACGATGTTTTCCTTCACCGTTTTGAGAGCAGTGGTGATGAAATAAATTACACAAAGTAATGCGCCTGGCTGAGTTCGCACCCGTGACCTACAACTCGTAAGCCGGGGCCATTACCACTCGGCCACCACTGCTCTTAAAAAAAACATTAGTAGAAGTTATTTAAGTATAAATAGGCAAAGTATTTAGTATTTTATTTGTAGGTGTTATTTTCTGGAATTATTGATTTGATTCCAAACACAGTTTTACTGATTGAAAGTATTATTGCTGAATTTTATGAGCAATCCCAAGCGATTGCTTGGATGTTGACGCTATCGTATGAGATTGGCCACGGAAAGTAAGACGTGGATTAAGACAGTAAAAATTACGTGATGATTTTTGTTCAATACGCAAATATAAATGAATAAGCATGTTGAATGATAAAAACCATCTGTATACATCTATACATAATACATTATTGTAGTAAAGTAAAATTTAAGTGTCTGTTTGTAATATAAAAATAGTTTTTGCTAAATGTTTATGAAAGTATATTCGATAAGTATCTAGTCAAAAATGTTTTTTTTTTTTTATTATTTTTGTCTCTTCATTCCAGCTAATCTTCAAAATGGTTGGACGGATTTCTACCGGACTTGCACTGATAGATAACTGGTATTATAAGGAGTAACATAAGCAACGTTTAGTTTTATTCAACAGTTTTATTTAACTTAACCTATTGATTTGTTTGGTTTGGATAGGATAGATTAGTATAGTGATTGAATTTTATTTAGAAAGAAAAAAAATCACTTCTGAGCAAAAAACAAAACTTCTTGAAGTTTTGAACAAATGGCATTGTATTATTTTAGGAGCATGACATGGACACCAACTGGTTCAATATAGACATAAAAATTAAAAGAATTTTTTTCTCGTACCTATACCAACCAAACGCAAAACATAAACATTATGGTCGCCCTAAAAAAAAATAGCGTAGGCTTGATTCATCTTTTATCTTAAAGGTTCCTAGAAATTCTCTTTGATGGGACAAGACGACAGCGATCCCTTCAAGGTCTAAATATTTATGTTTTCTTATCAATATTTATGAGTTTGGACAATATTAGACGATGTTTATTTTGCTTTGAATTCTCGAAGAAAAACATATTGAGATTTTCGTTTAGGAATATTTCGTCCAAACATTATTGATGTGCTATAAATAGGTATAACAATCTAATAAGTACGAAATTAAATACTATCGTATATTTTAGATGTAATATATTTATTTGATTAATATTTGCTGGCAGCCCTACCTTCTTTAATTTATGTTTTTATAGTCCATTCCAAGTTTGTTCCGTTAAATATTACTGCTAGCGATAGATAGCTAACACTGCCATTGTATCCATAGCTTTAGGTGTCTGTAATTATTATTACTATTATATTATATCTAGCCCATACTGTCCCACTGCTGGGCCAAAGGCTTCCCTCCACTTCTTCCAATGCTCCCGGCTTTGAGCCACTTCTTTCCAATTCCCAAGGATGACATCCAATTCGTCCCGCTATCTCCTTCTTGGTCTGCCACGACCCCGTCGTGCGATTTCAGAGCACCGATTTTGCGTTTTACTGGTCCACTCGATCGACATGCGGCAGACACATCCACACGAAAAGAAGAAAAAGAAGTTCTTACAAACATTGGTCCGAAATCCAGTCAGTATAAATAACTACAGCTCACTAACTTAATTTTGCACAAAATAACCCTTCATTCAAGGTTATTTAATTAAGTCGAGTTCAGTTGAACCACTGAACTGGTTAAAAACTTACACGAGCATAATTAATCTTGTTACGGAAACAGTGTTGTTCATTTTCCATAATTTGTGAAATGAACACTATTATAAAATTATTTTGTTTAGTTTACGTTGCATCATTAACAGTGAACACTGGGTCATTGTGTTCATATATATGGACTCATTTGCGGTAGCATTGTCAGGTTAAACATATTTAGAATTATTTTAATTAATTATTACCAAAATTTATGCATTCACGATTAACTAGCTGCTATGACTGTTTATAGGCTTTTTTTTTTTTAATTGAGATAAACTAGTGCTTGACTGCGATCCCACCTGATGGTAAGTAGCGATGCAATCTTTGATGGTGAGGCGCACTAGTTTATTAAGAGGCTACTTAAAAAGGATTATATACCAGCAACAGTTTATAACTATAATAAGCCTTATAAGGTTCCCACTGCTGAGACAGGCGTCTTCTTTAAGAGAGAGGATGGGCTTTGATGCAACACGGGTTCAGCGGGTTGATGGATATCACAAATATCTATAAGGTTTTAGATGTAGTAGACGCTGGTTTCTTTAGCATGCTTTTTTTCACAAATTTTAGAGCAGCGATATGATATACATTGCACAAAGTAAAGTAAGAACCTACGAGCTACAATTCGTAGGTTGGGCTGCCACTGCTTCCCTGTTACAAGCATTTTATATATATTTTTTTTTAAGTTCTTTAAAGAATACTAGCTTTTGCCCACAGCTTCGCCCGCGTACATAAAATATAGCCTATGTCACTCAAGAATAAAGCAGCTTTCTATCGGTGAAAAAATTTTCGCAATCGGACCAATACTTCCAGAGATTACCTCCTACAAAAAAAACAACATATAGGTATAATATAATATTAGTGTAGATTTCGGGTGGATACATTAACTATTAAAACAGCTTCCATAATAGTACATTTTTATACAAGTGGAGAAAGCTTATAATCGTGATCGAGGCGAAATTTGCCTGAGCCGCAGGCGAGGGTGTTATAGAGTAGAATGCTGCAGTAACAAATTGCCACGTATATCATACAACGTTTTTCAATTCAGTTACGAAATAAATCAACAAGAGTTGTCTGCCAACTAAACTAATTCTGATCTCTCAGAAAATAATATCGTATTAAAAATAATATCCACATAGAGACCTCTCAATGAAATACAGATCTAACACATTATCGAAATCATTATCCGACTTAAACCTACCATAAAAATTCCCATCGTGTGTTTCACCCTTATTTTGTTCGCCATAACACACATCCGTTCCCATTATCCCCTTTTGTTTATCAAAACAACAAAACACAAAATAATGTTACTGTTTGGAGAGGTATGTTTTGTTTTCAGAGTTTCTAAAAAGCTTTTTATGATTTAAATTAAAAAAAGTATTTTTAATTTTTCGGTAGGTTTTACAGAGATTTTTGTTACTAGCTCCTTCTTGAGCGGTTTTATCCACGTGAAAGTAAACAATTATGCAAAGGAAACATACAGAGTAAAAGGGTGCTTTTGTCGTAGGATACTTCGTGCTATTTCACCCATGAATATACTATGTCCATGACAGCATTCATCATCATCATCATCACAGTTGAAAGACGTCCACTGTTGGACATAGGCCTCCCCCAAGCGTCACCATAATGAGCGGTCCCGTGCGTCTCGCATCCATCGGATTCCTGCAACCCTCACCAGGTCATCGGTCCACCTTGTATGAGGCCTTCAAATGCTACGCCTTCCGGTACGTGGTCGCCATTCCAGAACCTTTCGGCCCCAACGGCCACCTGTTCTGCGAGCAATGTGTCCTGCCTATTGCCACTTAAGTTTGGCGATTCTTCGAGCTATGTCGGTAACCTTGGTTCTCCTGTGGATATCTTCATTTCTGACAGCATTGACAGTAAATGCCTTTCTCCAGATTCCAGAATTTTAAAGAAGCTACTATCAACTTTAAGTTACTTTTTTCTACGAACTTTAGGTAAAAATATTGTACTTATTCCGACCTCTGGTGATTATCAACCAGATTGAACAGCCAAATTGCTAGACCAGATTGATCAACCAAATTTATCTACGAGATTGCTCAAACAGATTGATCGACTATACTGATTAATCAGATTGATCAACCAGATCGATCAACCAAATTGACCAACCAAATTGATCAACCGGATTGATCAACCAGATTGATTCGATCTTTAAATATTTGGGGCGTATTGAGTAGGTAATCATTACGACTTACTATTCAACCAAAATTATATGTCATGTATTGAGTGAAAATTGATGAAAATTAAAGATTAAAATAGTTGCAGTAACTGAAGCAAAAATTGTAATATATAAGATCAAAGCCTTTCAGTCAGAATAAAGTATTCTTATCATCCAAATCATTCAAGATAATCCTTAGTAAACTAGTTATCCTAGGTTAAAACCTTTGATAACTTTACTTAACCTTTTCCGACCTGTTCAATAACCGTCTGGCCACGAACCAATAAGACTGTTAAGTAATTAAACGAACCTAGAATCCATTATTCAATTATTTTAACTAAAAGATGTTCGTATTCAGAAATGCTGTTTGGGAACGGATTTCAGATTTTTGTATCAAATTATTCCCAAAAAAAAGTATAAATTGTGTTTATTTAAAGGAATAAATCGGGAGCTATATTAGACCTGAGTGTAGTAATTTTTATTTTTTGTGTACAATAAAGAATATATATCTATTTATCTCTTTATCTATTTATCTCTTAAGAATATATATCTATCTATCTCTTTAATAGTCCAGTTTAGGTTATCAAATGAACCTCTTTAAGAGCTCTGATCTCCGAAGGACCAGGAACAAACTCCTTTCAATTGAATTGTTCAGAAACTTCAGCATTATAATTGAAATTACTTTTTAAGTTAATTGAAATGCTTTTGACGCTGCCACGTCGGAAGTCTTGTCGTTTCAATAGATTTCAATTTATTTAATTCTTCAATGCTAAGTAAAATAATTAAAATTATATTGTATTTTAATATGTCTTGATTTCGCTTGAAACAATAAGATTTTTTCAATACATTTATTCGACAAACCACTCCTACTAGGGGTAGCTCTTAGGTACTCAATTTACCGTTTTCCACACAAATGGAGAAAAGTGCGGCAGATTGTCCCTGCCATAGTTTGTTACATGTATCGTTTCAGATTTAGTACTTAACAACCCCTACAAGTCGCCAGTCAACCCCAGTTTATTTATTTCTTCATAATTGTTGAAAAGCGTCGTTTGATATGCATGCAAATAATATAATAATTATTATTCGTCTTATAAAAAATAATTATTAATCACTGCAGCACTCAGCTCTATAGCACCCAGCCTGCGGCGCGGGCGAATTCCACCTCGATCGCAATGGCAAACTGTTTCCACTTATTTCAGTTTTTTATTGCTATTGATAGGCTCGCGTTTGACCACCATCTTACCTGATGGTAAGCAATGATGTGGCCGACAATGAAGCTCGTTTGCCTAGGAGTAATCTATTTACTCTTGACTTAAATACCCCTAAATTGTAGCTATCGGCAAACAAATACTCCAGCAGGGAATTCCACTCCTTAGCTGTACGCACAATAAATGTGTTCCCAAAACAGTTTAAATACGTATGGGTGGGATGTCTACCAGCAGTGCAACGCCGTAAGTTACACCAACACATAAAACACTTTTTCGGCTCTAGGTAGGGCAAGAAGTAGTGTTAGGTTTTTACCGACTTAAATCAACTTGTGTTTCTGTAATTGGTCTTTACGTTCCAGAGCCAAGGTCTTCCAGGGCAACTTTTGAACAATTTTGCAGCTCGTCGAACTGTAGCGACATCTATGACGTTACAGAAGAACTAATCCTTATTCGCGTAATTAAAGTTCTCCGTGCGATTTTGACAGAACCAAATTCTGAATACTCTGTCTAGAATTTTATTTAGTGAACCAATTGTTGGTGTGCCTTATTAATAAAATAAAAAATTTGAATATACAAAACAGACCAAAATCATCTACTAGGCAGTTGTCCGCCAGACATAATATATAATAATATATAATATAATATATATTATAATATTCCACAAACTATCACACAACGCCGTCCAGTCCCAAGCTAAGCAGAGCTTGTGTTATGGGTACTAGACAACTGATAAACATACTTATATATTTCTAAATACATACATGTTATAGATAAATTACACCCAGACACAGAACAAATGATTATGTTCATCACACAAACATTTGTCCTGGGTGGGAATCGAACCCACGACCTCCGGCATAGCAGTCAGGGTCACTAACCACTAGACTAACAGGCCAGTCAAAACATAAGACCCGTCTGGTAGGTAGGAGAATCCTCCTTTTTCAACGGAGGTACTGTATGTGGAACTTTACTCTCTATTCCGCTTACCTCTAAAGAACAATTTATTCCACTGCCTAATCTTGTGTACCAAGTCTAGAAATTCGAGTGAACCTAATTACTTCTTATTAGCATTTTGCGTAAAATAATAGGTATTACATTCGAGTCTATTACATTACTTTGTAATTAAACGTTGAGCATCAATTTTCCGGGTTGGTTTTCGAAATCGTTTTCCGTTTTAATAAATTGATTCAATTATTATCATTACCGTTAAAGTAATTGTTTTTATTGTCTTTGGGTTATTGAATTTTTGGGTCTGATGACTGTTGATGCTGATCTTCTATTTAAAGTAAATCTCTTCATTTAATATACTGACAGACATAGCATAGTCCAATGGCAATGGGTAGCTCGCCATCCGGCCGTCCTGTAATTGACCGGACTGAGTCCAGTCGTCAACAGTGCATAGTGATCCACGCGATCCTTAAAGAGATGTCAGCAACCGTAAGGCCGATGCCCGTTAGCTAGGACAACGGGGAATTTCTGCAAAAGAAATCCTTGGTCCTAGAACGCAAAAGGCTACTAAAGGACACAGGTGTGCTTTTAGCCAGTAAAAGTTTAACACCCTTAAAAAAGTCTGCATCACTTTTTTGAGTGTGGGAAATTCATCATCATCACCATCATCATTTCAGCCGCTTATACACGTCCGCTGTTGGACATAGGCCTCCCCTTCCTGTGCATCCATCGGTTTCCCGCTATCTTCACCAGGTCATCGGTCCACCTTGTAGGAGGCCTTCCAACGCTGCCAATCCGGTACCGCCGGTACGCAATCGCCACTCCAGAACCTTTCGGCCCCAACGGCCGGCCATCTGTTCTGCGAGCAATGTGCCCTGCCCATTGCCACTGTGGGAAATTGTGTAATATTATTTACAGCTCTAAGCAAAGCGATGGGGAGTTTCAGACTTTTACTGACTAAAACTCACTTGTGTTCCTTCAGTTAGACTTCGCGTTTCAGGATCACGGCAAATCTTTTGAATAACCCCGCAGCCCTGAGTAGTCAACACCGCTGAAACTATAAACATGGATGTTTACCCTCGTATTTAATATTTAACCGACTTCAAAAAAGGAGGAGGTTCTCAATTCGACCGTATATATGTTTTTTTGTTCTGAAAATTCATCTTCTAAAAAGGAAAAAGGATTGTACGAAAGTTGTATTTGCCGATAGGAACTACCTTAATTTTTTTTTTTTTTCATTTGTTTAACGTAGGTAAATAATCATTATTTCATTCTTAAAATAGATAAAAAGCCTGAAAGCGTACAAATGTAGTTACTATATTTGTAACTTAAGAAACGAAGATACTCGTACTTTGTGTTTTGTAGCCGAACCCATTGGCTTAATTTTGGTGCTTTTTTTTCGGTGTGACAGCACCAGCGTATGGATTTTTACTTCACTACAATAATCCCGTCAACCACCATGGTACCCGCCCCCGCTATATCTTAAAAGACCTCTCTAGAACACCCTCTGTCTAACGTCTGAAAGTTCATCTCCGAGGAGACTGAGTCTCTCTTGAACCTCGCTATCCAATGTAGCCCGTGATCACAATCCTTCTCTATTTCCTGGAATCACTTTGTGGGCGATTCTTCGTGCTTCATGTTTAGTGGCAATGGGCAGGACACATTACTCGCAGAACAGATGGCTGTTGGGGCCGAAAGGTTCTGAAAAGGCGACCACATACGGGAAGACGTAGCGTTGGAAGGCCTCCTACAAGGTGGACCGATGACCTGGTAAGGGTTGCGGGAATTCGATGGATGCGAGATGCACAGGACCGCTCATTGTGGCGACACTTGGGGAGGCTTATGTCCAACAGTGGACGTCTTTCAGCTGAAATGATGATGATGATGATGACTTGGTGGGCAATAAGAATTCCTACTCTGAGCGCCCGAAACTCTAAAGTCCTGCATTGAATAACGCAAGGTTTCGGCGTGTTAAGTTTTGAGGTAGTTGCCTCCACGACGCCATTTTTTGTGAGCAGGCTTAGCTTTCTCATGATCCTGGCTGTTATCGTTCTTCTGCACCATCACAATCTCATATGAAAAGGCCATTTCTCTCCAGTCTTTTGTCTCTGCCAGCATAGTTCTCACTACAGCAGAAACAGGACGCAACGCCAATCTACCAACAACGAGCGTGCATATACTGCCTGAATATGCAAATGTGTAGTGCTCGACAATGCACCTGCTTTGCTCCAGATATACACGCTTTGTCATGTTAAGCGCAGTAATTGTGAGGTTTCTGTTAACACCGCGACATGGCTTGTTTAGATTAAAGGTCTTTGATTTTAATTACCTGTGGGACTACATCCCTTCTCTATTTGTTTATTGTACATGTGATTTTCTCTCTTTTCTTAATCATATATCGGTATGACAAGCTTTCATTTAGCTTGCAATGTATAAATGTAATAATACTCTTACAATATGGGTAAAGAATAACTTGAAAAATATAGTGACGCCACTCTTAATCCAATATGGCGAACTTCTAAAGATAGCGAACACAGTTTTTTATTCTTTTCTACAATATGGCTATCAAATGAAAGGACTTGCAAAAAATAGGATTGCGAAAAGTAAAAAAAAATAATAATTAAAAGCTTTTGCTGGAAGATTTCCGAGCAAAACTATGCGAACTATGTACAATATCCCACCAAACACATGCAACAAATATGTGAATCTAGATTTCAACTTGCGAACAGTTAAACAAGCAATTGAATCATACAGTAGGAATCATCAAACAAACCAACACATAATTTTATTGGCTGCTGACTTACGGAGAGAAGGCAGTTTAAAATACACTCGCCATAAGAGAAATAGTAAGCGGATCTTGAGTTAAGATTCGCAGACAAATGATGAGACTATCATCACTGGATGTAAAACTCAGATAAAGACAATTTGATGAGGGAAACTTGACAAAATATTCGATTATTGTTTGGAAAACCAGATTGCTAAGTTGATTGAAGATTTAAAAGCTTGTCACGAGATTTAGATTTTTAAATAAACAAGTAAATTAAATTTCGATCTATTTGATTGTAATTTAAAAAAATATATAAACTAAATACATACGAGTACTTAAAATTTCTGTCAAGGTTTTATTTCATATAAAACTTTTGTTGTTGCCTCTTGCATTACAGGGCTTTGGTAATTCTTTCAAACAATCCCACTATAAAAAAAACACTCTCGTTCTTCCGTTTTAGCTATATTTTTATTAGGCAATCTCATCACACTATCCCAACCACAACTACATCTAAAAACTACACAATGGTGACTACATAGATTACCTACACCAAATAATTGAAGCAAGATGAGCCACCCTGAAAAAATTAATCTACTGTTTTAGCTTTGAAATAAATCTTACATATCATAACTTACATTCACTGACGGCCTCTTTCATTATTATATCATTCTCATCAATACGAAATCAACCAATACATTATTAAATCCATTACCAACATCATAAAGTTAAAACACCACAAAAAGCGTCAATAAAAATAAAATAATGAACGGCCATCTTGCAAAAATTATCATAATTTTTGCTCGATACCGCTTGCGTCGGTATTTCAGTACCGTTTCAAATTACCATACTGCTTTGTTGTGGAAACGAATCGTTTGTGTAAAATGGAACGAAGTTATATATATAGGGCTCTGTTTACGCTGAAAGTATCGGTTATAGATCCATTTCCATAACCACCCTGTTGGGTGGGAAGGATTATACTTAAATAGACTCTTAAGTGTTTGGCGACTGACTCGTCTCAGTTGTATTGTTATTTCTTTGTAGCTATTGGCCTTGCTCTTTACCATCTCCTATGTCTTTATCATCATCATTATATCAGCCAAAAAACTGCCACTGTTGGACATAGGCCTCCCCCAAGCGCCGCCAAAACATCCGGCCCTGTGCGTCATGCATCCATCGAATTCCCGCGACCTTGATGAAGTCACCTTGTTGGAGGTCTTCCAACGCTGCGTCTTTCGGTTCATGGTCGCCACTTCAGAACCTTTCGTCCCCATCTATTATCTGTTCTGCGTGCAATGTGCTCTGCCCATTGCCACTTAAGTTTGGCGATTCTTCGAGCTATGTCAGTGATCTTGGTCTACGTCTTAATAAGTGAAAATTATGTTTTTAACACACTACTAATACTCCCTTCCACGAAAGATTCACTCCAATAAATACTCTCAAAAATCCCAACTAATATAATAATAAAGACATAAAGAGATGTCGGCAAAACCGCAGGTTCCCATCAGTGCCTATGCCTACTAAGGCCTTGGGGAATTTCTGAAAAAGAAACCCGCGATCCCAGACCGCAAAAAGAATTTGAAGGATATAGGTGTAGTTTTAGCCAGTAATGCCTTGATCACACGTACCGAGTAAAAAGGCAAGACAGTAAAATGTTGCTCAGCCGAGAAAGTGATATAAGCGAGTTGTAAAGATAAGAGTTCGGCCAAGCGCTCGGCCGAGCACTCGGCGCGTTGTTTATACGTACCGAGTAAACGGGCGAGACAGTGTTCTCGGCCTATTCGGCATCGGTACGTGTGATCAAGGCATTACAGTCTAACACGCTCTTCCACTCCAACCTGGTGTTGGAAAGTTCAATAAGAGATTTCCCACCTCAAAAAAAAAGTAAGTAAAAGTAAGCAACCAGCCCCGCCATAGTTGTATTGTATCTGGCTGATCACTCAACAGCGTTAGTCCAATAGGGTAAATGAAAAAAAAAAACTGGGCAAGTGCGAGTCGGATTCACGCACTGAGTCTCGAAGATTTTCCGAATATCAATTTTTTTTTTCTGGACGTAACTTCAACGAATTTAGTGTTTGCAGATTTTTTCCTGTACCTGTGCTATAAGATGCTTTGTGCGAAATTTCAGGATTCTGGGTCAACGGGAAGTACCCTATGAATTTCGATCTTTGAGAGTATCAAAATATACGTTTTTTTTTTGCGAAATAAACGGCTATATCTTTTTTATTCGTTAACTTAGAAGTTGGATTTTTTAACAGCTTGAAGGGACCGCAGACCTGAGTACATGGTTTTAATTTCAACTAATATATGCATGTATGGATAAAGGGTCTTGACAGACAGACAGATAGGCGGACGGACAACAAAGTGATTCTATAAGAGTTCAGTTTTTTTCTTTTGAGATACGGAACCCTAAAAACAGTGATTTTTTAATATTATCGTAAGAAATGTTGGCCATTTTGACAATAATATAAAAAATTACTGTTAAATATTATGATTATGAAATTTACTTACTATTTTAGAAACAACTATTTGACTTCGTTTAATAAAGTTTTTGATAAGCCCGATTTTTGCGGATTCCTTTACCTTGACTTAATAATGTAAAATTTCTACGAGTATATCCATAAAACCACACTAATCACAGAACTTACAGACTATGTGAGCAGCTCATAAGAGTAAACAGCATACCATACACATCAGTTTATCTTCCTTGGTCGTTAAGACCATCTCGGGAGTCATAAAGTCGTAAAGACCAGCCAAGCGGAAAGTGATAATGGCCTCATAAGTAATAGACATACAGTAGATCAAGTGTTGCACCAAAATGTAGCAAAAGCATTCTTGTTATGGGTCGCCGAAATGTTAGTTCGAAATAGAATTTAGCCAACTTTGGTCTTATTATTTTAAATGCCTATTCTTACCTTCGAGTTTATATTTTAATTATTTTCAATGCGTAGTTCAGTGTGGTCGGTTATAAAGTAATCTCTAAAGATGTAGATTTTGTCGAAAAAATTATCAAATATTTATGAGATATATTCACCAGTATTATTACTTTCTGCCACATAAAAGGTATACTATAATCTATTCTAAGATTAGTCCATCCATGTGTCAAGCACAATATAAAGCCGTTTATCTCTAAGAGCATAAAGAAGTTAACACACATACACCTTCACATTGTTTTCTTTGACTGCTTTGACAAACGCGTTAAGGTGTTTGCTCTTGCTTTTATTAAAATTTATCAGAGGGCAACTAGACCGTCACTATACTAATACTCTACTAGAGAAAAGATCGAATTCACTATCCTATTTTTTTATCCCGACTTAATAGTAAATTTTTTACGATTAGCCATTTGCGGTTCAAGCAGTGACTATGAAATGCTGTTCGACAAATATGAACTTTACCATTTCTTAAATCATAATCGAATAGGCCGGGAAAGTCAAGGCACTACCTTTCTCCTAGAATATTATGAATCTAAATACGTAATATTTTATCTGCACTCATATACAATTTTTTTTTTAATATAGGCTCAACGATGCTCACTATCTCTCTCTCTATATCTAAACGATGATGTGTGTGATATCTCTTCCTAAAGACCCCTAGGTGGTAGCTATCAGGAAACTAAATTATGATGATCAATAAACTGTATATATCGACTTATCTCAACTGAAATTATTTCAAATCCAGACATGTTTGTTAAGCCAATATAGATACTAGCGTAACCTTAATCTTCTAATCCTTAATTACTTATTTATATTAAACTACCGGAACCAAATTCACATAATTGCGATGTCAAATGAGCTCGAGGTTTAGGCTTATCATATCAATTTTGTAACCCGCTTAAGTCCGTAGTCCGAGTAATACAATTTTGAATTGGAGATTAAGCTAAATCTGATGTGAAATTGGATTAGTTATTTATTTTAGCAATCACTGTAATTAACTGGAATAATATGCGGGGGTTTCCGGTAAATTGGAGAAAGGTAAAAGAGATAAATTTGTTAATTAATTTGTGAGCTATGATTCTTATGAGACTTATTGGGTTTCAGCTATATTTCAATAAAATTCACTTTAGATTTTTATAAACATGATTATATTGAACACAAACCAAATACGACAAAGATAAAGCAACAGCACCAACAGTGTCAGAAAACAGAATAAAAAAACTTAAGTTTAAGAAGACACTCTTCCACAAAATGTTTACAAAGACATCTATGATATATCTTTTAATTTTACATGAATTCAACAAGACTCGTAGTTAAGTTCATGTTTCTGAACAGATGTCTGTTTCTGATTATTTGAGACTAGTCATATTTAATTATCATCATGTTAACCGAAAGACGTCTACTGTTGGACATAAGCCTCCCTCAAGCGTCGCCGTAACGACCGGTCCTCTGCATCTTGCATCCATCGGATTCCTGTTACCCTCACCAGGTCATCAGTCCACCTTGTGGGAGGCCTTCCAACGCTGTGTCTTCTGAATCTTTAACTGCGAAAACTCTATTTTTTAAATTGATATATATTATGTAACTTAGTGCCTGACTGCGATCCCACCTGATGATAAGAAGTAATGCAATTGTTGATGGTAAAACGCACTTGTTTATTAAGAGCCTATTTACCCTATCCTTGAAGACACCTAAATTATAATTAACTAGCTTTTGCACGCGCTGCTTTGCTCCCGCTCTTCCCTACTCCACCCTACTCTACCCTACTCTACCCTACTCTACCCTACTCTACCCTAATCTACCCTACTCTACCCTAATCTACCCTACTCTACCCTACTCTACCTTACTCTATCCTACTCTACCCTACTCTAACCGACTTTACACTACTCCACCTTACTCTACCCTACTCTACCCTACTATACCCTACTCTACCCTACCAAACTTCACATAAACCTTCTACTAATAGTCCGAACAAAGCCTAAGCATTTGCTTTGGATAGGTGAGCCCGTTCTTGAGTTAAAAAAGTACATCGAAAAGTGGCATTGATTTTTATGTATTAATAAAACTTAAAATATTAAGTATAATATTTCACATCTCTTCATCTTTCTCAATTCACCATCATTATCAACATTATTTCAGCCGAAAGACATGCACTGACATATGAGATAAAATGTTCATAATTGCTTAAATTATTCTCAGTTTACAGACGAAACCAGAATAATGGGACCGGGTTGTAATGATATGATTGAAATCTGTGCCTATCGACTTTCTTACACGTTTTTTTTCCATAGGGTTCTACGTCCGTATTGCTTTAATTATATATTCCCTGAATATAGAATTAACCAGAATAATGGGACCGGGTTGCAATGAGATGATTGAAATCTGTGCCTATCCAGTTTCTTACACATCTTTCTCTATAGAGTGCTACGTCCATCTTTTTGTCAGTCAGATTCATTGAAAATTTATCAAATGTCTGTAAATTTCAATTGTAATATATAAAATTTTTTTACATTGACTACTTTTGATGCGATCAAATAAAAATATCTTCTGATTGTAACTTTGGTTCTTTTATTTTTGCAGGTATTTACTGGCTGAAGAACCGTTATGATTTCGGTAAGTCCTTTGCCTATTTATAAATAGATTAAAATGAGATCTCAATTTCATAAGATATTTCTGATAATGATAAGCATATACTCGTACATGGTGGCGTTGTTTTGACAGGATAAAATATCGTTGGCAGATTGGAAATTTGATATGAATAGATTACATTACATTGATATTGCTCTCTAGACCGGAATACTTGGATTATGGTGTGAATACTTAGCAAAGTGGATGGTGTCACTAAGTGATGAGACCAAATCAAAATGGTAGGCGGTACAACTATAGTTGGTAAGTTTATGACATATATCCTAACAAAAGAAAAATAAGATAAGATAATAAGATTTTTAATAGGCGTGGAAATCCGTTCTTATCCCTATCGCTTTTAAGAACGCAATTTACTTCTTTCCGCACTAGTGCCGAAAAATAAGTGAGTTCACCCACGCCACATTTTATTACATTTATCGTGTCAGGCTGAACGCTAAGCGACTTACATGAGTCGCGCGTCAATCCCTGTTTGTTTAAATCTTCGTGTGTTGAAAAATGTTACTTAATACACGTGAAAATTTATCACGGGAACAATCGTCTCCATAAAACCCTCGCGCTGTGCCCTCGCGTATGGCTCGGGAAAATTTAGCCTCGGTAACAAAGACAAACTTTCTCCAATTGTATCCAAATGTACTATTTTAAGTACGTAGTATATAAACCACTAGAATATTTTTTCACTAGCAATAAAGAAATCAGTTTCAACAATCTGTTTGATGGTATCGGTGCTACTAAACTAATACCCTGCGATAAACCTCCAATTCGTCTTTTCCCGTAAACAAAGACGTGGCCTATTTTATTCAGAATATGTTATGTGGGAAATCTGTTCCCGTAAACAAGGGTGCAACATGTGATGTATCACCGCGTGTCATTCGGATTGTAGGGTTGACAGAGATAGATCTTCGAGACCTGCCTGCTCTTTAACCATAATTGTTTAAGTGTTTCTGTTTTTTTTTTCACTTTATTTATCAGTTTCATCATAACATACCACTATTTTTTAATTAGTTAAAAAAATGGAGCTCTATCCGTATCCATACAGATCATATTTATGTAGTCAAAACTAAAAAAAAACGAAATGTACCGATCGCACAACACCATACGTTTAGTGATCCGATGACGGAACGGACTTGGCGGAATTGAATTATGTCGGTGCTATACTCATATCCGGGTATATACCATGTTGAAGTCTGATTTTTTGCTGTTATCGTGCTTTGGCTTGCTGCTTGTTGCCATCAAACGGGCTCAAACCTAGACTCCGCGTTGCTGCTTAGAAATCCCAAATAAACCATAAATTTGTATACTTTTGCTTGACTCTACAATCAAATTCAAGACTTCATGCACAGCCACATCACATGCGACCTTTAGACCATAAAGTAAGCTTCATTATCTCATTCATTCAAGCTATATGTTACGCCAAAACGGCGCTTAAATATGAACCCTACTTAAAAAGCTATAAAGGCTTTTATCCCATAACGACTGCTTTTAATATTTGTAATCTTGAGTGTTTTTATAGACGCCCGTAAGATAGAATACCCTACCATTTGTGGCAAATTGCGAACATTTGTTAGTACAGAACTTTACCTTTTTCAATTTTTATATTTAGAGCTATTTAGGTAGCCGTTATTCATGTAAACCGCCGGAAGATTATGTTTTTTATCCTCCTTTTGTTCTTATGGATTAGAAGACTGGTTTATTATGTACCTATTTGAAGTTTCTTTTACCTTTAAGTTTCTTTCATCTCTTTATTATTTGGTATATAAAGAAGTCTTTTCGGGAGAAATAAAATGAAGGTTTTTTTTTTATTTAAATCATGGGCCACTTTTATATTTAAAAGAAGTAGAGATACTTTATAATGATTTATAGGTATTAAAAAACATATGGATTTCTGATCAAGCCCTCCAGGATTATTTAAAGAAATTATTCAAAGATTTTGAAATGATTTGTTGTTAAAATTTAAAATAAATAATGTCAGATAAGTTGAAAGTGGCTGGATTGCTAGAAAAAACATTTTTCCACTACGGAATCTTTACGGCTATCGGCAGGAATTCCTTTTAAAGACAACTTCACGAAGGTAATACCAACCTTATTATTTAAAACTCTCTATTGATACATTAAGAAAAACATTAAAAAGTATTATATTAAAACGTAAAAAAATATATTTAATTTATTTATTTATTTATAACTTTATTGCACACCTTAGCTAAATACAGGATAAACATTTAAAAAAGATTATGTGTACAATAGGCGGTCTTATTGCGCAAGGCAATTTCTACCAGACAACCTTTGGATGGACTGAACGAAAGGAAAAAGATTTGGGGCTGTCAGTGTACAACATAAATATTATAGTATAATAATATAGTACAATAGAATATATATATATATATATATATATAATACATAAATAAACTACCAAATAATAAACTAATACATATTAAAAAATACAATAGAGAAAGGGGAAGAACAATTAAAGTGATAGGTAGTGCTCCTTCACCATTTTTTTGAAGTTCGGTAGCGTTTGGGCACGCCTCACTTCTATTGGTAATGCATTCCACAAACGAGCTGCTTGTATCGTGAAAGATTTATCGTAGAACGTAGTGGAATGCATACGAATACTAAGTTTTAGATTGTCCGATGACCTCAAGGACCTAGAATGTGTGTCACAGAGGAACTGAAAGCGTTCTTTGAGATAAAAAGGAGTCAAAGGATTAAAGAGCACGTTGTAAAGCAAAGAAAGTAAATGAGCATTCCGGCGAAGGCGAATAGGAAGCCATTTGAGCTGTGTGCGAAATTCAGAAACGTGGTCATACTTGCGTAAGCCAAATATAAACCTGATACAAAGATTTTGAAGTCGCTCAAGCTTATCCAATTGGTCTTGGTTGAGATCAAGATAGCTGGTATCAGCATAGTCCAAGATTGGGAGAAGAAGAGATTGTGCTAGCGCAATTTTTGTAGCGATGGGAAGAAAATTGCGAAGGCGCCTCAAGGAGCCCGCCGAGGCGAACAGCTTGCGACTGACCTCTTGCAATTGCTTAGTCCAGGAAAGAGTGCTGTCGATATAAATCCCCAAGTTTTTCACCGTGTGAGTTACAGGTATTAGGGTGTTATTGAAATAAACCTGGGGAAGTGTCGACCAATCAATCTTACAGACAGTCCGAGAACTACCAACAACAATCACTTGCGTCTTGGTTGGATTGATCTTCAGCCCAAACTCAGTGCTCCAGTCACCTATTCGAGTCAAGTCTATATTAATAGTTGCAATGGCATCACACAGTTTTTCAAGAGGGGATTGTGTGTATATTTGAAGATCATCAGCATACAAGTGGTAGAAAGAAGAAAGTCGTTGAGTGATAGCATTAATAAAAAGAGCGAAAAGTAGAGGAGATAAGACGCCACCCTGCGGCACACCGGCAGTTGTGTTACACCAAGAGGAAAAAGATTCCTCAATGCAAATACGCTGTCGGCGACCAAACAGGTAACTTTTAAACCAGTCAATTACCGAAGGAGATATGTTAAAAGAGCTAAGGATGCCAAGCAAAATGTCGAAGTCAACAGTATTAAAAGCATTGCTAAAGTCTAGCAGAGCAAGTACCGTTAACTTCCCCATCTCCATGCCTGACCTGATATCATCTGTGATATGCACAAGTGCTGAGGTAGTGCTGTGTCCAGGGCGAAAACCTGATTGGAAGGGATTAAGTAGGTTGTGCTTGGAAAGGAACATGCTAAGTTGCTGGTGGACCAGCTTTTCAAGGACTTTGGACAGGAATGGAAGAATAGAAATAGGACGATAGTCAGTAAACGATGAAGGATTAGATTTTTTGGGCAAAGGTATAAGTTGAGCATCTTTCCAAACTTTTGGGAAGACACTACTAGAAATAGAGAAGTTCAGGATGTAAAGGATGACAGGTAGAATGTTATCAAGAATGGGGATGATCATCTTTCGGCTGACACAGTCACTACCCACAGCATTGGATGTAATCGATAAAATCGTCTTTTTAACATCACAAGCAGTGAATTGACTTATGACAAAAGGAGAATAATCAGGTATCGGAAGTTTTGAAAGATGACTTAGTGTAGTTGCTTTGGTGGCCCTATCTAATACGGGTGAAGTAGAAAAATGACTATTAAGTAAGTTAGTTATAGGTAGGTGGATAGGTTGTTAGTTAATTGATAGGTTTTAAGAAATATTATTGACACATTTGCTGTTTTCCTAACTGGTATTTATATTATTATTATAATATTAATGATTAGACAGCAGGATATTGCCTGATTTAATTAATTTTTATTTTTTTCGCTAATGTTAACTTTCCTGTTTATCTAACAAACAAAAATAAGTAAACAGTCTTTAGTTCAGACTTATTATTCTATTCTTGAACCTTTCCTTTTTCTAGTTTATATATATATATTTTTTTTTTTTATAGTAATAATATATCATTTAATGAGCCTCTTCTCCTTCACCAACGCGATTTTTTCTAATGTAATCCTATTTGCAGATTTTACTTTTCTCATTTTGAAGTAGGAAACATAACGGATGGCTTGCATGTCAGCGAATGTTGTGAAATGTCTGGCTTTTTTAAAATAATTCATAGTCTCATACAAACGTGTTGCGCCGACCCCAAATAAAACAGGAAAAGGGCAGGAAGATGATGATGATGATGAGTCTCGTACAAAATAAATTTCTTGTTCACCACCGAATGCTCCTTAAGTCTGCCTCAATTTAATCCTTGACAGCAGAAAACCTAATGTTACTACGCAAACTGTATTATAGGTCATTCAAAATTGCAGTTATGTGCTCATATTACAACTCTCTAAGGAAGACAACATGGCAATGGGCAGGGCACATTGCTCGCAGAACAGATGGTCGTTGGAGCCGAAAGATTCTGGAGTGGTGACCGTGTACCGGAATACGAAGTAATATCGGCTGAAATGATTATTATGATGATGATGAATGAAGACAAGCTCAGCATATGCTGTGTGAACAATTAGGCAATTTACTGATGTACCCACAACTCGGTTGGTTAACGTATTTCCACAGCATTCTGTCTTATGGTATTTTGCTGTGAGGATCTTCAGCCAATGCTCCTTCTGCGAAGCAGTAATGCTAGAAAAGGAGGTGGCAGCACGCGCGAGGAAATGGCCCTCACGCCCCAGCCGCCGGGATTCCAATCCTGATTTCCAGCTACCGTAGGCGCGGGCTTACGGACGGTGAGCAATGGGTAGCTCGCTATCCGTCCGTCCAGTAGCCGTCCGGACCGAGCCCAAGTCGTCGACGGCGCGTAGTGTTCCACGCGTGCCTCAAGGAGTTGTCAGTAACCGCAGGAGCCCAGAAGGGTCAAAGCTTACTGGAGCCATGGGTGGTGCAAAAGAGATCCCTGGAGCCCTGGAACAATGGCAAAGAAGGAACAGGAGTGAGATTTTAGTCAGTAAAAGTCTGACACGCCCTCCCGCTCCGGCCAAGGGCGTCATTGGATAATATTCCCACCTAAAAAAAAGCCGATGTAAACTGGAACTTCATATTACAAAAAAAGAAAATCCAAGCAATTTATAAATGGAGTTCCCGTGAATCTTTAATAAACAAATTCAAAGAAATTGATAAAATAACCTTTTATATCTTGGAAATTAGTTTTGTAAGTCTGCAACAACTTAGATTTTTTAGAAAGAAGTAATATTTATATAATATTATTTGTAGGTTTTACTATTTTTACAATTTGTAGCTGCCGCGGCGGCTGCAGAGAACCTCAAGCGGCGGAAATATAACAGCCTCGTCGGCAGTTATATTTTTGAGCCGTTTGGGGTTGAAACTCTCGGGCCGTGGGGTCCGAGTGATCATATGCTTTTTAAAGAATTGTCAAAACGCTTAATTGACGCTTCGCGTGACCCAAGGGCTGGCTTCTACCTCGGTCAGAGAATAAGCATTGCCATACAACGATTGCCACGTTCCTTTTGGGCACACTTCCAGTCGACAGCGATGCGGAGGAGTTTTATGACGTCATATTTACTAGCTAAATATGACGACGACGAACATTTAGTGTATATATTAGTTTTAATTATTTAAGTTATTGTTTAATTTGTTTATTATTTCAATAGATTTTTTACGAAACAACAAAAAAAAAATGGTAGTATAATAGATATCACTTCACAAATATTATCACTATCATCGCAGTAAATACTAAATTTGTATATGTGGATATTAGCTAAAACAAGCAAACCATAAATAGTATACCTCATAAATAGTATAAGCTTTTATAAAAAGTAACCAAAATTAATTTCAAAACTTGGTAAGTGGCCCTTCATTTTGTAGCCAAAATGAGCTGATCAATATTGATAAATACGAATATCGTATGTTTGTCACTTTTATTTAATTCTGCTTCTACGACGCTACACGTATTTGCAAATCCTTAACATTCTCCGCTCATATTAAAATTAAGGACTGCGCCCCGGATTTTTTTGTCCAGTCTATTACGGTACCGAAATCGCTAAATTCATTAATTAAAATTCCTCAAACAACAGATATTCAGATATTCAAGCCAGGCGAGTCTGTACATAACCATGATTATAATTAAATCCAAGTTCTGTGAAACATTCCTTCTTTTTATTGATTTTTTTTTTAACTAAGAATGAAGGCACTCATTGGAAATCTCATTGGGGACAAAAATAGAGCATGCAAACAAATAAATTTTAATCAAAGCCCAAATTGCTTTGGTGTTCAATCGTCCCCCATTGTTTTTCCTCTTCCTCGATCAATCTCGTTCAGTCTTTAACACAATTTCGAAGTGAATTTTAATATCTCACTCGCTACGGCTCTTAATTAAATGTCTCCCCTTTAACGTTTATTTTAATTTGCTAAAACAACTTTGTTTGGATTTTATTTATCAAGTTAGCTAAGTTGGTTTTCGGTCATAGGATTTTAGGCAAAAATTGGATTAAGACTGCTTTATAAGTCCGCTAGATTCGGAACACCAACGGGACCTTAATTGTATTTGCTATCGGATATTACGAGAGAGCCATTTTGTCCAGTAGATATTTTGAATGAAGCTTCTTTATCTTCTAGATTTTTCTCTACCGTAGCAGTTACATTTTTGTCGTTTATTACTGCATCTTTCTTATTTTCTTTCATATTTATATTTACACCACCTTCATTCTCAAATATTTTATTAAAAGTATTAGAAATAATATCAGAAAAAACTTAACGCAAGACACGGTCGTTAAAACTGTCACATCAATAAAAATTTAATCGAATCCTGGTAACTGAAAGCGTATTTCTGTAGCGTTTCTAGGTTACCTCGGTCACTACTTCCCCACCAGTGCACAAGCTATGTTTTCTTTCAAGCAATACCAATAAAAGTATCGATACCACTGGGAATACATCTTGAAGGAAAATAACTTATAAATAAAACAAGCGATTGAACAAAACCTGAAATATATCAGCATTATGAGAACAAAGGAGTCGGTCGATCTTGGTCGGAGTACAGTTCTCCTGATTCTAATAATCGAGCAAAAAACTGAAATCTTTGTTGTTCCCGTGGCAAAAGTAATTATAAGGTGGCTTGTCTATTGTGCCAAGCTTATACTGATGATTCATTCTCATGTTATCAAGTTTTTGCTTGTTAAGGAAAACGCTATCAAAAACGTCTTAAGATCTTTGAGTTAAACGATATCGTATATTTTAAACGTTATAAATAATGAGTTGTTTACGATTTTGTGGCAGATTTGTGTCTTTGTATTAGAATTTTGCTTTCGTTTTGATCTTTTGAAGATATATTATGTAAGTGAGATCTTGATATTTGATGGAGGAGTTTTGACTTGCGCAATTTAATTTTGGGATCACGAGATTACGATTATGGTCTTTATTTTTAATATGCCTACCAAATCTTTAAATACAATTAATAAGTAGAAGTTTCTAGTGGTCGTACAACTTCGTTTTTTACGTCACATAAAATGTGCGAAATCCATGTAGATAACTTTTATATATTAAAATTGTGTGTGGCTCGATATATTACTGAGGCTTTGTTTCACCGCAATTGGTAGACTATATCGAAAGACTGACATCATCATTGACTGTGAGGCGGAATGAAGTTTGCCGGATTAGCTAGTATGATAGTAATAATAATAAATATAATATAACATATTATATAATATATTATATAAATATAATATATTTATTTATTTCCAAGGGCCCACTCATATTATATGTGTGGGCCACACCCCACACAACGCCACCGCTCGGGTCATTACATATCAAATAACTGAGACCCATCTTATATACAAGTAAAACTTATAAGTAATATTAAGCAGGGACTTTATCCGCTGTATTATTTTCCACATTAGTGGACAATCATGTCTACTGGCTATGGCACTCAAGATCCTTTGGTGACACGCAGCCGATTACTGATCTTTTTGCGCTATATAAATGCGAAGCCATCTATATATGCTTCAGCAAACTTTGCTGATGCACTTCAGAAACGCGGCAGCCGCAACAATGCTCTAAACGCAATGTTAAATTGGACCCACAGAGCATTGCATGCTCTCTAGGTGTTGTTAGCCCACAAACTTCCGGTATACAGTAATACGCCTAAATAACTCAACTGTGGAACCGTACCCGTCCGGGTCCGTCGACCAATGTCTGCCTGTGGAAGGATCACTGCGGTCCCCTGAGACTTACTTCAAAATATAAGAGAGAGAAAGATAGAGTGAAGGTCCTTCCATAGACAAACATTGATCGACTGACCCAATGCGGGTACTCCATAGTTAAGTTATAAAATAATTTTAACTGTGTCTGTACAAAGGGAGAATCTGCTCGCTAATAAAGTCGCTCGAAGTAACAACGTCAGCGTTCCCTCTCCATATCAATATCATCTTTAAATCATTGGTAATCCAATGTCCAAGATAAAAAACTGGGCAAGTGCGAATCGGACTCGCGCACTGAGGGTTTCGTGCAAACTACAATTCCCGAATGGAGTCTCGAAGATTTATCCGAATTGCATTTTTTTTTTTTGTGACGTAGGTAACAAAAAACTTTTACTGTTTTCAGATTTTTTCCTATACCTGTGCTACAAGACCTTGCTTTGTGGCAAATTTCAGGATTCTGGGTCAACGGGAGGTTCCCCATGAATTTCGAACTTTGAGAGTACTAAAATATAAGTTTTTTGTGACATTAAACGGCCGAATCTTTTTTATTCGTTAATTTAGAAGTTTGATTTTTTCACAGCTTAAAGGACCGCAGACTTGAGTATATGGTTTTAATTTTAACTCGATACCTCTACGCGTTCTCGAGATAAAGGGTCTTGACAGACAGACAGACGGACGGACAACAAAGTGATCTTATAAGGGTTCCGTTTTTAGGGTTCCGTAGTCAACTCCGTAGGGAACCCTTATAGTTTCGCCATGTCTGTCTGTCCGTCTGTCTGTCTGTCCGTCTGTCCGTCCTCGCTTAATCTCTGTGACCGTTAGCACTAGAAAGCTGAAATTTGGTACCAATAATATGTATATCAATCACGCCGACAAAGTGGTAAAATATAAATTGGAAAAAAATGTTTTATTAGGGTAGTTCCCTATATGTAAAGTGGGAAGTGATTTTTTTTTTTAATTTCAACCCTAACGTGTGATATATCGTTGGATAGGTATTTAAAAATGAATAGGGGTTTACTAAAATCATTTTTTGATAATGTCAATAATTTCGGAAATAATCGCTCCAAAAGTAAAAAACAATGTGTCCCCCCCCTCTAACTTTTGAACCATAAGTTTAGAAAATATGAAAAAAAAAACTGAAAAGTAGAACTTTATAAGGACTTTCTAGGAAAATCATTTTGAACTTGATAGAAAGAACAGTTTTTGTACAAAAAGACAAAAAGGTTCTACAAAATAATTTCTGGACTAAGTTTGTAGTATAATCGTCGTTCGTCGTCGTTCGTATTGTGACGGACGGGAAACTACGGTACCCTACACTGAGCGTGGTCCGACACGGTCTTGGCCGGTTTTTTCCTTTTGAGGTACGGAACCCTAAAAAAGTAGTATAAAGTCAAAGTGAAGGTAATATAATTACAAGGATTTTTTTTTATATTACTTTGAACCTATTTGTAAGTGGTAAACCAATTAAAATTATGTGTATGTTGATAAACACAAATAATACTCCATTGTTCTACTGCGATAATTTGCTACTTTCTCAAACACTTAATTTCTATAGCAATACGGTACAAGACGTATAGTATTTCTAAACCAATAATGTTACCTGAGGAAAGTGCACTCCAACGTCACGCGACTTGAGCCAATTGAGCGATATTGCTCGACTGTCTTAGATAAGAGGTATCAAGGCAATACTGAAGACTAGTGTTCCACTCTAAGGTTAATGCAGCGTATTTTATGTTGGAAATTAAACTTTGATACAGATACGGTTGAGAAACCATCTAGGATTAGCCAGTTAAGTGGGCTAGGTGAATATAAATTAAAGTTACGTATAACATCACGCCGCGCCGTGCTGCATTTTTCCGCACGTAACTTTAATGGGCTATACCTTTGATATTTTTTGTTTAATCGAAAAAAGAAACAATACGTGTCCAATATTTTTTATAATCCAAAATACGGACTAAATAAAATGTAAATATTTTGACCCTAGAGACTACCCTATTAAGGGTAACTTAGGACGTGAGAATATGTCATCAGACGATATCTAAAAATTCATTAGTTCTAAAAAAATCGTATTTTTTATACTGTCTTATAATACTTTTATCTATAAAATAACACTACAAATTACGGTATTGTATGTACAAAATAGTAGAAAATATATTTATAGCACCTCTTTAAATATTTATAACTAGCTTTTGCCCGTAGCTTCGCGCACGCGTACTTAAGATACAGCCTACGTCACTCAAAAATAAAGCAGCTTTCTATCGATGAAAAAAAAATCGCAATTGGATCAATATTTTCAGAAATTACCTCCTACAAACTAACAAAAAAAAGAGATTTTACCTCTTTATAATATTAGTGTAGATTACATTTCCTCTTGTTTCAACTTTGATGGATTTCAATCCATTCGTTTTGAATTATAATATTCATTTCATTTATTTCAGTTTACTTTATCCGACTGAATCATTTCCCGGTATAATTAATTAGTAAGGACACATACTAGCTGTAGATTTTTCATCAGTTGATGCAGATATATGAATCACGTCATAGTAAAAAAAAAAAACAATATAGTGGTAGAAACCACATAAAAAACTTATTGAGATTGATGAGCTGTAATGATGGCATTATAACAAATGCTTGTGTAGGAAATGTCACCACTATTAACACAATAATTCCTTGAATATTTCAGTCTACTGTCATACCAATAGCACAAGAGACAACAAAATAATATCTTTTAGTAACCGGAACTATCACCCGCTTGGGCAGGACACCGCCTTGTCCTCTACGTGAAGGCAATTTGAGACAACGACCTGTAACACCGAGCTCGGGTGCAGGCTGTTCGGCTAGTCTGGAGTAAGGAGGAATGGCAGACGGTCACCTCCTTCGAAGCAGTAATGCTAGCGAAGGAGGCGGCCACACGCGTGGGGTAACGGTCTTCTTCAAGCCCCAACCGAAGGGATCCGAACCCCGACCCCTAGAGCGAGAGAAGTCACGGTGTGACTTTCTACCTAAAAACAAAAACATGCCTATGGCGTGACATCTTCAATACACCTTGTTATCTTTACCTATTGGAACTACGATACATTTTTGATTGACGACTTTCGCATTACATTTATATCTCAACTCCGGCCCCCAAAGATACAGGCACCGCCGAGTTTGAGGACCACAGCTTAAACTATACAATGCAGGTCGCCAATAGTTACTGTCCTACATTAAGTTACGATTTTAATTTAAGGCAAACTCTTGTAACAATGGTCATTTGGTTCAATTTCATTACATATATAATAATAATATAATATTCCACAACTATCACACAACGCCGTCTAGTCCCAAGCTAAGCAGAGCTTGTGTTATGGGTACCAGACAACTGATAAACATACTTATATATTTCTAAGTACATACATATTATAGATAAATTACACCTAGACACAGAACAAATGATCGTGCTCATCACACAAACTTTTGTCCTGGGTGGGAATCGAACCCACGACCTCCGGCATAGCAGTCAGGGTCACTAACCACTAGACCATCAGGCCTGTCCATAGTAATAATATAGTAGTCCACCGGTGTTGGGAGCAAAGTCCAAGCTACCAATGGTTAAGGCTTCAGAGACAGAAACCTCTTCACAATACGAGCCGTATCAAGAAGTACTGCCTTCCTTATAAGGTCTTTGATCCAACCGCGCAACAACAGCTTTGAAATGATAGCTTCGTTTCAGTACAGTCATGTACAAAAGTTTTAAAATATAAAATGAAGCAAAAAAGCATTACCTATCTGAACTATTTTAAGGTGGTTTTAAACCGTTTTTTTATTATTAGTAAATTAGTTAAATCAATCAATGTAATTGTTGACGAGATATTTCTTATTTGATTGGCTGGATTAGATTTGGTAATATAATTCTAAATTAATATTTATTAAACAAAACCTTTTTATCTGACTATACCCCGTATTATTTTAAGTCTATCGCAAGATTGTCTGGAAGATATCGCTGTTAGCGATAAGGCCGCCATTGTACCCATAAATTTAAGTTACAGTATAAACTATGTTACTTTTTGGTGTACAATAAAGTTTATTCTATTCTATTCTATACAAAACAGTTTTATTTTAAATCGATGTTCGAATCGTCACCAAAAACCAAAATTGAAATTTAAAAGGCTTCACTGTGTTCGAACATGACGTTTCCGAAATGCCAGTAAGCCAGATCAACTGGCATTTTCACGTCCGGCCATCTCCGTCTTAGATACGAAAAAGATAGCAGAACGACCTACAAAGACTTCGTCTAAATCGGGAAAAAATACCAGCACGCTTAGCCAAGTTGTTATTCTGCAATCGTTAACGCTGTCGAAAAGTGATGAAACGTATGGGAATGACGTCATCTCAACGTAAAGAAGCGTGGTCAAAACAAACGAATAGACAATTCGTAGCCAAGTTCACATCGTTCAATATCGTTTCTACAATATTTAACGCTACATCCTTTGTTATACAAACGCTACATTGTAGAACGAGCGGCCGACTCGGGCGCGTCAACATGGCTACCAACTTATCGTTTTCTACAATTGCTGTCACCGAGGCGTTACCGATTAGAGAACGGAATTCGATTGTAACTTGGCTAGGGGGGCTGGGCTTGCAAGTAATAGAAAGAGTGAAGGTATACTTTTTAGCGAGCTAGCTAAGTTTTTTTTTGTCAGCGAATGAAAGAATACAAATAATGAAATGAATGATTGGACAATGAAATATAATTTTGAACAAAATCAACGAAGAGTTTAATAACTTAGAAAAGTCTCAATTCATAGCTAACCTGATAAATGAATCACTTCGTCTTCTATTCAGCCTGTCAGGCGATTAAAAAGATAAGAACTTGGACGTCGCAGTCGCTTCTTAAATTAATTAGTGCCTGTGCCAGACTGTGATAAGATTTTTATTGTTTTTCAAAATGTCTATGCAAAAAATTTATAGAAATCGTTGATAGCGAATGCGAATTGATAGTAAGGATGACCTTTTTTATGGTGGGAAAAAACCATCCAATGACAACCCCCGCTCTTGGGCGGAGCGGGAGATAGTGTCAGACTCTTACTGACTAAAAGACCCACCCCGTTCCTTCTAGCCTTCATACCGGGGCTCGAGCTCCCTTTCGGATAACCCTGGCCTCAATAGGCTTCGACCCGGCTGGGTACCTGCTGTTGCTGACAACTCCTTGAGGCGCGCGGGAACAGTGCGCGCCGTCGACGACTTGGGCTTGGTCCGGACAGTTACCGGACGGCCGGACAGCGAGCTACCCATTGCTCACTGTCCGCAAGCCCGCACCTACGGTGTGGCCGGAAATCGGGATCAGAATCCCAGCGCCGGCGGCGAGGACGCCGTTGCCTGATGCGTTCGGCCTCCTCCTTTGCGAGCATTACTGCTTCACAGAAGTCGGCGACCACCTGCCACTCCTCCTCGCTCCGGACCATGGCCTCAACTAAGGCCCGGCGCGAGAGGTCTCCGCGGCCGATCGCCCCCACGAAGGCACGGCGATGCTCCGCCCAAGCAGGGCACACCGCGACTGTGTGCTCTACCGTGTCCTCCGGGCATTCCGCACAGTGGCGACACCCGGGCGTCACTTCCGCACGAATCCAGTGCAGGAACCTCCCGAACGAACCATGTCCGGTGAGGACCTGCGTCATACGGAAGGCAAGGACGGCGGGAGGTCTTTCCAGCCACGCCTCAAAGAGGGGACTTACCGCCATAAAATATATGTATTTCGTAATTAATATAATTAGAAAGAAATACTACTTTTTATTTATAATACAAGTGTTTGGATAAAGATTATTATGTATTCAACAGTTTTGCATACGTAAACTCTTTACTATCATTAAGACATATCTTGTGGCGCACATAAAAATATAGGTGTAACTGATAATCTGAAAAACACTAGTCAAATATACACTAATATGAACTAATTTTGATGATAATTATATTTTTTTCTGATAAAATAACAAACAATAGGACTACTAGTGAAAAAAAAGCTTATGGATTCAAAATAATATAGCGTTTACGATAAGTATTGTAATAACTTTTTTCAGTAACACTAAACAATACCCTTACAACATCACACTTTTGGTTTTTCAAGGCAGGGTGAAATGGCGTCAACGACTATCGCCACCCAGTGCTGGGCACGCCACAATCATGGCGATAAGTCCCCTCTTTGAGGCGTGGCTGGAAAGACCTCACGGCGTCCTTACCTTCCGCATGACGCAGGTCCTCACCGGACATGGCACGTTCGGGAGCTACCTGTTCCGGATTCAGGCGGAAGAGACACCCGGGTGTCGCCACTGTGCGGAACGCCCGGTGGACATGGTAGAGCACACAGTCGAGGTGTGCCCTGCTTGGGCAGTGCATCGCCGTGCCCTCGTGGAGGCGATGGGTGGCGGAGACCTCTCGCGCCGAGCTTTGGTTGAGGCCATGGTCCGGAGCGAGGAGGAGTGGCAGGCAGTCGCCGACTTCTGCGAAGCAGTAATGCTCGCCAAGGAGGAGGCTGACCGCATCAGGCAACAGCGTTCTCGCCGTCGCCGCCGCCGCCGCCGGGATTCTGACCCCGTTTTCCGGCCACCGTAGGCGCGGGCTTGCGGACAGTGAGCAATGGGTAGCTCGCTGTCCGGCCGTCCGGTAACTGTCCGGACCAAGCCCAAGTCGTCGACGGCGCGCACTGTTCCCGCGCGCCTCAAGGAGTTGTCAGCAACAGCAGGTACCCAGCCGGGTCGAAGCCTATTGAGGCCAGGGTTATCCGAAAGGGAGCTCGAGCCCCGGTATGAAGGCTAGAGGGAACGGGGTGGGTCTTTTAGTCAGTAAGAGTCTGACACTATCTCCCGCTCCGTCCAAGAGCGGGGGTTGTCATTGGATGGTTTTTCCCACCATAAAAAAGGCATAATTCATCAGCTTAAGGAGTTAAAAATCTAAAAACTGCAAATATTATTTTGGCATTTATTTATTTGTTGCAAAGTGTAAGTAAAAAAAGACAGCAGTTTTAAAAATCATCCTCTAATTATATTATTTGAAATTGAGTATATTTAAAATTACTCATAAAATATTATTTTACGGAAGACAGAATAAAACTCAAATTACTGTAATAAAAATTTATTTTCAACACAGATTGTAGTCTTTCGCTAACAGATCTGTTACTTTCTGTGCAATGACCATAACAGTTCCTTGAATAGTAGACCCGATGTTTGTAGGTATAACACTAGAATCAGCTACCCGGAGGTTTTTGACTCCTTTTACTCTGAGCTTTGAGTCTACCACAGATCCCAAAGCACAAGTACCTGCGTAGTTATGGATAGTAGTTGCCATTTCTCGGACATAGTTCTTCCAATATTCTTTGGAACCTACCTTAAGTCCTTTACAAGTTTCCAGATCAGGATCAACAAATTCAGCATTGATACTCTTATAGTAAGAAGTATTTACAATAGTATTGAAATGCTCAAGATATTCAGCATGACGTTCCAAATCTCTTTCGTTAGAATAGTATCCGGGATCGATTAACGGACTGTCTTCAGGGTCAGTGCTATTCAGAATCAATTTGCCACGAGACTCAGAATACAACAGATTATGTGCAATCAGATTTACTTTTCTATTATTCATTTTTTTATACCAACGATCGCAAAGCTCATTTTTGAAAGTATAGATGCCACATATTACTATAAAGTATGATGGATCAAGGAGTCCATGAAATATTAGATAGTCTGCATGAGTTTGACACTTATTGATAGCCACCCGACCTTCGATAATTTTTGCTGTAAACTCGTAAGGATTTGTTGGTGGCACAGGTGTAGCTTGTTCCATTTTGTGAGCCACTAAAGACGTTGGATGGTCTAGGAAGTTTTGGCCTACAGGTAGATTTGAAATCACTTTAATTCTTTTATCCTCCAAATGTTCCTTTGGCCCGATACCAGAAAGCATAAGCAAATGAGGTGATTTTATAGCACCCGCAGTAACAATAACTTCTTTTTTTGCCTTCACAGTTATTAATTTCTTATCTTCTGTAAGAACTTGAACTCCAATAGCGCGTTTGTTTTCATCAAAAACTATTTTAGTTGCTAAGGCTTTGTATATTACTTTTAAGTAAGGGTTATTCTTCTCAGGACTCAAAAATGTGTAGACTGTGCTTTGTCGCTTTTGACAACCAATAGTGAAATATGCGTTAGTGAATCCAATAGTTTTATTGGGGTTGATATCGTTAAGGACCTTGTAGCCCAATTCTTTGTAGGCTTCAAAAAAGCCGTCATTTATTTTAGAATGGTATTTCTTAATTTGCACTTTACCTTTTGTGCCATGGAAGACAACATCGGGTGAATTAAGGACTTGTTTGTCGATTACTTTTTCGTTTCTTTTGATAAGTGGAAAGAGTTCTTTGTATGACCAGCTAGAGTCATTTGTGATATTTACCCACTCTTGGTAGTCTTTAGGGTGGCCCATACCATACCACATGTAATTTAGTAGCGCTGATCCACCAAGTGCTTTGCCTTGCGGTAAATGTGTTTCATCATCCTTTTGGTTCTGGTGATCGACCTCATCGCGTACTGATGTGAAATTCCAATCTTGATTTGTATCCCTAGCATACGGAAATAATGCTGCAAGCTGAAAAATAACAGGCATTTAATAATTGAATCCTCACATTAGTAACATTAGTTTCTAATAGGTTTTGATAATCATTGCAATATTTACGAGCAGATCATTAACTTTCGTTCGTCAAAGATATTTTTTAAAAACACTGGTAAAATGTTACAGGTATTGCTGAGACAGAAGTATAATTAGTTATATTTCTGACATATCGTCTGTCTCTAGGTATAGGTACTATCGAAATTGAAAAAAAATACTTTATAGGTGAGAGAGTTGATGTTTATTTTATGTTTAACTTTGTCTTTATTGACTATTTCTGTATATAAATTGGGTTTAAGAATCATTAACTATAAGTGTTTTTTTATTAATTATGGATAGTTTTTGAGAAAAATGAGTTATTATAATATACTACGTAACTTCACTGACATTAGCGATCGAAACTGGTACCTACTTTCGATTATTTACAAGGGAATGCACGTATTGAAACATATCGAAACTACAAAATTGATACTTTTCGCTACTTAAAGTTCCACGTACACAATCGGGAATGGCATTTTCAATATTATTTTCAATACGTACCGTGCCGAAAGATATCCAAACTACAAGATCCGGTTTATTACCTAGAAAACACTTTGATAAAGATAAAATGTTTTTAATGCATAACTTATTGCACAATTTAAATAATACCGCGATCAGACTGCGGCGGCATGCATTGGTGTGCCGCAAACACTCGCAAAACTTTCGGGTCACTTGCCACTACCGTAATCTTTACCAAAAATATATCTTTTACAGGAGCACTTGCTCCTACCAGCGGATTTGGTCGTGTGAAATTAGTAGTTCCACCCATTATAATTAAATTATAATGTGATTAAATATGAGATTATAAATTTTATAATCTATACTTTTTTCTAATGCTTAAGCTATACTACCGTTTAGTTTCATGTAAATTCGTGTTATAATATTCGCGTATGTAATTGGTCTCTAGATTTAAGTAGCCTTTAAAATTATTTACCAGGGTTTCGAAAGTAGGTTGTCCTCCCGCTTCTATGAGCAGAACCTTTACTTTTTGTCTAACTAGGTTACTAGCTACTATACAACCAGCAGTGCCACCTCCCACTATTATGAAGTCGGCTGTGTCACCATCTGGAAAAATAAAATTTAAAATTTGTATATAATTTTTTTACTAAGAGTATTGTTTAATCGTTGAAGAATTGCGTATCCATCAATCTGAGCTGGGTCCTCCTGATGGATTATAGCCTACTACCTTTCTTAGAGAGGAGACCGATCTCTTTTTACCCAATACTAAGAATTTCTATAACGTTACAAGAGCAGGTAACCCGTGTGCGTTCATAAACTTGCAAACACATATGTACAAAACACACAGGCTAGAAACAGCAGCTAGGTCTGCAGGCCATACAAATATTTGTTCTGTAAGGAAAACAAACGTGCAACACGCTGCGCAGTAGCTAATTGCTGGACAACTGCACATTCCTCTTTTTCTTAGTCGTGCACTTTTGACAGAGTGGTCGTGATCATGTCTAAGTCGAGTCTTGCACCTCTTTCGATGCGACAACATACAGCTCATTGCTTGGCGTTTTGGAAGTTGTCATTAAAGGAAAGGATGACGCTGACATTGATAGGGAACGCAGGGCGTTGACGGTGAGAGCGAATATGTTGGTCAGAAGATTTGCAACTTGCTCGAAGCAGGTTAAGATTACGTTGTTTAAGGCATACTGCTAAAACTTCTATTGCAGTAGCTTATGGACAACATATTCGCGAAAATCCCTCGACGCCTTGCGCGTCCAATACAACAACGCCTTTAGGATGTTATTGCGGCTCCCGCGATTTTGCAGCGTATCTGGTATGTTCACGGAGGCGCGTACAGACGGATTCGCAGCCATTTTGCGCAAGAATGTGGCCTCCTTATTAAACAGGGTTCGTGCGAGCAGCAATGCCATTCTGGCGGTTGTTGCTGATAAATTTGACTGCCCTTTACTACAGCATCAAATTAGGGTGCTGACTGAATTTTGAAAGTGACTAATTATAATATGACATTTTTAATCTTTTAATTTTACTAACACCTAGATTATAAGTTTGCTACTAACCATTGGATCAATGATGTCTGAAAAAATAAAATTATTATTTATTATTATTAATGCTGCAGATTTTATGATGTCCATCCACCATGTGCGAGAGCTTCCACGTAATACTGTACTTGTTTCATCGACTCCTCGTTACAGGTGATATACCTGGAGAACTTTGGTTACGAATCGATCCGCGAGATGATGTGTCTCTCGATTTCTCATTGAGTCTCAGATGGTATTGGAAAAATACGTACTTTCATAGAATTTTATTTAATTTTAGAGACGCATACATTTTTTCCAACTATAAATATGAGTAAAAAGCAACTGTTTGCTTTGAATTCTTTGACAGGATTTTTTTCGCTACAGTAAAATGAAAATATATAGAGTCATGTAATGGTATACGTGACCATTTGTTAATTTTCACAAACTCCATTAATATGAGAAATTCTTCGACCTGATGGGTGGTGTGTCTGGTTTGGACTACTGCCCGATAGCTGTTGTCGAGTGATTGTAGCTATATTTTTGTATTTAAATTTTATGACCAGACAGGTAAACTTAATATAACAAGACATTGTCTAACTGTCAACCGTAGGTTTAAAAAAAGTCGACTTTATTATAGTTGTGCACAATAAACATATAATAGATATTTAAAATACGAGTGAAATGAAGTATCAATAATAAAATTAGGTGCTTATAATAATAAAAAAACTGGAAAAGTGCGAGTCGGACTCGCGTACTGAGGGTTCCGTGCAAACTACAATTCCCGAATGGAGTCTTGGGAAATAGGTAACAATAAATTTACTGTTTTCAGATTTTTTCCTATACTTGTGCTATAAGACCTTGCTTTGAGCCAAATTTCGGGATTCTGGGTCAACGGGAAGTACCCTATTAATTTCGATCTTTGCGAGTATCAAAATAGACATAAACGGCCGCATCTTTTTTATTCGTTAACTTAGAAGTTTGATTTCACAGCTTGAAGAGACCGCAGACCTGAGTATATCGTTCTAATTTCAACTCGATACCTCTACGCGTTCTTGAGCTAAAGGATCTTGACAGATAGACAGACGGACGGACAACAAAGTCATCCTATAAGGATTCCGTTTTTTCCTTTTGAGGTACGGAACTAAAAACATAATACATATATTATATACTATAAATAATAATCCTTATGGTGAAGAGAACTCGTAACATAACAATGACAAAGTCTAGATCAAGGTTGAGAGGATTTATGTAGTAATTTCGATTTTTACGCTTAATGAAAAAAAACATTTTTTTTTGTAGTCAAGGCAGTTGCTTCCTTTCCCCAGAATTTTATGGTAGATACAGCGCGTAAAGACTAAAAAATAAATATAAATCAGGTACCTTTTATAACAGCTGGTTGTGGCCATAAAAATCCAGTTAGGTTCAGAAACACAAGCAATTTGAGGATTTTCTGAATTTTGAGAGTAATCGCAAGTTCTCGCGCTGCCGAATCCATAATTTTCATGAAGCTTTACAATATTTAAGAAATCTGAAATGAGGATAACCTTTCAAATACCGTCAATTTGAGACACAAGTGAGACTAGATGCGCGAATGCCGGCGTTCGCTTAGGGTTTAATGAATTAAGGTAGTTTAGAAATAGACTGAAGAGAAAAAACCTAAGTGTTGTTTAATCAATGAGGACTTAAAAATAATCTCTCCAGGAGGCAGCTGGTCTACTTAAAATTTTGATGTTCAGCTACATTTGGTTAGACTAGAACTCGGCTCTATAGACCCATCTGTTCAGCAAAAATCGTTCATCTATTCAAAAGAGTCATGGCTGAGACTACGGAGGTCCTCAGTACAATGTTCGGTGACCTCAGTAAAGCTTCCGAAAGAGTGGGACTTAAAACGAACATGGACAAAACCAAAGTTATGGTTAACATCCATGTAGCAATCTTATTAAGATCGGAGACTCTACACTCGAAGTTGTGGACGATTACGTTTACCTGGGACAGACGATTACGTTTACCTGGGTCCAGTTGGGTAGGTCTAACTTCGAGAAAGAGGGCAATCGTCGAATTCGACTCGGCTTGGCAGCGTTCGGGAAGCTGCGCGGTATCTTCTCGTCCAATATACTACAGTGTCTCAAGACGAAAGTCTATGACCAGTGCGTGTTGCCAGTAATGACTTATGGCTCCAAAACGTGGTCACTTACAATGGGCCTCATAAGAAGACTCAAAGTCATCTAAAGGGCGATGGAAAGGGCTATGCTCGGAGTTGCCTTGCGTGATCACATCAGAAATGAAGATATCCGCAGGAGAACCAAGGTTACCAACATAGCTCGAAGAATCGCCAAAATTAAGTGGCAATGAGCGGCGAATGTGCCCTGCCCATTGCCCTGCCATTTAAGTTTGACTGTTCTTCATTCTACACGCAGAACAGATGGTCGATGGGGATGAAAGGTTCTGGAGTGGCGACCACGTACCGGAAGACGCAGCGTTAGAAGGCCTCCAACAAGGTGGATCGATGACCTGGTCAGGGTCGCGAGAATCCGATGGATGCGTGACGCACAGGACCGGTCGTTGTGGCGACGCTTGGGAGAGGCCTATGTCCAGCAGTGGTCGTCTTTCGGATGATATGATGATGATGATGATAGTGCCTGCCTGGACTCGAAACCATAATCTACAACACTATTTTTAGTTTATGCGAAACCTGAATATAGTTTGTTCAAAATCAGTAACTAAATGGATACTAATAGTTTTTACGAGGTTACAAATTGGATAAGTACGACACAGGTCGCGGCAGGTAATAGCTGGTATTAGGAACCAGAAAACAGCTGGATGCAAGTGTAAAACAACCTCTCAGTTGCCTGGATGGCCCGGTGACTATGAATTTTTGCTGACATAACAAACTTATAAGTTTGTGATTTTTCATGATACAGTTATGACATTTTGTACATAAATTCTTTACATAAAAATATCACACACATGACACATATTTCGAGTTTCGCATATATATATATCTACTAAAAATATTGTTGTTTATAACTCAAATCGCTTTTCTATACAAAACTAAATAATAAAAATTAGATTTAATCAAATAAATGAAAATGCTCATGACTTACACGTCAATGTTGAAACGCCACAATTCCTTGACTGCATTTACTTATATAGGTGCAGTTACAATCTTTTTAAATTTTTAGTAAAATTTTGTTGAAAATGATAAGAATAATTAATTAAATTAAAATAAGTGTTAAGTAACCGAATAGATATAACTGTGACGTTATTTATGCCGGGAAAAGTAAGTGATAATAATGCTAATAGTGAAAAAAAAAGTATTTTTGTTTACCATTAAGATAAACACGTAAAAAACCGGTTTTATTTTCTATCATGGCAGCATGAATTTGTGTAGAAATAGAAATTGTATGCACACGGCACACGGGCACAGTCGTTTATTTTATAAACATTTCAATTATTTAAAATGTTTTTACACATACATACAATCATACATGAACCCTGAAAACTTAACACATCTTTCATTTCAATTATTTGAAATGTTTTTATAAATATTATTATTCTGGGTGCTTTTGATATGCGCGCATTTCTATATCGTTCTCATAAAAATATGTATAATTTCAATATTGACGATATAACCATATTTTTAACCGACTTCTACTTACTGACGATACGGTTCGTGCATTAAGTTTAATTTCGGAAGTCGGTTTTAGATAAGAAGAGACTAAGCTTTTATAGAAACACCGACTTCTGGAATTAAAGTAATTTTGCACTTTTGAGAGTATTTTTTTTTTTTAATTGAAGACGGTTATATTTTTTTGTAAAGAGTTTTTAAAACTGTTAGGGAAAAAAAATAGAATCAGGTAGATCGTTCCCTGGAATAGAATATAAAAGTTTTATCCCGGGGGTATGATTTTCTTGGGCTTATTTCCTACTTTCATGGGAGCGAAGCTGCTGACAGAGTCTGGTAGAAAAATTTACGTACTCATGAGGATGACGTAGATTTGTAGCATGCCAGTGATAATTTGTCGATGATACAGTAGTCAAGTAGTCATAGCTGAGACTATGTAAGAGCCCAGTACAATGATTGATATCTTCAGTACAGCTTCCGCAAGAATGGGTCTTAAGAAACAAAACCATAGACAAAACCGAAGTGTAAGCAACAATGTAGCACCCATTCCTATAACAATCGAAGGCTACAATTGATATTGTAGGTAAATTCGTTTTCCTGGGACAGATGGTTAAGTTAGGTAAGTCAAACATCGATAAAGGCTTCAATCGTCGAGTCCGGCTGGACTGAGCAGTGTTCGGGAAACTACGCGGTATTTTACCAGTGCATATTGCCAGTGATGACATATGCCTCTGAATCTTAGCTTCCAATGAGCCTTATCAAACGTCTTAAAGGCAATGGAAAGGGCTCGACGTTCGACGACGACTCGGAATTTCCTTGCGTGATCAAATCAAAAACGAAGATGTATGCTGAAGAACCTAAAGTTACCAACATTACCAAAACTTAAGTGATAGTCCGAAAAATTACCAAAATCTAAGTGGCTGTGGGCAGATTGCTTGTAGAACAGATTGTCGAAGGAGCCAAAAGGTTCCAAAATGGCGACTACACGCTAGAAGACGAAGCATTGGTAGGCCTCTCACAAAGTGGACTGATGACCTGGTGAGACCTGGTTCCCCGAAATCTGATGGATCGGAGACTCATATGACCCGCGATCATTGTGGCGACACTTGGGAGAAGCTTATATCAAACAATGAACGTCTTTTTTTTTATAATTGATAGGCTCGCGTTTGACCACTATTCTCACTTGATGGTAAGTGATGATATGGCCGACGAAGGAACACGCTAGCCGAGAAGCAATCTATTCACTCTTGACTTAAAGATACCTAGGTTGTAGCTATTACGAAACACAGACTCCGGCAGGGAATTCCACTCCTTAGCTGTACGTATAATGAATGTGTTCCTAAAACGCTTTGTACGTATGGGTGGGATGTCCACCATGTAACGGTGGCGCAACGCCGTACGCCTTGTGGTCCGATGATGGAACGGACTTGGCGGAATTAAATTGTGTAACTCTAGTGCACACTCCCCAAAATGTAAACGATAGAAAACAGATAGGCTAGCAACTCGGCGTCGATGCTCAAGACTTTGGAGTTTTGACTTCACAAGTGCATCATTGCCTTGGCACGCTTTTTAATCGACTCCAGTGCATCAAGCAGGTACTTGGCTGACGCATCCCAAAGATGAGAGCAGTACTCCGTACACGATCGAACTTGTGCTTGATAGAGGTTGAGCAGCTGTTCCGGCGTGAAATACCGTCTCACCTTTGCTAAAATATCCAATTCGTTGGCAGCTAGTTGGGCTTTTGTCTCGATGTAGGAGCCGAAATTGAGGTTTTTGGCTAAATTGATGATAACAAATAATATCCTATCCGTTTTTCACCATTTGGTTGCTATTGAGTGCTTAGTTTTATTGTTTTCGTAAACCTATTACTATATTTTAAAATCTATTCAGCTCTTGCATAAACATTCCCTGATTATTGATGAAATAAAAAAATCTGTTTGCTTTGATGACTGTTAATATCGATTATGCTGCATTGATTGAATGGACTTGGAACAAAAATTTGGTCCACGAGTGGAACCGTCTACATCGACTAAGTGCACTTTTTATGCTAGTAGTACGTTTCATGAGATACTTTACAACGTTTACCTTTTTTTTTTTATTAATGATAGGCTTGCGTTTGACCACTATCTCACCTGATGGTAAGCGATGATGTAGTCGACGATGAAGCACGCTTGCCTAGAAGAAACCTATTCACTCTCGACTTAAAGACTCCTAAGTTGTAGCTATCAGGAAACACAGATTCCGGCAGGGAATTCCACTCCTTGGCTGTACGCACAATAAATGTGTTCGCAAAACGTTTTGTGCGTATGGGTGGGATGTCTACCATGTACCGGTGACGCAACGCTGTACGTCGTGTGGTCCGATGATGGAACGGACTTGGCGGAATTAGATTGTGCAATCCCAGTGCACACTCCCCGAAATGTAAACGATAGAAAACCGACAGACTAGCAACTCGGCGGCGTTGCTCAAGGCTTTGGAGCTTCGACTCTACAAGTGCATCATTGCCGATGATTCTCTTGGCTCGCCTCTCAATCGACTCCAGCGCATCAAGCTGGTATTGGCAGATCCATCCCAAAGATGAGAACAGTACTCCATACACGATCGAACTTGGGCTTGATAAAGATTGAGCAGCTGTTCTGGCGTGAAGTATCGTCTCACCTTTGCTAATATCCCTAATTTTTTGGCAGCCAGTTGAGCCTTTGCATCGATGTATGAGCCGAAATTGAGAGTAGATGATAACGTAACTCCAAGAAGCTCAAGGTGGTCGGTTATCGGCACGGTTACACCCCGGAAAGTTGGAGCCGGGTGGAATTGGCTCCGTTTGGCGGAAAAAAGACATGCCTGGGTTTTAGATGCATTGAACTTGACCAGATTGGCGTCGCCCCAATCGGAGACCGCCTTCAAGGACGAGTTCAACCGTTCAACCATAGCCTCTCGGGATGACTGGATCTGTGTCCCGCTAGCTCGTGCGTCAGATACATATCTCTCAGCAACAGTGCTGTCGTCTGCATACCCAAAGATACCGGGTTTAAGTAGATCATTTATGTGCAGCAAAAACAGCGTCGCCGAGAGCACTGACCCCTGAGGGACCCCGGCATTAATATCCATTTGACCGGACGAGCAGCCATCAATAACCACTCGGAACGATCGATCCCGCAAGAAGTCAGCGATCCAATCACACAGACCAGCGGGCAAACCGAAGGAAGGAAGCTTAGCAATAAGGCTTTCGTGCCAGACCCTATCGAAAGCCTTCGAGATATCAAGGGAGACGGCAAGCGCTTCCCCATGTTTCTCGATGGCCTCGCTCCAGATATGAGTGGCATACGCTAGAAGATCCCCAGTAGACCGGTTTTGGCGAAAACCGTATTGCCGGTCACTGAGGATGTCGTTAGTTTCTAGGTATGCCAGAAGCTTCCTGTTAAGCACCCGTTCCATACTCTTACAGAGGACGGATGTAACAGAGATGGGTCGGTAGTTTGCCGGGTCAGCTCGACTGCCCTTCTTAGGCACAGGCTGCACGTTAGCTTGCTTCCAAGCAATCGGCACTTTTCCAGTTTCATGTGAGAGGCGAAATAGGCGTGTCAAGATCGGAGACAATTCAGGCGCACAAGTTTTAAGCACGACCGCTGGTATCCCGTCAGGACCGCTGGCTTTGTTCACGTCTAGGTTACGTAGCACCCTACGGACGTCCTTCTGATGGAAAACCTATCCAAAACTGCAGGTATGAGCTAGTAGGTTTATTATTTTGCTTTAACTAGTAGTTTTGAGCTTTTAGTTCCTTTTTTGATTAAAAAAAAGAAAGATATTTGAGGTACTTTAAAGAAATAATTGGGTACTTTTGAGTCTAGCTAGCAAACCGATAAGTTTAGTTTTTCTTCATCATCTAACTAAGATCGCTACCGAATATTAAAAAAAATAAAGTCGTGCTATTAATAATTTAAAAATATTTTGATTTGTCAAAGTAACTTTCTATTGATATACATTCAGAACACTAGATAAAGACCTAAAAGATTTGGATGATTTTTTTTTCTGTTAAAACAACATATGGACTCTCCAGCCAGAGAGTTTAATTTTAAAATCTTTTACATTCAAAATAATATAACAAGTACGATAAATATTAGAAAAACCCTTTTCAGTAATATTGTGCAACATCTATATTACATCATAATTTTGGATTTTCTGGACTCATCTCAGCAGCGTCAAGAGTTAAAAATCTAAGAATTTGTAAACATTATTCTGGAATTTATTTTTTTGTTACCAATTGAAAGTATTTTTTAAATCATTGTCTGTTTAGAGGACTCGAAACTATTGAATAGTATTTTAGGAAAGACCGATTAAAAGCCAAATTATAATGAAATAATTTATTTACAACATAAATTGTATTCTTTTGCTAACAGATCTGTTATTTTTTGTGCGATGACCATAACAGTTCCTTGAATAGTAGCCCCAATGTTTGTAGGTATAACACTAGCATCAGCTACCCGGAGATTCTTGACTCCCTTTACTCTGAGCTTCGAGTCTACCACAGATCCCAAAGCACAAGTGCCTGCGTAGTTATGGAGAGTCGTTGCCATTCCTCGGACATAGTTCTTCCAATATTCTTTTGAACCTATCTTAAGTCCTTTACTAGTTTCCAGTTCAGGATCAACAAATTGAGCATTGATACTCTTATAGTAAGAAGTATCTACAATAGTATTGAAATGCTCAAGGGATTCAGCATGACGTTCCAAATCTTTCTCGTTAGTATAGTATCCGGGATGTATTAATGGATAGTCTTCAGGATCAGTGCTATTCAGAATCAATTCGCCACGAGACTCAGAATACAACAGATTAAGTGCAATAAAATTGACTCTTCTGTTGTACATTTTTTCATACAAACGATCGCAAACCTCGTCTTTGATGGAGAAGACAAACCCACATAGCACTAAAAAGTATGATGGTTCTACGAGAACCCCAGGATATACTTGATAGTCAGCATGCGTTTGACACTTATTGATGGTCAACCGTCCTTCCATTACTTCTACTGGAAATTCATAAGGATTTCGTGGTGGTACAGGTGTAGCTTGTTCCATTTTGTGAGCGACTATACACGTTGGGTGGTCTAGAAAGTTTTGCCCTACAGGTAGATCTGAAATCACTTTGATTCCTCTTTCTTTCAAATGGTCTTTTGGCCCGATGCCAGAAAGCATAAGCAAATGAGGTGATTTTATGGTGCCAGCAGTAACAATTACTTCTTTTTTTGCTTTTACAGTTATTAATTTCTTATCTTCAGTAAGAACTTGAACTCCAATAGCGCGTTTGTTTTCATCAAAAACTATTTTAGTTGCTAAGGCTTTGTATATAACTTTTAAGTAAGGGTTATTCTTCTCAGGACTCAAAAATGTGTAGACTGTACTTTGTCGCCTTTGACAACCAATAGTGAAAAATGCGTTAGTGATTCCTATAGTGTTATTCGGGTTAATATCGTTAAGAACGTTGTAGCCCAATTCTTTGTATGCTTCAAAGAAACCATCATTAATTTTAGAATGGTATTTCTTAATTTGCACTTTACCATTCGTGCCATGGAAAAAAACATCGGGTGAATTGAGGACTTGCTTGTCGATTAGTTTTTCGTTTCTTTTGATAAGTGGACACAGTTCTTTATATGACCAGCTAAGGTCATTTGTGATGTCTACCCATTCCTGGTAGTCTTTAGGGTTGCCCATGCCATAAAACATGAAGTTCATTAGCGCTGATCCACCTAGTGCTTTGCCTTGCACTAAATGTATTTTTTCACCTTTTTGGTACTGGTGATTGACCTTATCGCGTACTGATGTGAAATTCCAATCATAATCTGTATGCTTAACATAGGGAAATAATCCTGCAAGCTGAAAAATAAGAGGCATTGATTTGTTATATCAGTAATATTGGTTGCTAAGAGTTTTTTGACAATTATTACAATACTCACTAGCACATCATTATCAATTTGATATTAAAAATATTTTATAATATCTTGATTTTTAAAACATTTTGATGTGTAAAAGTATTTTATAATATTTTGGAAAATTAGGTTTTGTGGAGACAAAAGTATTATTATTTATTTCAATAACATGCACTTCAATTCTCGTGAATTATATTCAATCTATACTTAAAATATACTGAAGATACTAATAGAATTGAAAATAATAGTAATACTGGCGGAAGCCAGTATTATGCAACTTCAACCGCTGGCTTCTGTCAGCAGTTGAAGTTGCGTGAAATTATTAGTTCCCCCTTTATAAACATTAACTATACTTTATTCTTATGTGTAAGCTATATTCCCGTAAAGTTTCATCCAAATTCCAAACCCGTTTATACGGCAAGAAGTTACAAATATATTATTATACTAAAACTTTTGACTTTAAACAGGATTATTTGATTATGTTAAGAACATCATAAACAACCACTTTTATTCTGTGACTTTTAAAAATGTATTATACATTGGTTCATCAGATTTTCATACAAAAATAAAAATATTTGAATTCGTTCTAATTGTTACGAAGTCTATGCGAACCAAGCGATAGTACAATAGCAGAGGAGAGTGGGGAACGTGTGCGGGATGCGTAGGTGGGTACAGCAAAATACAGTGTGATTGTTTTTGGTAAATGTATTGTAAAAAGTCATAGAACAAAAGTTGTTGTTTATGATGTTCGTAATACAGTCCTGCAAGAATGTTAGCGTTTTACAAATAATCTTGTAAAATAATACTTCCGTAATTGGTTTCTTAATAAAAGTAATCTTTAAATTTATTATTACCAGGGTTTCGAAAGCAGGTTGACCTCCCGCTTCTATGAGCAGAACCTTTACTTTCTGTTTAGCTAGATTACTAGCAATTATACACCCGGCAGTGCCACCCCCCACTATTATGAAGTCAGCAGTGTACCCATCTGAAAAATAAAACTTTTATTTATTATTTATTTGTCCAGAAATCTTCGCCCCATATTTAATGGCTTCTGTATCGTGAATGCGTTCACGAACATGTAAAGTCATATACCCAAGACACCTAGACCAGCAACAGTAGCAGCATCTGTATGCCATACTAATATTTGTTATGAGTGGAAATCTATACCGTGACACATACGAGTAGTGCAGCAACCGCACCGTCAAATACCTTTAGATTTATCATTTAGTGCATAGCCGTCAAGGACAGGAATCGACAAATCCAAACTAGAACCATATGTTGAATTATGGCTTACTATTTCTCATAAAGAGGAAGCCGGTTATAGTAGTGGCAAGAGATGTCTATTCGTAGAATTTTAATCAATGTAGAGGTATGTACATTAAAATTCTTAGAACTATGAATATGCATGAAAGATACATTGCTTTGAACTTTTTGACAGGCTGTTTATCGTTAGGTTACAAAATAAAATGTGTAGTCATGTAGTGGTACACGAGAAATGATGTAAAGACTACCTTCACTAAGGAAAAATACATCGACCAGACGGGTATTGGTTCTGGTCTGGGTTATAACAAGTAGTATTAATTTCATTTATTTATTTACTTCACGAACAGTTAAAACAGATTACGCTGTGGTAGGTGTGCACATTAATATAACAAAATCACCTTTTATAACAGCTGGTTGTGGCCATAGAAATCCTGTTAGGTTCAGACATGTAAGCAATTTGAGGATGTTCCGTGTTTTGAAAATACTCTTTAATACTTGCGCTGCCGTTTCCATAATTTTCGTGGAGATTTACAACATTTGAGAAACCTAAAATTACAACATTAAGTTAATTTAAAAACACACTGAAGACATAAAGTTCATTCATTAAACCTCAAGCGAACGCCGGCGTTCGCGCACCTATTGTCTTTCTATTGTGTCTGTAATTTCCACGATTGAAAGGTTAAGTCGTGTCTAATCAAAGGCTTTAAAAATAACCTCTCCAGATGGGCCCTGTTCCCACTATACCGTAACGATTAATTTATCTTTGGCCGACTATTGTATCTAGCTGTTCCCCTAAAAAATTTTGTGGCATCACGACAAAGTGGGACCGTGACCTTAGACAGTAGTATCCACGAAAATTTCCAATATTCGGGCGCTCGAGCCCCGGTATGAAGGCTTGAAGGAACGGGATGGGTTTTTTAGTCAGTAAAAGTCTGACAATATCTCCCGCTCCGCCCAAGAGCGGGGGGTCATAGGATGATTTTTCCCATCGAAAAAAAAAAAGGCTGCATTAGGTTAAACTGGAAGTCGGCTATTTACCATTTTGGTGTTGCCATTTCTTTCAATGGAGTATCAGTGGTTGACCATTGAAAAGTCATAATGACGCCATTATATTGGTAGATTACCTTTGCCAAATCAACAATTACGTGACGAAATAATTTGTGCAAATATTTTAATTTGCCAGGCTAGTGAGATAGTGTCAGACTTTTACTGATTAAAAACCACTCCTGTTTCTGCTTTGCCATTGTGCCAGGGCTCCGGGGATCTCTTTCGCGTCACCCATGGCCCCAGTAGGCTTCGACCCTGCTGGTCCCCTACGGTTGCTAACAACTCCTTGAGGCGTGGGTAAAACACCACGCGCTGTCGACGACCTGAGCTCGGTCCCAACGAACGGTTGCTGGACGGTCCCGCACCTATGGTGGCCGGGAAATCAGAAACGGAAACCCGACGTCTAGGGCGCGAGGGCCATTGCCTCCCGTGGACAATGGCCTGTACCAAGGCCCGACGCGAGAGATCGCTACTGCCGATCGCCCCCACGAGGACACAGCGGGGCACGCCTTTACCGTATGCTCCACCGTGTTCTCCGGGCGGTCCACACAATGGTGACACCCAGGCGTCACTTCCGCACAAATCCGGTGCAGAAACCTCCCGAACTGACCATGTCAGGCGAGAACCTGCGTCATTCGGAAGGTGAGGACGCAATGAGGTCTTTCCAGCTATACATCAAAGAGGGGACTTACCGCCATAATTATGGCGTGCCCAGAACTACGTTGCGACAGTCGCTGTCATCATTCCACCATGAGAACCCGCCGGAACTTTGTCCACCATGCTGCAACTTGGCGCGGTAGCGGTGCCAGGCTGGACCTACATTCTATATTTAATATATCACGCAAGTCGTTGTTGTAAGTAACAACGACGACTTGCGTGCTTGCTTGTTGTGACTGCTTTTACTATACACAACTTTAACCAAGCTTCATGAAATTCAAAGAAGATATGTGTGACTTACCTGCCAGTGTTGAAATACCACAATTTCTTACTTTTCGTCTACTTAAATACCACATTTTAGTATCAACCATTTTTAAATTTTTAAATAAAATTTGTTTAATTCGATAAAATTAATTCATTTAAAATTTAAATTTAAGCAATAAAATGGGAAATATTGTCTTGACGTCGCAGAGAAAGATTAGTAGTGATAGTAATGCTAATAGAAAAAAAAAAAGTATTTTTGTTTTCCTCTAAAATAAACTCGCAATAAACCAATGCAATGGTGAGTATATCACTCACCTTCGGTTTGCCGACGACATAGTAGTCATGGCTGAGACTATGGAGGTGCTCAGCACAATGCTCAATGACCTCAGTAGAGCTTTTTTAAGAGTGGGTCTTAAAATAAACGTGAATAAAACCAAAATCATGATTAACAACCATGTAGCACCCACTCCTATTAAGGTCGGAGACTCTACACTCGAAGTTGTGGACGATTACGTCTACCTCGGACAGACAGTCCAGTTGGGTAGGTCTAACTTCGAGAAAGAGGGCAACCGTCGAATCCAACTCGGTTGGGCAGCGTTCGGGAAGCTACGCGGTATCTTCTCGTCCAACATACCGTAGCGTCTCATGACGAAAGTCTTTGACCAGTGCGTGTTGCCAGTGATGACATATGGCTCCGAAACGTGGTCGCTCACAATGGGCCTCATCAGAAGGCTTAAAGTCACCCACAGAGCAATGGAAAGGGCTATGCTCGGGGTTTAATTGTGTGATCGAATAAAAAATGAAGATATGCGCAGGAAAACTAAGGTTGCCGCCATAGCACGAAGAATTGCCAAACTTAAGTGGCAATGGGCAGGGCACATTGCTCGCAGAACAGATGGCCGTTGGGGCCGAAAGTTTCTGGGGTGGCGACCGCGTACCGGAAGACGCAGCATTGGAAGGCCTTCTACAAGGTGGACCAATGACCTGGTGAAGGTAGCGGGAAACCGATGGATGTGGGACGCACAGGAACGTTCGATGTGGTGACGCTTGGGGGAGGCCTATGTCCAGCAGTGGACGTGTATCGGCTGAAGTGATGATGATGATGAAGTAATATATATCAAGTTACATTTAATTTTAATGTATAACAGTTATGTACATCAATTTCGTACATTTTACTCGTACGTGATATGCGCACAACTAAAAACTTCTACAGATTTATTTTATACTAACTTTTGCCTGCAGGTTCGCCCGCGTACATAAAATATAGCCTATGTCACTCAGGAATACAGCAGCTTTTTATCGACGAAAAAATTTTAGCAATCCGACCATATATTTATTGTACTCTGTGATCCGACCTGTACTTCCAGAGATACAAACAAAAAAAACCAAAAAAATACAAAAACAAACTTTACCTCTTTAATATACGAGTATTAGTGTAGATATGATGTATTTTATAATACCTAATTGAACTTGTATTTTATAAATTAGTTCACACTCGATTTTAAATAGGCAGTTAGAACAATGATGAAATTACCAAAACCTATTATCATAATTATTATTCAGGGTTTTCTAGTGATCATTTTGAAAAATGTTTACTCATAACTGGGTAGAGAATTATTTGCGACAATTAATACAAAAGTAACCCTCCTTTTGAGTTACATTAATTTGAAAAAAAAAAACTAAATTAAATACCTTAGAAAAGTTTTTTTTTTTTTAAATAAAATAGCTGATATGATATGTATTGTAAAAACCTTTTTATAACACTATGCACCACTTGTGTTACTTAACATTTTTAGTTTATCAAAGCTCATCCAAATGTCATGCTCACTCAAATGTCTTGCTGATTGTGGCGCGTGTTATTGGGTTATTCGGTTCCCTAGTGATTATTATACTCTTTGTCAAAATGGTTGAGCTGAGTGGGGCTGATGTACGCGCCATGCTCGTAAACGAGCGCCGTCAGTTGAGACTAGCCAACTCTTAGCTGCCAGTGGGTTTAATTCGATTTCTATCCTTTTATTAATTTTAATTTTATTTTTTGTTATCTACATTGTGCTCACATAATAGAAACAACAAGAAATAGGTCACCAAGAAATGTAACCCATAATATGATTTAAAAGAGTGTCCATGGAGTTTCTTGCACGTTCTTCTCCATAGAGAACTCTTTGGAACGTGCAATTACTTCATTTTTCTTAGACTGACCGACATTTGACTATTCAAAAGTGCCTGCAAATGGTCTATTTGAAATAAATGATTTGATTTGATTTGCTTGTCTCTGCGGCGTCAAAAATTAAAACATCTAAGAATATAATCTTGACACCATGAGCAAGTGAAAACCTTCAGCAGTTATTAAAATCATTGACTGTTTGCTAATTTGAGACTGAGCATATTTATCATTATAGTTTTTTTGTCCTATGATGAGTTCCCTGACAGTTCTTGTCTGACAATTATAGTGATGTGACCTAACGAAATTTAATCGATTTTTTACAATAACGAATCAGTTGGCAAAGAAAATGGAATCGGATTACCGATTTTAGATTTATAGATGATAAATGTGAAAGTTTGTATGTGTGTGTGGATGTTTGTTACTCTTTCACGCAAGAACTAGTCTACGGATTTTGATGAAATTTTACAGTAAACCAAAAAACCTGACAAAAACTAAAAACCTGAAATAACGCGGGCAAAACCGCGGGGGACGGCTAGTGGTAAATAAAATGCAGTTTGTTTAAAATAATAATTTATTTATTGTTCACTGTCAGAACTTGACTTTTGATTTGAACTCATATCCATATCGGAATCGGAATCTTCTCCAACCACGATGATTAATTGTTGGTCCCTAATTCGGTCGATCCGGATATATTTATTCCAGTCTGTTATAGTTTATTGAGTTTTAATTTTTTTACTTTTTTCCAATTTTCTGCTGTTACATGCGATTACAAGATGGCCGCTCCGATTTTGTTGATTAGTCTGTCGTCGAGTTGTGTCAATCTCTATTGGCAGAAGTTCCGTTTAACGCATTACACATTTTAAGTTCTATAATTTTTCATTTTATTTACTTAATTTATTAACAGTTAATTATAACCACAATAATTTACTTAGTAATTTACGAAAGACCATTTTTTTTTTATCATTTAATTTTTTTTTTTTGCCAGTTTACTTTTTAGTAATCTAAAGTAGTATGCGTGTCACGGAAAAAAATGAACTGTCAGGGAACTCATCAAAGGGCAAAAAAGGTATAGTGATAAAATAATATTTTAGGGAAGACAGAATAAAACCCAAATTACAATAATAATTTATTTACAAAATAAATTGTATTCTTTCGCTAACAGATCTGTTATTTTCTGTGCGATGACCATAACAGTTCCTTGAATAGTAGACCCGATGTTTGTAGGTATAACACTAGCATCAGCTATCCGGAGGTTCTTGACTCCTTTTACTCTGAGCTTCGAGTCTACCACAGATTCCATAGCACAAGTACCTGCGTAGTTATGGATAGTTGTTGCCATTTCTCGGACATAGCTCTTCCAATAATCTTTAGAACCTACCTTAAGTCCTTTACCAGTTTTGAGTTCGGGATCAACAAATTCAGCATTGATACTCTTATAGTAAGAAGTATCTACAATAGTATTGAAATGCTCAAGGAATTCAGCATGGCGTTCCAAATCTCTCACGTTAGAATAGTATCCAGGATCGATTAACGGACTATCTTCAGGGTCAGTGCTATTCAGAATCAATTCGCCGCGAGACTCGGAATACAACAGATTAAGTACAACAAGATTTATTTTTCTATTATACATTTTTTTATACCAACGATCGCAAAGCTCGTCTTTGAAAGTGAAGACGTAGCCACATAGCATTAAAAAGAATGGTGGATCGATGACTCCATGAAATACTTGATAGTCTGCATGATCTTGACACTTATTGATAGCCACCCGACCTTCGATAATTTTTGCTGGAAACTCATAAGGGTTTGGTGGTGACACAGGTGTAGCTTGTTCCATTTTGTGAGCGACTATACACGTTGGGTGGTCTAGGAAGTTATGCCCTACAGGAAGATTTGAAATCACTTTGATTCCTTTTTCTTCCAAATGGTCTTGTGGTCCGATGCCAGAAAGCATAAGCAAATGAGGTGATTTTATAGCACCCGCAGTAACAATTACTTCTTTCTTTGCATTCACAGTTATTAATTTCTTATCTTCAGTAAGAACTTGAACTCCAACAGCGCGTTTGTTATCATCAAAAACTATCTTAGTTGCTAAGGACTTGTACATTACTTTTAAGTAAGGGTTATTCTTTTCAGGACTCAAGAATGTATAGACTGTGCTTTGTCGCTTTTGATCACCAATAGTGAAATATGCGTTAGTGAATCCAGTAGTGTTGTTGGGATTGATATCGTTAAGGACCTTGTAGCCCAATTCTTTGTAGGCTTCAAAAAAGCCGTCATTTATTTTAGAATGGTATTTCTTAATTTGCACTTTACCATTCGTGCCATGGAAGAAAACATCGGGTGAATTAAGGACTTGTTTGTCGATTAGTTTTTCGTTTCTTTTGATAAGTGGACACAGTTCTTTATATGACCAACTAGAGTCGTTTGTGATGTCTACCCACTCCTGGTAGTCCTTAGGGTGTCCCATGCCATACCACATGTAATTTACTAGCGCTGATCCACCAAGTGCTTTGCCTTGCACTAAATGTATTTTCTCACCTTTTTGGTACTGGTGATTGATCTCATCGCGTACTGTTGTGAAATTCCAATCATAATCTGTATGCGCATAGAAAAATAATCCTGCAAGCTGAAAAGTAACAGGTATTTATAATTTAATCATTATTCAAGGCTTTGAATAACGTAAAAAATTTGGTATCGTTACCTTCATCGTACGAAGGTAACGTTATTAGTAGAGGGAACATTATGCTTGGTAACGGTACTTAAGTGATTTTTTACCGGTAAACTGAGTAACGTTATCGATGATGTTATCGGTAAAAAGTAAAGTAACCATGGCCCAATGCTTGATAATTTTACCAAATGCGTTACTTAAATACCGTTAAATAACGTTATTTTGTTAAATCTCTTTGTTTCGTCTAGATTTATGCACAAATTAGTTTGATTATGTATTCAACAACACTTCCACGATGCAATATTTTCGATACTTGTAACGTTAATTGGTAACGTTATTTTATAGATTCGATACCAAAGTATCGTTACTCGTGTTACCGTTAAAATGTTAACTTTATGAAAATAACGTTACTTACCGATACTTATAGTGTGAATTTGGTAACGTTAACAAGCCCTGCTATTATTGTAATATTAACAAGCAGATCAATAAAATTTCGTTGGTTAAAGATATTTTATAAAAGTACTACCAAGTTGTTTGAAGGGTAGTGCTGAGATAGAAGTAGATATTATTATTTATTTCTCTGAAATATGGCAACTGATCTAGTCAATCTTTACCTTAAAATATTCTAATTGACCAGAAAATAATAATGATACTTATTTCTACCGGCGGATTTGGTCGTGTAAAACTAGTACTTTCACCATTATAAATTATAGTCTATACTTTATTGTGTATAAGGTATTTTTACCGTTAAGTTTCATCAAAATTCGTTCAGCCGTTTAAGCGGGAAGGAATATTACAGTAACTGTACTGTTGTGCACTTATTTTTAATGATTTTTGTCCTGTATATTTTGTATATATGGTAGGTATACAACAAAGAATATATAAATAATAATAATAATAAAACAGACGTACTAAAACTTTCGCCAAGATTACTTTAATCTAGCAACCAATTACACTAGTATATATATATATATTTATATATATATAAATAATACTAGTGTAATTGGTCACTAGATTGAAGAAGTCCTTAAGGGGCCGGCGACGGATGAATTTCCATACAAACGTAATACCACGCTCATTTGCAGTTGGTTATTCGGTTATAGGCAATATTTATCTAGGTTCCTACGTCTTTCTTTAAAAAAAAAAAAACAAAATGAAATTTAAGCGAATTGTATTTCGCACTTTTTTACAGCGTAAATGGCAAAACATGCCATTTGGCTTTTCCTGTATTAAAAATAACAATATTTCTAATATTCTCGACGTAGGAACCTAGATAAATATAGTCTATAACCGAATATCATCATAATAATGTTGGAAATATGCTCCAACCGCAAATGAGCGTGGTATTACGTTTGTATGGAAATTCATCCGTCGCCGGCCCCTTAAATTTAAAATTACCTGGGTTTCGAAAGCAGGTTTACCTCCCGCTTCTATGAGCAGAACTTTTACTTTCTGTCTAGCTAGATTACTAGCTATTATGCACCCGGCAGTACCACCCCCCACTATTATGAAGTCAGCAGTGTCGCCATCTGAAAAACATTTTTTTTCTCGTTCAAAAATCTTTGCCACACATACAGACCAGGAACAGTAGCAGGAATCAAACCCACGATAGACAGTGCATCAGCCAATCACTCGATCACTGCAGTAACCGAACCGTCAAATTAAATATCGTTACATTTATCATTTCATTACTACGAGTAGTGCATAACCGTCGAAGACATTTTAATCCACTGGATCGGTGCGTTGAAGTACGGCTTACTATTTCTCATAAAGAGGCCGGTCGTAGAAAAGTATATGCATGAAAAGTAATTCATAGCTTTGAATTTTTTGACAGACTGTTTATCATTAGGCACCAAATTAAAATGAATAGTCATGTAGTGGTACGTAGAACATGGTGTAACCTCTCGTATACTTGCAGTAATAACTATAGATCCTTCGACTGCAGCTTGCTGCGGCTGGTCTGGAGTAAAGCAATAAATATTCAGTTATTTATCTACTTCATGAACAGTAGTGGTACTTACTAGATTTAATGCAACAAAGCGTTCTCTACCGGCCAACCTTTGAGTTAAAATAGATAACACTGGTATGTAATAAATAAAAATAGGCATTTAAAAATATGAGCAGATCGAAGCATCAATAAAGTTAAGTGCTTGTAATAATTAAAAAAAAAAACATTTATTACGTTAAATGAATGAATGAATGAATGAATACAATAAATATAAGAAACAATATTAATATGAAGAGAACTTTTAAAACAATAATAATCACAAAGACCAGAAGGTTGAGAAGACTTCAAGCAGTAGTTTCAAATTTTACGCTTAAAGGAAAATTTATTTTCGATTTTAGGATGTCAAGGGAAAGCATATTTCAGAGTTTTATGATATGGAACCAGACATAAACTCATTGCGTTAGAAGGAACATTAAAAAGTAAGTGTTTGGATGCTCGAAGATTAAGACCATGAGAACTGCGCAATACTTAATATGGTTTTAATGAAGAACACTTTGATCGTGCGAAGTTGGATTAGTCCGACGTTAAGTCTTTAGTTATTATGTGTCGGTATAGAAACATTATAAGTAAAAAATATAACAAAATCAGACACCTTTTATAACAGCCGGTTGTGGCCATAGAAATCCAGTTAGGTTCAAACATGTAAGCAATTTGAGAATGTTCTGTGTTTTGAGAATAGTCGTCAATGTTTGCGCTGCCGTCTCCATAATTTTCGTGAAGTTGTTTGGGAAATCTGAAATTACAACATTAAGGTAATTTTGTAACATACTCAAGAGAGAAACTTAAATCGTGTCTAATCAATGAGGCCTTATAAATAACTTCTCCAGATAGGCAGTTGATCCACGTAAAATTTTGATATTCAGTTGCATTTGCATAAATTGGAAGTCGGCCCCGCTGACCAAACTATTCTACGAGAAAAAGCGCCTTGCCCAATGCCACGTAATACAATTTCTCGGGTTCTATCAGCATTCCATGCTTAGAATCCTGTAATTATGCTAGCACAATAAGTCTACTCATTATTCATTGCTGAGACGTCTTAGCTATGAGAGGGGCTGTAAGCCAGCCACGGTGCAAGCCCAGTGCGGGTTAGCATATGTTACATGGTTTAGAATTTTTGTTCTAGAATATGCCATTTTCTTCATTGTTTTGAGTGTAGACAGGCATTTTAATTTATCCAAATTGTTACATCACATTTGTGTAAATTAAAATGTCTGCCTATACTGAAACCCATAGTCTATAACACATCCCGCTATGGGCACGGGGAAATTTCTGGAAAGGAAACTCGTAGGTAGTCCTAGACCACTTAAAGCAACTGAAAGAACATAAGTGAGTTCTATTTAGTAAAAGTCACGCCTTAGAGTGTTTTCCCATGTCGAAAAAAACTATCTATAACACGCTAGTCTTTGTTGTTACCACTAGACTGCCTTAAATATACATAAATTTAGATACGCTTAATCAAATATAACGAAAATACGCGTGACTTACCCGTCAGTGTTGAAATACCAAGATTTCTTACTTTTTGTTCATTTATATACCACATTTCAGGACCAACAATTTTTATTTTTTTTGTAAAAATTAGTTTAATACGATAAGATTATTTCATTTATTTAAAAGTCAAATTTAAGCATAGATAATAGAGTAATATTATCATGACGTACATTGTAAAGACAGGGTAAGGTTAGTGATAGTAATGCTAATAGAGAACATAAAAGTAATTTTGTTTCCCTTTAAGATAATCACACAAAAAACCGGTCAAATGTATCATACAAACATGAATATTTATAAGAAGAAAACTTGTAATGGCATGTTTGTAATCGAGCGCCGTCACTTAGGATTAACTATCTTTCAGCTGTCACAGAACATTTCAATTATTGATCTTCGATTTTTTTTTTATAATAACATGTCATTGTTCTGGATGCATTAGACGTACACGTCTTTCTGCATCGCTCTCACACAATTACGCATAATTTTAATATTATCGTTGTAACCATCATTTTATATTTAAATATTGATTTAATAGAACGTCCTTGAAGTTTTTTCAACATTTATCTCCATCTCGATCTTTTATTATGTGACTGACTTGACTCACTAAGCTTTTGAAAACCGTACGGTTTTTCAGACTATTACCCTGTACAGCCGTTAAGAAACCAGCACGTTTCGCAAACTCAGACCATCGCCCTTCCATTAACCAAAATTTAGATAACAAGGTTATCTCGCCTCACTTCTTCACCTCATCGATGACCCGATGCCAATGCGAACTCCTCCTATCGTCAGATGGGAACCCGATGGCGGCGCGTTCTGAGGGCCGCGACCGTGAAAACACATGGCTTCGGATTTGCGCAGCGCCACGTCGAGTCTCAACTCCTGGATCCTACCAACGACTATTGCAACCCCACGTGTCACTAGAGCGACCGCCGCCCGATACGAATCTCCCTGCGCTAGTACCAGCGTGTTGTCTGAGTAGCAGACCACGCTGACCCCGTCAGGGAGGTCACAGTACGTAGTTGTACCCGATGTTCCACAAGGGTGGTCCTAGTACCGACCCCTGCGGAACACCGCACGACATCTCTCGACGTTTCCAGTCTCCCTGGTGACCGGGGTAGATAATATATCGGTCCGACAGGTAGGCCTCGACTACTCGACAGAGGTATTCAGGCACCCGGTGGTAACCATATTAGCCCTCACGGCCAGTACCCTGCGCTTCCTTTCCATGTTTGTATCATCTCTTAACTCTACATTGACAATGTGGCCGAGGTATTTAAACTCCTTAACTCTCTTTAACAGGAAGTCTCCTAATTTTACAGGAGGAACAAAAGAAGGTTCCTTGTTTTTTCCTCTAAACATCAGCAGCTCAATTTTACACGTATAAGCCTCACAGATAGAAAGAATTCTCCTTATTTCATTAATTGTTGGGCTCAACAACACCATATCATCGGCATAACTTAAATTTTTTGAGCTCACTTTATCTATACGACATCGCACATGTGCGCTGCTGAGCTCAACAAGTAACTCATTCACATTGATGTTAAAAAGCCTCCGTGAAGTCAAACCTCTCTGCCTTACACCACACCAAGCTTATAAGGGTCTGAAGAAGCTTTAGCCCATTTAACAAAGTTTCTTTGCTTAGAATACCACAATGACAGTGTTGATATTAGGTTCTCAGGTACACCCTCTTTTCGAAGCTTTTCCCACAACACTTTGTAACCAACTAGGCTGAAGCCTTCCGAAGGATTCAGGAAACAAGCATGGTATTTTCCTATCAATATAATACTTGACAGTATACTTCAATGCAAATATAGCACTCTTAGTGGACAAATCACAGCGAAATCCAAACTGTGAGTCAATTAACTTAGTATGCCTACTAAAGTGAGAGTCAAACAAACTGTCAAGTACTTTTGCTATCACTGTTGCTAATGAAATAGGCCTGTAATTTATCTCTGTATGTCTCTTGTCCTGTTCTTCACAATAGATACAATAGTTGTATCCAGCAAATCCTGTGGTAAGTATGAGTGACTCAAACAAAGGTTGAAGAACATTGTCAACACTCTTGGTAAATATATACCAGATTTTTTGTCTTTTAACCTTTTTTAACTACCGACAGAAAAGAAAGATTGCTTCCAGGTATGCTGGAAGAGATTTCTTTAGAAATAGGCAACACCTTTGTACTATTCTTCTGTTTCCTTCTTCTGTTCTTTTATTATTGTGTGTACATAAATTGTTAAATAAATTAATAAATAAAAGTGTTATACCTAAGTTTAACGTGGCTGTGTGTGTCTGTGTGTCTGTTACATTTCACCTACGCATTCTGTGAAACGGGTAGCTTTTCAAAACAATCTCAACAGATTGTAACACTTCCTGTTAATTGTTACATTTACAGCACTAATACTGTTGTTTTATTTCTGTGAATTATTAACACATACATGATCAAACACACTTTTTCGCCACAATATCGCAAGCCGTTACTACTACCCTTGCATATTACCAATTGAAGTATCCACTGACGATTTCCCAGTGTAACTGAATTCATGATCTATATGTTCACACAAAATCTACTGTACCGTATTTGATTCAGTGTCTTCTTCTTTCTGCCATTATTCCATATTACTTTGGGTCGGCACAACATGTTTTTTCATTCATTCTGTCCTGTTACCCGTAACACTATCACTACTTTCTTCCTATCCCTTTTCTTTCATATCACTCCTCACACAATTCATCCATTTTTTAGCGTATTGTTTTTCAATTATTTTACAGAAAGTGCAAAAATTAGAAAAGGTATACTAACACGGGAATAAAGTTATCTTTATTTTGGGCGGTTGCAATTCCTCACTTGACTTAAGTTTCTATATTAACTCCCTCGCAGCACTCGGGAGTAAATTATGCAAATGTTTCACTGCATTTGAGACTTGAACTTAACAACCTCCGTTTGGTTTAGAATTCAATATTCCACCCGCGATTTTAAGACTCCACTTTGGTTACATAATAATCTACTAATTTTTAAAAAAGTAATAAATAACCAATTGGACTCTCAAGCGAGAAAGAAGTACATATAGAGCAGGCGCCAAAGGGATTGAGTGTGCAAAATATGAGGACCACCTTCTGTTAACAGTTTTGGACTCAGAAAAGCATACTGTTTACGATTCTGGATGTTGCCAGGAGGTATATTGGTCCATTTTTTTTACACCCCTCTCCCTGACACAGCAAGTAAATTGACTAAACAAATGCTAAGAATCATTTTATTAATTGTTTAAGTAACAATATCTAATTATTTTTTATGATTAAATATATCTATAAGTCAACTAAAAAAAAAGTGAGTCGGCCTCGCGCACTGAGGGTTCCGTACAAATTTACACATGAAAACAGTTCAATTCCCGAATTGAGTTATTAATTCGGGAATTGTTACTTTACCTTTATCGTTAACTTTACCCTTTTTTAGGGTTCCGTAACCCAAAAGAAAAATACGGAACCCTTGTAGGATCACTTTGTGGTCCGTCTGTTTGTCTGTCTGTCTGTCTGTCAAAACCCTTTATTTAAGACAGACGGACAATAAAGTGATCCTATAAGGGTTCCGTTTTTTCCTTTTGATTTACGGAACCCTAAAAAAAACGGTAAAGTTAAAAATAAAACATGCACAATGCATGTGGTAAAAAAAAAATTGAATACTTAAAAGTTACTTTTCTGCCTCACTTTTTTTTAGTTGACTTCCTATACATATATTAAATCATAAAAAATAATCAGATATTGTTACATAAACAATTAATAAAACGATTCTTAGCATTTGTTTAGTCAATTTACTTGCTGCTTCAGGGAGAGGGGTGTAAAAAAAAACCGGCCAAGTGCGAGTCGGACTCGCCCTTGAAGGGTTCCGTAGCAGCAAGTAACATAATATAAAAGTTCTTGTAGTTCGTTGTAACTTTGATCGATGTTTTAATAATATTGTATTTTTTTTAGATTAATGGCGTATTAAAAAAACTGCTTACTAGATCTCGTTTAAACCAATTTTCGTTGGTAGTTTACATGGTAATGTACATCATATATTTTTTTTAGTTTTATCTTTCTCTTATTTTAGAAGTTACAGGGGGGGGACACATTTTACCACTTTGGAAGTGTCTCTCGCGTAAACTATTCATTTTAGAAAAAAATGATATTAGAAACCTCAATATCATTTTTGAAGACCTATCCATAGATACCCCACACGTATGGGTTTGATGAAAAAAAAATGTTTGAGTTTCAGTTCTAAGTATGGGGACCCCTAAAATTTATTGCTTTTTTTCTATTTTTGTGTGAAAATCTTAAAGCGGTTCACAGAATACATCTACTTACTAAGTTTCAACAGTATGGCTCTTATAGTTTAGGAAAAAAGTGGTTGTGACATACGGACTGACAGACAGACAGACAGACAGACAGACAGACAGACATGACGAATCTATAAGGGTTCCGTTTCTTGCCATTTGGCTACGGAACCCTAAAAATGGACCAATATACCTCCTGGCAACATCCAGAATCGTAATCAGCATGCTTTTCTGAGTCCAAAACTATTCACAGAAGGTGATCCTTATATTTTGCAAACTCAACTCCTTTTGGCGCCTCCTCTAATATCCAGTAAAAATAATATAGCTAATATGATAAACTGTATTGTAAAAGGCCTTTTCAATAATACTTTGTAACAATTGTATTGCATAACATTCTTGGATTTTCAAGACTCTTTTCAGCGACGTCGAAAGTTAAAACGTCTAAGAATATCATCATTATTTATTTGTAACTAAGCGTAAGTGAAAACTGAGAGCGAACATCAATATTATCGACTGATAACTTGAGACTGAGTATAATTTATCATTGCTCATAAAATCGTATTTTATGGAAAACAGAATAAAACCCAATTTGTAATAAAAATAATTTATTTAGAACACAGATTGTAGTCTTTCGCTAACAGATCTGTTATTTTCTGTGCGATGACCATAACAGTTCCTTGAATAGTAGACCCGATGTTTGTAGGTATAACACTAGCATCAGCTATCCGGAGGTTCTTGACTCCTTTTACTCTAAGCTTCGAGTCTACCACAGATCCCATAGCACAAGTACCTGCATAGTTGTGGAGAGTCGTTGCCATGCCTCGAACATAGCTCTTCCAATATTCTTTAGAACCTATCTTAAGTCCTTTACAAGTTTCCAGTTCAGGATCAACAAATTGAGCATTGATACTCTTATAATAAGAAGTATCTACAATAGTATTAAAATGCTCAAGATATTCAGCATGACGTTCCAAATCTTTCTCGTTAGTATAGTATCCGGGATCAATTAACGGATAGTCTTCAGGATCAGTGCTATTCAGAATCAATTCACCGCGAGACTCAGAATAAAACAGATTAAGTGTAACAAAGTGTACTTTTCGATTAAACAGTTTCTTATATAAACGATCACAAAGCTCGTTTTTAAAGGTAAAGACGAAACCACATATTTCTAAAAAGTATATTGGGTCATCGATGACTCCACTAAGTATTTGATAGTCTGCATGACTTTGACTCTTTTTGATAGCCAACCGTCCCTCCATGACATTAACTGGAAACTCATAGGGATTTGGCGGTGGTTTCGGTGTAGCTTCTCCCATGTTGTGAAGCACAATACACGTTGGGTGGTCTAGAAAGTTTTGCCCTACAGGTAGATTTGAAATTACTTTGATTCCTTTAGCTTCCAAATGGTCTTTTGGCCCGATACCAGAAAGCATAAGCAAATGAGGTGATTTTATAGTGCCAGCAGTAACAATGACTTCTTTCTTTGCTTTCACAGTTATTAATTTTTTATCCTCCGTAAGAACTTGAACTCCAACAGCGCGTTTGTTTTCATCAAAAACTATCTTGGTTGCTAACGATTTGTATATTACTTTTAAGTAAGGGTTATCCTTCTCAGGACTCAAAAATTTATAGGCTGTGCTTTGTCGCTTTTGATCACCGATAGTGAAATACGCGTTAGTGATTCCGATAGTATTATTCGGGTTAATATCGTTAAGGACTTTGTAACCTAATTCTTTGTATGCTTCAAAATGTCCTTCATTCATTTTGGGACAGTATTTCTTAATTTGCACTTTACCATTCGTACCATGAAAATGAACATCAGGTGAGTTAAGAATTTGTTTGTTGGTTACTTTTTCATTTCTTTTGATAAGTGGACAAAGCTCTTTGTAGGACCAGCTAGGATCGTTTGTAATATCTATCCATTCTTGGTAGTCCTTAGGATGACCCATGCCATATAACATGAAGTTCACTAAGGCTGACCCACCAAGTGCTTTGCCTTGCAGCAAATCTGTTTTTTCTCCTTTGTGATAACGTTGATTGACCTCATCGCGTACTGAAGTGAAATTCCAATCATAATCTGTATGCTTAACATAGGGAAATAATCCTGCAAGCTGAAAAATAACAGGTATTTATAATTTTTAACCGACTTCGAAAAGGAGGAGGTTCAATGTTCGGCTGGATGTATGTTTTTTTTTATGTATGTTCACCGATATCTCGGTCAATTGTGGACCAACCTTGAAATTTTTTAGGTTTGGTTTGGCCCCATGGAAATATTGTTATGACCTGATTATAAACTTCGAAGATATGGAACAGAACTCCTCATAGGAGCACAGTAGAATTGTCGTAACAAGTAAAATTGCTTTGTTTATACGTGTAGTTGTAGGCGATACAGGCTGAAAGAAAAGTGATGGGGGATGTATCGAACGAATCTGGTGATGAAGCCGGAAGGTAAATTAATGTAACAAACCGTGTTTGGGATTATTAGAAACGTTATGAGATGCACTCTGGTTAGAAGGTATTTAAGTTTGGCTGAGGGGTTTTTTTAGTGGTGGTACCATAATTAAAAAGTGAAAAATAAAAAACTTTTTACAAAAACAAAAAAAATTAAACCAACTTCAATGTAAAAAAAACACTGAAAAGTACAAAATAACTTTAATTTCGGAAGACACTGACTTCTTTTTTTGTAAAAAGTTTTTTGTTTTGTCACAACCGTACTATTATAATCCAATTGAACATAAAATATTTGGATCCAAATAGTTTTTTTTTTTTTTGAAAATTACATTATTGACGAACACATCATTGATATTTTGTTGACATAAAAACATTTTATAAAAAATTATCTTCAAATAAATATTATTCTTTTTTTGCTGACACAGAAGTTTAACAAATTGCTTCTCTGATACATGACATGGGATCTCGTCTACTTTTACTTAACGTGTACTGATGGCAAAAAAAATGATATTACCCTCTGCCAGCGGCTTTGATCACGTGAAATTAGTGGGTACTTTTACTATCATATAACTTAAATGGGAGAAACATATAAGCTAAGGGTTATCTTAGCTTATATTTTACTCCCATTTAAAACCCTAAAGTTAGATCTAAATTCATTTAAAGGTTTATTGTGAAGAATAAAGATAAATGCTCACACATACACATAAGTATGAACATGCATACAAATTGAGACCTTAAGAGCACGGCGACAGATGAATTTTTCATACAAACGTAATACCACGCTCATTTGCAATTGGAGCATATTTCCAACATATTATGATGTTATTCGGTTATAGACGATATTTATCTAGGTTCCTACATCTTTCTTTTTTTAAAAAACTTGCCTAAAACGAAATTAAAGCGAATTATAATTCGCACTTTTTTACAACGTTAATGGCATGTTTTCATTAGGCTTTTCCTATATTAAAAATAACAATATGTCCAATATTCTCAATGTAGGAACACAGATTATATTATCAATTTACAAATGATAGAAAACAAATTGGAAAAACATTAAGTTTTCATTCATAATTTTTGGTATTACGAAACACGTCCAATTTATCGCAAATTTCCAAGAGTTTACTAGTGCTATCGCGGCAAGCGGGATGTCAGTGTCATTGTGTGCGTGCTGTCATTACTTCAGTTGCGTTCATAGGTCGAGTTTTATTGTAATATTTTTGACACTATTGACTTAAATAAAATAGTACGTAAGCATTTAAAGTTTAATAAAAGGAATACAGAACTCTTAAGGACATGTCAGACTTTAGCTGACTAAAAGCGCCGTCAAAACCCCTTAAAAAAAAAGAGTAAAAAAAAAAGCGCCGTTGACGATTTGGGTTCGGTCCAGATGGTTACCGGATGGCTGGACGGCGATTCCAAACCCAGGGTGGCTAGAAATCTGAGTCGAGATTCTGGCTGCTGGGGCGTCAGGGTTTTCTCGCTCGTCCATGCGGCCGCCTTCTTCGCTAGCATTACTGTTTCGTAGAAAGAGGGCTCGGCGCGAGAGGTCGTTGCCACCGATGGCCCCCACGAGGACGCGGCGGTGTTCCGCCTAAACGGGGCGAATATGTACATCTCTGCCGTATGCTCCACCGTATCCTTCAGACCGTCCACACAATGGTGATAACCAGGCGTTTCTTCCGCCTAAATCCGACGCAGGTGCCTCCCGTACTTGCCATGTCCGGTGAGGATTTGCGTAACGACAGTCGCTGAGATCCTGCCGGAACTGTCTGCCATACAGCGACTTATCGTGGCAGCAGAATTTCACCCCGGGGTTGCATCTCCACGTGTAAATCATGCAAATGCGTGCAAAGGACTGTTGCCTCCACATTCCATGGTAGCAGGCCTGCAGGAAACCGTGCGGATATATTGCAGGAAACCGTGCTTTGTTTTTGTACCATTAGGATGGCTAAAACTCCCTGGCATGCGTTCAGCTTGGCAACTGATCACTTTCGCAGCGACGGCGCTCCATAAAGGGCCATGGACCGAACGATGCCTGCGTAGAGCCTCCAGCAGGAGGCGTCTGGACACCCCAGGTTGGACAGGAGCCGCTTGAGTGCTGCAGTCTAATCCAGTTTGAAAGAAAGAAAGAAAGAAAAATAATTTATTTGGTACAGCACAAGGCGCAACACAAAATAAACAATAAGTAACACGTTTGGGAACCAGACGTCGGAAGTGCTCCTCAAAATACCATCGGCTGTCGAGGACGAGTCCCAGATGCTTGTAAACTTTTATTGTAATTTGGGAAACCGCCGGTGACTCATTCCGAGGGCCATGAAAACACATGCTCTCGGACTTGTGCAGTGCCACCTCGAGTCCCAACTACTGGATCCTCTTCATGACTGTTGCAACTCTGCGTGAAGAGAAGGCGATGGAACTTCATCGATTCCTCCCTGACGTGCCGGTTAGGCTCAAGGCAACTTGGGTCGAGCCGGACTACAAAGTCTCGCAGATCCTGAATGGACATGGATATTTCTGGAAGAAACTGTATGATATGCGGTTATGTGAGGTTAGCGTGTGCTATTGCGGTGATGAGGACGAAAATTTTGATCACGTTCTGTGGCGATGCCCCCCTTATACCCTCCCTTACCTTACCTGTTACCTGTTTACCTTATACGTCACAGCGACGAAAGATATATGTGTAGATGATGGACGGGATCACTTGCTTGGATGTGAGACCGGCTTACTACTGCAATCTCATGGCCTCAAAAGAGTTCGAACACGAATGGCAGACTAAGGAGTAAGCAGGCAGCGAACCCGTACTGTGTGTTTGTCTTACCCACGTGAGGGGGGACCGTTAGTATGCCGCCCCAGGATGGGGAGAAAGGCAACATGGGGACAAGACGAGGAAATTTGTAAAGGAGTCAAGAAGCGGCTGCAGTGATAGCGCGCTCATATTTATATGGGTGGGCTGTGTCCGCAGCCGTCTCATTTCGATTCGGCCCATATGACATGATGTCGGTGGGGCCAAGGCTGGTTGGAGGGAGTTGCAACCCTGCGTTCCGCTAGTTCGACCGCCGCCTGGTACGACTCTTCCTTTGTTAGGATCAGCGTGTCGTCTGTATAATAGACCACGCTGACCCCGTTGAGGAGGTCGCATAGCACATAGTATGCAAATATAGCTACAAAAAACGGTGACATAAAAATATAAACAACACTACAACTAGTGGCGGAGCCATGGGCGGATGAGAATGCTCCCCTTTTGACGGGAATACAGCGTTCATCACACCCTTCATAAACAGGGGCCACTACTCTGTGTCAGCGGGGGAGCCCAGGTACGGAGCTTGTTGAGCACCATTTCGTAGGGTCGTCCCCACGGGTCTCTGTTCAGAGTCTCCAGCTACACGTCGCGGGCCTCCAGTTTGGCCAGCCGTATCTCCGCTCTGAGGGTGCGCTTCGCTATTCTTTATTCCTCGTACGCACCTGGTACGGGTGGAGCCGGATCTTGCGGATGGCCAGTTTGGCTTTTGCAGGGAGCGCTCTAGTTGGACCCCGGTCTACCTCATTCGTGTGATCGAGGCTAACCTGAAGGACAGGTTCATTATCTGCCCCGCTCACCGTGGAGAATGGAAACGCCGAGAGATGTCGTGCGGTGTTCCCCAGGGATCGGCACCAAGATATGGGTCGGAATGTTTTTGGGACTTGTCCTCGACATCCGTTGGAATTTCGAAGAACACTTCCGACGTCTGGCTCCCAAACTGGACCGGACTGGGGCTGCCCTGAAGCGGCTCCTACCCAACATACAGGTCCTTAGCCCTTTGCCGGAGGCTCCACGCAGCATTGTTTGGTCCATGGCCCATTACGGAGCGCCAGTGTTGGCCCCATTGCTGTGAAAGCGACCGGGGGCAAAGCTGAACGCATCCCAGAGGATCATGGCCATCCAAATGGTGCGGGGATACGGCACGTTCTCCAGCGAAGCGATGAGCCTCCTTGCTAGTCTGCCACCATGGGATCTAGAGGCAACAGTCCTTGCACGCATGCACAATTTGCGCATGGAGTTGCAACGCCGGGGTAAAAAACCACTGACGAAGGCGGTCAGAGTACCGGCGGGATCTCGGGGCAAGCCATAATTATGGCGATAAATCCAATCTTTGAGGAGTGGGTGAATAGACGTGGAAACATCCTCACCTTCGACACCTCACCTCGTGGTAAGTTCGGAAGAAACGCCTGGCTGTCATCATTGTGTAGACCGCCCAGAGGACAAGGTGGAGCATACGGCGATGGTATGCTCCACTCAGGAGGAGCACTGCCGCCGCGCCGTGTCCTCGTGGGAGTGACCCTGGTACAAGCCATGGTCCGGAATGTGTAGGAATGGCAGGTGGTCGGCTCCTTCTACGAAGCAGTTATGCTAGCAAATGAGACAGTCGTACACGTGAGGGAACATCATTCCTCACGCCCCAGCCACCGGGATCCTGATTCCTCTTTCCAGTCACCGTAGGCGCAGGATTGCGGACGGTGAGCAATTTATATCTCTCCGTCCGGCCGTCCGGTAAGCGTCCGTACCGAGCTCGAGACGTCGATGTTGCATAGTGTTCCACTCGCGTCTCGAGGACATGTCAGCAAAACCGTAAGGGCCCAGCAGGTTCGAAGTCTACTGAGGCCAAGGGTTGAGCGTAAGAGAACATCGGGGCCTTGAAACGAAAGAACAGTTTTCATTTCCCTAAAAGTCTGACACTAAAAGAGCGGCAGAAGTCATTGAATAATTTCCCACCTATGAAAAAAAAAGCTCTCGCCTCCATAACATTTTCTGATTTGACCACAAGAAGACCACCTTGGGCACGGCACAATTATGGCAGTAAGTCCCCTCTTGGAGGCATGGCTGGAAAGACCTCACGGCGCGGGCGTCCTCACCTTCCGCATGACGCAGGTTCTCACCGGACACGTAAGTTCGGTAGGTTGGGGCTGTACCGGATTCGTACGGAAGTGACGCCCGAGTGTCGCCACTGTGCGGAACGCCCGGAGGACACGGTGGAGCACACAGTGGAGGTGTGCCGCTTAGGCGGAGCATCGCCTTGCCCTCGTGGAGGTGATCGGCGGCGGCGATCTCTCGTGCCAGACTTTGGTACAGGCCATGGTTCGGAGCGAGGAGGATCAGTGGCAGGCAGTCGCCTCCTTCTGCAAAGCAGTAATGCAAGCAAAGGAAGAGGCCGACCGTATCAGGCAACGGTGCTCACAGCTGCTGCCGGGATTCCGATCCCGATTTCCGGCCACCGTAGGCGCGGGCTTGCGGACGGCGAGCAATCGGTAGCTCGCTGTCCGACCGTCCGGTAACTGTCCGGATCGAGCCCAAGTCATCGACTGCGCGAACTGTTCCCGTGCGCCTCAAGGAGTTGTCAGCAACAGAAGGGGTCCAACCGGGTCGAAGCCTACTGGGGCCAGGGTTAGCTCCGAAAGGTAGCTCAGCCCCGGTACGAAAGGCAACGAAGGAACAGGAGTGGGTTTTTAGTCAGTAAAAGTGTGACACTATCTCCCGCTCCACCCAAGAGCGGGGGATGTCATTAGATGATTTTCCCACCGTAAAAAAAGACCACCTTTGTATGACATATCTGCTATTGTTATAATATGTTGAGATATTGGCGCGGTAATAAAATTTCCAAAAAATGCATTACTAGTTCGTACATTCACAAACAATTCCCGAAGTGTTCGGCAAAAATAAAGCAAATAATGAATATACCTCATTTTACTAACAATAAATTGTAAGACGCTCACATACACACACAAAGCTGCTGATATCCGTCACTTGTTTTTGTCAAACAGAGATAGCTATATTCCGCGAACGAATTTTGAATACGCGTCAACTTGCAGTAACGAGTGACATTCGCCGGCCTCTACTGTGTTTGGTCTTTGGATTAAAGTAGTCTTTACATTTAATATTACCTGGGTTTCGAAAACAGGTTGACCTCCCGCTTCTATGAGCATAACCTTCATTTTTAGTCTAGCTAGATTACTAGCTATTATACACCCAGCAGTACCACCTCCCACTATTACAAAGTCGGCGGTATAACCATCTGAAAAACAAAAAAATATTTTATTTTTACAAGTACTGTATAATCGTCTAAGACATGTGAATTCATCAATTTGTATGAGAGGTAGTGGGCCTCTACGAGAGGTAGTGGGCCATTAGTCATCACGTGGACCTAGATGACTAATGGCCCACCACCTCTCGTAGAAGAGGGAACAGTCTCAGCAGCAGCAAAAGCTGTCTTTTCCTGTATTTCGTAATCACCATCATCATCATTTGAGCTGAAAGACATGCACCGCAGGAACCTTCGCCGAAGTCACTTACATTCTATGAGATAAAATTCTTCCAACTATAAATGTGCAAAAAGCTATTGATTGCTTTAAAATATTTGACAGGTTTTTTACACTAATCTAAAATTTACGATGCAGAATATGGTACAACTTCCAACTAAAAAGAGAAAGAGGAATGCTCCAGACTAATGTTGTAATTGGTCTGGGTAATTCCCCAATTATTGTTGTTGGGTAGCTGTATATTTTTAAATATAGTAAAACTTTTTCTACGTGATATAGGAGTGATTATGAAGTCAGGTACTTCGTAAATGATGGACAAAAATTGCTATATAATATTTTTTTTGCAGCGAAACCTAAATATATTTTGTTCAGAATCAGTAACTGAATAGACTCCAATAGTTTTTACACCATATTATATTTTTTCCAAAAATATTTAAAAAGGCCATAAGTTTGACACCATTGACACTAAGTACAACAGAGGTCACGGCAGATTATAGCGGGCATTAGGCACCAGCAAATAGCTGGATACAAGTGCAAAACAACCCTTCAGTCACCTGGATGGCCGAGTGACTATGTACTTTTGCTGACATAACAAGCTTATAGCTTTGTGATTTTTCATGATATAGTTATGAAATTAGATACATGGATTTTTAACATAAAAACACTAGATAAGTGTTTCAGGTTTTGCATAGACTAATGTTGTAAATAAAGAATACAAAAATTTCTGGTACCTTGTATAACACTTTGTTCCGGCCATTGAAATCCACTTAAGTTCAGGCACGTAAGCAATTTGAGGATGTTCTGCGTTTTAATAATTGATGTAAATATTCGCACTGCCGTTTCCATAATGTTTGTGATATTTTACAACATTTGATGGATCTGAAATGGCAATATTAAGGTAGTTTAGAAAAACAACACGGAGAGAAAGGTTACCTTAATTGTGTCAAAATAATAAGTCCTTAAAGATAATTTCTCCAAAAGCCAGTTCGTCCTAGTAAAATTCAGATATTTTGGACTAAAAGTTGACTTCAAGATAAAGACTAAGCATTATCTGTTCCGAGTCCTGTGGAAAAAAAACACCCAGATCGCCTACATGACACGGAGGAGCGCGCGATAGATTAAGGGCAGTGGGGATATAAGGTTAAAGAGTAGCAAACGCGCACCGGAAAACGCAGCGATGGATGGACTCCCACAAGATGGATTGATGATCTAGAAAGAGTTGCAGGAATGCGATAGATGCTATTGTTTTGGCGACTCTCGGAGGAGGCCTAAGTCGATGATGATAGGGATGATGAAGATGATGGAAATGTAGCAATTTCCGAAAGATAAATAGGCATCCTGGACATGAATTTACAATCTGTAGCACATACTCTTAAGCCACATTCTTTACTACTAGATACTACTACTACATGTATACACGCTACTACTTAAGGGTGCTTTTCTACTGACGTGGAGTTGGGCAGAGTCAAGAAGACTGGACCTTGAATTGGCCAATTATAGTGCTTGAAATCTCTATTCCGCATAAGCAGGAATACTGTAAGTTGTGCGGACTTTCATATAAAACATATGAATACGTGGCTTTGAGCCGGAAAAAACGTAGTGGAGCAGGCTGTGGAACGAAGTTGAGGGTAACTCTATTCTCCTCCGCTCTTCTTTAATGGAAACACTTCGCAAGTTTTCCAAAGTAAAAAAAGTACACATAACTTACCTGCCTGTATTAAAACTGTTCAATTCCTTACTTTTCATCCACTTATATACCAGATATCGTTTCCTTTTACCTAAAAAATTTAGTAAAAACAAATTGAAAACGATAAAATTAATTAATTTAAAAATAAAGTGAAGGAACTTAATGAATAATATCACGTTGTTTAGAACGAAGGTGGGGAAAGGTTGGTGATAGCGATGATATTAGTAAAAAAAAAAGTATTTTATATTTCCAACTAAGACAAACACGCAGAAAACTAGTCACGTTATCAAGCAAACATTGACGTGCCTAGGAATAATAAATATTGACAAAGTCTTAACACAGGAGGAAAGATTAAAAAGGAGAAAACGGGAAGACTTGATCTATCGTCAAATATAACACCCCACCTCAAAGTAGTCAGTCATTGTTCTCAAATTAAAGTAATGAAATTGTATAACAAATTGCCTACTCATTAAAAGAGGAATTGTACAATAGTACTTTTAAAGCCAGTCTTAAAGCGTTTCTTTTGGAAAACTGTCAGTGACCACTAATTTGTATGTAGGTACTTGCAATAAGTTTAACATTATTTTATGATTTAACTTATGAGAATCTTTTATTATTAGTTATTATATTTGTGACAATTATGACAATGTAATGATTTTATTTATTTTAGAATTTAAATTAATCTAGTTTTAAGGACATTTATAATTATCAATCTGTTTGACACAATTATGTTGATATGCACTACAAGCCAGTCTTTCTATAACAGTAGTATCTAAACTACTATTATAGAAAGACTGGCTTGTAGAGAATCAATAGTGCTAGAAAAACGTATGCACACATATTGTTAAAAATACGATATTAGCTTTCAATTAAGTCACGGAAATTCAATGGGCTGCTACCGCATGATCTCAGGGTGAATTGTCTGAAAATTTTATCAATTAGTAATAATTAATTATATATATACAAAGAAATACCAATTTGGTCAGAATTAATTACACCAGAGAGTCACAAAAGGCATTAAGTTTCTTGCACGTTCTTTTCCATAGAGATCTACGCTTTGGAACGTGCGATTTAGCTAAAATTTTTTGACTGACTGACATTTTGACAATTCAAAAGTGACTGTAATCGATCTATTTGAAATAAACGTTTCTGATTTTCTGCCAATTCTTTTTTTTTCTCTGTGAAATCATTAAATTACTTCTACCGCATTGGGTGAAGTGAGAAAGAGTGGAATACTGACTAAATCCCACAAGTTTACCTTCAGTTACCCTTTGTGTTCCAGGGCCACGGTAATACTTTCGAACAATTTTGCGAACCTAGTGGTGGTGGACAGGACCTGGATGAGATTGACACAAGCATGGCATTTGGCATAAGAAAAAGTATCTATCCAGCATAGAACGAAAGAAAACATTTATTTGAGACTCGCACAGGATTGGGCACGCCACAATTATGGCGGTAAGTCTTTGAGGCGTGGCTGGAAAGATCTCACGGCGTCCTCACCTTCCGCATGAGACAGGTTCTCACCGGACATGGTAAGTTTGGGAGGTTCCTGCACCACATTCGTGCGGAAGTGACTCCTGGGTGTCGCCACTGTGCGGAACGCCCGGAGGACACGGTGAAGCACATAGAGGACGTGTGCCCTGCTTGGGCAAAGCATCGCCGTGCCCTCGTAGGTGCGATCGGTGGCGGCGATCTCTCGCGCCGTGCCTTGGTACAGGCCATGTCCCGGACCGAGGAGGAGTGGCAGGCGGTCGCCTCCTTCTGCAAAGCAGTAATACTAGCAAAGGAGGAGGCCGACCGCATAAGGCAACGGCGGCGCTCACAGCACCCCAGCCACAGCCAGGATTCCCGATTTCTGGCCACCATAGGCGCGGGCTTGCGGACGGCGAGCAATGGGTAGCTCGTTGTCCGACCGTCCGGTAACAGTCCGGACCGAGCCCAAGTCGTCGACGGCGCGCACTGTTACCGCGCGCCTCAAGGAGCTATCAGCAACAGCAGGGGCCAGGGTTAGCTCCGAAAGGTAGCTCAGCCCCGGTATAAAAGGCTAGAAGGAAAGGGGTGGGTTTTTTAGTCAGTAAGAGTCTGACAATATCTCCTGCTTCGCCCAAGGGCGGGGGATGTTATTTGGATGATTTTTACCCCCCAGAAAAAAAAGACTCGCACAGGATAAACAACAACAAAAATAAAGAGTAACTACTTAATTTATATTTAAATTAAAATAAAAAAAATCAATATTAAAACATTAAAAATTAAAACACCTGTGCGAGGCTAAAAAGGCTCCTATCTCAGCAAATGCTGATATTTCAGAAAAAAGTATACGAAGGTATAAATGCAGAGGTCAATTCTTCATTTTTTTTCAATTCTTAATTTTTTTTCAATTCTTTATTCCATCGGAACCCAACGTACGACGAGTAACCCATACGTCGTTGAAGCCTCTACGGTCCGGACTAAGCGTTTCGTCGCGTCGTTTATACCGCGTGCGTCGAAGGACTGGAAGAACTTGTCTTCAAGGCTAGAGTGAATAGACTTTTAATAAACTAATGCGCCTCACCATAAGAGATTGCATCATTGCTTACCATCTTCAGGTGGGATCGCAGTCAAGCACTAGTTTATATCAATTAAACAAAAAAAGGGCTGTGAATAATGATAATGCTGAACATGACTTGTGGTGTAAGGTGTCAGCCATTAAGCTATCACTTACTCAACTCGTAATCATTTTCTTTTTAATATTCATGTGATGTCCAATTTGTTTTATTTCAGTTTAAAACACATAGACTACATTAGGAATGACGACGCAGATTAGGAGTGATAAAGTTCAGTCACACTAATGTTGCAAAAGCGACAATTTATTGGTATGTGTGCACATGTCGTCACCCTCCCTGCTAACTGTCCTAACTAACTAACTAATTGATATTTTTCCAGGGCGACCGTTTTTCTGTCGGGCGTTAAAATCTTGTTCCTGTAGTTGCGTTGGCTGTAGCTTTATTTATGAATTAATAAGTTTTTTATATAAATCTTGGCTTATTCTTTAATTAATTAGTGGCCCTAAAGACCTAATATACGAGGTAGTGAGGATATTTTTTCCCTTCTTTTGCACTTACGCAAAACAAAATACGTGATTATTTTCTAAACGGTAAACGATACAGATTCGACGATTAGAGAGAACTTATAATTCGAAATAATGTTATGAACTTGAAGGTACTCGTAATATGAATATCAGTGCAGATACGCCAGTTTGTGAGATACGTCAGTTAACAGGGAGGGCGACGATGTTTGTTTCCTTCTACTTCTAAACCTGTTGTTTAGATTATATTTGGCACACAAGTCCTGGAATAGTATATGGAATTGTTTTTATACTGGGAGTATGTTTTTTTAGCATTATTTTTTACCATTACACTAACGAAGCCATACTGTATGTATGGCTTCGTTCGTGTACTATTTACAGGTTTCACATATACTAAAAATTTGGTTGTATAAATGAAAAAAAAAAAAACAGTTTATTAATAAATACGCAAAAATACCATAATCCTTGAAAACAAAATAAGTAAAAAAATAATAGATATTATTATAATCTTTATATATTTAATTATAAAAAGACACATCGTGTGCCATTCACCAAGGTCCATGTGGCGAATGACGGCCGATTTCCTTCTTAGAAAGAAGGTTTGAGTCTCAGCTGTGGGATCATTATAATGCTGATTATTCTATATTTATGTTTTTATTTATGCTCTTTACCTCAATATTGCAGCTGATAGAGTCATCGTGGTCAAAAGATAAGTCAGCCAGACTCTGCAATACCGAATGCTAGCTGTTCAGAATGCGTTGGGCGTTTGGAATCACTGTATGATTTATTTTACAGTTCCACTTTCAGTGTGGTACTCGAGGAGGCTACTTTTATGCGCTTTGAAAGACAGTGCAGAGGACGAGACATGCGCGCTGCGGAAGCAGAAACACCCAACTCCTTCATCACCCCATCAAAACATCTCCCCCTGGATGCGAACTGCAGTAGCCAATCTGGAAATGTCTTAACCGACTGCGGATTCAGGTTGGCTGCTGCAAAAACAATCTGGTTAAATGGGATCCCAATAAAAAAATAACTGTTAAAAAAGGGGGCCGAGTTCCTATCGGCTAATTGTTCGCCTAAAAAAGGGTTGATATCCAATCCAATGCCAAGTTTAGATGCACTTTAAAATCAATCATAATCATCTTCATCAACAGCCTGATCATCATTAAATTTGAATTTGGCATGTTTTCGTGCGGTACGTAACACTTGATTAATTGTATAATTAAATTTATTATTTGTATAATTAAATTAACCTACCAAGTTCAAATTCAAGTTCAAGAAATCGTACCTATTTTTGTCTTTTTGTGCCACGCCCGCGTCCATTGTTAACCTTAGATCGTATTCTCATTGTAACACTGGTTTTTTATTTATTTTTTATTTATTTAATCTTCATGCAACACAAAGTACATAGGCGGACTTAATGCCTTAGGATTCTCTACCAGTCAACCTAGGGTGGTGAAGAGACAATATGGTTCATAAATATTTTAATAAAAATTTGATATTCGATTAAGCCAACTCACGCTTGACCGATTTCTTAAATTTCTTATAACATATTTTATACCCTCTTCCTCTTTTTTTTCCCCCTCCTCTTCGTATTCTCATATCACTGGTTCATAAATATTAGAAATCGGTCAAGCTTGAGTTGGCTCAAGTAAAGCTTGACCGATTTCTTAAATTTCTTAATTTTTTGTTAATCTACATATAAAACACGACCAAATTTTATAACGCTAGGACAATTGGAAGTAGCCTAAAGGTTTTGATTACCGGTCAGTGAGTCAGTGCCAAAATTAGCTATATTCACAGAGTCATATTTCAGGATCTACTGAAGCTATATTTATGAAATTTGGTATACTACTTTAGTTCTAGTATATGATTACGTAGATACAATTTTATCTCTGCACTTGCAATAGGCACTGAGCTACAGGGGGGTCAAAAGTGGGTCGAAACTGTTCGTATAAATAGTGCACGGCATGCGCGCGGCCTGTTGCTGGCACTTGGCCTGCGCACGGCCGTGCGCTTACATTTCCTCGACTAATCTTAAACACAGTGCCAGTGTGGGACCGCTGCACAGGACACGCGTCACCTGCTGTGCTGCCCGTCCTGCACAACCACCGATTTATATGGGGTCAATAACAGAGCTGTACAGGTTGCAAATACTTGTTTGGAAATTATTAATTGGAGTCCATCGACACAGAAAGAAGACGAAACCTATAGTATCCTACCTATTTATGATTTTTTTTTGGTTGGAAAATCTTTCATTGATATCCGGGGAACGGGAGATAGTGTCAGACTTTTACAGGCTAAAAACCCACTCCCGTTTCTTCGTTACCTTTCGTATTTTCCTTTCATAAGCAGACCCTTGGCTCCAGTACGCTTCGACCCTGCTGGGCCCCTACGGTTTGCTGACAACTCCTTGAGGCGCACGTGGAACAATAAATGCCGTCGACATCTTGGGGCTCGGTCCAGATGCCCGCACCGCAAGCCCGCGCTTACAGTGGCCAGAAATCGGGATCAGAATCCCGACGGCGGCCTCTTCCTTTGCTGGCATCATTGCTTCGCAGAAGGAGGTGACCGCCTGCTACTCCTCCTCACTCTGGACCATGGCTACCTAAGCCGAGCGCTAGTGATTGCTGCCCCCGATCGCCCCCACGAGGACACGGCGATGCTCTATCCAAGCGGGGCACACTTCTAGCGTATGCTCCACCGTGTCCTTCGGGCGGTCCACACAATGGTGACACCCGAAACACATTGGTTCACCTGAAAGTGATGCCCATCACTTTCGCATAAATCCGGTGCAGGATCTCCCGACCCGACCATGTCTGTGAGAACCTGCGTGATGCGGAAGGTGAGGACGCCGTGAAGTCTTTCCAGCCACACCTTAAAAAGGACTTACCGCCATAATTATGGAAGCACAGCACTGGGTTGCGACCGTTGCTGTCGCCATTGCACCATGAAATCCTGCCGGAACTCTTTCCACCATGCTGCGACTTGTCGACTATGCTTGACATGCAGCGGAGGTACACGCGCAAATAAATCATGCATGAGTGTAAGGACACGGCTTTTTTTTATGGTGGGTAAAAATCATCCAATGACATCCCCCGCTCTTGGGCGGAGCGGGAGATAGTGTCTCTCTTACTGACTAAAAGACCCACCCTGTTCCTTTTAGCTTCACACCGGGGCTCGAGCGCCCTTTGAGATAACCCTGGCCCCAGTAGGCTTCGACTGGGTCCCTGCTGTTGCTGACAACTCCTTGAGGCGCGCGGGAACAGTGCGCGCCGTCGACGACTTGGGCTTGTTCCGGACTGTTACCGGACGGCCGGACAGCGAGCTACCCATTGCTCACTGTCCGCAAGCCCACGCCAACGGTTGCTGGAAATTGGGATCAGAATCCCGGCGGCGGCGGCGAGGACGCCGTTGCCTGATGCGTTCGGCCTCCTCCTTTGCGAAAATTACTGCTTCGCAGAAGTCGGCGACCGCCTGCTACTCCTCCTCGCTCCGGACCATGGCCTCAACCCCACGAGGGCACGGCGATGCTCCGCCCAAGCAGGGCACACCTCGATTGTGTGCTCCACCGTGTCCTCTGGGCATTCCGCACAGTGGTGACACCCGGGCGTCACTTCTGCACGAACCCGGTGCAGGAACCTCCCGAAAGAACCATGTCCGGTGAGGACCTGCGTCAGACGGAAGGTAAGGACGCCGTGAGGTCTTTCCAGCCACGCCTCAAAGAGGGGATTTACCGCCATGATTGTGGCGTGCCCAGCACTGGGTTGCGATAGTCGTTGATGCCATTTCACCATGAGATCACGCCGGAGCTCTGTCCGCCATGCCGTGACCTGTCGCGGCAGCGGACTTTCACCCCGGCGTTGCATCTCCACGCGCATATCGTGCATGTATGCAAGGACTGTTGCCTCCAGATCCCACCGTGGTAGGCCAGCCAGAAGGCTCGCCGCTTCGCGGGAGACCGTGCATTATCCCCGCAGCATCCTTATTGCCATGACCTTCTGGCAGGCGTTCAGCATGGCCGCCGGTTGCATTTTCAACGACGGCGCCCACACCGGCGTCCCGTAGAGGGCCATGGACCGAACGATCCACGCGTTGAGCCTCCGGCAGGAGGCATCTGGATCCCCAAGATTGGGCAGGAGCCGCTTGTGTGCAGCCCCAGCCCGGTTGAGTTTGGGAGCCAGACGTCGGAAATGCTCCACGAAATTCCACCGGCTGTCGAGGACGAGTCGCAGGTACTTCATCGTCGACCCGACACCGATGTGAACTTCTCCTGCTGTAAGGACACGACTCGGTAGCGGAAAACGGTTTATTTTTTACATCAAACATAAATCATGCAAGTTTATTAAATTATAATTATATTTTAATACATACATTAATTAACCCTTCTACGTAAAAGCATTTATCGAATGGGTCCAGTTATTTTCAATAAAATTCCACAACAACTAAAGAATCTGAATAATAGTATGTTTAAAAAAAAACTGAAACAATTTTTAATACATAAATGTTACTACTCCACAGCTGAGTTTATGGAGGACACCACTGACGATTAGTCTATTGCAATGCAATTAGATCATTATTATTTTGACAAAGAAACAGAAGATGACATGTTAGTTGATAATTTATATTAATTTTGAATTTGTAATAATTTTTAATTTATAATAACTTTTAATATACTTACTTTATAAGACTAAATTGTTAGCAAATAAATACCTGAATTAAAATAAAAAAACGAATAGACGACAGAAAAATGAGATTTTATCGCTTTATAAAACTAATTGTTTTTTTTTTAAGTAAAATGTATAGTTTTTAGTGCTTTTAGCATAATCTGGTACCTATTTGCATTTGCGTCAGATACGTTTATAATGTCCATTTTAAAATTAAATTGTGTAGTAAATAATATAATATTATCTTGTGTATCAAGCACAATGGGATTCCCATAGCGGTTACTTGATCACGTTGATATGACGTCTGAATGTTTTATTTTCCACTTGCTTCTACCTATGGCTTCGTCCGCGTAAAAATCGAAAATTATCTCAAGAAGCATTCGTACATAGTACACCGCAGGCTGCATGATGTATAAAAGCGTAATCAGCCTCATATATTCGTAGTTCGTCTAGTCTCATGTTCCCACTGCTGGAACTCAGGCTTCTTCTCTAGAAGAAGGAATGATTCGTAATTTATCACGCGGGCTATTTTTTATTAATTATATCTCATAAAACGTTTGGAAAATATCTATAACGTTTTGTAAATATTTAGTAGGCTATAAAAATCAAAGTATATTAATAATGGAAAATATTATCCGAACCATTTATCAAAAGAAGCATTTACCAAAAAAAAGTTTGTAAAGCAAGAGTTTGTAACATGAAATATTTGCAGAACGAATCGTTTGTGAAATAAATATCTAGGAAACGTTGGTAAACGTTGGTGGAAATTTGTCAATGGAGTTTTGGTGAAACATTAGTGAACCATTTAAGTTCGAGTGTAAGAGCTGTGCTACTGTTTTGGTGTATTATTCCATTCAATTCTCTTTTTAGGGTTCCTAAAAAGAGAATTGAATGGAATATTACGTACCTCAAAAGGAAAAAAGGGAACCCTTATAGGATCACTTTGTTGTCCGTTCGTCAAGACCCATTATCTCGAGAACGCGTGGAGTTATCGAGTTGAAATTAAAACCACATACTCAAGTCTGCGGTTCCTTCAAGCTGTGAAAAAAAAAATCCAACTTCTAAATTAACGAATAAAAAGGATACGGCCGTTTATGTCGCAAAAAAAAAAACGTATATTTTGATACTCTCAAAGATCGAAATTCGTAGGGTACCTACATCCCGTTGAACCAGAATCCTGAAATTTGGCACAAAGCAAGGTCTTATAGCACAGGTATAGGAATAGATCTGAAAACAGTTTTGTTGTTGACGTCATAAAAAAAATACTTTTTTTGCAATTCGGAAAAATCTTCGAGAATCCATTCGGGAATTGTAGTTTGCACAGAAGCCTCAGTGCGGGAGTCTGACTCCCAGTTTTTTTTAGGTAGGAAATCATCCAATGACATTTCCCGCTCCAGAGTGGAGCGATAGGTCGTGTCATACTTTACTGACTAAAACCCACTTCTATCTTCCTTCTTTGCCTTCGCAACCCGGTACTCAATAGGTTTTGACCCTGCTGGGCTTCCTCGAAGCCCGGGTGGAACAGTACGCGCCGTCAACGGTTCGGGCTTGGTCCGGACGTTTACCGGACTGCATTCTATTTTTATGTCCTAATTAAGAAGATAGTCTATTTTTATACTCATCTACCTTTTGCCCATGGCTTTGTTCGCGTACATAAAATATAGCTTATGTTACTCTGGAATAAAGCAACTTTCTATTGGTAAATAAATTTTAGTAATCGGACCAGTACTTCTAAATGTTATCTCCAACAAACAAAAAAAAAAAACAAAAAATAATGCTTCTTTAGGATTAGTATAGATTTACACGGTTTACTTATGATTAGCATAAAATATATTGTCATAGCATAACATAATTCAGCATAATGATCATTACGCATAAAATTATTAGGCATAAAACATTTGCCATAATGCTTGTTGCCATAAATACTGCTAGCATAATAATAATTAAGCATAATTTTATGAATCATAATGTTATAAACGCATAATGATAAAAACACATAATGTTCTTTGGAATAAACCCTAAAAAATAACTTCAAACGGTAAGTTGTAGACACTATTTAACCTTACTGATTATTATTGGGCGTTCATGGTGAATTTCTCACTCCTACCATAAAAAAAACCTGACCTAACCTAACCCAGTAATCATAATATATAATACGTCGCCACAAAAACATCGCCTAAAGATCAATTTAAAATTATTAGCTACATTCATCCAATTTTTTAAGGCTCATGATTATTAGACGAATAAATATTATGCCTTTAAAATTTATGCAACTCCAATTTAAGCCAAAACATATTAGACTAAATAATAGTTATGCTAACCTATGCATTATGCCAAACTATTATTATGTAACAGTATTATTATGCTAAAAAAAGTTATGAAAAGACGTTATGCCAAACAATATTATGCTTAAAAATTTTATGCCAACAAGGATATTACCGATTTACAGTAGACACCAAACAGACAGACAGATAAAGTTACTTTCTTGGGGGTCCGGATGCCTCCTGCCGAAGGCTCTACGCGGGGATCGTTCGGTCCATGGCCCTCTACGGGGCGCCGGTGTGGGCGCCGTCGCTGAAAAAGCAACCGGCGGCCATACTGAATGCCTGTCAGAGGGTCATGGCGATAAGGATGGTGCGGGGATACTGCACGGTCTCCCGCGAAGCGGCGAGCCTTCTGGCTGGCCTACCACCGTGGGATCTGGAGGCAACAGTCCTTGCACACATGCACGATATGCGCGTGGAGATGCAACGCCGGGGTGAAAGTCCGCTGCCGCGACAGGTCACGGCATGGCGGACAGAGCTCCGGCGGGATCTCATGGTGAAATGGCGTCAACGACTATCGCAACCAGTGCTGGGCACGCCACAATCATGGCGGTAAGTCCCCTCTTTGAGGCGTGGCTGGAAAGACCTCACGGCGTCCTTACCTTCCGCATGACGCAGGTACTCACCGGACATGGTTCGTTCGGGAGTTTCCTGCACTCGATTCATGCGGAAGTGACGCCCGGGTGTCGCCACTGTGCGGAACGCCCGGAGGACACGGTGGAGCACACAGTCGAGGTGTGCCCTGCTTGGGCGGAGCATCGCCGTGCCCTCGTGGGGGCGATCGGCGGCGGAGACCTCTCGCGCCGGGCCTTGGTTGAGGCCATGGTCCGGAGCGAGGAGGAGTGGCAGGCGGTCGCCGACTTCTGCGAAGCAGTAATGCTCGCAAAGGAGGAGGCCGAACGCATCAGGCAACGGCGTTATCGCCGCCGCCGTCGCCGGGATTCTGATCCCGATTTCCGGCCAACGTAGACGCGGGTTTGCGGACGGTGAGCAATGGGTAGCTCACTGTCCGGCCGTCCGGTAACTGTCCGGACCAAGCCCAAGTCGTCGACGGCGCGCACTGTTCCCGCGCGCCTCAAGGAGTTGTCAGCAACAGCAGGGACCCAGCCGGGTCGAAGCCTACTGGGGCCAGGGTTATCCGAAAGGGCGCTCGAGCCCCGGTATGAAGGCTAGAAGGAACGGGGTGGGTCTTTTAGTCAGTAAGAGTCTGACACTATCTCCCGCTCCGCCCAAGGGCGGGGGATGTCAATGCATGATTTTTTCCCACCATAAAAAAAAAAAAAAAAAAAAGATAAAGTTACTTTCAGAATTATTATGTACCTAACATTAGTCGGTGGACAAACATAGGGACTAAATGTAAAGCCGGAAGTACGGTGATAAGAGCCGCAAAATCAAAAAACAAAAAAATTCCACGCTTATTAACATTATAAATGTTTTCGTATTACAATAGTACCTACATTGTAATCATAATAAATATTTTGTGATGGAATAACGAAAGTATGATGAAATAATGCCAAAATTACATTTTAAATGGAAAATAACAAACTCCTGTTAGGTTTTCACTAAAATTAAATCAATGCATTTATTTCAAATAAACCATTTTCACGCAGTTTTGAAATTTAAAAAAGTGTACCTATCAGACTTTTGAAATGAAGGTAATCACATGTTTCAAAACGTAGATCTCAATGAAGAAGAACGTGCAAGACACGTCAGAGACAATCTTTAAAATAAATTCTATTTTTTCGCTTTTTAATATGAGTCTAATAAAATTTAAATAGATCATCGTCATCATCATCATCATCATCTTCCTGTCCTTGTCATGTTTTATTTAGAGCCGATGCAATACGTTTTTTTTTGTAATATTTTTTATAATTACTATTTCTAATATTAATTTCTTCTTCTTTTAATATTAGTTTTTTCTAATATTTTTTCTATAAATACTATTACTTTTAAATAGATGATTACGAAAAAAAAAATCAAATTACCTACTAAGGTAGGCACCAAATAAACGTGGAATAACGGTCATTGACTCGCCTAGATTTATTACAAAGGACATTCTTTATTGCAAAAACTTTAAAGACATAAAGCTGTCTTGAATCGACATCTGATCTATGATAACTTTTCTGAAAACCAGTTCATCGATGGTTTTCGGGTATCTTCGATATTTAAAGGAGATATTAGGAAAAGGTCAATGTACTTTAAGTTTATTTGGCGTCTTATACGCCGTTAAATTTTGATCGTTTAATCACGTGGATCGTACGATGGGTACGATCCGGTACATGAAACACTATCGATTTGTAAAGATAAAATTAAAAAATAAAGTACCTTTTTTTCAAAACTCGTATTAATTTACGCATGTACGAACTTAATTTCTTTAAGAAAACGACAGCTGACCGAGTTCAATGACCCATAGGTAGATGTCGGCGTTGCATACAAACTACCTACAGGTCATTGAACTCGCACAGCTGACGTCAGTATAATAACTAATAATCTAAGAACCAGTTTTATATTCATAATAAACCAATTATAAAAGTAAAAAATAGTAGCTTATTCTTAAACATCGCAAAAAATACGTTGTTCAATCAATTAATATCTTCAAAATGGTCAAAGAAGTAAGTAAGTATGAGTCAAGAAATAAAAAGAAAATATTTAACGTATACGTTTTAGCTTCGGGCATTGAACTTAAATTTATTCTTATTTCAATTAACTTGAATTAGTTAAAACTTATTTACTGCCACAAAAAACTTACTTTTGGCATGTTATTGCGGATATCAATTCTTTGCCAATTTAAGTTAACAACGTAGACACGCATGATCAAAGGAAATCACATAAATTATATGATTAAGAGAATTATGTATACTTTACTTACAAGTCAATATTGTTATACAATTAGGTATTATCCTGTATTTATTTTTGTTCATTATTTCATTAGTACCCACATAAGCTAATATTTATTGGTACTGCGATATTACAGAAAAATACAAAACACAAAGAAACAAATAAATACCTAATTTCGAAAAAAGAATAATAATAATTTATTTGAACTTATTGGGCACACTTCCAGTCGACAGCGATGCGGAGGAGTTTTATGACGCTATATTTTAGTTAGGTGTAGCCTTTGGTGTATATATTATGTCTAGTTAGGCTTATCATAAATAATTTATTAATATTTAAGTTTCTTAAGCATAAATATTTTGTTACGTGACAGAAAAAAATCATATTTCCTAGTTTATCCAAAAATATAACACTTCAAAGCAACACGTTTTAAAAAACGGCAATTTCGTAGGTTTCGTTTGTAGATAAAGTTACATTTTGAAGCAAACCAAAATGTCGGGGGTTAAAAATTAAGCAACTATACCATCCAATTCGTATAGTTGCTTAATTTTTAACCCCCGACGGAAAAGAGGGATGTTATAAGTTTGAGGTGTCTGTGTGTCTGTCCGTGGCATTGTAGCTCCTAAGCGAATGGACCGATTTTAATGCGTTTTTTTATTTTATTTGAAAGCTGACGTTATAAAAATGGTTCATTGATACAATTTACGTCAACCAGCCAGCCACCTCAAACTTATAACACCTTCATTTCCGTTGGGGTTAATAAGGATTAAGTTAGCTGGTAGCAAAGTGTACCGAATTCGGTACACAGGGGCCAGAAAGGTTAATGTTATTTGGTATACAATCACCATTGTCGGGAACTCTGTACTCCAATGTTGTTCAAACGGACAGAAGTCTCTTTTTATATTTGACTAGCTTCTGCCAGCGGCTTCGGTCGTGTGAAAATAAGTCTCTTCATTTAAACTATGGACCCCCGTTTCGTTTCGGTGAATTTTGGAAAATCCTCTCTTAGTGCCTACATCATAAAACGTAACCTTGTGCATCACGCTCTAGTTCCAGTTATTTTGGCAGTGCGTTGATAATGTCAGTCAGTCAGTTTTTTCTTTTCCATACAAAATTAGTTTTAGTATATGACAAACCCGAAAGAGAGCAGTGGTGGCCGAGTGGCAACGGCTCCGACTTACGAGTTGTAGGTCGCGGGTTCAAACCCTGTCAGGCGCATTACTTTGTGTAATTTATTTCATTACCACTGCCCTCAAAACGGTGAAGGAAAACATCGTGAGGAAACCGGCATGTCCTAGAACCAAAAATTCGAAGACATGTGACATCCACCAACCCGCACTGGGCCCGCGTGGTGGATTACGGCCCATTCCCTCTCCTAGAGAGGAGGCCTGAGTCCCAGCAGTGGGAAAATTAAAAAGGCTGATGATGATGATGATGAAACCCGAAAGACGTGTCTAGTTTTTTTTATGTAAAGAATCTATATACAAAATTTCATAACTTTATCATGAAAAATCACAAAGTTATAAGGTTGTTTTGTCAGCAAAAATACGTAGACACCGGGCCATCTAGGCAGCTGAGGGGTTGTTTTGCACTTGCACCCAGTTGTTCGCTGGCGTCTAATACCCGCTATGACCTGCCGTGACCTGTATTGTACTTAGAGTCGGTGGTGTCCAACTTGTGACCTTTTTAAATATTTTTGCAAAAAAATATAACATGGTGTAAAAATTAGTTACTAGAATCGATTCTGAAGAAATTATATTCCGGTTTCGAATATACTAAAAATAATTTTAAAAAAGTCGTAGGTAAAAACACCAGGTATCTTAGCTTATAGTCCCAGTAACATGCACTAAAAAGGCTGCTTGAAATAATAGTAATCTGCACTAATATATTAACTTAACGTAAGACTCAGGGGACTGAGCAGTCCTCCCACAGACGACTGTCTGATACATCATCATCATTTCAACCGACAGACTTCCACTGTTGGACATAGGCCTCCGCCAAGTGTCGCCACAATGAGCGGTCCTGTGCCTCTTGCATCCATCGGATTCCAGTAACCCTTACCAGGTCATCAGACCTTGTAGGAGATCTTCCAACGCTACGTCTTCAAGTACGTTGTTGGCACGAAGAATCGCCAAACTTAAGTGGCGATGGGCAGAGCACATTGCTCGCAGAACAGATGGCTGTTGGGGCCGAAAGGTTCTGGAACGGCGACCACGTACCGGAAGATACGATCTACGGTTGACGTAATATTAATGTTTACAACAGACAGCTGCTTTTCGCAGTCGCTATACGTAATAACTTCTATCTGTAATTGACGGGATTCCAGAAAACAGACTTGGTATGTTCTCCTCTGTATAACTTCTACCGGATATCTAAGGTGTTACTAAATACTCACCAACCCAAGAGCTAATATTAGTGCAAAGGTCACATGCATATGTATGTGACCGGTTTGCAAGAGATGTCTCTGATTGTACACACGCAGGTTTATATCTAGATTTTTTTTTTGATCTATGTGTAAACAAAGTTTTTTTTTTGTTGATAGCTCAGTTCACATCAAGGTATAAATAATATTTTACAGTCGAGTTTTGATTCAGTCGTGTCTCAGCGCATGAAAGGTTATCAACCACTGTTTTTTTTTTTTTTCAAATCTGTTTTGTGAGTCACATTTAACAAGTTTTTTTTTTGAGTCAAACGTGGAAACCAACATATCAAAAATAAGTAACAACGCATTTTGAAATATTAAAGAACATTGTTTGAAAATTTTATCGAACGCTAGTTGGTAAGTCGTTTTAAAAATATTTATTCTATATGCCAACTTTATATGTACAATTAAAATGGGACTGCAAAACGAGCTGTGGGCCCGTGAAACACAGGTTTTGTGCCCAGGAATAGCCACATGGGGCCGTTACAGACCACGAAGGAAATGACGGTACAACTTAGATGTATTCCTTAAGAATTTTAAAGTAAAAGCCAGAATTCGTGATCGGTGTAAAGAATGAGAGGCCTTTGTCCTACTGTGAAACAACACTAGCTCGCTATAATAATAATAATAATAAATATACGTCATGCAAACTTGATGAGAACTATTTCATAATAATATGGAAAATAATAAACATAATCAGCCTTTAAATTTTCCCACTGCTGGGACTCAGGCCTCTTCTCTAGGAGAGAGAATGGGCCGTAAATCACTACGCAGGCCCAATGCGATTTGATAAATGTCACATGTCTTCGAATTTTTGGTTCTAAGAAAATGATATGAAAAATTTATTTTAATTTCAGAATTCCAAATTTTTATTATCATTAATAGCGATGGTCAAACAGCTTTGAAAAAATCCAAAAATGAATGCATCATCAGCGGTACTTGGGATTCAAAACATTCAAGGAGCTCTCAATGTTCTGGCTGCCTTACAACTAACCGCTTTTTTATGGCCACAGCAAGCACAAATACAAGGTAATTTTAAAAAAGTGATTAAGTATTGTTCCTTGTCAAAATTATTCCAATGCTATACTACTGTTCCTAAAACAGTGATGGAAAACTTCTTATTTTCGTGTGAGAAGTGTGAAAAGTGAGAGCCATTGGTTGAGACTGGTCATTCTTCAATTATCACAGTTTATTGTAATTATTTTTTCTTCATATATAATTTTTTTTACTCTGGATGTTTTAAGGGGCCAGCGACGCATGAATTTCCATACAAACGTAATACTACGCTCATTTGCAGTTGGAGCATATTTCCAACATATTATGATGATATTCGGTTATTGAAAATATTTATCTATTATTAACATTTTCACTATTATAAATTAATTAATTATCTACACTTATAAACAACTTAATAACTATATTTACAGTAAATTACAAAATAAATAAATAATAAAAAAAATAAATATGTAAATAAAGTAAATACATTGTGGGATGTACTATACAATCTATTATTATAAATATGAATTTACAATAAAAAAAATTGTGAACAATTTGGAATTTCGTTTTTAAATTTTGAGTACACGAATATAATCAGTAACAGGTACAGATATAGCCCCATTTTTTTGTACAAATTAAATTAAAGGGTGTATTTAATCGTCAACGATTTTATTTTTTTGAGGTGGAAAATTTATCCATTGACTTCTCCCGCTTTAGGGTGCAGCGTAAGAACGTGTCAGACTTTACTACTTAAAACCACACCTGTGTCCTTCAGTTGGCTTTTTTTTCTAACGCCGCGGGTTTCCTTTAAAAAATTCCACGCGATTATTTACGATGCAATCATAATTATATACCTATTTATTGATTTATAAGAGTATCTGTGGAGTTTTTGCATATTTATCATCGTAGAGATTTCTGCAAACCAGCTTCTTATTGATTTTTTTTAAATATTATTAAGTTATTTGTATAATTCCAAGGCTGGTCGCCTTGGAATTATACATAGTAATAACTTGAAATTTTATAATAGAGGAGGAAGGATGTAGTTTACCTGGTTTGGGTTGATTTAATTTATTTTGTTGTACTTAATTAGAATTTTATAGCTACTAACATTATTACTAACTCTTCTATGAGTGCAAGCTTGAAATAAAGTCATATTATTAACAAGCTTTCAATGAAAATATTTTTTTCATAGCAAGCTTTTATAGCTCGGTATACCTATATGATTAATACTCGTCAAGACGAATCATACGTACCTAAACTCAATGGGGTTGTGTCGTTTAACTACCAAGTTCCTATAGCCGCCTCACCATAGGACAGGTGAAACTAAATAAAAGCTTGTAAAATGCTTTGAGTTTTAAGAAATAAACCATACCTAAACATAGAAACTAAAATTTTAGGATATCTACTATAAGCATAAATTCAATTAAGTTTCAATTACTTGATACCAGTCTCCTGCTGGTGAAAGGGCGCGTGCACCACGCTGGCTCAGTGCAGTTTCGTAGATGTAATATCTCTCTGAACTTCTGGTTCAAGGAAATACCGGTTTTATTTCGATATTATTGAAACGTTTTGAGCAAAGAGGTAGAAATAAAATTAATTACACAAAGTAAAGTACAGGTTAAGACCTGTACTTTACTTTGTCGTGTACCTTTGTTGTGAACTTTGGTTCAAACACACGATCTACAACTCGTAAGTCAGGTCCATTACCGCTGCAAAACTGAAGAGGCCTAGCAGGGTCGATGCCTGCTAGAGGTGCAGAAATATTATGGCCAATTGAAGGATCTCACACAGGTTTTTTTTGGATTTTTGGGTAGGAATTCGTATAATGATTTTTCTCGCTCTAGAGCAGAGTGAGGTCGGACTTTTACTGACTAAAACTCACTCCTATTTTACAAGCTTTTATTTGGTTTCACCTGTCCCGATGTTTGTCTGTAATCAAATCATGCAAATTAAATACCCACTTCCTGGTTACCGATTGAGCTGAAACTTTGCATGTATATGTAAATCAGATGACAATACAAAATCATTATGACATGGAGCTGATCTGATGATGCGACCGGGAGGTGGCCATAGGAGCTTGGTAGTTAAAAGACACAACCCCATCGAATTTGGGCTCGTATGATTCGTATTGACGAGCATTAATTATATAGGTATACCGAGCTATAAAAGCTTGCTATGAAAAAAATATTTTCATTAAAATCTTGTTCCTTCTTTGCGTCCCTATGAAGGACTACAGTTGGGTTTTAGTTAGTAGCAGTCTGATACTCCTTTTCGCTCCACTGAGAGTAAGCAAAGTTGTCTGATGATGTTCCACTTTAAAAAACAAAAAGAGTTATTAGCACTGGACCATTATTGCTTGTTGTCCAACCAAAAATTTCCTCGTAACTCAATTATTTTATTGAGGAAGTATTATTTATTAATTTTAGTTTTTAAATAACAAACATACTAGAAATACTCGTATATTTATGTATCATATTACCTTTTGATATATAATTCATATTACAGATTATATTTTTGCTACGTTTATAATTTATTTCTTGAAAAAAATCTAAGTTTAAGTTTTTTTTTATATGATACGCATGTAAAAAAAGGTGTGGAATTACGTCAGTAACGGTTCAAAATAAAAACCGTGACGTCAATTCTATTTACCTACATTAGTAAGTAGATAATTGCTTTATTTACTGCAGAAAAAACTATTGTATAATTCCCGTTCCAAGCTCTTTGGAACGTTTAGTGGTACAGGGTAGAGTAGTAGATGGCCAACGTTTTCGCGTTTGACAGATCAATGTACAATGGCGTTCTTTATAAGACGGCAAAATTTTATTTAGCACTAGCCTTTGCCCGCGCGGCTTCGCTCCCTACTCCACCCTACTAGTAGGGTAGAGTAGGGTATACTCTACTCTATTCTACCCTTCTGTACCCTACTCTACCCTTCTGTACCCTACTCTACCCTACTCTACCCTACATTACCCTACACTACCCTAATTTTCAATTGTTTTCCATTAGAACCTTCTCCTCACTATAACGAACACAACAAAAAAAAAAGAATAAGCGAAATCGGTCCAGCCGTTCACGCGTGATGGCGTGACCAAGGAAATAGCGATTCATTTTTATATATACAGATTTTTATGTATACCCATGACACAGTTAAAATTTTGCATAATTTCGTTTACGAGTAGCATAATTTTTATTTTGAGCGACGTTCATTTGTTATGGGTACATATTTGAATGTAGAAAATTGAAACATTTAAGAGTATCGAATGTCTTAAATATCGATATTAATAACGAAGTCTCGTTATCTCTTTTGCGTTAAAAGTAACTACATTGCAGGGGTCCTCTGTCAAACATATCCAAGCCGACAGAGTTTTGTAATTAATATTTAAGGTTACCATTTTGATTTTATTTTTACCTTCACGGCTTCGGCTTGCTACGCCGACCAGCCTCAGTCATGGTGCTAAAATCATCAGTGATAATAAGCTTGCGTGGAACTACCGGAGCTTATGTCTGCTAAATATTGAATGCTTGCTTGTATACTTGCTTGCATGCTTGGTGCATGCATATTGCATAGTGTACCTACAAGTCTTTCGATTATTGTGGGTATAAAACCTATGCCAAACAACGATTTTGTGAACTTTCTGTGATATGTTCTTCTATAAAAAATAAACCCAATGAATGGACGTGGACACTTCAGTAACAATATTATTTTATGTGTTCTTCAGATGGTGCTGATTTTGACTTCATAATAGTCGGTGCTGGTTCAGCAGGTTGCGTGATAGCCAATAGGCTTACAGAGATTGAGGACGCCACAGTTCTACTAATAGAAGCTGGTGGAGATCCTCCTGTAGAGTCTGTGGTATGTGTTTTATTTGACAATAATACCACTATATCTATCTATAAAAAAAACGACCAAAACATCTGGGCCCTAAGTCTGCTATTACAATAGTGTCAGACTGGTCTATCATTGATGTCATAATTGTCGATTTTGACAAGTTTGGTAATCTACTAATATAATGGCGTCATCATGACTTTCCAATGGTCAACCACTGACACTCCATTGAAAGAAGTGGCATAAAATGGTAATCTCGTACATATTAACAAATGAATATTTGACGTTTGCGGTAATCTTTTAAAACTTTGACAGTTTATTTGATCAGTGTTTGACCATTAGAACGTTATTGTGCAGTTATTGGTTTTAATATGCTCGAAATTATCATTCTACCACGATTCTATTACAAGACCATTGACCGATCAATGATCGATCATTATGAATTAGCAGATTACAAACTTTTAGCAAAATGACAATGGGATCGTGTTGGAATGACGAATTTATAAAAATAGCAGACTTGGGGCCCTGTACCAAAGTTTTGAATATGACCAGTTTAAGTGTTTATTGCTTCCAATCAAAGTTAGGAATTCAACAAAAGGCAGTTTTTAAGAAGTAAATTCAATAAACCTCTTCCTATAATTTTGGACACGCTACTACAATTAAATATTCATGAACTAATATTTAATTAAGAATTTCGTAGAAACATTTGTTATCCGCAAGGCCGACGAGGGTTTGTTCTGGAATAATTAAAAAATAAACCACTGCTACAGCAGTGAAATATTTCTACCTCAAATATTTTAGCAGTTACGTATATAAAAAATGTATCCTAGAACTAACAATCAGCGAGAATTAGTCAATATGTACGACCTACCTATGTTGGTAGGTCGTTTATATTAATTGATTCGAATTGACTGCCAGATATTGCATGTGAGGTATTTGATTTATCATTAGCAATTAAAATAATATACGAACGTTATCCTCTCTACCGAGAGGATTGAAGTGGAACGTCATTAAAAGATATGAGTCAGCTACAGATTAATAAAATTTATTCTTCACAAATCCTTACAAACATCACACTTCTGCACAATATTATGAATATAATCATATAAAAGCACCTAATTTAGTCGAAGTATTTTATTTTTATTTTTAACACTATATCATATGATGGTAAGCAATGATATAGTAGAGGATAGAGCATGTTTATGTTTACTTAGAAGTGACCTATTCACTATTCGAGTAAAAGACGTCCGTATTGTTAGTTATCAGGAAATACAGACTCCGGCAAGGAATTATACTCCTTAGCTAATCTATTATTTCTGATTTTTCTAATATCTATTTGTGAACTTAACATTTTTTCTGTTCACTACATTACAAAATTTTATTTCAGTTACCACCATTGGTCCCTTTCCTTAAGAAAACATCGGTTGATTGGAACTACGAAACTGTAGACGATGGCTATAGCCAACAATTTCACAAAAACCAAGGAGTCGAATTAACAAGAGGAAAAATGCTCGGAGGCTCAAGTTCTATTAATTTCATGGCATATACAAGAGGAAACCCTCAAGATTTTGACAACTGGGCAAAAATAACCCGTGACGATTCATGGAATTGGAAAAATGTTCTTCCATATTTTAAGAAAAGTGAAAAACTAATCGACCCTCTCCTTATTGATTCTGATGCAGGTGCTTTTCATGGCACTGATGGATATTTAGGCACTACCAGATATTATAATGACGAGGTTTTAAAGTATTTTGAAGCTTTCAATGAAGTTGGTCATGACATTGTTTTAGACACAAACGGCAACACTCCCCTTGGGTATACTGAAAATATGTTTAACATTGCTGGTGGCGTAAGACAAAGCACTGCTCAGTCATTTTTGTATCCGATCAAAAGTCGTCCCAACTTGTTTGTACTTAAAAATACACTAGTATCAAAAATTCTTTTCGATGACTATAAAAACGCTATTGGTGTTGAAGCTATCTTAGAGAACAATAAGACTACATATTTCAAAGTTAAAAAAGAAGTAATAGTATCAGGAGGAGCTATTAACACCCCTCAGCTATTAATGTTATCTGGTGTAGGTCCAAAAGAACATTTACTGGATCATAATATAAAAGTGATTTCTGATCTTCCTGTTGGTCAAGTTTTACAGGACCACGTTAGTGTTTTAACGACTCATGCAATGGGAAAATCATCTCCATCAAAACCAAGGGGTTTTAATAAATTCCCGTATCCACTCATTATGGGGTACGCAACTTTAAACAAAAATCAAGATATCCTGGATTATTATCAAACGTTCAGCTTTATTTTGAACGAACCAACTCCTGTGTTGCAGTTTTGTGCATTTTACTACTCTTTTAAAGACGAAATCTGTGATGCTTTATATGAAGGTAGTCTTGGAAAAGAAGTTTTTTTTAGTTTAGTTACTTTAACGAATCCAGAATCTCGTGGAAAAATCTTGTTGCGTAGTAGAAATCCTAAAGAGCAGCCTTTGATTTACAATGGATATTATTCCAACGATAACGATTTAGACAAACATGCGATGTATCTACAAGATTTTTTGAAGGTTCAAAATACGGAGTTTTTCAAAAGTGCTCAAGCAAACCTGGTTGTTCCTGAAGCTTGTGGCTGCAGCAATTTGTACCTTACCCATGAGTATTGGAGATGTTATGCACTCTGTATGATGATGTCAGGATACCATTACGCTGCTTCTTGTCCAATGGGGGTTGTCGTGGACTCTCGTCTTAATGTGTTTGGGGTGAAAAGGCTAAGAATCGCAGATGCTAGTGTTATGCCAAAGATTGTTGGAGCCAATACCAATGCTGCGACTATTATGATTGGAGAAAAGGCAGCTGATTTTATCAAAGAAAATCATTGTTTAGATTCTAATGTTTGTGCTTAGGATAATATTTTATTGATATTTTTAACTATTATTTTTCATAGAATATTTTTGTTAAAATTATAAAGACTGCTTAATAGATACAAAAGATAAACGATATTTGTTTACGTTAAAAATACGACTTAATTATGGAGTCACATTTATTGCATGAGCGTGCGTCTAACATAGTCCTTAAATAATCTTATTACAATGTTCTTGAAGTGATGTTATGCGCGCTCGTGATTTGACTATAGGTACTAGTAAAAATATAATTATATTAAGGCATAAAACTGTCGTGACTAGGTGCACGATTGCACGATTTAATATTAGGTATTTTAATTTGTGAACAAATTTTAAATTAGGAAATAACTACTAGTAGCCAAAAATATTTGAAATTAAATTATGTATATTATATATATATATATATATATGTATTATATGATTTAATTTAGATAATAAAGCATATTTTTAATTTTCTGACTCATTTGTATACACTGTGTCTACATCTCTGATCCAACTCTCCTGTCGCAGGTCTGCTGAAAGAAATTTCATTTGAAATAAGCAGTAACTTTGCACTCTTCTTTCTGTATTTCTTAATTTAATTTTTCTAAGTGTTTGTGTGTGCACATAAATTAGTAAATAAATAGATATTTTAAGTGATTAAAGACGGACTTAATGTCATTCTCCACTAGTTCAAATAAAGATAGAGGATAGATAACAAAGTGATTAATAAATAAATGTTATTTCAGATGTAAGAACTGGCAGTCCATAGCTGTTATTTTTTTTATTTTTAGATACGTACTTTTTGAATCCAAATAAAGTAGAAAATAATAAATAAAAGTGGATTCTAAAAACTACGGATGTGTGTATGTGTTCTGAAGCTGCTTAAAATATTTTTATTGAACAATTAGGTACCAGATTGCGCATATTTTAAAACAATAGTTAAAGCTATAACCACTAGAAAACTCAACGTTTATGGTTTATTTTCTTTTTGTTCCCTTTGTTTACCTTTTGTTAACGCTAAAAGGAGGAAATCTGAGTTTTTCAATGGAATTCCTCTTTTGTGCTATTACTCTGTGCCACCATTGTTGTATCAAATAATAAATTTGAAAGAATTTTCAAAATACTTTCTGCTAACACTCAGCTGGCAAACAAATTTGCTAAAAGTAAAATACAGTGGGGAAAAATCGCGGGCAATTTAGAGAATGGATCTATTATTTTTCAATTTAGATTTTGTTTTTGCAAGTCACTTTATGGCCATTTATTTTAAACAATGCCTGATAGAATAATAGCTTTAATTTATTTGATAAATTTAAATTAAATTATCACAATATTTTTTCTTTAGTAATAAAAAACTAGAAAGAGTTTATGAGAATTATTATCATGGGATCTTCTACTAGAAAAACAATAGTAAATAATATTTACTTTGTAAATAAGTTTAAAAAACACTTTTACACGTCATTTTTTTTAGAACTAGAACAGTCTGCCTGCTGCGGTCTTCCCGTCCGATTATAATTTAGGTGTCTTCAAGGCTAGAGTGAAAAGGCTCTTAATAAACTAGTGCGCCTCACCATCAAGGATTGCATCGCTACTTACCATCAGGTGGGATCGCAGCCAAGCATTAGTTTATCTAAATTAAAAAAAAAAAAAAATAGACGAGGCTGGTGTTTCCACACCAGCACACAACCCCGAAAAGAAACAACCATACTTTGAACGTCTTCCTTTTTTGACGTTGGTCGAAACTATCGCACAATATGAATATAGAAAAACCCGATATTATAATATCGTAGAATATGATTTCTTTACTGCTCTATAACATAACTAGAAGTGTTTTCTTGTAAAATGGAAAAGGATGAGTAATTCTTAATTTTATAATTTTATTTCGTTCATCAGTAATTGAGTTTATAAAATAATATTATACTTTATTCTAAAAGAAACAGAAGAAAAGCTTATTAATTGAAATGCTTTATACATATCTGAAATTTAGTCCCTGCCCGTATAAATAATATTGACATTGGACACACTTCCCGTAACGAAGCTTTGGCTAGGAAAACTAATACGGAAAAAAAAAATATGGAAGACAGTAATAATCTTAAACAGTTATGACGCTAATCCGAGGTACCAGGGACGCATATTAACGTGGAACAATTCTCCTCACGTCCGTTGAAGGTTATTGAAGGAAAACATAATGTCACGCGTTCCCTAACTTTCTGGGTTTTGCTTACCTACTTCCTACGTTTGAATAAGGTCCATCCTGCATTAAGGCTATAATAAGCAATTATAATATTACTTTATTGTTTTTAACCGACTTCTAAAATAGGAGGAGGTTCTCATTTCGGATGTTTGTATTTTTTTTTTATGTATGTTTGCGCATAACTTTGGCGCTTGCCAACCGATTTGAAAAATTTTTTTCTTGTTGGAAAGGGTATATATCAATCAGTCAATCTATACCTAATAGCAGTTTTGGTGAGAATCGCGAAAGTACATTGAATGCGAGAATCACAGGGACTGGCAATATCGAATGCACAATGTAAAGAGGCCTATGTTCAACAGTGGACAGTACTTAGCAGAAATTTTAAAGGTTATTTGATATAAAAATATTGACCATAAATTAAAAAAAAAACTTTTTACAAAAAAAAGAAGGACAAGCGCAATATATGTGTATGTTACGTATTGTATCTATTTTAGTGTTTTAATTACTGGTTATGTTGTATTTATATATGTATTATTATATAAGTTAATTTAGTAAATTCTTAATTTTCTCATTCGTTTGTATACACTGTGTCTACATCTCTCTTCCAACTCTCCTGTCGCAGGTCTGCTGGAAGAAATTTCATTTGAAATAAGCAGTTCCTTTGTACTCTTTTTTTCTGTATTTGTCCATTTCATTTTTAAGTGTTTGTGTGTGTACATAAATGAATGAATAAATAAATAAATAAATAAAGAAAAAGAGTCTATTTCCGACTTATTACATACTTCAGAACTGGAAAGAGCAAGAGCCGGCCCGCTAAAGATAGAAGAAAGGAGGGAAAAGACTTTTTTATCCAGTAGTGAAACATACAGGCTAAAAAATAAAAATGCTAAATAAACTTTTTACAAAAAAAATATAAGTCGGTTATATTATCGGTCACTAAAAAAAAACACTAAAACCATCAAAATAATTTTAATTTCGGAAGTCGGTGTTAAATAAGGAACAAACAATATCGAGAAACACCGACTTAAAAAGTTTTTTATTTCACAATTTTTAGTTGCAATACACTTACAGCCAGAGTTCCTTTTTCTCATGACAATTCCAATTAACTCAAACCCTGCTAGGATACATTGTTTTATCCCCGATGAAGTTCCCGTGTTCTTCCGGTTCCATCATCATCATCAGATCAGTTCGATAGTACCCTATACCTAGCCAAAGTGAAAGACAGACAGGCATAAAACTACACTATCCTTTAACAAGTTTGATCTCTAACCAAACTGACCATCTTCGAGAGCTATATGTTTCGTTAGAAATTTATCAAGGAATACCCATGTGATGATGAAATTTAATGTAGTAAGATTTCATAAAATAAATGTTCTAAAAAGGTAAACACCAGCTCTAACTCTTCTTAGTTTACTTGCAATTGATGATTCTCTGTGGCAAAGTAGCAAACTTAAACTAGGTTATAAAATTATATAGAAAACTTGGCTCATTTGTACTAGTCTCAGAAGTTTAACATAAAATTACCTGCAGGCAGGTTTTACTTGAAGTTATGACTAACAAACAGAAAGTTCTTGAAACAATATTAAGTATTTTATACACATAAATAAAATTCCTTGCTGCATTATTGCAGTGAGGGTTTTCTTTTGGCTTTATATCCAACAAATATAAAATTACCAATATCAAATAAAACAATTCAAGATCTGACAGGAAAAAAGTCCATGAAACTAAGAATGTATTGGACTTTTCACGTTCACGTTTTTTTTATTGGTCTTATAATACAAGTATATTATTTCGAACAGCATTACTTATTTATGTACACAAAAACACTTAAAATCGAAAAAATATCGCAAATACAGATAGAGGTGTACAAAGTTGCTGCTTATTTCAAACGAAATTTCGTCCAGCAGACCTACGAAAGAAGAATTGGGTAAAAAATGTAGACACATTAGTTTTGCAACTATTTGTTGATTTATTTTATAAAAGTGATCGTGAAGTTTCTTGTTATTTCTTAATCATACAGATCTACGCTTTAGAACCTGCAAATGCTTGATATTTTTTTATATAAAATTAAATAACTACTAATACCTACAATATGAAGTATGAAAGTAAAAAAAAAAAACAATGCCTCAAACAAAAATATTTCTAGCCTTCAGATAGTTGTACCAGGTCTGGGTGTCTCGCATCCATCGGATTCTAGGTCTTCGGTCCACCTTTTGGGAGCCCTTTTAACGCCGAGTTTTCCAGTACGTTGTCGCTGTTTGTTCTGCGAGCAATGTGCCCTGCCCATTGGCACTTCAGTTTGGCGTTTCTTCAGATGTGATTTCTATGATTATTGGTAATAACATAAAATCAAAAAAAATATTTGACATAACTCATTTACAGGCTCTTTGTAACTGTCAAGAAGTCAATCAATCAAGAAAATGTAAAACTACAGGGATAACAAATTTAAGACTTTTTTAGTGTTTAAAGTACGAATCTATAATAATTACAGATGATACTACCTTATTTATTGACTCGTTTGGTTTTGACTTGAATATATATTATTTTTGCATAATGTCGTGTTTGTTATATTATCATGGACAACTGTTTAAACACTAAAAACGTGAATAGGTATTTTTAAATTTACTTTGTCATCGTTATCTTCCAGATCTTGTTTCGAAAGAAAGAAAAATATTTTATTTGGTAAAAGCAGTTTACAAACAACATGTAGACATTCTAGATAAAAAAAAATTTAAACTGTATAAGTACCCAAATAACAAAATCTGGTTTTCCTTTATGAAATTATATATCTAAAAAAAAACAACATTTCAAAATCTTAAAAATATATATTATTAAATTCACGGTATCCAAAATATTTTAATAAAATGCAAGCAATAAATTGATAAACATTAAATTATGAAATTTTCTTTGATAAAATTAGCTGTTTTTTCTCCAATCATAATAGTTACAACGTTGATATTAGTACCAACTTATTTTGGCATGATACTCATCAGCAACTCGAAGCCTTTGTACTCCAAATTACTTAAGATGAGAGTCTACGACCTCCGCAATAGGAATTAAACCAGCGTTATGGTAACCAGACACGATCATGCATAGTACATAGCGTTTATAATATTCATAAGTAGGATTGAAATCACCACTACTACAAACTTAGGTATGTAATATATAATCAGTTTAGCTTCAACACTTTTAAATACTTAGTATGTTGAATAGTAAAAAATCCTGCGCGCGCTTATCTAAATCTTCATCGTGAGAATAATATCCATTGTAAATCAATGGCTGTTCTTTTGAATCTTTGCTGCACAAAAAGATGTTAATAAGACAATTGGGATACAATAAAAGTGTGAAATTAGTAAAACGTCTTTTCCAAAACTGCCGTTGTATAAAGCATTACATATTTGGTCTACAAAAGAATAGTAGAACGTGCATAATCGCAACATAGCGGTAGACTCGTTCATTTAAATATGTCTGATAATCGGGATAATCTAGACTTTTATTTAGTTATATCCAAAAATGGGTGTAGTTGGAAAAGTAGCAGGATCAACCGGCTTAGTCGGAGTTGAATTTCCCATTATGTGAGTTGTGATAACTGTTATGTGGTCTTGTTAAGCCTGTCCAACAGGACAATCAAAAATAACGTCTATATTTAGAACTTTCAAGTGCTCATCTGGACCTATTTCAAACAACATTAAAAGTTGCGGAATGTTAATAGCTCCCCTAAAACTATCATTTCTTTATCAGCTTCAACAATGATAGTTTGTTTATGTGAAAGTGTTGGCTGAGCCATCGTCTTCAGTTGCGTAGTTCACAAAATTTCGTGGCTAAGTAAGCAACAAGCAAGCAAGCAAGTGGCGTAGTAAGTTAAGCAACGTTTCTTGCAGTCTGCGGTTACTCCATGACTAGGTGGTCATCTTAACGTAACGAGATTTCTTGATACCCCAGGCAGGCATTAAGCCATTGTTCCTGACTGTCACTTGAATCTGATATTTTTGCCATGGGTTACTAATCATGAATACAGTTTCTTAGTATTGTATTAGTGATATGAAAGAAAAGGGAGTTAGTGTTAGCGTGACGAGTGACAGGACAGAATGGAAGAAAAAAACGTATTGTGCCGATCACAAATAAAACGGGACAAGGGCAGGAATAAGAAGAAGAAGGAGTACTGGATTTCTTACTTTTATCTTTATTCCTTTTTTTTAAGTTAAAAAATCATTCAATGGCTCCTCCCAAGGCGTACGCTCCTTAGAGCGGGAGAAGTCATTGAGTGATTTCTTAACTCCGCAGAGCAGGAGAAGTTGGCGTGTCAGATTTTTATTGATTAAAACCGTACCTAAGCTCGTCTATGCCCAGAATGGTAATAGAATGTAAGGGCAAAGGTTTTTCCTTTTGGAAGTCAAACCTCAGCCCCAGTAGGCCGGTCGGTTACTGACATCTCTTTGAGGCGCGTGTGGTTCCTGGTCCTGATGGTTATGCGATGGCCAGACGGCAAGCTATCCATTGCTCGTCGTCTGGAAGAAACCGTCTGCGGTGTCTACCCCTGCTGTTGCTGACAACTCTTTTAGGCGCGCGGGAACAGTGCGCGCCGTCAACGACTTGGGCTCGGTCCGGACAGTTACCACACGGCCAGACAGCGAGCTACCCGTTGCTAACTGTCCGCAAGCCCGCGCCTACGGTGGCCGGAAATTGGGATCGGAATCCCGGCGGCGGCGGCGAGAGCAATGTTGCCTGATGCGGTCGGCCTCCTCCTTTGCGAGCATTACTGCTTCGCAGAAGTCGGCGACCGCCTGCCACTCCTCCTCGCTCCGGACCATGGCCTCAACCAAGGTCCAGCGCGAGAGGTCTCCGCCGCCGATCGCCCCCACGAAGGCACGGCGATGCTGCGCTCAAGCAGGGTACACCTCGACTGTCTGCTCCACCGTGTCCTCCGGATTCCGCACAATAGCGACACCTGGGCGTCACTTCCGCTTTAATCCGGAACAGGAACCTCCCGAACGTGCCATGTCCGGTGAGGACCTGTATCGTGCGGAAGGTAAGGCCGCCGTGAGGTCTTTCCAGCCACGCCTCAAACAGGGGACTTACCACCATAATTGTGGCGTGCCCAATATCTATTTAACTGATCTTTGATTTTGCTCTTTATATGGTTACATAATAGGTGTATAATAATTTTTAGTTGTTTTTGTCTACATGCTCGATTGTTAAATACACCGAACAAGATATCATTACTGGAAAAATGTTATGTGTGCTTAACTGCCACAAAATATAAAGACTGTTTATTATTAACAAACAGGGTTAAAACATTTTAATAAGTAGGTAGTTACAAACTGTTGTGTCCTCAAGGTGGAAAAATTCAAGCTCAAATTAAGGTACTAAAACCCCGAAAAAAACAGAGTGATGAAAAAGATGACAAAAAAATTATGTTTTGTTCTTAGCATATTTTATTTAAAAAGACAATATGAAAAGGTGTAACACTGTTCTATACACAGAAAAATAATACGACACTAGGCACTAAGAAATTTATTTAGATTTTGCATCATAGTAATGATCTTCTTTGATAAAATCTGCTGCTCTTTCTGCTATCATAATAGTCGGTGCATTGGTATTGGCTCCAGTTATTTTTGGCATGACACTAGCATCTGCTACCCTTAGATGGTGTACTCCAAATACATTAAGGCGCGGATCTACTACAACTCCCATTGAACAAGAAGCAGAGTAATGGTAACCTGGCATCATCATACATATCGCATAACATTTCCAATATTCAAGGGTATAATTCATTTTCCCACAACCACATATTTCGGGAACAACTAGTTCAGATTCAACACTTTTGAAAAATTCTGTTTCTTGAACTCTCAAGAAATCTTGTAAATATATTGCATGCTTGTCTAAATCTTCATTTTTTGAATAATATCCAGTATATATCAGCGGTTGTTCTTTAGGATCTGTACTTCGCAATAAAATTTTACCACGGGATTCTGGGTATATCAAAGCGAGTGAGCTAAATAAAACTGATTTATCAATACAGCCTTTATATAAGGATTCACATAATTCGTCCATAAACGAATAGTAGAAAGTGCAAAATTGCAATACGCCTGTTGGTTCGTTCATTACAAAACTAATAGATTGATAATCTGGATAGTTTTGACTTTTATTTATGCTGGCGTATCCCGTAATGAGTGGAGATGGAAAATTTGTCGGATCTACTGGCTTAGACGGAACTGATGGCCCCATTGTTTGACTTACACTTAGTATTACATGGTCTTGTAAAGCTTGACCAACAGGAAGATCAGATATTGCTGTTATGTTGTGACTCAATAAATGTTCTTTTGGACCTACACCAGATAACATTAATAGTTGTGGAGTGTTAATAGCTCCTGCAGATACTATGACTTCTTTTTTAGCTTTAAAACTGACAGTTTTATTATTTGCTAAAATAGCATTGACACCAATAGCGTTTTTGTCGTCATCAAAAAGAATTTTAGTTACTAGGGTATTTTTAAGCACGAACAAATTCGGCCGATTTTTAATCGGACTTAAAAATGATTGAGCAGTGCTTTGTCTTAAATGGTCAGCAATGGTAAACATACATTCAGTATAGCCAAGAGGAGTGTCACCGTTTGTATCCATAACAATTTCATGACCAGCTTCTTTAAAGGCTTCAAAATACTTTAGAACTTCTTCATTGTAGTTTCTTGTAGTTCCTAAATATCCATCAGTCCCATGAAACCTGGCTGCATCATATTCAAGAAGTATTGGTTCAACCAGCCTCTCACTTTTCTTGAAATATGGAAGAGTATTTTCCCAGTTCCAGGATTGGTCGCCAGTTATGTTCGCCCAGCCATCAAAATCATGAGGGTTGCCTCTAGTATAAAGCAAGAAGTTTATAGAACTTGAGCCTCCAAGCATTTTTCCTCTTGTTAATTCAGCTCCGTGATTTTTGTGAGTCTGTTGGCTGTAACCGTCATCTTCAGTTCTGTAGTTCCAATCCACGGATGTATTTTTCATGTACAGAATACATCCTGGTATCTAAAAAAGAATAAAAGCACGTATTAATATGACTAAAATGTTTAATAGTGAACGGAGAACAAATATATTGCTAAAGGTTGACATCAAATCAGGTATTTTTACATTTTTATTCATACAAACATTAGCACTTCGTTTTTTATGAAATTCACAGTTTACTTCGAATACAGTGATGCATAATTAAAAAGATCAATTGGCTCAGTGAATTATTATTACCTATTTACCGTATCTTTACTACTCCATTAAACACACCCTCTTCGATAAAACGAAGTGATTTTAATTCAACAATATAATCATCATCACCATCATCATCATTTCAGCTGAAAGACGTCCACTGTTGGACATAGACTTCCCCCAAGTGTCGCCACAATGAACGGTCCTGTGCGTCTCGCATCCATCGGTTTCCCGCAACCCTTACCAGGTCATCGGTCTACCTTGTAGGAGGCCTGCCAACGCTACGTCTTTCAGACAACAATATACATGTTGAATTAAATTATGACATTTTAAATCAGGGTGTATAGAACACCACACTTACTACAGATTCTACTGGTGGATCTCCACCTGCTTCTATAAGTAACACAGTAGCATCCTTAATCTCTGTGAGTCTATTGGCAATCACACTGCCTGCTGATCCTGCACCGCATATTATGAAGTCAAAACTAGAGCCATCTGAAAAACATACAATTAAAAATTTTAGTACCTGTTTCTTCGAAACCAAAAACAATTGAATTACATAAATACAGAATTGAATTAGTAAGCCTTGATTGACTTGGAATGCGTGATGGGGCTTATACCATCATAAAAAATGCAGACAATGATCACCGTGCTCTTCAGTCTCTACAACAAATGGTTCGTAATATGCAGTAGAAATAATTTTCCTGCTGCTTGCTTATAAAGATATTATATTTTTATTTTATGTAAACAGCGCGTAACTGAATACCCGACTTACAAAGTCTACCGAACCCAAAAAGCAAGATAAGGTCTTGACATGGATGGAAATCATCATCATCAACATTTCAGCCAAAAGACGTCCACTGTTGGACATATGCCTCCCTCAAGTGTCGCCATAATGACCGATCCTGAGCGACTCACCAAATCATCGGTTCACCTTGTGGGAATTATTCCAACGCTGCATCTTTCGGTACGAGGTCGCCATTATAGAACCTTTCGTCCCCGTCGACCATCAGTTCTACGGGCCTGTGCTCTGCCCACTGTCACTTAAGTTTGGCGATATTTTAATTTCTGATGTGATCACGCAAGGAAACTCCGAGCATAGTCCTTTCCATTTCCCTTATTATATATATATATTATGGCTTATAGTAAGCGACCACGTTTCGGAACTATATGTCATTATGTCATCACTAGCAACACGCACTTATCATAGACTTTCGTTTTTTTTTTTTTTTTCGAATAATATAGAATTTTTGTGTTGTGGTCATTGTGAGATCATACTTAATTTGAAACATACCATGAACTGGTGCTTGCTGGGGCCATAAAAACGAAGTGAACTGTAAAGCAGACAGTAAAGTGAAGGCTCCTTGGATTTCTCGAACTCCTTCTAATGATGAAGATGCATTCATCTTAAATATTTTTCAGTAGGTACGTTTTACTTGAGTTTTCTTGTCTTCACTTTGAAAGAAAACTTATGTTAAACATAATATATATTGTTTTAAAAATAAACTATAAATAAAAAGTATAAACCTAAAACGTGAATGAAAAATAATATATTTATATTAGCTTCTATTAGTATTTTTTTTTTGCGTAAAATAATAGCCTATGGCACTGACTAATAAAGTGGCATACTGTTGAAAGAATTTTTAAAATCTGTCCAATGTTATTCGAGTTTAATCATTACAAACCAAAATACAAGCCCTTTCAGTTTTCAATATTTGTAAAGATATATAATATTAAAAATTATATTAACAAAAGTCAAACAACAGATACCTTTTGTAATAAACACACGACTGTACTAAAACTCAAGTGCCGAAAATTATTTATACTGCCTGCTTAATATGTAAACACTGTGCAATATTATAGGTCTTACTATAATATGCAGTAGCCACATATTGTTCGAAAATAAGATAAGTCGATAAATATAATGTAATTCAATAACTTACTCCTTTATAATATATATTCCTTCTCACCGCACAGGGCTTATATCTAATTTTTACGCTGTCTCTACCATAAAACTAGAATGTACTTAATATTGACATTAAAAAAGCTAAAAATATTTTTTCCTTCAAGCGTACAATTCGGAACTAGGTACTACTTGGAGGACATTTAAACCTTAGTTCAGTTATCGTCATTATTATATTTTGAATTGTCTTAATTTTAACGATAGCCTTCTTGCAGACTTATTATACCACTACTGTACAAGAAGTTCAAATAAATAGATTAAATCCTTTCAAATATATTTTTTTTTTTAAGTCACTTTATAAAACACGTTTTTTATTTCCAGGTAAAAAAAAAAAAACAAAACCTTTTTTTAAAACGTTTTCAAATTGGTTATTTTCATACAAAATAAACCATGTACTATGAACTTCTTAAAAATAAGTAGGTAATAAAATGTGTTTAAACTATAATTTCCAAATGAATTGACTTATTAAAATTCACATAAATTTAAAGTTACGTACCATACCTTCGAAAAACACTTAAATCAATAAAAATATGGAATGTACAGAGAAAAAGGAGAATTGAAACATGCAGTGAGTCATGCAATGAATCACAGTTTTTTTTTTATTACTGATCGTTTCACGTTTAACCACTTTCTCACCTGATAGAAAGCAACGATGTGGTTGAAGATGTAGCACGCTTACCTAGAAGTAACCTAAGTAAGTAACCTGTTCACTCTTGACTTAAAGACCCCGAGGTTGCAGCTATCAGGAAATGCAGACTCATGCACGAGATTCGGTTCCTTGGCTAAACGCATGATGAATGTGTTTTGAAAACCTTTTGTGTATATAGGTGGGATGTTCACCAAGCGCCGGTAACGCGTCGCCAATAGTCGCCATACATCTGGTGTTTCGATGATGGAACAGGTTTGGTGGAATTAAATTATGTAGTTCTGACACACGTTCTAAAAAGCAGCCGATAGAAAACCGAACAAGACCTTGAAGTATCGCCTTATTCTAAGACTGTCTCTAAGGATAGATTCAAGCGCCCAAACGCAGCATCTCGATGCGACTGGATCTGTGAGCAATAGTGCTATCGTCTGTATACCTAAAGGTACCAGGCTTACGGAGATAATTTATTTACAGTACAATATAAAAGACAAGAATCATGAAAAACGTAGCATCTCGTTGCCACTGGATCTGTGAGCAATAGTGCTATCGTCTGTATACCTAAAGGTACCAGGCTTACGGAGATAATTTATTTACAGTACAATATAAAAGACAAGAATCATGTTGCCCTGAGCACAGACCTCTAAGGGATCTTAATATTTATGACAAATTGAACAGACAAACAGCCATTGGAGATTGCTCAGATGGACCGATCACCCTGGAAGTTAGTAATCCAAGCTGTTAGTAGTTGATTAGAATATCGATTTTATAGTCTAATTTTTTATTAAAGTAAAAACTAACAAAAAAATCCACCACTGGGGGTACAGAATCATATATTATACTGGATGGATCCAGTAAAACACACACAAACGATTGCCATGGATAGTAGTGGTTTGTGCGACGATGTCAAAGTGCTAATAATAATAATCACATATGAATCTCAGTAACAAAAACAATGACATTCCATTAGAGAATCAGAAAGCCCAAGCAACATAAAATCTGAGAACGTTACAATATCTATCCCAGAAACTTAATTGTTTTATCTTTACTTGGACATCATTACCATCATCATCTATCATGGAAACTTTATATTGATGCTTTGTCAAAGAATAAGCTTCTTCTAGCCAATATATCCATTCTGTATAAACTATCAACAACTGTTAAGTGATTTACAATACTACTAGCTAACAGTGCTTACGTGGCGTCTACATTAGGTACGGCATAATTTTTTGAGGTAACTCGAGTTACAAACAAACAACTTTCTAAGACCAAAAAATTGACTGGCCTGTTGGTATAGTGGTTAGTGGCTCTGACTGCTATGCCGGAGGTCGTGGGTTCGATTCCCACCCAGGACAAATGTTTGTGTGATGCGCATGATCATTTTGTTCTGTGTCTAGGTGTAATTTATCTGTAATATGTATGTATTTAGAAATATATAAGTATGTCTATCAGTTGTCTAGTATCCATAACACAAGCTCTGGAAGTGTCAATTATAATATTATCTATTATATACATTCTATACATATAAATACAATTGGAGTGTCTGTTTGTAATATTGAAATAACTGCTTTTTACTACATGCATATAAATATATATACGGTACATACACCAAAAAAACATTTTACACAATTTTTGTCTGTCGGCCTGTCTGTCTGTTTGTCCGGGCTAATCTCTGAAATGGCTGAACCGATTTTAACGGGACTTTTTTTGGCAGGTAGCTGATGTGATAAGGGGTAACATAGGCTTCTTTTATTTTAGAAAAAATAAATTCAAAATCCTGTAGTCCACGCGAACGAAGTTGCAGGCAAAGCTAGTATTATATATGTTTGCGATCCTGTACTCATTTACATTCAATATAGATAGTTAGGTAACCAATATTTAAACAACTGAACTTGTTTACTTTACCGTTAGACAACATAATTTTTAGTTTATGTGAAATCTTAATATAATTGTTCAGAATCAGTAACTGAATGGATTCCAATAGTTTTTACACAACGTTACATTTTTTCCCAAAAATATTTAAAAAGGTTACAAGATGGACACCGTCGACACTAAGTACAACACAAGTCACTGTAGATCATAGCGGGTATTAGGAGCCAGCAAACAGCTGAGTGCAAAAAAACTACCCCTTAGTCGCCTGGATGGCCCCGTGACTATGTATTATAGATGACATTACAAGCTTATAACTTTGTGATTTTTCATGATGCACATAAATTTTATACATAGATTCTTTACCTAAAAATACTAAACACGTGTTTCGGGTTTCCAATATACTGAAACTGATGTTATATTATATTTATAAAATGAGAGTATTTGTTCGTATGAGTCGATTAACTTCCATTTATTTGAAACCCCTAGCTCTTGACGTCATCAGAACACTATTAGAGTCGGTTCTCATAAATCAAAATTTTTTGTTGGTATGGCCTCTAAAATATATATTACTCATAACATACCAGTAGATACTAAAAATAAAGAGTGCCTAGGTATAAAAGATCCTTGCTTAGTTTTCTTTTGGCTAGATGGTATTATTCCATTGCCGAGTTTATTGATGATAAACAAAGCTATTAAAATCTAACGTGTTAGATAATTAATAATAAGTTCTAATAATAGTAATTTGTAATACTACTATTATATCAATTGGTAATAATTAATTAATCTATGACGTAATTTGAATTGCTATTTTATATGTGTATGTAAAATTTACCTAGTAGCTGTCAATCAGATATATTGTTTTGTGGTTTCTTTTTCTATGTGTGTGATTATACATCAATTTAGCAAATTAGAATTAAAAAAAAACAATGTAAAATATTATTTTTATTCCAATTATATAGAAACTCCACAATTTGACTGATAGTCTATTAAAAACTTAATATATATGAAATGATTACAAAACATGTTAAACATTTATTTCAATTTTTAGCTTTGAACAAAACCTATTTTAAGCAATACTCCTCCTTTATAAAATCAGCAGCTCTTTCTCCAATCATAATAGTCGGGGCATTGGTATTCGCTCCAGTTATTTTTGGCATTACACTAGCATCTGCAACCCGTAAATGCTTTACCCCGTACACGTTTAGACGGTTGTCTACTATTTCTCCCATAGGACAAGTAGCAGCATAATGGTATCCTGTTAACATCATGCACAACGCATAACATCTCCAATATTCGTGGGTATCTTCAACTTTTCCACAACCACACTCCTTGGGAATAATCATTTCAGAATTGTGGCTTTTGAAAAAAAACGTGTCTCGGACTTTCAAATAATCTTGTATATATTTAGCGTGGTTTTCCAAATCTATATCATTAGAATAGTATCCAGTGTAAATTATCGGGCGATCTTTGGGATCATTGCTTCGCAATAAGATTTTACCACGAGACTCTGGGTACAATAGATACACCGCATTCAATAAAACTGCCTTTCCAACACTGCCTTCATATAAAGCATTACATATTTCGTCTTTGAAAGAAAAGTAAGTACAAAATTGTAGCATGCCAGACGGTCCGGGCAATATAAAATTAAATGTTTGATAATCAGGATAGTTTTGACTTTTATTCAAAGCGGCGTAACCCAAAACAAGTGGTACCGGAAATTTAGTGGGATCCACCGGCTGAGTAGCAGGTGCATCCCCCATTGTATGGATTGTTAGTACCATAACATGGTCTTGTAGAGCTTGACCAACAGGAAGATCAGAAATAACGGGAATTTCTAGACTGTTTAAGTGTTCCTTTGGACCTATTCCAGACAACATCAAAAGCTGTGGAGTGTTAATGGCTCCACCCGATACTATGACTTCTTTATTAGCTTTAAAACTGACAGTTTCATTATTTGCTAAGATAGCTTTAACACCAATAGCGTTTTTGTCATGATCAAAAATAATCTTAGTTACTAAGGTATTTTTAACCACGAACAAATTCGGCCGATTTTTAATCGGACATAAAAATGCTTGAGCAGTGCTTTGTCGTACATTGTTAGCAATAGTAAACATACATTCAGTATATCCAACTGGCGTCTTACCATTTATGTCTATAACGATGTTATGACCAACTTCTTTGAAAGCTTTAAGATACTTTGAACCCTTTTCAGTATAATATCTGATTGTTCCCAAGTATCCATCAGTATCATGAAAAGCGCCTGCATCAGATTTAAGAAGGATAGGGTCAACCAGCCTTTCACTTTTCATAAAATATGGGAGTGTATTTTTCCAGTTCCATGACTTGTCGCCGGTTAGTTTTGCCCAGCCATCAAAATCATGCTTATTTCCTCTCGTATATACCATAAAATTAATAGAACTGGTTCCTCCAAGCATTTTTCCTCTTGTCCATTCAGTTCCATTATTTTTATGCGCTTGTTCGGAATATCCATCATCAATAGTTACGTAGTTCCAATCAACTGATGTATTCTTAAGGTATTGGAAAGTAACTGGTATCTGAAATAGAGTAATGGTAAGAAGAGTAAAAAAATTGCATGGACGTAACATTCTTTTCTCGGAACAGTTCAGGCCATTTTCAATCCCATATAATTTCGTTGTGTATAAACTAGAAGCCTGAATTTTAGTTTTTCCAGTGTTGTGTCAATTGAACTTACCACTGATTCTGCTGGTGGATCATCACCAGCTTCTATTAGCAAGACTGTAATATTCTCAACTTCTGTGAGTCGATTAGCTATCACACTTCCTGCTGACCCAGCTCCTACTATTATGAAGTCGAAACCCGTACCATCTAGTAAATTAAAGTATGGTCAAAATTAGTACTTTCAATAGAGTTATTTTATGACTTTTGAATAATAATATATTGAAATAAATATTTAATAATAATAAATGTGTATCTTAACTTTTTTTATTTAATAAATTTTAATCCAATAATTTTATTTATAATAATTATAAATAAAATTATACCTTATATACACTAAAATTAGATATTAAAAGTATTGTGACTACTAATACTATGGACTTTTGTCTGAGATACAATTTAAATTATTATTATTTAAAATTTTTGGAAAGATCAAATCTAAAAATGTTATTACTTTGAACCTGTGCCTGTTGTGGGAATAAAAACGCAGGCAGCTGTAAGATAGAGAGAATACTGAATGCCTCTCGGATTGTCTGGGTTCCCAATATAGCTGTTGTTGCATTCATATTTATTAACTTTTTATTATTTTGTTCAGTAGATTTTTCATCCAACTCAACCTGTAACAAAATAGAAATTAACACGCGTAGAACACAACACAATTCACTGAAATGATTCAGACTTGGCATTTACCGGATGGCCGGATATCGAACAACCCATTGCCCATCGGCAGCTGGGGATTGAGGATGGTCTTCCCTTCATATTTAGAGCAACCTCTTTTACTCATAAATTACTACTTTGAAGAACGAGGTGAATGCTTTCCACTCCCTCTCATCCTCTTGGGCATCGCCGCCGAGTTGCTAACCTATCGGTTTTCTATCGTTTATATGTCGAGGAGTGTGCACTGGAATTGCGCAATCTAATTCCTCCAAATTCGTTACATCATTGGACCACTAGACGTACGGCGTTGATATCCCACCCATACGTACAAAGCGTTTTGGGAACACATTTATTTTGCGTACAGCCAAGAAGTGGAATTCCCTGCCGGAGCCTGTGTTTCCTGATAGCTACAACGTATATTAGGGGAATTTAAGTAAAGAGTGAATAAGTTACTTCTAGGCAAGCGCGCTTTATCATCGACAACATTATCGCTTACTATCAGGTGAGATGGTAGTCAAACGTGAGCCTATCGATAATAATAAACAAAACAACTGCAAAAAAAGGGCCAACATTTTTGCACGCTTAAAATAAATCAATACATAACTTACCACGTGTACGTCGAATCCAATCAACTGGGTATTCCATCAGCCCGTGCTTAAATATCTAATCCATCACCTAGAAATTCATTAAGTCTCTCGTTGTACCCCGGGCTACAGCTGAAATTGTAACTGATATTATACGACGCGACGCGATTCGTCTACTGAAGTTATTTTTACTTCATTCAGTTGGAATACGAATTGTTAGTTATTACTTTTCTAGAGCGCTATCACAAAATTGTGTTCTTTTATACATTAGAAATTCAAATGGCTGAGACATGCATAATGTAGTATGTAACTATTGCAGTTATTTTTAAAATACGTTTATTTAAGAATTTACAATTAACTAACTTATGCCAGTGACTTTACATACTTCCATAATTACTTGTCGCAAGAATATTAGATTATAAAGCAAGAATATTGTCCCACCATTATTTATCATCAGGTGAGAAAATAGTCAAGTATACATATCAATAATATATCATCATCTTCCTAGTCTTTTCCCAACTAGCTTATTCTTCTTCTTACCATACCCAACTAGCTTATTCTTCTTCTTACCACACCCAACTAGCTTATTCTTCTTCCTCTTTCTTCAAATCTAACCGTATATGGCTGAATTTCCATGTTTTACATGAACTAACTGCCTATTAAACCTGCACAACCTAGATACAGGTAACACGATACTCTTTAGATAGACTAATGGTTAAAGTTTCTGGTGTCTGTCTTCCCATAACAACTGTCAAAGATCTAGGAATGACAACTGGGACCTGTTGGTGCTATACATGCTTTTTGAGGCATGAGATTGGGCTCATCGAGGAGGGGAAGGAGGCTATAAATAAAAACAAAATGCGAAAAGCAAGGCCGCTATGAATTATATTCTTAAGTATTATCGAACATTCCATAAGTCAAAATTATTTCAATTTCTCTGTCTCTCTTTTCGTAACAAAATGAAATCTACACAAAAACACTGAATCTAACACAACTCCAACATTTCCATAAGCTCTTAACTACACTCAAGGGCGTTACTAAAGCGAAGCGGAAGATATAAAATATATTTTATATTCATGTTTTGTAACGTCTCGTGAGGCGTGTGAAAAAACAATGAAAAGATGCCTCCAGTATGTTGCTTGGTTTGTTATAGAGATCGTAAAATAAACCACAGGAAGGTATAGTAAAAATGTTATTAAAAATATGAAGACGTTGGTACATTTTCTGGCAAAAAATTCTCGTTTTCACTGTAATTTCAGTAAATGCAATATTCTACTATATAATACAATACGGAAGCTTGAGAATGAATGAAGTAGTCAAAGCGATGCCGACGTCACATCACTTTGACAGAATCTGGGCTTACATTCGCGAAACCCGAACAGATGAAAATTCCGAATGCAGGGACGTGGTCCTCTTTTTCTCCATTAGCAGCCATGTAAACATCAATTAGTTTAAGGCTTGTCTCACGGCTTGTTGTGAAGTAAATACGTAAAGCTTACATCATGAAAAATCAGCTGCGTTTCACTTTGATCAGTATCCTGAGCCAACATATAGATACAAATTTAGATAACAATTTGTAATAAATGTTTAGACCTTTTTAACCCAAAGAAGCTAAAGCAGATCACCGTAACAATGTTCATAATGAACTCTGATATGAACTAAAATTATCATCACAATTCTATTGAGAAAGACAAACCCATGCAGGACAGTTGGCATAATTTTCAGAACAGATTCACGATGGCATTGATGATAACCTTGAGATGATAGTAACAAATCACAATTTAAAGACAGTAACGGTTTTAACGATTAATTTTTATTTTTCAATCAGGTGAGAGCGAATTGATTAAACTTGATAGGTACTTATACGGCTCCAAAGTATTTAATAGTTGATATTTAAATTATTATATTGAACCGTATTGCAAAAGTTCATGGTCTTTTTGTGTTAATTATATTCCATTACTTGACTCCAGTTAACTCTCTCAAAAGGCAATAGAAAGGGCTATGTTTGGAGTTTTCTTGCGTGTTACTACTAGTACACTTGTTTATTTCAAAAAGTATATTATTTTTTGTGTGGCAGTCGTTGGCAATTAGTTAAGTGTACTGTCACTAGAGAGATAAACATGTTAATTTATTGCTAATTTATTAATTGAAGCCCGGAATAAATGTATCAAACAAAAAAGTACTTATATTGGAGAGTAAATTATACCTACAGTTGAAATCATAATGTTATTCTTTTGCCAAAATATCATGCAATTTTTGCAGTGTGGAAAAAAATATGAGATGGAAATGTTTTACTTACTTTTAATAAATGAACTAATTGGAACTTATTTTTATTATTTTTTAATTTGCACAGAAACTAATTAACTAGGTACTCAACAAATTGGATCTTATTTTATAAAAGAAAAGGTAAAGTAATTAATGGATACTTTCAGTAAATTTTTCCTAGAGAAATATTAATACGTTTATTAGACAACAAGGTACTCTAGGGTACCGTGATGATACAATAATTTTGATTACTAATGTTGCAAAGCACAGATAAATGATAAATGATAAATGATATTTATTTTGTAAATAGGTTTAAAAAACACTTTTACACGTCAATTTTTTTTTTTCGTCATTTTATTCTAGATGAGGCCGGTGTTTCCTATCTGACTACCCTGAGAAGAAACACCGAAACAAACTCAGGGGTCAAGGTCTCTTTTAAAGTCCATACAGTAAATATGTAATGGTCAAATCACATGAGAACCATGCAGATTTGTCTGAGATGGTCTTTTGAAGAAAGAACCATACAGATTTGAGTGGACCTGTCCAATCAGTGTAAGCATTTGTCAGTATTCGAAAAGCTCAACTTAGGACTACTAAGGAGCTCTACGACTTGACGAACAATACCAAAGAAAGGACATTTGGGTAGGCCGCAGAAAACACTCAAATTGCCAGACATACGTTAAAATTACTGAAAAGAAAAGAAAAAGCAATCATCATAGTCCTCACATTTACAATAATATAAGCAAATTGATAATTTACAAAATATTTAGAAAAGTAAATATTTATGTCAAAGAAAAAAAAAAAAAATACTTTAAGTACTTAAAATGTATACATGTCATTTTGTAAAATAAAAATAATCTCCAATGTCAAAATGTGAAAAAAACAAATAAAATAAAAAGAAAAAGCACATTTGAAAATAAAAATAATTAAAAAAATACAAAAGATGAAAAATAAAAATGACAACAGTTGTAGTAAGTAGGTACTGGAGCAGGTCAATCCCAAGCCTTTTCGTCCTGAATATAGTCTTTTACAGTGTAAAAAGCCTTTTGACAAAGTTTACGTTTTACAAATGATTTGAACTTATTAAGGCTTAGTTGTTGAATATGACTAACATATATATATATAAGATAACATTCTATCTATAATTAGGTATGGCAATTTATTATAGACTTCCAATGCTTAGTTTCCCTCCAGTCTCATCATCAGATCAGTTTGATAGTACCTTATAGCCAGGGTGCATCTAATGCCAGTTTCAATAAGCCAAAACAGCTAGCACACATAGTTTCATTCGACTACATTATCAGATAAGACCAACGGTATCCTTTATTTGTCTATTGTTCCGGGATGATTTGTTTAAATTAGTTTGGTCACAATTTTTTTGCTAAATTAATCGAGATATCTGTGTTTGTGAATTTTCTTTCATCACTTGTGATCTTTTCCACCAGATATACTTCATAAAGGTTTTTTTTTCAATACAAGTGCTTGACTTTTAAATGAATATAACAAAATCGCTGGATTTGTACCTGAAATATTTGAGGCGTACCATCGATTCCTCATGGATCCATTATCATAAAATAGTTTTTGTCATACTTCAATACCATATCGAGGGTTTCTTCATAAGAATTTACGACAGTGTTCAGATTTCTAAAGATCTTTCTGGTTGTACTGATTCATGTTATATGGGTCTGTTGAGACTAGTCAGCTTTATTACTTCTTTTTTCCCTCTCTTATTAGAACTTGCTTTAGGTGATCATTTTACTATAGCGTCTTGTAACATTAGTGACAACAAGTTAAAGCCAATAAAATTTGTTAAATAATGTTAAGATTTAAAAAGGTTTAAACATGTTCTTGCTCATTCTCCTCAATTAGAACTTACTACTATTCGTAATAGGCTCTATCTTCAACCTTTTTTTTAGTGACCGACTTTTTGACAATTCAAAAAGGCCTAGAAATGGTTTTTGTAAATAAAATGGTAACTTTCTTTGAGTTTGAGTTAAGATTCAAAGGAATTGTAATTTTAATCCAGTAATAAGGGACCTACCCCTGCTTTGCAAGGATGTTACATATCTTCGAAATTCTAATTTTTTTCCACTACGAGTATCTATAATTCCTGTTTTGCACCACTTATCGGCTAAGCCTTTCTTTTACTCTTTCTATCTTGCACGAGCCCGTGTTTTTTCTTTCCAGTTTTGTTCAAATCTACACAGTTCGTACTCTTAGTCTCAGGGTTGGTACTCTATGTACCTTTGTTTTTTCAAGTATACAACAAACTTATCATACTCAGTCTCATTTAAGGTGGCCAGCCTTTTGAGATACATCAGTTATCCCTGTTTTTGAGCGCAGTGTAGTTTAAAAATGTAAATATTTATATAATTACACTTTCAAATTGGCACAACTTCCCACTTAATTTACTTTCGTTCTCAGTACTCTTTATTTCAATATATCCGTTTCCACAGAAATCTATATTTGATCACTCTGAATATCAAAGTACTGGAAGTGATATTATTAAGTGCGGATATATGGATGAATACAGATAAATTTAATTTATCTTTATTAGAAATATTTAAGACACAAGTTTGAATACAAATACTTGGAATTTTACGTCTGTTTGTTACAGTCTTGCTGTTTGAGTGATATGTTACAGTGTATTTTATGATCAACCTTTGATGTTTGTGTGGCAGTAACATTTAAATTTTATTGTGGTATATTGTTTGGGAATGTCATGTTTTAGTCGGCTAAGCTGGTTTTATAGATTTATTGGCAACTTACATGTTTTAATGGGTGGCCGAGCATCGCAGAAACATAGTGGTGCAGCTAACATATTCTTTTAACTATGTATGGACAGTGAAACCTGACAATATTTCTATGTCATTCTATCTTCTAATTTGATGTAAATGTAAGTTTTATTTATTATTATAAATAAGAATGAATTGCAGCATTTCTGTTAAGGGTTGTGGGATTGTCCGAAATGGTTACCATGACTTTGGAACATAAAAGGCAACTGAAAAACACGTGGTTTTTCCTCCTTCTCTGGCAGGTGAAGTTGTTTGATGATTCACTTATCTCAAAAAAAAAAAATCACGTATTTCAATGGACCTACTCGGGCATCAATAAATCGTCGAAACTAGTTTTTTTTATAGAGATCCACAAAGAAGAAAGTACACGGATACTCTAAAAGTATAAACATTAGTTTGGTATGAGAGGACAGTATATACCTAACAGTTAACATTACACCCAAAAATACAATAAATAAAAGAAAGTCATCATCATCATCAGCCATTTTTTAATGTTCCTACTGCTGGGACTCAAGCCTCCTCTCTAGGAGAGGGAATGCGCCGATTAAAAGTTAGTGAATCGAAATAAAATATAATCTATGGTTTTGTGCAGTCTATTAATAGTGTATTAATGAGAACAAAAAGATAATTACGTAATATTAAAAAATAAACTTATGAAAGATGGATAATAATATGATTGTATAATAAAAAAAGGACGAAATGAAAATGTCCTTGTTCGAAAACCAACTGGAAATTAAATCGTACTCATGCCCGCCGGTTTGCTAGTATTATATAGAGGTATAGTCATTATTTTCACATATAGTTCGCGTTTATTAACTACTTACCCTTCCCAGAACAAAAAAAAAATAAACTGGGCAAGTGCGAGTCGGACTTGCACACTGAGGGTTCCGTGCAAACTACAATTGGAGTCTCGAAGATTTTTCCGAATTGCAATTTTTTTTTTCTTGTTACGTAGTTAACAACAAATTTACTGTTTTCAGATTTATTCCTATACCTGTGCTATAAGACCTTGCTTTATGCCAAATTTCAGGATTCTGGGTCAACGGAAAGTACCCTATGAATTTCGATGTTTGAGAGTATCAAAATGTAATAATCGTTTTTTTGCGACATAAACGGCCGTATCTTTTTTATTCGTTAACTTAGAAGTTTGATTTTTTCACAGCTTAAAGGGACTACAGACTTGAATATATTGTTTTAATTTCATCTTGATACCTCTACGCGTTCTCGAGATAAAGGGTCTTGACAGACTGACAGACAGACGGACTTTTGAGGTACGGAACTCTATTATTTATTTATTATAATCTTTATTGTACACCAAATAAACAAAAATACAGGACAAACATTTAAAAGAATAAGTGCACAATGGGCGGTCTTATCGCACAGGGCGATCTCTTACAGACAACCTTTGGATGGACTGAGAGAAAGGAGATAGAAAAAAAAAAAAAAAAATGGATTTAGCACAAAATAATATTTATATTTTTCCCAACTTGAGCTTTAGCTCAATTTCTCCGAAGGAATAAAAAAATATTTTATCGAGATAAGTCCCAGCACGTGTAAACCTGAACATATTACTACAATGTGTCACGATTCTCTTTGTATGTAACTACAAAAAACCCACGTCATAGCAAAGATGAAAAACCGTTCAAACGGCTGACATTCAAAAAGGAACTCTTTTCATAGAACCCATATTGTTCGATACAATCATTACGATCGAACACGTTTTGCTGATCTAGCTACACAATTACGCCGCGCTAAGTGCAGTGCGGCATCAGTACATATTCGGACAGCAAACCGGGTGCCTTCGTACTCATTAGCATATCATATCATTTAGCGTAACTTAAGCATAAATACCGTTTTATAAATAAATCTTTAAAGTTATTTAAAGTATTTAATTTAATAGCATAGCAATCCATACCACTTCGGTCGCGACTCCTACATTTTGGTCATCCCTCCAGCACTCGGCCAAGAACCCACGGACGCGACTCCTACATTTTGGTCCTTCGAGCCGGATCATTTCGCGGTCGGTTTTATAGTTTTTCGGGACTAACGGCAGTGAAGTGAACTTGTACTGAACCTGTGAACTGTTGGTTGCAGTATTTACTAGCTTAGCAGTGACTGTAGTGGTAACGACTTTAGCAGCAGTGTAGTGAGTTAAGGTGCTCGTTACAACTTACCGTGTGAGTTAATAGCTCACAAGGCAGCAAAAGCAGTACTTGGTGGAGTACGAATTCAGCAGAAGTGTCCTGCTCACAGCAGCATCGCCAGCGAATCACTGACTTGGGGAGCAACCCTCGTCGGTCTAGCAGTAACTAGGACTTTCTCAAGTAAGATCGTTCAGTTTTACTTATTTTAGCAGCAGCAACGAGATGGAGACTCTGTACTTCAATCAAACCGAGATTTCGGAGAGCATGGAGAAGCTGCTCACGAATTTTAAAAAGGATAGCGTTGAGCGTAAAACTTTTGACTATTGTAAGCGTAAGATCGAGTTACTTGAGAAGTACTGGGAGGAATTCCAAGTAAATCATGAAAAAATTCTTCCTTTCGAAAAGACCAATCATAAATATTTTGTCAATTCGGAGTTCAAGCGTACGGAAGAAATTTACATGACAGCCAAGAAACTTATCATCCAACGTCAAAATGAGTTGATTCAACGGGGTCAGCATTCAGCATACCCTGAACTAGCACAGCAAGAGGTGGCTGGAACTTCAATGAGTCAACCGGAGCGGAATACAACAGCAGCAGCGCCTCCGAAGTTTGAGTCGAGAGGAACCAACAGCAAGCTTGACGATATGCTTCATAAGCAGTCGGTCAATTTTAAGGCATTTGTTAGAGCTGTCGACAATATTGATGTCGAGACAATTGTCGATAAATGGGAGTTTGAAGATGCTCTTCGAACCCTGCAGAACCGTTGGAGCATCATTGATAACCTTCATTGGGAAATCATTAGCGAGTCAGGAGAGGAGATACCGATCGAGTATGAGTTCCAATTCAACAGCCACGAGCGAACCTTCAACAGGATGAAGAAATCTATCAATTCCAAAATGTGGTCAACATCCTATCGTGAAAAATCAACGCCACAAATGGAGATTCCTGTCTTCACGGGCAATTATCAGCAGTGGGTGTCGTTCAAAGATCTATTTAGCGAAGCTATCCACAAGAACACAGCACTGTCAAACGCTCAGAAAATGCAATTTCTGAAAGGCAAGGTGAAAGGTGAAGCCGAGCGTTTGATCCAGCACTTACCTATCAGCTCCGACAATTATATTGTCTGTTGGGAGATTCTAAACCATCGATTTGACAACAAGAAGCTCATCTTTACATCCCACGTCAATGTGTTCCTGAATCTTCCCACTATACAGCAGCAATCATTTTCAGCCATTAAAAAATTACATGACGTCACATTAGAGAGTCTACACGCTATCAAAAACCTAGGTGTGAATATTAGTACGTGGGACCCTCTACTCGTACATATTTTATCAAACAAATTAGATAGTGAGTCTTATTCCGAATACATAGAGTCGTTAAAGAACGCTAGGGAGCTACCAGTGCTTCAAGACTTCTTAGATTTCTTAGAAAATAAGTTCACTAGCCTAGAATCAGCTCGTCGACGTCAAGATGTCATACCGAAATCACAGACATCTCATCAGCAAGCCGGGCCTTCAAATTCATCTACAAATAATCGAAAGTATAATAATTATAAAGCAAACCAATCCATTACGAAAGCCATGCACTTGTCGGGAGTTAAATGCCCTCTTTGTTTTGCTGAGCATAATTTATACAATTGCGAAAAGTTTATTGAATTGTCGAATGAAATGAAACTTAAAACCTTAAAGCAAAATAATATTTGTATTAATTGCATTTTTAACCATAACGGCAATAAATGCCATTCGACAAAACGATGTCGCAAGTGTTCGGAAAATCACCATACTATATTGCATGAATGCTTTACGCAGCAAAAACCTAGTTCAACGTCCGGTCCAATGAAGCAAAAACCAAACTACATGAAAAAAGAGGAAAATATATCTCAAGCAAACAATGTTCACGCATCTCAGCAAGATCATACTGAGATTCTCCTAGCTACAGCACTAGTGAAGGTTAAGTCAGCAGACAGTACGCAGCTAGTACTGAGAGCTCTTATTGATCAGGGCTCACAGATATCATTAATTAGCGAGAAAGCAGCTCAACAGTTAGGTTTGAAACGACAGCAATTTGATGGAGTCATTTTTGGAATCGGAGAAAAGGATGCTAACTGTAAGGGCAAACTTAGTATTACATGTCAATCGATGTATGACAACTTTGAATTTCATACAGATGTTCTGATCATGAAAAATCTTATCAAGAACCTACCAAATCGATCATTCGAAAGACCTTCGTGGTCGCATTTGGAACATATTAATTTAGCAGATCCAGAGTTTTACATAAGCCGTCCCGTGGACTTGTTGCTAGGAGCGGACGCTTATGCTCTTATCATGTTAGACGGCTTGATAAGAAACTCTGATTCATCATCACCTTTAGCTCAGCAAAGCCAGCTAGGATGGTTACTATGTGGCAGCGTAAAACCACATTTTCAATGTAATGTCATCCTAAACAATACAGCAGATATTCATCAATTTTGGCAAATTGAGGATATTTATGAGCAAAATGAAATATCAGCAGAAGAAGAACAATGTGTCGAGTACTATCTATCAACGACTAAACGTCTCGAAGGCGGTCGTTATGAAGTAAGGTTACCGATGAAGCAGCAAGCAGGGAAAAAACTAGGATCTTCAAAGGAGATAGCCCTAGCGCAATATAGAAATCTAGAGAAAAAATTAAGCAAGCAAGAGTATTTTGCTCAGCAATATAAGCAATTTTTAAAGGAGTATGAAGAGTTGGGGCATATGAAATTAGCGACTTCTAGCAGCAATCAAATGGAATGCTACTTGCCTCATCATGGTGTTCAGCGAGCAGACTCAACAACTACGAAGTTACGTGTCGTATTTAATGCGTCCGCAAAGACCTCATCAGGATTTAGTCTTAACGATGTCATGTATCGAGGTCCTAACTTGCAGCGAGACCTCCAGGCACTGTTACTGAAGTGGAGGCAATATCGATATGTATTCACAGCTGACATTGAAAAAATGTTTCGGCAAATTGTTATTCACGAATCAGATCAAAAATTACAGCAAATCCTATGGCGAGCGAATCCCAAGCTACCAATTAAAGCATACCAGCTAACTACGGTTACCTATGGCACTAAATCAGCACCTTTCTTGGCGATGATGACCCTTCGCCAACTAGCATCAGATGAGCAGCATAACTTTCCCACCGCAGCAAAAATAATACGGGAAGATTTTTATATGGACGATTTAGTATCGGGGTCAAACTCTATCGACGAAGGAAAAAGCATCGTAGCAGAGCTAAATTTGTGCCTAAGCAGCGGAGGATTTTTACTTAGAAAATGGTCAGCAAACGACAAGAGATTAATGGAAGATATAAATTTATCACACCAAAATACTCAAGCGACATCATTCATTTTCAAAACTGAGGAAACAGCAAAAACATTAGGTTTAAGATGGGACCCAACAACGGATGAATTTTCCTTCCAATATAATTCAGCAACAGCAGATACAACAAAGCTTACGAAGAGAAAACTCCTGTCAGAAATATCAAGGTTATTCGATCCCTTAGGTTGGCTAGCACCGTTGACGACCAAATTCAAATTACTATTTCAAAAGGTTTGGCTTGATGAAATTCAGTGGAGTGATGAAGTCTCAGCAGAAATTAAGAACGAGTGGGTAAAAATAAATGAAGACATAGACTGTATCAGTCGGTTTAAAATACCTCGTTGGTTACAAAGCAAGCGCGGCGACATTATCCAGTTGCATGGATTTTGTGATGCATCGCCGAAAGCATACGCGTGTGTTGTATATGCCAGAATAGTAACAGAAGAAAAGGTATCCGTGGTACTAGTAGCAGCAAAAACTAGATTAGTGCCAAACAGCAAGACAGTTTCGTTACCGAGATTGGAACTATGTGGAGCGGAGCTGTTAACCAGATTATTGGAAAAAATCATCACTAGCATAGCTAACATAGAGCACGAAATCATCGCTTGGTGTGACTCAAAGGTCACCCTTAGCTGGATACAAGGCAACCCAGACCGCTGGAAGCCTTTTGTAGCGAATCGAGTAAAGAAAATCACTAGCATAATACCACCTGATGTTTGGCATTACGTGTCAACAAAAGAAAATCCAGCCGATTCAGCAAGCAGAGGACTATCGGCTTCCCAATTAATGGAGCATAACTTGTGGTGGCGAGGACCAGCTTGGCTATATACAACTGGATTCAAGCTGCAGCAGGAGCAAACAAAGTATACGACCGAAGAAGAAATTCGGAAACAAGTCCTCACCGTTCAAAATAGCTACTCTGAAAATAGCCTTATCGAAGATTTATTAAATCGCTATAGTTCATTCATAAAATTAAATCGCATAATAGCGTGGTTATTACGGGCACTTGCACCGACAAGTAAACAAAGGCCGTCATATCTCACGTTACAAGAACTAAGGAAAGCAAAATTAGTTATAATTAAATACATACAGCGCAAGGAATTTGCATCAGATATCGACAATTTATTGCATAACCGACTCAGTTCTGATAGCAAACTAATAAATCTCAACCCATTTTTAGACAATAGCGGCATTTTAAGAGTCGGAGGACGTCTTAAAAATGCAAATATTAGCAATGACATGAAATATCCCATAATCATCCCTTATAGCGGACGACTGACGGAGCTTCTTATCCAGCAAGCACATGAAACTACCTTTCATGGAGGAGCTCGACTATCTTTGTCTTTATTGAGACAACAATATTGGATAATTAAGGGAAATAGAGCTACCAAGAAACAACTTCGTAATTGCGTGACCTGCAAAAAACAAGAGCCCGAAAGACTACAGCAAATAATGGGACACCTACCTGATTTTAGAACTAACCCAGCGCCTCCATTTTATCACACTGGAATAGACTACACAGGATTTATTAGGGTAAAATCAAACAAAGGTAGAGGTATCAAAACATCTAAGGGATACATCGCCTTGTTTATTTGCATGGTTACGAAAGCAGTACACATTGAGTTAGTTTCCGACCTTACCAGTTTAGCATTCATAGCAGCATTACGTCGTATGGCAGCACGGCGAGGAGCTCCGAAGCATATATATTCTGATAATGGAACTAACTTTGTAGGTGCCAATAAGATCCTTCAGGAAGAGCAGCAACATTTTGAGCGAATTTTTAACGATAGCTTCTACAAAGAAATAGCAGAATTGAGCATAGAATGGCACTGGAATTGTCCTTCTTGGCCGAGTGCTGGAGGGATCTGGGAGCGATCAATTAGAAGCCTTAAGCAGCATCTGAAAAGAGTAATAGGAGACCAAGCCTTGACATTCGAAGAATATTCTACCATTTTGTCTCAAATCGAAGCAAGTCTTAACTCAAGACCACTGTGCCCAATATCGGAAGACATCGAGGATATTGATTTCCTCACGCCAGCACATTTTCTAACTAGCCGTGCAGGTCTTACTGTCATAGAAACAGCACAAGATGCGAGGACAAGATGGTATCTAGTAAACAAAACATTTCAAGACATATGGAAAAGATGGAAAACAGAATATCTTAGTCAACTATCGCTGCGCAGCAAATGGTTTAAAGAACAAAAGAATGTCGAGATAGGGGATATGGTTACTATTCATGATGACAACATGCCTGCAGGAAAATGGCCTGTTGGTCGGGTGGTGGAGGTCCACCCAGGAAAGGATGGGGTTGTCAGGGTAGTGACTTTAAAAACAAAAAATGGTTATATAAAACGACCAATTATAAAGCTATCCATTTTGCCTATAACGGACAAAAAAGCAAGTGTGCAGGAAAAAATCGGAGCAGTAAAACAGCAAAGCCAGGAAAGAGAGGTGGAAACAAGGAAGCGGGATAACCGTTGTCCTAAAATCTACAGCATAGCACTAGCACTATTATTTTTTATGAGTCTTATAATATCCTCTGAAGCGTCTTATAAACTAACAGCGTTCGACAGCAATCAAACAATGTATTTTGATCCACTGGGACAAATGCATCTTATTCGTGATGAATGGAAAATTGTCACGTATTATAATATGTCTCCCTATTGGCAAGGAGATAAAGCGATAACACAGTTTACAAAATATCTTGAGCAAACATGCGAAAAGATTCAAGCACAGAGTCATTGTCGAGTCATCATTTTGCAAGTACAGCACGAGTACAATGAACTACAATATTACAATCAGCTGTTACTTAATCAGCATTTTGGAGCGCACTTGCGAACTCGACGCGGGCTGATCAACGCTGTCGGTTCCATTGCAAATTCATTGTTTGGAGTACTCGATCAAGAATTCGCAGAAAAATACAAGAATGACATTGACCTAGTACGTAGCAATATAAACCACCTGAATCAGCTTTATAGGAATCAGACATCGGTCATTGAAGCGGAATATAATATATTAAAGAGAACAGAGGAGACAATTGCAAAACAGCATAAGATGATCAATAAGCACCTGAATTATTTAGACAGCGCCACCAACACATTACAGAAAGAAATCGACGTAATATCTACTCACCAAGATTTCACATTAGCAGCATTAGCAACTATCAATATGATACAAAACTTAAAGCGAATTCAAGAGGCCTTTCTTGATACAATGACTGAAGTCTATCACGGTCAGATCAACCTGCATCTCTTGACACCACAGCAGCTTCGTGGAGAGTTACAAATTATATCTGGCCAAATATCTAAAGAGCTAGCATTACCTGTAGATGACATTCAATTCAACTTGTACAAGATCTACAAATTGTTGAAAGTCAGAGCCAGGGTGATGGAGGAATATTTCATATTTGAAATTACCCTACCCTTAATCAGCAGAGACACGTTCCAGCTTTACAATTTGATACCAGTTCCAGTTCAAATTAATAAAAGCATGATCACCATTAAACCAATATCAGAATATGTAGCAATCAACCTAAGAAGAGATGCATATTTGACAGCGAGCATCAGAGATCTTCAAAACTGTCAATATCAAGCAGAAACCTATCTCTGCCATCTGCAGGGACCCATCAGGAGCTTAGGTCCTGATGAAAAATTCTGTGAAAAGGAGAAACCAGCCATTTGCAGAATGAAAAAATGTAACTGTGAAAACAAGTGGATTCCACTACACGACTTTTCTACCTACTTGTATTTCTGTTGTGACTCTTACTCTTTGCGAGTCATATGTGACGACGGCCTACAAGTTCACCGAGTCAGCAAGGCCGGACTCATTCAGCTTTCTCAGCAGTGTATTGTAAAGGGTCATGATGTGACGCTTTACGCTTATCAGCAATTTGAAAATACGCTCAAACTTAAGCCAAATGTTCTCGACACAAAATTAACTCCAATAAATCATTTTATCAGCAATCTCACGCTACCGATCCAACATTTTAAGGATTATGAAGCTGACAACGAAACCATGATGATAAACAACTCCCTAAAACATCTCCATGAACAAATCAAGTCCATGAAGGAATCAGCTCAGCAGCCCGAGCCCCTAACGACACATGATATACATCAATATACTGTGTTGTATGGACTACTAGCAGCAGCCGTCGCAGCAATCATAATTTGGTTACTGAGGAGAAGGTGTCAGCGTGCCGCAGGTTCGCCCATCCAGGGACGGGCCGAGAGCGTGCCAGCCAGTGTGAGTGTGTGTATAACCCAATCCGAGCCACAAAAGGGCTCCAGTGTCAGTGCGCGAAACCTGCCTCCATCCGAGATGGGGCCGAGTGTCAGTGATAGTGCGCGCGTATCTCGTTTTTCAAAACGGTGGTCTAGTTTACGTTCGAAAAGGCGAGACATGTCAACCTCGCCTATTGCCAAAAGACAATCAGTATTTTTCATCGATGACTCAGCCGTTTGAGCATTTAGCTATAGATTGTTTTATTCACCTTGTAAATCATCATTCAGCATTGTCCTAACCTTCTTTAGCATATAAGCCCACACTCACGTAACGTACTAGCTTTGTATAAGTTTATCTCATTTCTTCCCCTCGGGAGCATGTTCGATACAATCATTACGATCGAACACGTTTTGCTGATCTAGCTACACAATTACGCCGCGCTAAGTGCAGTGCGGCATCAGTACATATTCGGACAGCAAACCGGGTGCCTTCGTACTCATTAGCATATCATATCATTTAGCGTAACTTAAGCATAAATACCGTTTTATAAATAAATCTTTAAAGTTATTTAAAGTATTTAATTTAATAGCATAGCAGTCCATACCACTTCGGTCGCGACTCCTACACATATCGATATCGATGTTACAAAACCTACAATACGATTTATTTGAACCTCATAAATCCGCCCGCTTCAACGGCCGGCCATAACCAAAGAATTCTCTGGTTTTCGGCATTTTCAGATTGTTCCGAATATTTTAATGAAGGTATTTTGTGAAAGAATTGGATTGGGACAAGTCCAAAAATGTGGCTACCTATTGTAATAAAAGAGTGTCGTATCGATTTTAGCTTTGGTGAACCCGATACTTAAATTCTTTAGTTTTATTTAGTTTAATAATTTGTTACATTGGTAACCTTAATGTCTATGTAATATCTGGCAAACTGCATAGCAGTGACCACATCCGATCACCACCAAGTTCGTAGGTACTCGTTGTGAGGTAACCAGATGCAAGCCCAGAACATTACTGGGGCTAGGGTTATTTGAAAGGGTAGCTCGGTCCCGGTACGAGAAGCACGAAGGAACGGGGTGGGCTTTTAGTAAGTATGAGTCTGACACTCTCTCCCGCACCGCCCAAGAGCGGGGGTTGTCATTAGATGATTTTTCCCACCATAAAAAAAACCCCAGAACATTAACCGACAGAGACCAATATTTCGCAGCAACTATGGACACATAGACCGATAACGTTTCATTAGAACATTTTTAATTGATTTCTATTTTTGACTCAGTTCATTAATTTATCAGGTAACTCGATCGATAAGTGTAGGTGCAATCAAACGTCTCGCATGCTTACCGTAGTAATTATTCACCTTAGAGACCTGGAGTTTCTATTTCCTATAAGCTTATATGAGCAGTCGGGAATTACATGACTTGATTCCATCACCTTTCTACCAGCGGATAACCTATCGTACGGCAAGTGTACACCCTTGAGTTGTTGACATCTCTCCGGACCAAGCGTTTCGTATCGTTGTTTATACAGCATACATTGAAAAACTGGAAAAGTTTGCCTTTTGCGGTCTTCCCGTCCAATTATAATATTGAAGTGTCTTCAAGGCTAGACTGAATAGTAATAAAGTGCACTTTACCATCAACGATTGCATAACTGGTTACAATCAGGTGGGATTGTAGTCAAGCATTAGTTTTTTTTTCATTAGCCGAATAGCTTTATCTTTCATCATTGGTAGTTCTACAGTTGAGTCTATTTAATCCGAGTCATCATCATCTTCCTATCTTTCCTTTCCTTTTGAGGGTTGCACAAAAACCGTTTCTTTTTCCATTCTGTCCTGTCAGCCGTCACGCTATCCTTGACTTCCTTTTTACATAATTCCTCACCCAATCTATTCATATTTTATTCAGTCGCCCTCTTGCTCTCTATCCATTCATATTTGATTTGATCTGACTGTCCATTTTATTAAGTATTGTTTCTAAAACCGTCTTTCATCCACCTAAAAATAAATATTTCATTTTGTCAAGAACCACATTTAGGTTGAGCTAATCAAGCTAAATATTATTATTACAAATGCTATATGCACATTACTGTTGTAGATACATGACTTAGGAAACGAAAACTTTTTGTTAAAAAACTAAATTATTTTCATATCCATTACTACCGTTGTGTTTTATAAACTGTATCTAAATGAATTTTATTCTTCCAAAACGAACAACTGATTTTCTGAATAAAATTTAGAAATAAATCGAACCCAACGAGCGTTCCTCTAAATCCTTGAAGCTCGAAATAACTTATCGATAAAAGAATTCAAGGAAAGACTGAAAGTAACCTTATCCAAATCGGAACCCAAGAAATATGAGCGAACGAAAATTCAACGAAATTTTATGTGAAGTTCGGATGCAATTGGGATTTTCAGACAAATCATTCGGTTAGTCACCCGTAACGGTCGCACTTTGGAATAAACGATCCATAAAGTATCCAAATATTATCTAACTTATCGGGAAATAAAGGGAAAGATAGTGAATATAATTTGGTGTAGTAAAAACTTGTTCGATTTGAGTGCGAAGTTTGTAAGATCTACGATTGAATCAGACAATTGGAGAACTTTGTCCGAAGACGGTTCTTATTCTTTGTAACTTGATTTAATTTCAATTAAAAGCAAATGAAAGACTTCTTAAACAATGGTTTTTATTATTAATTGGTGATTATATTACTTAGTTTTGTATTAGATTGAAATATATCTGATATTGTAAAATTTCTAAAACATGAACATAACACACCAACCATTTTTCGGAAATCACAAATAAATAAATATTCATGTCGCAATAAAATTAGGTATCAAGCAAATATAAGAAAGAATACAGCATTAGTAAAGTTGTTGAAACATCCATGTTAATAAAAGAAATGTAAACAGCATCATAAAAGTAACTCACAAACAAAACAGCGACAAGCCCTTCATAAATGTAGTTTATAACTGTCCCCAAAAACCCATACAAAATCCCATAAGCTAGCAACAAACCTCATGCCTTGTAGCCGATGAACTCTAATTTATTACAATGAATAATGCAAGCCCCAACCGGCTTCCAAGGCGGCGGCCGCCATCTTTCCTCTCCTTATTATTTTAAGAGATTTCCGCTACGGCGATCGGACCGGGTATTAGGGTGCTTTTTCACCAGAAATGTGCGATGATGTGTAGCGGTACTGGCTGTGAAAATGTGTGATTATGCGAGGAAATTGTTCGTTGCGAGGATGTTTTACAAAGCTGTGAAACTGTAAATAGATGACTGGTGCAAGTGTATGTACCAAACTGTTTTAGCTGTGCGCGCACATATTTTTTACTCCCATCCCTCGCATACATACATTAATCTTTAATTTCTCAGTTTAATTATTATACTAATCTAAAATACGTGGTGAATGATATGCTGTGCTTGTAAATAACTGCTAAGTCACTCGTTTTTAGCTTTAGCTTTGACTTTATTTGGTCACATTATTTGTATAGTTATATTTTCAGCAATATTGGATGTAAAAATGTTCAGCTCCTGTAGTCCTTTTCAGAGCTGTAAGACTAAAAAAATATGGTGATTTTTTTTCCTAGCTCCCTGCCTGGCTACCTCGTACATCTCTGGTTGTAAAGCACCCTTATACAGTTCTTTCAGCTGACACGGTCCAAAGTGACGCAACTTATGTGGAAGGACGGGATATTCCACTTATAGCCTTATTCGAAACATCGAGTTATGTACAGCCGCTTGAGGGACATTCTGAAAAAGCAATGGCGTTTGCAAGATCAAGGAAGCTCTTGGGATTAATAGAGGCACAAGGAAGTTGCTACAAGCAGATATTTTTGCTAAAAAAGTTAAGATGATGGCAGTTTTGCCTTATCGTTACACTCGTTTTTTGTTATGGAGGGAGATTTCCTGTACGATACTCGAGGATATTCAATTTGCACGACTTGAAATTTTGGGACACAATATTGTTCTTTACGCTGTCAAGAATTGGGTTTAAAATTAAATAACTGTGTAAAGACATTAGAATGTTGATGACGAATGGTATAAGGGAAGTTCTTCTTGCATTTTGTTATCGTCTGAATCTGAGATTTTACTTGAGACAATGAGTTGTAGAGTTTAGAAGTTGATACACTTACATAAAATTTTTCAGATTTACTTTTATAAACCAGCTTTAGTTGTGGCTTCCTTCGCGTGGATGTAGATAATTATCCCAAGATAATAATATTCCCACGTAAACTACTACTATCTTAGGTTTCATTCCAGCATATAGTTTACTCATGTGCATAATTTCATTCAAATCCATCCTGAGGTATTTGGTATGTTATTTTTCTTACTTAATTTTTTATTTCATATTTATTAACATGTTAATTAGTATTTTATATTATTATGTCTAATTAAAATTATTTTTTACTTTTTACACTAACGGCCACAAATCTAGATTTTTACCCTTAGTCTGAGGCCATCCAAATGTTGTCTGTAAGAGTATACTTATTTTTATAAGTGTTTATCTTGTTTAAATTAAGAGGTGTATTACGAATTATAAAATAAATAAATAATGAACAGTGGAAAAGTACTCTTTTTAATCTAGTTTAGTTAAAATATGTAAAAAAAAAAATGTACTCTAACCAACTATTAACCAAATACTAGTCATGTGAAGAGAGGGGATGAAACGCAAATCACCAAAAGAGTTATAAGTGCACATGTGAATAGACGGAAAGGAAGAAAGAGGATAAAGAAAAGATGGATAGATTGTGAGATATGAAAGAAAAGGGAGTTAGTGACAGGACAGAATGGAACAAAAAACCATGTTGCACCTGACTCAAATAACACAGGACAAGGGCAGGAAGATGATGAAGAGTAACTAAATATTATTTTGACTTCCATCCATCCCAGCATTTAGCCCTCAAGTCCAATAACGTCTGCCGAAGTTAATTACCTCGTAGACGACTCAAACAATCAAATTGTTATTGCAACAACTAATTGCACAATAAACACAGGCGCAGTGTTATTACAAGATTGGTTTACGACGGCTGTAGTAACGGCACTCATAATTAACTGAGATTCGGAACATAATTGTTTCCTTTATAGTGTTCAGCTGGTATGATAAACTTTAGGGGTTCTGGAATATTCTGTAGTATTTATTGGGTGCTTATTAAATAGACTTTTTTATCAGCATTATTTGCCTCTAAAAATCTTCATTGCCTTCTAATTGACTAAGTTAGCCTCAATTAACAAGCGTCCGAATCAACATCATCATCATTTCAGCCGATATACGTTCACTTTTGGACATAAGCCCCCCCAAGTGTCTCCGCAATGATCGATCCTGTGCGCTGTCTCGCATCCAATGGATTCCCGCAACCTTCACCAGGTCATCGGTCCATCTTGTAGGAAGCCCTCCAACGCTGCGTCTTCCGGTACGGGGTCACCACTCCAGAACTTTGTAACCCCAACGACCATCTGTTTTGCGAGCAATGTACCCTGCCCATTGCCAGTTTAGTTTGGCGATTCTTCGTGCTATGTCGGCAACCTTACGAGTAGTTTTCCTGCGGATATCTTCGTTTCTGATTTAATCACGCAAGGAAACCCCAAGCATAGCCCTTTCCTATACCCTTTCGGTGACTATAAGCCCTCTTTAAGCGTTTGAATAATACCTAATCTTCGCCACTATACAAATATCTTCCATGTGAGCCACTTTCTGCGTGGTTATTGCGTGGTTATAAAAAAAAAATGTCGAATAGCTTTATTTTAGACTCAAGAATAAAGCAGCTTTATCTCAGTGAAAAAAAAATTAGCAATCTGATCAGTCATCATCATCATCGGCCTTTTTAATGTTCCCACTACTGGGACACAGGCCTCCTCTCTAGGAGAGTGAATGGGCCATAATCCAACACGCGGGCCCAGTGCGGATTGGTGAATGTCACATGTCTTCGAATTTTTGGTTCTAGGACATGCCGGTTTCCTCACGATGTTTTCCTTCACCGTTTTGAGAGCAGTGGTGATGGAATAAATTACACAAAGTAATTCACCTGGCTGGGTTTGAACTTGTGACCTACAACTCGTAAGTCGAAGCCATTACCACTCGGCCACCACTGCTCTATCTGAGCAATACTTTCAGAAATTACCTATTACAAACTTAAAAATAGATAAAAACAAACTATACTTCTTTATAATATTGGTATAGAATATCAACACAATCAAATTACATAAAATTTTTAATATAATATTTATATTATCTTATTTTTTTCGTGTTTTAATTAGGTTGGTACTACTACCATGTGAAAATCAATATAATTATAATTTATGATCGTTTTCATTATATTCTAAAAAGTATGTTCATGACGTTTCATTACACAGAGTTTTCCTAACTACCACTACTTTCTAACTGAAATAAAACTAACAGTTAAAATATTTGAGTTTATATGTCCTCAAGCTAAAACACTGTTCAAATATTATGTCACTAATGTTTGTCTTTCTTTGTTTCCAGGTTGAACATACATCAAGACGACGATAAACCATAAAAGGTACGTGGCCATTTAAGTACTACTTCATTGGTCTCATGTTTGCAAGTGTTACTGTTAAGCGTGAGGTCTTGGGTTCCATTTTTAAGTCGGGGAAGAACTGTTAACGGGTTTTTCCAATAAGATTTACTCTTACTCAAAGTTTGAAAGTGTGGTACGGTGGTGTAAAATCCCTATTCCTAGGAAAGCACGTTTAGCTGTTAGTCTTGCACCTGAACTTTCCCTGGTCGTGTCTTGTGTTTTGGCTTTAATTGTGATGATGGTGATATACGTTTGTGCACTATAATTGGCTCCTCCGTATTTGACTAATCTTCATTGGAATTGGCTATTGTGTCCGAAATTTGTCAAGGAATTATAATTACTATAATACTTCCTCTACTAAAATGCATTTTTGAACTCGGCGATATGGCCAATAATTTAAAACTTTTTTCAAAATCATTCAAAACTTAGCCTATCTCCGCAAATCCATGCAGTTTAAATTCTTCAAAAACTTTTCTCATTCCTTTCATCTTTCAGCTCGGTTCGAAAGCCATGATCTTCCATTAGCGAAGCCTCAACGATCCTTGAACAATGTTCTAAGGCTTTAATGTTTCGAGAAATAAGTTTACGTGTAATTGCTTCAACCGTTTTTGGCCTAAAACAATTTTGGGCTTCATGCCCCCGCGGAGAAAGCACCGGCTATCTAAAATTGTATCTCAGATGATTTATTTTTGCCTGTTTTCTTTTGCTGATGCGATTAGGTAATTTTTCGGTTTGCTGGCTTTTTATGAGCTGTAAATACCATTTATATTAACTTGTGACTTTTGGGTTCAATGAAAAATGTTCTAAAATTCACTTCATTTTGATAAAATAGCGTCGTTTTATGCCACAAAATCGAATTCTTTTTGATCTAAAAATCATGTTTAAAAATAACTTGACGAAATAAAAATGAGTATAAACAGATTGTATCAAGCATTGACTTGTATATAACCTTCCAAAATCAAGTCAAACTTGTGCAATGACCCGTGAACGGCCATACGTCTCACCTGGCACCAGATGCCTTTGACTTACGGCGTCGATTGAATGACCCCGAATGTTACAGCTAGAAATAGTTTTGATACTTAGCCAAACATATATTATGTAGACTTGAGTCTTTTTTGTTATGTAGGTAGGCAGAAACTACAGAATGTAGCATAAAAGATTGCGCGATTTTGGAACGCAAAGGGTAACCGAAGGGTGTACAATATATAAAAGAAAGAATTTTTTTTTTATTTGGTACATTTAAGTACACATGCTGCAGGAAAAATCAACCAAATTGGTCGAGTTCAGCAAAAATGCAGTATACATTTTTAAACATTATCTTTACTATCTTTATTTTAATTGTATATTAGTGCCTAACAAGTGATATACTGTCTACAAGGCACAAATCCTTCTAAAAAAATCTGGTTTTAAAACCAATTATTGCTTGATCTCAAGACCAAATGTAGGACATCACAATCACTAGACAGGCTTCTAAGATCACTGCACTCAGAAGGCAGAAGCCTGAAAGGTGTTGCTGATGCAACACTTTAAATTTTTACCTAACTGCCAAAAAGGATTATTAGTAAATGCTTTCTGCTAAGCATCGCTATGTGCCTGGCTAAATTTTCTTTCCAATTGTGACGATCGTTTATCTTTTAAAGAGCAACGAGTATTTCAGTATTCATATATGCTGCTCTTTTATGGGTTTTCTTAAGGATCCTTCGTCCAGACAGGCGAAATCATCTGCTGGAACCGGTAACCGGAGCTGGTCAGAAGATCCTCTCTTTTCAACGGAGGTTTTCGGGACTGTACACTCTGTACCGCTTACCCCCGAACACTTTAGTCAGACCATCGTTTTGGGCTAGCTCCGCTAATTTTTTTCCTATAGCTTCCAAGTAAGATGTTGTACTTGTAAGTGGTTCTAAGTTGCAACCGTTGCAAGTACTAGCGTGGTTGGACCACGCTCTAAAGTTTTGAATACCTAATATATTCACCTAAACTAGTGTTAAGATAAAACGTGCCACGATCGTACCGCGCTCTGGTTTTGCATCTATCACGGTAATGCGTTTTATTGCACGTGCAATCATGCTACCTACTTTAAATTCAACGCACATATCCTCTTTGAAATCAGTGTATCTCTTGCTTTAGCTTGGTCCTTCAGTATTTTTATTAAAACATTTTATTGACCAGTAGCCTGTTTATCCTTTTTGTTTACAAATTCGTTATTTACTTTGAATATCAATAGACGAAACTGGAAAAAATAACGCAGCTGAGATATGTATTAAGGTTTCCCTTACCCGGGATTTATGTAGGTACTCGTAGGTTGAAAGTACGAAAATGATTAAAAAGTGAATAGTTCGTTTTGCCAGTGATGACAGATCAGATACATGGTCGCTTACAATGGCCCTCATAAAAAAATTTAAAGTCACCAAACGGAAATGAAAAGCACTTTGCTCGGAGTTTCTTTACGGTATCGTATCAAGAAAGAATATATCCATAAGAGAGCCAAGGTTACCGGTAGCCACAAAAATCGCCAAATTTAAGTGGTAGTGGGCAAGGCACACTGCTCGCAGAACTGATCTGACTTTTTTTCTTTAGCCCTATCAACCGATGGGGCTAAAAGGTTTTGAAGTGGCGATCGCGCACTAAAAGACGTAGTGTTAGAAGGCCTCTTACAAGTCAAAATGATCACCTGTTGAGAATTGCGGGAATCCAATAGTTGCGAAACGCACTGGACCGTTCATTGTAGTGACATTTGGGGGAGACCTATGCCTAACAGTGAACATATTTCGGATGAAATAATCACGATAATGAGTGAATAGACTGAAATAGAAGTAGATGATATGAAGTAGTAAGCTTGAAAAACTGCAGATATTGAAACCACAACTTCGCAATTCAGCAGCATTAAATTATTTTTAACACCGTTAATCCTTAAATCTCTAGAAGGTTCCGAAAATCACCTACAAAGGCTTAACGTGTTTTAATTAAAATTCAATCTCCGAACATGAAAATCATGAGGATAATTACAAAAACCGATTCTACGACAGGGTCTCTGACGTAATTTATCGGGTATCAGCAGTTTTATAGTTGGATAATGTATCAGATACATGAGTAATAACCCTGAGGGAAATTGCTGTTGCATTTTAAATAAAGAACGTTGGTTTTATTTTATGTTCTGGCCATTTGTTTAACATTCGCGATGACAAGGAAATGGAAGGAGTAAAGTTTATCAGGTTTATTGTTGATTTATTGTGTTTTATTTGTTGCTCTCTTTCTTTCTCTCATTCCCGATCTTTATTTACGAGTATATGTTAATAGGTTCGGTATTTATGTTCTTATTTTTATGCTTTGTACTGTTTTTTCTGTGTCGTGTCATCTACTTTGTATTTTACATATTGAATAAAAAACTGTTTGTTCTTTGCTATTGGGTATTTCTGTTTATCAGCCAATTCCATAATATAGCTGTGCATAAAAATTGTTTGGGACGATAAAGTCTGATCACTACACATGTCTTTGTATCATTAAATAAATTGAGAGCTGGAGAAGAAATAACAAGTACCCTAAAAGCTACAACAAACTTTGAAATTCTATATTTTAATGCTATTAGAATGCAAAGTGATCACGTTATATAAGCCAAATCAAGGTAACAATGCCCCGCGAACGTGAGATGTTGAGAGGAACCAGACAAAACAAACTTCTCGCACGAACTTTGACAAATACTCCTCAAATTTATCCCTAACAAGAAATTCCTGATACACTGGAGCACTCAACTCAACAATTTCTTCAAGTAACAAGTAAAACTCGGCTCATAATTAACATGTTCAAACAAGTGTGAACGTTTCCGTTTCTCTCATTTGGCAGAGCTAAAAAAACAAACAGTGGAAATTATTTGAAAAGGAAAACAGCCTCTCCAAATATATGTACCTTTCAAGTATAAGAACATAAGCGTATATTTACTTTACGTCATGCAAAGGGGAAGTCGCGAAAAACAGTTTCGTAAGGACATTTACTTTGCACATTATGGTGTTAGACAACCTTATGTTTTCTTGTCAACGAAAATCTTATTTAATATTATATTTTAGGGAGATGAGGAAGTTGATTTTACGACATTCTCAAAATATTGCACGGGATTTTTGGATGGGCATTTTCTTGGCTTCAATCTCAATTTTCTGAACGAACTGGAGAAATAAAAGTCTTCTCTTCAAAATATAAGAATCAATTTGATTTTGGCGCATATCCCAAAACGGTGTACGAAAAATAAAATCTCATTTTGGCAGATTTGCCCACATAATCTGAAGTTTTGTAATTCTAAGTATAATTTGAATCCTCTTCGTGCTTTTCCATTTCAAATTTTGAAACAATGATCTCAAAATACAATGTCCTAGCCATTGGGTTTTCGAACTTGGGTCTGGGGATTTGGAAATTAACATTAGGACCTAGGGGTGAAGACTTTGGTAACTTAGTAACAAAGTTAGCTGCCCTAAAACCAGTTGTGCCGGCTGGTAATGGTCTGGACCAGAAACTGAAATCTGATTGAACCAAAATAATAAACGTGTATAGAATAATAAGTTGATTGCTATGACGATATAAAATAAAAAGAGAGTCGCACTTTGTAGCGTATATAGATAAATACTTTCATAGGTACATGAAATAATTTCCAGCCACAATAGGCGTAAAATTGCCGACGGCAAGCAATGAGTAGCTCTCTGTCTAGCCGTCCGGACCAAGCTCAAGTCGCTGACGGCGCGTAGTGTTCAACGCGCGAACCGTAAGAGCCTAGCAGGTTTGAAACTCGGGGCCCTGGAACGAAGGCAAAGAAAATACAGCGGTAGGTTTTAGTCAGTAAAAGTCTGACACGCCGCAGGAATTAGATTATTTCCAACCTAAAAAAAAATAAATCATTTTAATTTTAAATGTAGTGTTAAACAACCTACTACTATACTAAAAAGCTACTGTATAAATAAGCATTTCTACCTTGTCAATATTGTTACTGACGTTATTCTCAATAAATTATATAAGCACTATATTCACCGTTCTCACAGCTAAACTTGACTAGTTTGAAAGCTAGAAAATAAATTTCAGGAATCAAACTAAAGCCTTAGGAAAATGTTTAAGCAAATTCTGCAAGCGACGCCTAAGTCGCATTGCTAGTAATTTATAACAATTCGCGGCAAGACCTCAAGCTGTCAGACGTTAATGTTGATGAATTGAACAGTGCTGTGCGACTAGATCCAAGAATTAACTCTGATACAGAAACACGAGAAACGAAGATTTCTCTTAATTTCAATGTAAATGATCCTAAAATAGATGGTGACTTGATTAAAGAGATTTTTAAAACAAATAATACATAGATTAAAAATAAAACAAAAAAGCCCACTAAAATACTGAACATGAGAAAATTATAGAATTTGGAAACGAAAATTCGTCGTTGGTAAATGATGCTCTCAATTAAAAGTTCTAAACTCGAATTCTGGTTTAATTAAAAACATAGTTGAGAGTGCAACCGCATGACTTTAGAAAATTTTAATGTTTGACCCCATTTCGATTGCAAATTGCTATGCTACGAATAAAACTACTGGCTGTTGGACTGGCTTCACCTACTTATTTGTTCTTGATTCTTTACAGTACACATAGACGTAATACATTCAGTAATTTGGCAATCCATGCAACTATATGGCTAAGAGAAAAGATAGAATATGATTATCTCGACGACGCTGAAATAGTTGCTATTAACTCAACCTGATCTGAAATCGAAGCCAAAAATAAAACGAATGCACAAATTCTGCAGTTTGCGTTTAGTTTTAATTAAGTAGAAAATTATTCCAAGCGATAAAAAGTATTCTATGTTTTATTCTGGAATATGGTCAACCAAAATTTCATTAAAATTCGTTAAGCCGGTTTAGCTTGAAGGATTTACAAGCACAGACACAAAAACTTTCATCTTTTAAATATTAGTATCATAATGTGCTTAACTTATGAAATTGCCAAAATAACAACAGGTCAGTTTATTTACAATATCTAATGCAAAAGTCATGTTTGTCCTTGTCCACCTGTTATTTTAGGCATTACGGTGTGATAGTTAAGATAACTTTCCTCATCGATTGTATCAACAATCCGATTAGTGCCCATTAACGCTTCTTTAGCGTCTTTGACATCTTGTTATATTGTATCTTACTTAGCAAGTACTTCCTTGCTATTTTGTTCTCGTTTTAACTTTCTAAGAAAGGATTTATAAAGTCGAGTGAAGCAGTTAACCGGATTTATTTGCGTTAAATAGTGTTCAAGTTTTCAGATTTCTTTTTATATTCTCCTGCAATACGTTTTAAGCTATGAGGAACGACATTTTTTTTTTCAAAACTGATTTTGACTTGTTATACCTACTTATTTATATGATAAGGGGTTGTTTTTGGCCTTGCACAGATTTTAAAGTTATCTTTTTTTTATTAATCGAATTCTATTGTATGTGTGTGGTACGAATAAAAGCTTTTTCTTTCTTTTAATTGTGGCGTAGTTAGTTATACCTAAATATTTGGAAATTATTTCAACTCAAATACAATTTAAAAGTTGGTGTTTTTTACTATGTGCATTGAGTATCTATTTCTATTTTCATTTTTATCAATTGGTGGACGCGTTCGAATATTGAATTGAAAACTAAAGTCAATGATGTCAGCAAAATATCTATTTTGTCTCCGGAGAACACATCTGGCGGTTCGCTATTTTCTCTACCTATACTTTATTAGTATACCTTCGTGCCGATGGCAAATCCAATAGACATGAGGAAGGGCTGCTATAACCTCATTATGAGGTAAACTATTTACGACGAACTGATTTGTCAAAGCCGAGGGTACTTCATGTGATTTTTTGTCCTACCAACGAATATATTGCTGCTGTGGTTGATAATAAATATGATGTATTTGTATAATATTTTCCTCTTCCTGCGAAAATAACTTTTATGTAACATTTCTTGGTACAGGGAAGTCTTGGAACCGTGGTATGGTTCAGGATCTGTCAACTACACAGTTGTTGTGTCATGTGCTTTAGACATTTCAATTTCTCCTGCTGATATATTTTTTATTCAGAGGTTTTTTCCAAGTATTGTTTAATTACGCTTGGTTAAAGAGTTTAGACGGTTACTAGCAAACTCTTGGGTGCTTACCCAAAGCATACCTCTCTCACCCGAAGATATTTGTGTAGAGATACACCAATATAATGTCTGAATTCAAGAATACCTAGTATAGCAAGCGTAGTTTACAATGTGGGTGCATTGCTCGGATCAAATTGGATCTCTGCTTGCTGCAGATCATGTTATGTAGAATTGAATTACAAGCGGATATACGGTATTGTCATATGATATACGCTGTTGAAGACTGTGCCTAAGGAGTAACTGGAAATGGTTTTGTTTTATTAGTATCTTATAAATTCTATCTTCTATACATACATAATATACATTAAATTGAAGTGTCTGTTTGTAATATATATATATAGATATATATCTGTTTTAATACATTTTTTTACCAATTACATTTAAAAGTGTATTTGATACGTACCTATAAGAAAAAGACGTTTTTAACGGTTCTGTACCTGAAACGGAAAAAGACGCCACCTTTATAGGATCACTTTGTTGTCTGTCTATCAAGATCCTTTGTTTCGAGAACGTGTAAAGGTATCGAGTTGTAATTAAAACCATATACTCAAGTCAACAGTCTTTTGAAACTGTGAAAAAATCAAACTTCTAAGTTAACAAAAAATAAAAAGGTACGGCCGTTTATATCGCAAAAAATAACGTATATATCGACTCTCCCAAAGGAATCAAAATTCATAGGGTACTTCCTGTTGACCCAGAATTCTGAATTCGGCATAAAACAATGTCTTATAGTACATGTATAGGAATAAATCTGAAAACAGTTTTGTTGTTATAAAAATGTATGATTCGGGAAAATCTTCTCTATTCTTCACTATTTACATTGGTAAGTTCTTACAAACTTACGGACTAAACAAAACACTGTTAAATCTACTAACGTATCGTTTAAACAGTAATGGACACTGTCCAACTAAAAAGAAATAAGTAAGAAAACTGGAAAACCTAGCTGAAATGTATTGGGACCTCTATTAGACCCAATAAAGGAGTCGAGTATCTACGCTTCGATCAATTGGAACCCAGTACATTTCATCGGAGGCTCGAAATATTTGAACTGTTTTCCGTGACCCTTTTCTATAAATATCTAATGGAACGCTAAACCTGTGTTTATTCGCTTTTATCTCAGTAAGTACTAAACTTGATTTTAAAAAGGTTTTGCATTTTACATCTTTGGTCTGGCTAGTTTGAGGAAATTACTTTTACGAATAATAAAGTAATAAGGTATTATGAATTTTAAGGTATAATTTTTATATTTTTTAATATTTCACTTGTTATGTCGAAATCACGTGTGTTTACTTATAATTTGGAATAATAATAAAAAAATTGTAAACGGACGACATTCTACACGCCGATCCCAAATAAATTTATACAAGTCCGACTCATCCAAAAATGAGCAGAAATTGCTTGTGAGCAGTATACTTTGTAATGTAGTAATATGTTATAGCTGCATACTACATGGATACAGGTAAAGTGAAGTTGCATTAGTTGCAGTAGATAATACCACTAGGAGTTGCAGGGTCATTCCCGGCTACCGTAGTCGTGGGTTTACGGATGAGGAGCAATAAGTAGGTCGCCATCCATTTAGGACTGCTAGGGCAGCGGGATTGTTCGAATCAGTTACCGTGGCCCTTGAACGCAACGGGCAATCGAAGGAACACAGATGGGTTTTAGTCAGTAAGAACTAACACTGGCTTATTAGAAATTTCATGAGATGCACTTTGGTTATAAGGTATTATCGAAGTGATCTGATGATGGAGCCGGAAGGTCGAAGGTAGACACGGGAACTTCATAAGAAAATGATGTATTCTAGCAGGGTTTGAGTTAATTGGAATTGTCATAAGAAAAAGGTACGTGTTTTTTTTTATGTATGTTCACCGATATCTCGGTCAATTGTGGACCGATTTTGAAAATACTTTTTTTGATTGAAAGGTTATGCTTTCAAATTGGTCCCATTGAAATATTGTTATAATCTGATCATGAACTTTGAAGATATGGCACAGAACTCCTCATAGGATAGTTTTAGTAAATAAAAGTCTGACACTCCTTCTCGTTCCACCCAAAGCGGGAGAAGTTATTTAAAAGTAGAAGAAGTGTGAAGTAGTGGAAGTTGTTTTTCGATGATATTCCACTAATGAAAAAAAGAGTAAAAATCACTTTTACAAAACACAAAATTGTCAAAATTTTTCATAAGGCCTATTATTTAAATATCCAATCAGAATTTATCTAGCCAATTTAGTCCCATTGCTGCGCAAAAGCCTAAAATTTTTCTCAAAATTAATATTTAATTAAACTCAAAAATTATGAAAAAGATATAAAAATGCTAACTGACGAATATCAAAACGATATTTGTCCCTCAACAATCACAGCTTAATTTTATATCCCCAGTTGACATATAGCAGTAAACACAGAATGATGACTCCATGTCCACAGCAGCTGCATAATTGATTGAGTGCCACCGAATTAAGTCAATTGTGCAGTTTGCATAATACAAGCAATAATACCTGGCAAACAAAGGATTTATATTCAACTTGATTATGAATCTCAAGTGATTTCGAATGGATTGGTAAAATCATAGTAAAGTGGAAGTTCAGTTCTGATCTTGCTGTAAATATCGATGATATAAAATATGCACACGCACATGCCAGTTGTCTTGAATTTTCATTGAAAACAAAACGTTCTAGCAAAGTACCAGCAACTACTTTGTTTTCAACTTACTTACTAGCAGTGAACAATATTTTCTTTTAATAAATTTATATAATTTTTATAAAACACTCTCTGAAATCTTCGCTCCAAAAAGTTAAACGACTTTAAGTAATGCAAGTGGTCGGCTATTGAAATATTTATCCAATCAATCAAAGCCTAGCTGTCAAGTTTTGAAAATTTGTCAAATTAGTTTAAAATCAATTTTCATTTTAGGAACTATGCCTATGTCTAACCGATGTCAATGCACAAGTTATTTGTAGTTTGTGGGACCAAAATCCAATAATTATGATCACAGACACGGGTCTGTGATTGTACTCTTCTATCTGTTTAGGTTCTTTTCAATTATAAATATCTGTATAAATAAGTTTAAATAAACATTTTCACACGTTAATTTTTTGGTCACTATAATCTAGATGAGGCCGTTGTTTACTAACTGGCTACCTTGAGAAGAAAAAATGACTTTGACTTCTGTTTTTATTTCAGTAACAAATACAGAAGTCAAAGTCATTTTTAAAATTCATAAGTAAATATATTATTATGTAATGGTCTCATCATAATAAAAACCATGCTGATTATTGCTGATTTGTATCTGGGTTTCTTTTGAGGAAAGAACTACACAGATTTAAAGAGACCTGTTCAGTCAGTGCAGGTATTTGTCAGTATTCGTAAAGCTTGGACTCAGGATTAGTAAAGAACTCAACGATTGATAATATTAACATAATATATGTACATTTGACTGGCTTGTTGGTATAATAGTTAGTAGCCCTGACTGCTATGCCGGTCGTGGGTTTGATTCCCACCCAGGAAAAATTTGTATGATGAGCATGATCATTTGTTCTGTGTCTGGGTGTATTTTTTCTATAAATAATATGTATGTATATAATAGTTGTCTTGTAGGTACTCATAGCACAAGCTCTGCTTAGCTTAGGACTAAACGGCATTGTGTGATAGTTGTGGAATAATATTTTTATTTTTGGAAAATGTTATCATAAAATGTTGTTATTATATTATTATCTCCTTTATTTTTCTTATAATACATATTTTGATATTTTTAAATATTTTTTTATAACAAATATATATATATAAAAAAAAAAACATTTAAAAATATAAAAACAGTAGTCCACCGATGTCGGGAGCAGGGTCCAAGCTACCGGTGGTTAGGGCTCCAGAGACAGGAACTTCCTCACAATGCGAGCCGTATCGAGGAGTACTGCCTTCTGTATCTGGCCCTTGATCCAACCGCGTAACGACAGCTTCGACAGATGGTCGTCGAAGCTTTTGGCAATAAGACCGTTGGCGGTTACGACAATCGGCACAATGACAGCCGAGTCCACATTCCACATGGCGACAATCTCGTGTGCTAAGTCGAGATATTTGATTTGTTTCTCTTTCTCAGCTTTCACGAGATTCTCGTCATGCGGGATGGTGATATCGACTATCATTGCACGGCGCGCTAATCGGTCTATCACCACTATATCCGGCTTATTGGCTACAATAGTCCGGTCAGTAATGATAGACCGATCCCAGTACAAAGTGACATGGTCATTTTCGAGAACTGGGTCGGGCACATACTTGTAATATGGTACCTCTAAATCCACTAGGTTGTACTTCAAAGCAAGTTGCTGGTGGATAATCCTGGCTACTTGGTTATGTCTGTGCAAATACTCGCCGTTAGCCAAACGAGAACAACCAGAGATAATATGTCTGATAGACTCACCCGGACGGTGGCATGCCCGACACACGTCAACCGTCCCGTCCTTCATTATATATCTCCGGTAGTTGTTCGTTAAGATAACTTCGTCCATAATCGCACAGACAAAACCTTCAGTTTCCCCAAAGAGGTCACTGAAACGTAACCAGGCCACGGACGCCAAGAAATCTACATCAGGCTCGTGAAGAGCCCGGAAAAAGCGCCCGTGGAGCTCCTTGCCTTTCCATATTTCCTTGCGGTTATCAGTAGTCATTATTACAGGTTTATGCCAGTCCTCTTTAGCCATGGATAACGGGGTGAGTCCCTTGTCCACTGCGACCACATCTCGGTGCATACCCACATCGGTTTTAAGGAAATATTCTCTGAGGCTGCACACCTCGCGGTTGTGCAGGGTCTTTGCATTTAAAAAGCCTCGACCTCCACACTTCCGCGGGATGTACAGTCTCATCACCGAGGATCGTGGGTGATGCATCCGATTTGCCGTCAGCAATGTACGGACTCGCCTATCCAGGGCGTCAAGTTCGGTCTGAGTCCATTTGAGTATGCCAAAAGAGTACATTAAAACCGGCATGACCCAACCGTTGAAGGCGCGCACCTTATTTCCACCCGACAGAAGGCTATTTAATACCTTCTTCAGGCGGCCAAAGAAGCGCTCCTTCAGCGATTGCTTCATGTCAGCATTGTTAATGCCTAAGGCTTCTGACATACCCAAATACCTATAAGTTTCGGTCGAGGAAAGGGATCTAAGGTGTATGGAATCCGGGAGTTGAATTCCCTCGGATTCCATAATCTCCCCTCGCTTTACATGCATGCCTGCACATTTGCCCACACCAAATTCCATCCTGATGGCGCTACTGAAAGTTTCAGTTACCTTCAGTAGCTCCATCAGTTGCAAATTGCTGGGGGCAAAGAGTTTCAGGTCATCCATGTAAAGAAGGTGAGATATGACCTGACCACCTCTTCTCAACCGATAGCCTAGTCCTGAATCCTCCAGCAATGTGCTAAGAGGATTCAGGGCTAAGCAAAACCAAAGCGGACTCAGACTGTCGCCCTGAAATATTCCCCGTTTAATCCAGATAGGCTCATCATTCCCCTGGATCGGTCGACATCCTGGATAGCGAAGGACCGTCTTCCATTGCCTCATACATGACTCAAGAAAGGTGCGTAAAGTTATATCTATTTTGTATAACTCCAGCACCCTCATGAGCCATGTATGTGGAACAGAGTCATAGGCCTTCTTGTAATCTATCCAACATGTCGACAGATCCTTGCGGGATCGACGAGTCTGTTGGCTTATGGCCATGTCTATGAGGAGTAGCTCCTTAGTACCCCGGGACCCATTCCTACATCCATTCTGAGAGGGAGAAATAATCTGATTTTCTATGTGTATATTAATTTTTGCTCTCAGGATGGATGTAAGAAGTTTATAGACCGTTGACAAACATGTAATAGGTCTATAGTTCTTGGGATCCACGGGGTTACCTGTCTTATGGAGCAGGTGGGTAACGCCAGTTGTCAGATATTCTGGTAGCGAGCCAGACTCTAAGATTGACTGGAATTGCGACGCCAGGGGCGCGTGTGAGCTGCTATACCATTTCAGCCAGAAATTTTGCAGTCCGTCCGGTCCCGGTGATTTCCAGTTCGGTAACGGACGAACTGCTTTGGCTACATCCTCTGGGGTGATGGTAACTTTTTCCATTTCTGGTATAGCTTCACACACGCGCTCGACGTCACGCATCCAGCCACCCTCAGTGTGACTGACAGGTACCGACCAAATGTTTCGCCAGAATGTAATCGTGGCCAAATCATCCGGGCGGCACTCATCAATCACACTGTGTTCAGGCCGCTCCCAAGCTCTGTACACCCACCTCTCATCGCTCTGAAACATGCGATTCTGCGAGTACCGGTCAACTCGCCGCTTATACCGCCGAATGCGGCTCGCCCATGCACAAACTTTCTGCTTCAGGAAGTCGATGCGCTCTGTGACACGAGACATGTATCCTTGAGGACTAATACCTGTCCCCAAAAACGCCCGTCTCACAAAGCGCATCACTCGTGGTCGTGTATTACCCTCCCTGAAGCAGTGTAGTTTGCCGATGAGTACTCTGGCCTCATCGATACGCCTCTCAATCCTGCATTGCCAGGCTGGTACAGCAGTCTTCGGTCGTATAGTTCCATCTATATTTGGAAATTTAATTTTAGCTAAACGACATGCCGCAACAGCCCCACAATACAAGATTGAGTGCGTATCAACAAGGTTCTCGCTACTCTCAAAGATATTTTTGAGCAACGAGTCCAAAGCACACACCAGCGCCCTATTTTTTTTGTGCATGGGTAACCGCGGCAAACGAGGCCTAAGCTCAGTCGGAGTCGACATGTACTCGCACAACGCATCCTCCAGTGCGCTCCTCAATCTTTCGTTGCACTGGCTACTTACTGTGACAACCCTATCATCTGCATCATCATTATTATGGTCGGACCGCGGCGAGATTGCGTTAGTAGTCGGCGTTGCCGCGGTCTGTGTTTGCGTAGATGTTGAGACGATTTGGTTGCTCAGTATCTCTGAGCGCAGCCGATCAAGTGCAGCGTCGTCCAACCTGTGGTTGCGTTGGATAACCCGCACCTGATCCGATAATCGTTGAGACGAGACGTTCACGGTTGGTTCCAGGACCTGAAAAAGAGACAGCATCCTTTCACGGTACGCAGTGAGGTTAGTTCCCCCCTCTGTAGACCCGTAATATGCGCGCATGACGTTCTCGTTCATTGACTGAGTCCATCTCATGCGCTGCACACAACCACCGGCAGCGGGGACCCGGCTCGGGGCCGCTTGGCCCCTAGGTCCCATGCTCTTCGGTGGCCGGCCTCTCCCCGGCCGGCGTACAGGTGTTGGCGACGTCGGCGGGGAGAAATACTCGTCGCTCGAACTCGACGCAACTGCAGCCGCCGGTGACACTGGTGATCCGGGGTCCGGCGGCGGCGAGGCGGAGCTGAGCGACGAGCCCGGGGGTGGATGTCGTGCGCGTCGTGCAGCTGTTCTTGTCAACATTCGTCAGTTTATCATTTCATCCCATTTGTTCATTTCTATTAATTTATTTGGTGTCACGTCGTTGACATATGTCATGTTGTCTGCTTGTATTTTATTTCTTTAAAATATTCTATTTCTTGTGGTTTGTTGTTTTAGTTGAAGGTTTTCTTTGTTTCTTTATGATGAGGGCTTTGCTTTGGATATAATTTGTCTGAATTGCCGATAAAACTTTAATTTATTTAAATTTTTAAACGGGATTAGAAAATATTTGACTTATGTTGTCAGTGGGTTGCCAGGTTATATTATTATTATTATTATGTTTTTTAATCTTAGCTCTTTAGCTGGTATTTACCTACATTTACGAGCCGAAAGCAAGTAAATACAGCGTAAGGTGTGTTATGATGGGGACCCAAGTCATTTAATTTTTTTATTTATTATTGTTATACGGAACGACCTTTTTTTTTTCTTTTTTTTTATACGGAACGACCTGGATAGCTTCCTTAAGAATTAGAATGAGAAAGCAAGGACCCGTGATCATTGGAAAGATTGGAGGTAAGCCTTTCATCGAATTACGAAAAGCTTTGAGTTTTCCCAGACAACAAAAATGTAATCCTCAATCATTTGTATAGCAAACCGCTTAAATAAATAATGATCCCGTAGCAAAATTTACCATATCAATAAGTGTAACCCTGCTCATTATTTGCGCTCTCCATCCCCAAATATCGAGTACCATCGAGTGGATGGCACTCTTGAGGGTCGTTGAGTGATCATACGCACATACGTCATTAATTGTCTCTTATATGTAACGAGGTTTCTCTGAGCATCATTTGGGAAACTCAGAGTAGTAGATTATTACTATTTCTTTATATATACGTATATTTAATTGTATTATTTAGTGTTGTAATGTTTTGTTGAATAACTGACTAACTTTTATTTTGTTTTATTACTAGTACATTGTAATCAGCTACGTTTACGAAAGATTTCCTAAAACCTTGAACTTTATAATAGGAAATCTTAAAATGTATTTTGACGGTAGTTTAGATAGATAATTTATTTATTTTATAATTTTAGTACACACAAACTAACAAAAGAAAATACATCATTATAAAAATGGTACAAAAGTACGCGGTAGGTTAAAGGTACTGCTTATTTCTGCAGACCTGCGCAAGGAGAGATAGGAAGAAATGTAGACAATATTGTGTAGAAATAAGAAAATAAGATTATGTAAAATCTTGAATTAAAGTAATAAATACTTATATTATTTGCGTGTTCATAGAGACCCAGTAGTTTTAACTGTGCACTGTCAGTCAGTCTCTCCTGTTATATATAGGTATAGATTTTAATGTTGGGGGTTCTTAAGGGCCAAGCGCCCGAAAAGTGCCATAAAACAGTGATTTTCTGAGGCCTACTCCTCTGTAACGGCTAGGTCAATTGGTGTGAAAAAAATATACAAGGTGTCGTTTTGAAGCTGCAAAATATTTCAGGAGGTAATTATGTTAGTGATTCTCGACCCGAATCAATAATAAAATAAGTAGGTAATTTTTTTTTTTTTATTGCCGCGCTTTTTTTCACACACACAAACACGGAACAATAAAGGGCGTTTTCACACACACTAACTCGCAACGATAGTTTCATAAATAATGTATCATCCAATCATCATCCCGCACGCCACACCCTAGCCACGCCCCCGCGGCCATCGATCAATCGATTTAGTTTAGTGTAATTAAAAAATTAAATAACAAGTATTACTGATTATTGACCAGGTATCGTTTTTTTACATGATTATTTATAAGTTTTATTACAACCTCCTGAAATATTGTGCAGTTTTAAAACTGCACCTTGTATGTTTATTATAGATTCATGAACACTAATATCAACATTTGATTTTTTCGTGCAATTAATACTTTTGTCCAAAAAGTAAAGCAATTTCGCAACTTTTCGCAACTTTTCCCTACTCCTTCGAAACGGCTTGGACCTTTAGAAACATTTTTACACATAAAAATTGGTGGTTAAATATTCTTCAAAGTGAACATTGCATATGTAAATCAATCAATATCTCGCAGAGAAAATGGATTTAAAGCGCTTTCCGGGCGCTGCTGGCCGCAAATAAATGCACAGATTTGCGTACTGCCGCCTAGGCGAGTGCGAGAGTTGCGTTCACATAATTTCGGCCAGATGGTTCAAGGAACTATACGCCTTAAATGATAGTTACACTTCTACCTTGAGTTGGCCTTGCATAGTACTAAGTTTCGATATAATATGAGACTAGCTTATAACTTCCTACTTGTCTAAGTAGCAACCGCTGTGCAATATAGGGATATTTAAGTCAAGAGCGAATATGTTACTTCTAAGCAAGCGTACTCTATCGTTGACCACACCAATGCTATTAGGTGATAGTGGTCAATCATAAACCTTACAATCGTACAAAAAAAAAATCAAGGATCCTTTGAAGTTAATAATTCTCCAAAACGTTTTATAAATGTCGAGTTCTGCGTCCCTGAGGTAAAAGACATAAAAAAAGGCTAAGTGCGTGTTTGAGTTGTATACAAAGGATTCTTTATGATAATATTATTTGGTGATAAAACAGCAATATACGCACTGAAAAATTTCAAGTCTATAACTTCTACGGTTTATAAAAAACAGTCCACTGGTAAACAATTAATGGACTGGCGGATAGTGAATACTAAGAAATAAAGTTCTGTTAGTTACCTATAGGATAGAAAATCGTAACAGCTATAAATTTGATAACTTCATGCTTTTTTTTTGAAGTCATACAAATATAATATAATATAATATTCCACAACTACCACACAACGCCGTCTAGTCCCAAGCTAAGCAGAGCTTGTGTTATGGGTACTAGACAACTGATAAACATACTTATATATTTCTAAATACATACATAAATTATAGATAAATTACACCCAGACACAGAACAAATGATCATGCTCATCACATAAACATTTGTCCTGGGTGTGAATCGAACCTACGACCTCCGGCATAGCAGCCAGGGCCACTAACCACTAGACCAACAGGCCAGTCGAAATCTAAATGTTTTATATTTTATTTGTATGGACAACTTCTAAAGTGATCTTGTTTTTTTTCCAAAACTAGATCTATGAAGAATTAAGAGAAAGCTTAAACATTATAGAGCAATTTTTGTATTTTTATAAAGAATTCATAAATTAAGTGAAAATAAATCCTTGTATTTTTATAATTAATACTTTATAAATTAATAATTACATAAACCTTTTCAATTTAACTCCTCGATGATAAGTATTTTACAAGTAGCAGATATTCCAATTAAAATAGTACGCGAATACGAGAAAATAAATCTAAATTCTAGGTTCTAGTAAAATTAATATCATTGAAATGATCCGATGAAAGCTTAAAATAATACATCTTAGGCATGTCTGGGGTTAATGAAATTTTACCTTAGTTATCCTACAGAATAAATTTTATTGTAAACTGAAATAATAAAATACTATAAACATATTATTATAATTATATAAGACTTTAGGTCACTTATTATAAAGTTTGCTTACTATTTAGCAAATAGTAATAGTAATAATTTATTGAAGATTAGTTGTGTTATATGGTCTACTTTGTTAGTTAAAAAATATTAAAATTAGTGTTAGTAGTACATAAACAAAAAATGTGCGCACCACAATTACTAAGAGGAAAAATAATCTTCAAAAGTATTCTCAAATAAAAAGCACAACAAAGTGACAAATAATTTGATTTCGGTTGTTGGTATCAAATAACAAAGAAACATAACTAGTAACACCGACTTCCGAAGTAAAAGTTGTTTTTCATTAAAAAGTTGCTGTATATTTTTTTCTTTTTGTTAAAGGCCTTCCTATAGAACTAATTATTTTTGGCAAACTTCCCCTTATTTAGACCGAGTTCTGGAATTTTTTCAATGTTTTCTGTTTCTCAGTTAGAATTTCTGATCTGAAGCCACAATATCCGACAGCATCATTAGGTACCGTTCAAGTTTTGAGAAAACAGGCTACCAGAAACTTCATTACAATAGGTTTACATAGCAATCCTTATGTTTATGTTAGAGCTTAGAACCTCCAATAATATCTACAAACTTTCCAACATTTATGTTGTGTGCGAACACCTTCTCTCGTGTTACAACATCGCAAAGTTCAACACAAACAAGAACTTCTAATTTAATCTAAACTTAATTTTCTCAACGCAGTACATATGCTTTGCTAAGAAACATTTCCATGTTTTGATTGTTTTAGTTATTAGTGCGGCTGGTTTTGCCCCGTGATATTCAATAATGACCCTACTTAACTTCATATTATTTTTCTCTATTTAAAGGGTGTTAGTGTTTTACTAGCTGCAACCAGTGACTTTGAGCTTGACTATGACACCATATAAAAAAAAATATTTCAAGAAAACTTATTCCCGAAATTAGAAGTACTTTAAGTGCTATTTCAAGACATGGTATACCTGTATACCAAGTTACATCGAAGTCTGTTAAACCGTTTGAGTGTAAAGCAGTAACACCCTCATACAAACTTTCGCTTTTACTCGTATAATATTAGCGTGATATTGTAGTTGATTTTTGTCAAACAAATAGCTACAATATATAAACATAGTCTAAGATATAAACACACATTGAACGTAATAACAGTATTATAGCCTACGTCGCTGTTCACACATTATCTGTGGGATACATTAAGCCTTTTTCCTAGCTCAAAACTATTTTATCTTTCACGTTTGGTCATGCATATATATAAACCAATTTGAATTAACAGTTTTGAAAAATATATATTACTAGCTATTGCTTGCGGCTTCACCCGCGTACATAAAATATAGCCCATGTTACTCAGGACTATAGCAGCTTTCGATCGGTAAAAAAATTTTATCAATCGAACCAATACTTTCAGAAGTTACCTTGTACAAACAAAAGAAGTAACTCTTTATAATATTAGTGTAGATAAATAAAAAAGTACAAGGAACACCAGAGGTCATTTGAACAATGTTAGATTTGCAAACCTAGATAACAAACCCTCTGACTCCAATTGGTAATATAAGAGACAAACCATTTAATGAAAATGCCAAAGATGAAATTTGTTGAGAAGTATTTTATGGTTTCAGTATTCAGAGTTACTTAAACGTTTATAATTTTGAGTATGGATCAATTCACAATCTTAATGGTGCCATAAATAAAATTCCTAAACTAATAAACAAAAACTAATAATAAAATAGAAATGTTTTTCACATTTATAACGTTATAGTAGGAAGTACAACAAATAATACAGATAGGTAATAACATCTTACTTTACATAATATGGGCAATATCACTTAAATGCATAATAAACAACACACTATGCATAGTAATCAGCTCATAGTATGGTTCAACATATTGACCATGGAGAATGGTTCAATAGAAGAGCTTATTGAGTAGGTTACTTTTACCCTTATACAATTTTTTATTGTAGAAGAATTTGAATGTCTATGCTTTCAGTGTCTGCACTATCGTATATGTCTTGTAATGAACTTTGAGGCTTGAAGGAACGGGATGGGTTTTTTAGTCAGTAAGAGTCTGACACTATCTCCCGCTCCGCCCAAGAGCGGGGGTTGTCATAAGATGATTTTTCCCATCGAAAAAAAAAAAAAAACTCATAAACTTAAATAAGTAAATAACAGTCTCCTGCTAAGATATATCGCAAAACACCTCGACAGTATCTACCATAGCCTGGCAAATACATCCCTTTATAATCCCTTTAATCTCCTCTACTATTTCTATGTTGCTGTTTGATAATCCATTGCAACGGGCGCCCAGATTAGCATATCCCCGGCCAATAATATTGCACGACACACGATATACGCGATATGCATCGGGTTAAACCGTAATTATAGTGGCAGCGCTATTGTGGGGCGTTCCACTAGTTTATGAGCTGAGACAAGGGTGGTTTATTGCTGGTATTGAAACCAGTAAATGTATACCTATGAATAGCGGATTTGTATTCGTTTAATTTTAACTGGTAATTTTGAACGAAAATAAGATAAATTATCTTGAATAATTTGTAATGATCTAAATTTTAGTATAGATTGAATTTTTTCAATTAAAAAAGAGTTTATTTGCGACAAATGTGGCACATTCCATAAAAATAAATATATTGCATTCCATAAAAATATATTAAAAACTGGCCAAGCAAAATGGCCAGCGCTTAGCAAAATGCTGGGGTTTATGTGCAAGACAGAGTCACAGCGCTGGTTTTCACGCTTATTGATTAAAAGTTTGAACAAAAATTATTCAAAATGAAGTAAGTTAAATTCAGTAGTTCCTAAATTGGTATTTTTAGGTTTTTCAATGTCGATTACTGAGAAATGATTGACTTCCATTTGAGCTGATGAATTTACTCAATAATTACAATACTATTAAGATTTGGATAAACTTTTTAGGGCTAGACTAGTACCTACCTATTTAAATTCTACACGAGCCTAAAATTACTTTAAAACACGTCAGTAATTTTGAATGAAAAGACCCGAAACACGTGCAACCTAAAACAAAATTGAACTTAAAGTTTCTGACGTCCCAAATTCTTTACCGAGTCCATTCAAGAAAAATCTCTTAAACGTTAGCAGTTCGTGTTTAACGTACCGTGTACAACATGCCCCGACATGGCTCGTTTCCGGACCTACTAAAAGTATAAACGTTAAGTGCTGAAAATGTTCTTAAGTACTGTACTGATATTTATTTGCGTAAATTAGAGAGGATTTTTTATGTAAGTAAGATTTTGTTTTTGGAAACGGTATTGTAGTAGTTACTAATTGACCTTATTTTTACAAGGAAAGATTTCTGCTGTATTGTGTATTATTTGGTAACTTTATGTTAATTGTGTTATGTATGTGCATGATAACGTCCATAAATCGAAGATTTAGCCAATTTATCTTTCTACTTACAATCTGGTTCTCATATCCAAATTTAAATAATAAGGAAATAAAAAAGTAAAGGAAATGTATTCACTAAAACCATACCGACCCAAAACACACCAAATGCTCTTTGATAAACAGCAAAACCCATTTATTATCCGCCCTTACTATAAATACCACAATATAATAGATTGCAACTGAAACCAAAACACATTAATACATGTCAGTCCAGATCTTACCCAAAACATATGTACAAGTGTCCTGAAGGACGGGGCCTACGACGGACCCTTGAGGAACCCTTTCAGTGTCGTCGCAATAAATCAAGTCCTAATGACAGTCACGTTTTTTCTCAGCCAAGAATACACTTAGAGGTAATCAGAAAACGGCTGAACAAAGTGAACACTCCTTTCCAAAGGCACTGAATGTTGTCGACTTGTTTTTCTGTATTCGAAACAGTCAAATGCTTACTTACGGTAGACCTTCCAAACGAGGGTTGTTGGTATATTCGAGTCACGTTTTGACAAAAAATGAGATGATTATGTTAAGTTGCAGAAATTTTACTATTATTGCGAGCTAAAATGTTTGGTTGTTAAGGTTTTAGAAGGTAAAGAAATTGTTCTGTTTAGATAAGAAAATTATATAATGTCTAGCTTCTGTCTTTGGCTTCGCTCGCCTGAAAGTACGTTTCTTCTTGCAAAATTTGGACCCCCGTTTTATCCCATTAGGAGGTTGATTTTGGAAAATCCTCTCTTAGTGGTCGTCTAAATCATAAAATGAAACCTAGTGCAAAACATATTATTTACATCATCCTCCTAGTCTCAGTAATTTTGGCTGAGCGTTGATATATCAGCTATTCAGTTTCTCCTTTTATAATTATATATATTGAAGTTTTGTTATTATGAAAGTAACTGGTGAAGTTGTCTAAAAATTTGTAACATGAATGAGATTCAACAAAATCACGTTTCTCGCATTCTGAAACGCTTCTTGTGCGAATTAAGTACCCAGATTTGTGAGTCCTTTGAAAAGCAAACGAGCGTAAGACAAGTAAATATATAAGTTAAATGAAAGAGATGGATGGATTGTTTCACATGTGGATTCTGGTCACGTTCATGTTAAAGGAGAATGTGATGATTGTATTATTAAACTTTGGAAATGTTCAGTTTTCGAGCTAGTTTACAACTAGGTTTTAATTTAATTTTAAATACTACTCTATAGAAGGTATGTTTCAAAATGTGACTGCGTTTAGAAGGCAAGTTTTAGGAGTTGGTTTTATATAAACGGAAAAGTTGTGGCGATCCTTGGGGGAGGCCTATGTCATTAGAAACAGTGGACGTTTATCGGCTGAAATGATGGTGATGATGATCGGAAAGTTTAGTTGTGGCTGCAAAACTGTTTTAGTCATTGATGTGTATGTATCGTCAGTTTAGTTTTTAGATGAAGTATTTAATTCAGTTGCGGTAACTTTAAATACTCATAATTTTATTCTCTTTGCTAATTTAAATAACCCTTTAAAACTAAAACTTGCATCTCAAATTCTTTATTCTTTGTGCTTCTCCAAATAACCGTTAAAATTAACGAGCCTCTTAAAGAAAACAAAATTACCATCATCATTTACTTGGAACACAAAAAAAAAAACTTAAAAGCATTATTAATCTCAACGTAACTTGCTTATTAAACTCCAGGGATCGCCATCTTGCATACATAATATCCAATAAGTAAGCTAAGTTTCTTCATCAAGTTACTAAAGGAGATATTAGAAATAATTACAAAAATAATCGTCCGCTTAACATGCAAGGAGCGTTGGGCAAAGACGATCCCCGTAATATGCAATGTAGATTTCATTACACATCGTGCATGATTTTATGAAAATGCAATTTAGCGAACAACTTAGTTTAGTAAAGAATTTGGTTTTAAAAATTTCCCTTTTAAGTCTAAAGAACTTGTTTGGAATTTAAAAAGACTGTTTGATAGTATTATGGCCTTTCAGGTGCTTTATTTTTATGCTAAGTGTGAACATGCCAAGAATTTACAAGAGATTAAAAATGAATAACAGATTAGAATATTTTGTTGGCATTTTGTAACAAGAGGTTTTAAGCTACAATCTTTTTCATTCTCAAGTCATCATCATCATCATCATTTCAGCCGAAAGACGTCCACTGTTGGACTTAGGTCTCCCCCAAGTTTCGCCACAATGAACGCTCATTCTCAAGTGAACATAAACAATTCCGTTTTCGTTTAGATCGTTTTGAAAACCAACAAACATCAAATCATATTTGAATCCATGAGCCTCCTAATTGAAAATAAAAATTAATGACAAAATATGGGTCCTACGCAATATTTGTTAGTCAAAACGGTATTTGTAGTTTTCATTATTTTGCCATTTTCATCTAAAGTTAATTAAAAGGACAAATTGTAAAACTAGACAAATCATTCAAATGTTACATTGTGATAAATTTCTATAAATTGTGGATATTAGTGTATTTTATTAGAAATAAATTTGGTTTCTATAGATTTTTTCTTGCGAAAAAAGTTTAATGATACCAGAAAATGTCTCTTTTTTTGCTTTGAATGGCTTTGTTATTCATCCTTTGATGATGAAGGAAGAATGGCTGGTAAAAATATTATTTTCCATGAAAAAGATGCTGAAATATTAAATAAAAATAAATAATATATTTTTACGTTCTGAATTCGGTTGCTGAGCCCTTCTTATTAAATAGAGTACCTAGGTAAAATAAAATAGTAAGTCTAGTTAATAAAACCAAATACAGAAAATTATAATTATTAAATATTTTTTTGAATAGCTTGATAATAATAATAGCCTTATCAATGAAATTATCAAATCACCCGTGATCTTAGAACGCCAAAAGCAGCTGAAGGATACAGGTGTATTTTAGCCAGTAAATGTCTGACACTCCTTCCCCTCCACCCAAAGCGAAAGAAGACATTAGATCATTTCCCACCAAAAAAAAAATCGGATCAATCTTCCAAGTTAAACAACACTTTCCAAGGTTAGTCTGTAGATGGGTGACCTGCATCATACTATGAAACAAAACAGTAAAAAATCACGTCAAACTGTCGGAAAAAGAAGAACCCAGAAAATCTGACACTGTCAGTCCTTCCAGTGTCAAGTAAGCTTTACGTAAAATACTGGTCTGTGTAACTGGATCGCAGACTTCTTGAGGGGGCGATCCTTCCGAGTAGTTATTGAAGGCTGCTCGTCCGGTCAAATGGATATTAATGCCGGAGTCCCTCAGGGGTCGGTGCTCTCTGCAACACTGTTCTTGCTGCACATAAACGACCTACTAAAACCCGGTACCTTTGGGTATGCAGACGATAGCACTGTTGCTGAGAGTTACGTGTCCGATGCACGTACTAGTGGGTCACAGATCCAGCTTTTGAGGGAGGCTATGGTTGAGCGCTTGAACTTGTCCTTGGAGGCAGTATCCGATTGGGGCGATGCCAACCTGGTCCGGTTCAATGCTGCTAAAACCCAGGCGTGTCATTTTTCTGCCAAACGGAGCCAGTTTTACCCGGCTCCTACATTCCGGGGTGTGACCGTGCCGATAACCGACGGCCTTGAGCTTCTTGGAGTAACGTTATCATCTACCCTCAATTTCGGCTCTTACATCGAGGCAAAAGCACATCAGGCTGCCAAAAAACTGGGAATCTTAGCTAAGGTGAGGCGGTACTTCACTCCGGAACAGCTGCTCAACCTATACCAAGCGCCAGTTCGATCGTGTATGGAGTACTGCTCTCATCTTTGGGATGGGTCTGCCAAGTATCAGCTTGATGCTTTGGAGTCGATTGAGAGGCGAGCCAAGAGGATCATCGGTGATGATGCGCTTGTTGAGTCAAAGCTCCAAAGTCTTGAGCATCGACGCCGAGTTGCTGGCCTGACGGTTTTCTATCGATTACACTTCGGTGAGTGTGCGTTGGAATTGCACAATTTAATTCCGCCAAGTCCGTTCCATCATCGGACCACTAGACGAACGGCGTTGCGCCATCGGTACATGGTGGATATCCCACCCATTCGTACAAAGCGTTTTGGAAACACATTCATTATGCGTACAGCTAAAGAGTGGAATTCCCTGCCGGGGTCTGTGTTTCCTGACAGCTACAACCTAGGGGTCTTTAAGTCAAGGGTGAATAGGTTACTTCTAGGCAAGCGTGCTCCATGGTCGGCCACATCATCACTTACCATCAGGTGAGATAGTGGTCAAACGCGAGCCTATAAATAATAATAATAAAAAAAAACTGACCCTCAGTTGCATTTTATTAGCTCAGTACCTGACCGACAAAGTTGAAACCAATTCAAATCTGAAATTGTTTATAGTGATACACATGCAAAACTATAGTGAAATATTTTATATGGTAAAGTACAACTACGAGTATGATCCGCCGTCAGGCGTACAATAATTTTTGGGCGGAGCATCGCCATGCCCTCGTGGGGGCGATCGGCGGCGGAGACCTCTTGTGCTAGACCTTGGTTGAGGCCATGGTCCGGAGCGAGGAGGAGTGGCAGGCGGTCGCCGACTTCTGCGAAACAGTAATGCTCGCAAAGGAGGAGGCCGACCGCATCAGGCAACGGCGATTTCCAGCCACCGTAGGCGCGGGCTTGTGGACAGTGAGCAATGGGTAGCTCGCTGTCCGACCGTCCGGTAACTGCCCGACCAAGCCCAAGCCGTCGACGGCGCGCACTGTTCCCGCGCGCCTCAAGGAATTGTCAGCAACAGCAGGGGCCCAGACGGGTCGAAGCCTACTGGGGCCAAGTTTATCCGAAAGGGAACTCGAGCCCCGGTATGAAGGCTTGAAGGAACGGGGTGGGTTTTTTAGTCAGTAAGAGTCTGACACTATCTCCCGCTCCGCCCAAGAGCGGGGGTTGTCATTGGATGATTTTGCCCACCAAAAAAAAAAGGCGTACAATAATCTAAGTGATTGTTGTAACATCATAATAGCAATGTAGGGACATTGCAGGAATGAGACGTTTTTTGTGTCAATGATTTTGTGTGTAAGCGAGATGACACGATCTTGACTAGCGATTGGCAGTTACTGCACACTGATAGATTGGTACGTTTGTGTAACAAGCTTCGGGTTAAAATGAATAAACAGTTTTTTCTAGTCTCAAACAAATCTTTTATTGGTGTCGTAGTTACTTCCAGAGCAACGCAGTAGGTATACACAAAGGCAATCTTACAGTAGGTAATCAATAATTAAGTCACAGTGTTCGACTAGCAGCGCGGTACGGGAACGCCCGCTATATGCCTATCCGCAGTCGATTCATCATAACAACGCTTGCGGATAGCTCGAATAGTTTGAATAAGGGCCAGCGCTACGTTACGCGGGCGCCCAAGTCGTGCAGCCGTCGCGTCTTGTTGCGTTTCCGTGGAACCGCAACGGGTCCCGTCGCGGAAGCAGTCCGCAACGCTGTTCGTGCATCTAGATATTTATGTTACTTATTTGCCTGGTTCCATATGGCAGAGCGATATTGCACTTCCAGAATTACCTTTTCAGTATCAGAAGACATTTTCCTCCGTGACATAACGTCATTTACTAGAACGCGCGTGTCCCCGTGCGGGCTTTCGCGAGCGCGGTACCTACGCGGCTCGCCGCGCGTGTTTGCGGATGGAACACTTTTGAATGGGACCGCGAGAGCACCCGCGTAACGTAGCGTTCGGCCTTACCCCTTCCCGCACTGGTTACCGCTCGCCGCCCGCGCATTCACTGCGGTATAAACAAGCTATGATGGTATGAGATGCCCGCACGCATCCCGCGTTGTACTGCACGCGTTGTGCTTTCCGTGCTCACGTGCCTACTATGGACACTCCGAAGAAGTTCTTATGTTTGAGTTAACCGCGCCACGCCCGCCCCGCGCCCGCGTTTGCAATCTGGCAGAACACAATAATGAATATCTTTAAAAACCCGGCCTGCCAAACTTCTTACTTTGGTAATAGTTTTCTAATTTAAAACTTTAACCTTTAAAATTACAGGTTCAATTTTTGATTTGTGTTATACTCATATTTCGCGAATATACTTTAACAAAACCAATATTATTTTCCAACAAGAAAGTTTGTTTCAACTTGTACTTGTTAGCAAGATTCAAGATATTTTAATTACTTTCTACTGTTAAGAAAGAGTTTTTTTAGCCTTTGGTTACAGTATTAATATATTTTTGATTAATTTCTTAAATAAATTTCGTAGCATTTTAAATATAGATCGAATTTAGTTTTTGAATTGGTAAGTCTGAATTACAATTTTTTAGGGTTCCGTACCCAAAGGGTAAAAACGAGACCCTATAACTAAGACTTCGCTGACTGTCCGTTGGTATGTCCGTTTGTCTATCACCAGGCTTTGTCTCAAGAACAGCGATAGCTAGACAGTTGAAATTTTCACAAATTATTTGTATTTCTTCACAACAAATACTAAAAAGACAATAAAATAAATATGGGAGACTTCCATACAACAAACGCCCATTAATTAAAAATAATAAAACCTCTTATCGACATGCATGAGTGGAATATGCTTAAGTATATACAGAAAAAAAAACTAAATAAGAAGAAAAACTAAATTGTCAAAAGTGAAAATAGGCAGATTTTATTTTAAGGCACAAAGGCGAAATGTCTCCTTTACGCTCAAACAACTAAACGATTTTGTATAAATTTTTGATCACGCATAGACCATAAATATAGTACCTTAAATAGCTTATAGGATATTTTTATCCCTGGAAATGTTTTCCTGAAACAGTTTTCAACTTTCGTACAGGCGAAGCTGCTGGCTGGCTATATTATATTACGAGTATCTTGTTTATTCGTCTTTTTTACTTATTAAATACAGTATTATGAATATAAAAGAAATATAATATGTTTTCTTTTAAGAAAACTAATTAATATTATTAAATGTAACATACTATAAAAAATCTGAAATCGATACTCCTGGACGTCAGTAGGAGGAGATTCTACTCTGACCGCCGAGAATTTAGGCATTATGTCTGATACCGGTAGGATACCATTTTAATATTTTTAAAGAAGTTTATTTCAAAAAATTCTTTCTGCAATTTTTTTACGTACCACCTACACGCACAAAACGTTTTGGGAACTCATTCATTGTGCGTGCAGCTAAGGAGTGGAATTCTTAGCCGGAGTCTGTGTTTCCTGATAGCTACAACCCGGGAATCTTTAATTCGAGATTGAATAGGTTTCCGGGCCTTGGTTGAGGCTATGGTCCGGAGCGAGGAGGAGTGGCAGGCGGTCGCCGACTTCTGCGAATCCGTAATGCCGCCGCTGGGATTCCGATCCTGATTTTCCTCGCTGTCCAGCCGTCCGGTAATTTGGACCAAGCCCAAGTCGTCGACGGCGCGCACTGTTCCCGCGCGCCTCAAGGATTTGTCAGCAACAGCAGGGACCCAGCCGGGTCGAAGCCTGGGGCCAGGGTTATCCGAAAGGAAGCTCGAGGCCCGATATGAAGGCTAGAAGGCGTTGGGTGGGTCTTTTAGTCAGTAAGTTTAGTAAGTAATAGTGTCAGACTGACACTATATCCCGCTCTGCCCAAGAGCGGGGTTTGTCATTGGATGATTTTTCTCACCATAAAAAAAAGAGTGAATAGGTTTCTTCTAGGTAAGCGCGTTCCATCGCCGACCATTTGGAGGTATGCGGAACAGAGAGTAAAGTCCCGCAAACCTCCGTTGAAAAGGGAGGATCCTCCGACCAGACAGGTGTTATAGTCTGGTGGGCGACTGCCCGATAGATGATTTCGGGCTGTCGTATATGTTCAAATCGCGCGGAGAACTTTGATTGCGCGATGCAGGATTTCGTACTTTCTTCGTAGTTCTTATGTGGCGCCATAGATGTCGCTACATCACTCCCCTCCGGAGATCGGAGATCGATGGTTCTTGATGCGCGCCAGGCCAGCGTAGGTTGGTTCCAGTGGGTCGGAACCGATGCCGCATAGTTCTCGGTGAGTCGGAACTGTCTGCGGTGATGCCCCAGTGAGTCGGGGTGTTGCTATCCCTGTGAGTCGGGATGATGCCCCAGTGAGTCGGGGTGATGATGTCCCAGTGAGTCGGGATGATGCCCCAGTGAGTCGGGGTGATGATGTCCCAGTGAGTCGGGATGATGCCCCAGTGAGTCGGGGTGATGATGTCCCAGTGAGTCGGGATGATGCTGCAGGCTCCAGTGAGTCGGAGTAGTGCTGCTGGCTCCAGTGAGTCGGAGCAGTGCTTGTGGGACGTAGGGCTTGACTGCTGGCGTCGACCAGGAGAGGTTCTTCAAAGCTCTTCATGTGACTCGCCGAAGGTGCGGTGTGCCAAGGTCGCTGATGAGGCTGAGGGGGATGACCAGGTAGTCTTGCTGATGGTCAGGATACCCTTCATAGCCATGGGTGCCGGCTGTATGGCTCGCTGCTCGAAAGCATGAGGAAGTGATGATGACGTCACGAAGTAGTAGCTGCACGAAGGCTGCGCTGACGTTCTTTGTCGAGGGTCACCAGTTTGGAGGTATGGGAACAGAGAGTAAAGTCCCACATGCCTCCATTGAAAAGGGAGGATCCTCCGACCAGACAGGTGTTATAGTCTGGTGGGCGACTGCCCGATAGATGATTTCGGGCTGTCGTATATGTTCAAATCGCACGGAGAACTTTGATTGCGCGATGCAGGATTTCGTACTTTCTTCGTAGTTCTTATGTGGCGCCATAGATGTCGCTACAACCACATCGTCGCTTTCCATCAGGTGAGATGGTGGTCAAGCGCGAACCTATCAACAATAAAAAAAAATTAAGCTACCTGCGTAGAGAATTTAATTTGAGTCATAAACTACCAAGTTCTTAGCTAACATTTCCTCGCTTAGTATAATATCCTATGTCTGGATTAACTGACACTTAACCGCCTTACTGTTTCAAGTGGTTTTGAGGTATTTTGTACTTGTATCGTTTACGTTTATGTTGCTTACGTTGTAGGTAAATGTGGGTAACAAGGTACTATTACATTGTGTATAAACTCCTGTTTTATTTAAGTTTGTGTTTGTATCTTTGTAATATGAACCATGTTTGTCTTTCTTGATGCTTTCTTATTGTTTACGAATACCTAGATCTTAATATATGTTCTATATGTTTTCACTCTGACCAAAGACGACTTACACGTGAAGAAAGAAAATATGTTTATTTGGCTCACAGACAGTCTTAACTTAGAAATAAGTATAAAGAAACTTAAATTTAAAAACTATAAACATTGTGTGTCATTTTTAATCTTTCAATCGTGAGAATTAGAGACACAATAGATAGACAATGGGTGCGCGAACACCGGCGTTTGCTTGGGGTTTAATGAATTGCGAATGTGAAAGGGCTCAGTAGGTCCGTTGCGTATTAGGGCTGCGAAAATATTTAAATGATTAATCTGGGCCATAGAATTCAAAGTAAAATTGAAGGACATAGGTAGGTTTTAGTCAGTAAGAATCTGATACGCCCTTTTGCTCCACCTCGAAGCGGGTGAAATCATTTAAATATTTCTCGTCTCAAAAAAATCGAGTATTTTATTTAATCACACTAGCTGACGTTCGAGGTTTTGCCCGCAAGAAATTAATACTTCTCAACTTTATAAACCATAGCTTATATGTTAATCTAGGATATAAGTTATCCTAGTTGATACCAGGCAAAAAAAGGGATAAAATTTTATATAAATTCATTAAACTGCTTGAACATGAAGGAATAACAAACATATTACATACCAAATATTGCCTTTATATTAGTAGTGTGATAATTTCATCATCAGAATAATTGATGTATGCATGTCCCACCAAAAACACTTCGGCCTGACCACTGCTAAGTTCATTTTTGCTTGCACTCAAAACGAATATTCAAAGAGTTTGGTTTGGCACCGCGCCGCGCCGCAGGATTAAAGCAAATTTTTTTTTTAAGTGATCTGGCAGAAATGGTCGTGATGGTCCCTAAGGTTTAAATCCAAACTGCCGTATTACTTTCTTTAAAATTGATTGGTCTCTTAATCCAAGGATGAGGTACGAGTACACTTTAGTTATAAATAGCGTCACAATGTTACTGTTAATAGTCAGTATCCTTAAATTAATAGCAAAACTTTGGACATCTATAGCGTCTGTTCTAATTTAAACCACAAGCCCTTTCCCGTAGGTATTCTTGCCAAAACAACAACATAAAGTGGACAACGGCCGTATTACCATCTGACTTCGACAAAGTTATTACAAGTTTAAATGACCTCTTTCAATGACCCGCGCGTTCAACAACACAGACCCATCTCGATGAGGGTCCCTTTATAAACAAGTTTTTTTAACCCCTAACTACCTATGACTAAAATATAATTTTTTGGCACAAAATAAAAATTTTCTACTGCCGTTTTTTTTTTGGTGGTATTATATATCTATATATCGTAAAACGAAAGTCTAAAGTTCAGCAAATTCTGATTGATTCTAAACATCACTCTTTCAGCAGATTACTTTGACGTTTTTTTTTTTTTTTTTGGGAAAGGTGATAAAAAGGATAATTACTAATAGCTTAATTTAATTAGTGTGCCTAGTCATCTTTTATAGATAATATCACAGTTTATTTATGAAAATAAGCATTGCTTGTCTTCAGAAGTATCATTAAGGATGAAAAAACAACACACACACAACACAGGCCAAGGTTTAATTTTCTTTCATCCACTAATACAAACAAAAGAAACATACCATCTAGCCTGTTACTTCCTTTACTTTTAAATTGGAAAATTTAAAAGAGTACTAACAGCAACATTAATCCCTTAGCTCCCAGGCGAAACATTATTTACTCGGCAAATTTCTTTAGCAACGCCCTAAATTTCCCAGGATGGCAAACTATAATCTCTTGGCCAGTATCCAAGGAGGTGAAACGCTAAAAGTTAAACGAGAGGCTGGAGCCAAGCAATAGTACTGGAGTTGGCTAAGGGGTTTCACCAGGTAGCAATTGCAATACCAATTTGTGGCAATTTATGAATTTTGCATGTGTTTGGAGTAAATAGTACAATAAAAGGTATAAAATTTTTGTTAAACTAATTGTGCAACACTAAAATTACTGCATAATTTATTTTGTGTTTCTTAGTGTACTTTAAATAATATGTTTTATACAGATGACGTTTTACTTCATTTCAGTCAACATTTTAACGTTCTAGTATATAGTTAGTCAGCTGAAAGTAATTAATAATTCCCAAAGCATTATACTCAGAAACTCCAAGTATTTACCAAACATTATCCTTTACTCCTTTTGCAGAAACAATAGAGTCTCCTAAATTATTCCAAGTCTTGACGAGTCAAGTGGACCGGTGCGAGAAATGACATCCTTAATCCACGCTTGTCCATCCGTGCCCATGTGGCTTGGCCGTTGAAAGGTCCCCTGTGTGGACACTATAAACATGTTAATGCGGTGTCCAATGTTTGTCCCGAGGGCCGCCAACTAATTCCAAACGGGCCCTGCCTTGATTAACATATAATGTGCTCGTGTGGTGTAGACTTGCTAGGTGGGCGTTTTGAAATTGCTGACGTTAGAAGTGTCAGCTGTTGTTGAAAATTTGAATAAGAATGTTTACGGGGACATTGTGTCGCTTAGGGTTGGGTTTTATAGTGGTTTATTGCTTAATGTTCGTGTACTTGAACTATAAACCGTTTAAAAAAAATACATTTGTTATACTTCCTTAACGTTTATTTATTGTGTTAGTCATAGTAGAGATATTGAGAGTGGAGAAAGAGTAGAGGGAGGGTAGAGGTATTGTTATTGTATTGATATTGAGTTGAGATATTGGTATGTACCGTAAGTGGTGAAGAAATATATATTTGCATTTAAACAGAAGTCGATAGAGTATGGTGAGAAATTTGACTCAGTGGTTATCAATTTTCTGCTTAGATAAGCATGTTACGTCAATTTATTACAATTAAATCATACAATTAATGCCTAGACGCTAGAATTTTGCTATCTGAAACTAATTATCCTTGTCATTAATTAGAATCTTACTATTTTTGCAAGCATTAACAGTAAGTTTACCTTTATTCTTATAGCTTACATACCAAAAACATATTAATACTTATTTTCTTGGACTTTTGTTCGAAACGACTCAGAAAATGGAATCATGTTGACCGCAATCCAATTTCATGTAATACCTATCTATTTTTCCAGACAATGTATCACTCAAATATATTGAATGGAGCCTAGAACCAACGAAGAAAAACAACACAATTTTATCTTTTATTATCGAGAAAATTTCTTCGCCAACTATCAATGGTTCTAGTTATTGGTATTGACGAAATCATTTCTTTCTACTGACTGTTGTATTTTAGCTTTTTCTTTTGTTATTTTTAGTGAGGGTACAATGGGACTTTTCATAGAACAATTATTTTGTAAAACATCATCTAACTTACATAGTTTTTTTTAATCAATTCTCTCCTTTGTATTGAAAACATCATGCTAATACAATCAGTAAAGCACTTACCAAGTCTTAGTGTGGTAATTACGGCAGTATCCCTTGAGTATCGTTCATTGTAGCGGACTTTGAGAAAGCGTTCCCAGCGCTAAGCATTCACGACTTGATTATCTTCAATTCTTGGGCCATTTCATTGAATTACTTTCAGAATTACCGTTTCTAGAAATCGCGCAAAACTTATAGAACATTATTTACATTTCTATCTTTTTCAACTTTTTATTGTACTGGTGTTTGTTTCATTAGTTTATAAATCTGTACAACAAATTCTATGGAAATATTTACTCTCTTTATATCTTGTTTCTTTTTCTATCTATCAAAGCTTTTATTAAACATCTGATTCTGAAAGATATTTACGTTTGTAATTTGTCTTATTTACATATTTTATGAAAACATTTTATTAGTTTCGTTATGATCTAGAAAAACAAGTCTTCGAAAAATATTGAACGATATTACGTTGAAAAAATAATGTATATAAAAACTATATTAAAATTTTCCATTAGGATTTCTCCAGTACTTGATTACTTGGTTATTTTCAAATTATGTTAATGGAAATTGAATTGACCACTACTTTTGAAAGTTATTATTTTAATTTCGACTATACCTCAACTTTAGGTAATACAAGCATGCTATTATACGTAAATATTACCATACATACCAATTGTGTCAATAAGCTCAAAAATATCTTTTTTCACTATCGTAATTATATATCCTCCTTTTTAATTCATCTCTACCGGTATGGAATTTAAAATCCACCCGTTCAAAGCCGAGCTTATAACTTGCACCTCACACAAAAGGAAGGTGACAAGCCCCCACGTTCACGTATGCCTTTTGTTAAATACAATGTCCTACTTTATTTACAGTTGGTTGTTTTAAGAGTGTTATTTGTAATGGGACTGGTGACAAAACCCAAGGTTTTTGGACCCTGTTTTCAGAACAAAGGTATCCATTTCCATCAAATTGCGTGGTTCAGCAAATTCTTGTCATTTACTTTTTGATGGAGTTTGTGAATTGGGTCTGTTTTTTTTTATTACAAGTTTGTTTTATTTATTGTGTGAGCTGAGTTATTAGAGCATTCATTTTCCAAAAATGAGAAGATTTATTTTTAATCAATATACAACTACGAGAAGACTCAAGAGCGACTATATACATATGTCAATGTTTTAGAGGATAGAAACCAATTCTTTAACGTATTTTAACTTGTGAGTATATCGAAGGCTTGAACAAAATTAACCCACTGACGCACGAACGAAATCATTAATTCACAGTCAAATTAAAATTTAGTACCACATTAGAAATTCAGTCCATTAAAATTTCAACAATATCTATATTTGAGATAAAACAGTTTTCTAAGAACTTAATGTTCTTTCCTAACACATTTATGGGCCATCAAAATTTCTCGTTATATCCGACATAAATTCTATGTTTTGTAATGAAATATAGTTCCAATGGGAATTATTATGGTGTTAGAAACTTTCGCTTCGTTTATGTTATTTTTTTATGAGTTATACAACATTAAATCCAAAATCCATATTAATAACATAAATGTGGAAGTGACTATCTGTCGGCTACTATTTTTTTAAAGGATATAAAGTAGTGCTTGACTGCGATCCCACCTGCTGGTGGTGGATTACATTATTTAATTAATGTATAACAATTAATTTCTTCATGTCTTAATGATAGAAAATAGGCTTCTATTCTCCCGGCATGTTCCATTAAGATATCCGGATTACACTTCGTTATTGTAGATAATAATGGTTAACTTTTTGAAAGAGTTGATACAAATTGTAATAACTATTTTACTGGCTCGTCTTTATTGATCATTAAAATATAATGACCATCCATATAGGAAGATCCTATTGTAATCATTTATCAAACCTATTTACTATTTCTAACACGTATTCTTCTACCATTCTCTGTGTTCTTTCATCAAGTCATTATTATGGGTACACAATCTATTTCATAATTTACCAAAATCCTAAGATGGTTAAAGTTTTACAAGACAGCTAAATTAATCAAATCCAGTTTTAAATAAAAGGCTATTTTTGCTGTCTAAACTCATCATTTTGCCAATCATTATTCTAATTAAAAGCTTCATCCTCTCGTTATGATCAACAGCCAAAGTTTACAAATTAACCACTTAAAACGTAGACAGAAGCAATCAAATATAAAACTTTTGTAATATTAATATTGATTGGGTCGTACTCGGAAATAACGTATTTTGCTCACAAAGTTCAATTTGCATTACATTAAAGTGGGCTATTGATGAAATACTGCTATTTATACGTTATTTTAGGCTCTGAAAATGAAGAAATAAGATAATCTTTTTTAAATATTCATAAATGAAGATTGTTCTTGAAGTGGTTGAAAAATGAACTAGTTAGCAAGGTTGGTATAATGAATTCAAGGAAGACTATGCATGGTGTTTTAACACTAGTTATTTCTGGTAAGCGTAATATGGTTGATAGAACACAATTGTCTAAGATAACGCTTTTCAAAAAATCAATCAAATGAAAATCAAAATGTGTTTATTGTTTCTCATACATTAAACTGCATAACAGTGTTAAAGACCATTATGTTATAAAATACGCTAGTGTTGGGTTTCTTATAATGCCTCTATTTTTATAATGTTGCGACCTTGTTTAGATGAATAATAATTTGATTTTATTTAATTTATAACTTAACCAATAACCTAATCCATAATTCATTTGTAATCATTCTTCAATAATAAATAAATAATAATATGAACTGAAGTAATATTAATTCTTACTTTTAACTGAAAGATTACGAGTTATAGAAATGAGAAACAACAGAATTAAGTAAGGCATTTGACACACTATAGTATCTCCAAAAAGGTTTCTAGGATGATTATGAAACAATACGACATGTAGAAGTAAATTATTTACATAATCAATGTTGTTAAGGACAAAACAAGCTATTGAACAAAAACAAAACATTGTAACAAACTATCATTAACACAAACTCAAATGCTACCATTAATTTAATTCTCAGTTCAAAAGGTCGATTATAACTAGGGGTTGTAGCAAACCGAAGTTATGGGTTGTACCCAATTTAATGACAAAAGATATAATACCGTCTGTATAATAATAGTTGCTAGGTATAATTTCCCTTAACTTCGTTATGAATACATGGATAAAGAAACTGAACCGTAACTTCCAATTAGTTTTAAATAAGACCTATACGTCTTGAACTCGTTTGAAACATTGTTTCATTTTGTTTCAAGAGAAGGCAAAGTTAACTCCATGTAGATTGATTTGCATAGTACTCAACTTCATACAGAACACTGTTCAAGAATTTTGTAGTACGTAACGACGAAAATTTTGCTATTCAATATGTTACTTTAAAGATTTCATCAATTCTGATTATAATAATAATAATAAGAACTTTAATTACATTTCAATTACAGGCCTACTCTCTAGGAGAAGAAATGGGCCGTAATCCACCACGCAGGCCCGGTGCGGGTTGGTAAATGCCTTCGAACTGGTTCTAGGACATGCCGGTTTCCTCACGATGTTTTTCTTCAGCGTTTTGAAAGCAGTGGTGATGAAATAAATTACACAAAGTAATGCGCCTGGCTGGGTTTGAACCACAACTCGTAAGTCACGACCGTCACCACTCGGCCGCCACCGCTCTCCACTCACCGCTCTCATGTTAGTAAAGTACCTACCTAAGACTATGTTGGTAAAAACAATTCAAGAAATAAAAAATACTCCTAAAAATCACTTTGACACGTGGAGCGCAATCCTATGTCTCAGAAACGAATCATCTAGGCTATCCGCTATTTAAAGGATTTTTTTAAGTATCTTCATACTTGGCAATATCAATGTGCGCGACAACTTTTAAAATAAATCAATATAGAGTTTGATGTACATACATACTAAATAGCTGCTAAAGGGCATTGAACCAAATTGGCCTAGACAAATTTATTTCAATGCGCTTTAGCAACCATATTGTTTCAGAACTGGCACATCAACTTTATGAAAGGAACGTAATTTAAAGCAAAAGAGATGAATGAGAAGATATTTCAAAATGAGAGCTAACAATACTACAAGATTTTATTAAATGAGTACAAACATATTAGACAAATTTAATCAAACGCTACCAGACAAAGTAGTAAGCACTAAAACCTACCAAACGGTAATTTGAGTGTCTGGAAAGGTTCAAAGACATAGGGACTATATTATATATATCTTATTTACACTACATTCGCTAACACAAATATTAGTTTCTATATCGGTATAAGCTAAATATAAATATAAGATTAAAGATACCTACGATCAACATAGTTCGAAGAATCGCCAAATTTAAATGGTAGTGGACAAGGCACATGCCTCGCAGAACAGATGGTCGATGGGAACGAAAGGTTTTGGAGTGGCGACCACGTATCAGAAGACGTAACGTTGGAAAATCAGGATTGCGTGAATCTGATGAATGCAAAACGCACCTGTTCTTATGGTGACACACAATGGGAGTAGACAATTTTCGGCTGAAATATTGATAATGATGATGTTAAAATATTTATGGTTAATACTGAAGCTACGATAGCTTTTTCGCTGGGTGGAGAAGTGACTAAGAAGATATGAACTGATATCGATACAGTTGCGTTACCTATATTAAAGCAAGTCTAATAACTCTGGCAAGGAATCCTACTTCTAAGCTGAACGCACAATTAATGTATTTCTAAAACGTTTCGTGCATAGGTGAGATGTTCATCACGTCTTTGTGGTGCATTGAAATATATCTAGTAGTCTGATGATGGTGTTCCATCAACAAAAACAACAATGAGCACACTCCCTAAAATGCAGCTGGCAGAAAACTAACAGATTAGGAGTTCGGCGTAAATGTTCAAGGCTTTTTAGCTTTGACTCAACAAATGCATTATTAAAAATGATCTTCTTGTATAAAGTTTGCCAATTGGCTCAAACGTATCAAACTTGTATTAAATCCGTCTTTAAGATGAAAGCAGTACTCCATACATACTTGCGCTTAATAATATTTAAGAAGCTGTTTCAGCATGAAATACTTCCTCACTTTTACTAGGATTTCCAATATTTTTGCTACCAGTTGAGCCCTTTTATCTATGTATAGCTCGAAATTGAGAGTGAATGTTAACGTAACACGTAGAAGATCAAAATGGTCGGTTTTGCGCACGGTTAGGTACATCTCGAAAAATTGGAATATATTATATACCTACAGTTACGCTTCAAACAAAAGATACTAAGAGCGAAGCAGACATACAATAAAATGCAAGAGCCTGTTCTTATATTTGATACCTTTTGACACCGTTGACCAATAAAAACAGATGATATCGTCTTCTCTCGCTATGAAAACTCAAGCAGCTGTGTTTTTATGGCGTGCGGTGTAATAGATAAAAGAGTAATTTCTATAGAACGACTTGGAAAGCAAAGACAATATTTGTAAGGTGTTATGAGGCTGCAATGTCTTGACACAGGTTTTTAGTATCTTCATTTCACTTTAGTAAGTGTGGCTTGTGATCACAGTGTTGATATTTTAAATTGGACATTATGTGGAATGAAGTGTCTTTGTGCCATCACAGGGTCTTCGACAATGAGAAGAAATTTCGATAAAAGTTTATTCTGCACATAACTGAGTCTGATGGCATTGGTGAACTACGGTGTTTAATGAATTTGCGTAGAATAGAAAGTGGTACCTTGCCTCTGTTATGTGTTCATGTAATGTAGGAACAGAACAGATTAGTGGGTTAAAATTTAAAGGTAAATGACAGATGTGAAGCATGACTGAGTGAAAGAGATAAAAATTTGAAAAATATAAAGTATAAAGAGGTAAGCAGTTGATGGTAGAGAAGAGAGAAAAGAAAAAACGGAGATGAACATAGACGATATTATGTATAAGATGAAGCTAATAAAACAATGAGGAAAAAGAAATCAAACTGAAAAAATACACGATTTTATACGGCCCCGATCTAACTAATCCCACACAGAATAAATACAGTAGGCAGAATAAATGTATGACATGTATAAAAATAATTGGGTGTCTTCTGTATATGTGCTTACATGTTTGTGAACGCATCCACGATACAGGTGTAATTCCTTATGTTTTATTTGTAAATAAATAAATTTTGTCTTACATCTATTTTCAAAAGCGTAATCGTATAACAAACCAAATTTTACTAAGACCCTTCTTCAGTTTCGTCCGAAAACTACCCTTGCTTACTGCGGCTTCCCATTTCAGGGCCGCATTTGACTGACTTCGTCTACATTGGGTAGATTCCACCCTTGTGGCCTACGAATGTAGCACATAGCATAATATGAAGCACTTGGTTGTAATAGTGTTGGAGCAATCTTTTCTAACCGCTTATTATATTACAAGGGATGAAGGGACGTTTTGTTTAATGCGTGACGAAAGTTGGGAAGTTAATTGTCATTTGCGGGTGTACTGGTAATGAGTGTGTTTGAATTAGGTTTTACTGTAACATTTTTAGACTACCATTAAGATATACATGGCAGAATAAGTTAGAGGCATTCAAAACCGAGTATAGTCCATCTGAGTATGTATAACCTCAATATAAAAGTGGAAAAGAGATGGGTAGCCTTTGCCCTACATTGGAACAGTACAGAGCTAGATTAAATGTTTAAAAACTCTATTATGAATTAATTTCATTATTATTCTTCAGTTTATTAAACCCCTAGCGAACGCCGGCGTTCGCGCATCTATTGTTTTACTATTGTGTCTCAAATTGACGGTACCTATCTGATTGGTTAATAAGATGAATTGCTTCGAAGGTCACATAATTTGTACGACAGATCTAGGTCTCATCACAATATTTCTTTTGCTGAAAATGAGAGTTATCCACAAAAACCCCAGTCACAAAGCTTAAATATATGTTAAAAAACTAATCACCCACCCCGTCTGTCTGTCTGTCTGTTTGTGACAAATTAAAAAACTACTCTTCGGATTATTATGTAATTTGTACTTTTAGACTAAGTGATTCATGAGAAAAATTCAAGGATAGAATATATGCATATAAAAAATTTAACCAGAAATGCATATACTTATACACTCCATTTAGAAGATTAAGTTACAAACTTAAATCAATCACTGAAATCTTATTTAAATGTTAGGTAGTTTTTTGTAAGTAAATAATGTAGGAATAGACGCACTACATTGATAGTGCCAGATACCAGTATCCTTGTACCTACTGATATCTATGCACGCACACACAAACATGCAAGACACGCAATAAAAATTTATGAAGAATTAATCAAATTATGTAATTTTCTATCCTAAAATATAATCTATGATTATATATGAATTAAAAAAATATATTTTATAACAGATGAAATCGTTTCAGTAGCCAATTATGAACATAATACTTACAGGATAAGTGTTTCTCATGTGCCACGAATTAAACGAAAATATAAATCTAAATCTATTGCGAAAATAAGGTGGATCGCTTGTTTATTATAATTTAAAAGCAATCTAGTTTAGATATTTTACAATCCAGTAAGATACAAATCTAGCAACTGTAAGTATAATTTTGTAAGATAAAAAAAATCTTTCTAATTTCCAATTTTCTACATGATTCTTCACATTCCTATGCGCAATGCTTTAAATTACCGCAAATTACTCAATAAAAGCTATTCCTAAAATAAGTTTCTTTTTTTATATTCCGCTGCCAACGGGGTGGAAAATGGTTACGGTGGAAACTTTACCTACTTTCGGCGTCGGGCCCCTTTTATGCTATTTTGGGTCAGTGAAATATTATGTTATTTAAGGTATTAATTATTTAATCAAAATAATGGAATAACTCTTTGTTGAGGTTCATTATTTTATAATTTGGCCTCCTTTTATTTTATATTTGCTAATTTTGTCTTTATTTTCATCTGAATTTAAAATGAAACTGTCGATATATTTTTGTAGTAACAATTATTATCAGAATGCTAATATAGGTGTATTAAGGAGAAATAATATCTATTAAGCAAAGAATATTTTCATTATTAGTCAAGGTAAAACTTAATAAACGTTAAACCAGTTGCCTCAAATAACAATACAAAACTCTATTAAACATTACAACAACATTACACCAATATTTTTTTTAATGCCATTACATAGTTTTAAGGGCACTTTTTACTCGACTTCGTCGTTAACTGTCAAACTTTGCGTATTACGAAGAACATCCACTTAAACCCAAGTCTGTTTAAGGGGTAGACCTGAGAAAAACTTTTTCTTTTTGCCCTCCTCAGAACAACTGGGACTTTAATCCTTTTCAATATTAAATGTGAATGGGCCTAAATTGCGAAAAGTGCCATTAATTAGCTTTTGAATATAAAACAAAACTTCTTTGGCTTCGTATTTAGGAAGTTTTGTGTGGAGGTGTGAAATTGGGTTTTGTTATGACAAGCATTGTCCCTTTTTCTTTTGCAGGATAGCCGGGTTTTTGTATGAATCTATATTAGTAGCACTGAATATATCATGAACTTTATTTTCAGTGTTACGTTCGTATCCAATTGGCACTTTTCATGATTAAAATTTATTATGAATGCGTCATGTTTATGAAATTGTTAACAATCGTGTGAAAATTTGTGGCATACATATTTTACTTCATATTTTTATTTATGTTAATTAAAACCACGTCATTAACAGAAATATGACTTTTCCTATCATCATATTGTAAAAGAGTATTTAATATTTCACTGGTACGTAATCCATTAACGATGAACATGTGTCTTTCTGATCAAAATTTTTTATAGGATTATGGTATAATCAAGTGTTCCGTTTATATAATTCTGTTTTTTTTTTTCATTACTTGTAAGCTGAAGTGAACACCTTTACAAAAACAAAACGGGTAAAGTTGCAAATACAAATTAATTTAGAACACAAATTCTAGGTACTAAAAACGTAAACTCCGTGAGTATTTTGATTTAAATTCAAATGCTCATTATTAAATAACCTCTAGACACGTTAAAAGTTCTGGATAATAAATATTTAAGAAGTTATTCATACTGAAACTTTAGTTTTTGAGAGTTAACATAATATTGATAGCTTTCAAGCTAAAATTCGTTTATCATTCCTGTTTTACGAAACGACATTGCTTAGCACCCTAATAGCCCTACAGACATATTTTTAACACTTTTCTTATCACAAAGTCACACACACATAATCAATAAAAAAGCAACCCCATGAATAAGCAAAATCCTAACAAGAGAAAACTTTTACATTTTCGTCCAATCATTCTATCTAATGCTTACTACAGTGTCAACATGGGATGCCATCAATATTCGGACCATTTGGGTCGGTTCCATCCTTGCCTACTGTAAAATTCGAAAATATTATGCGCCCAGACCCTACAAGAGGCTTACACACTCCATTAGGGTTTGATTTATTGGTGCCCACTAAAAGGGTCCCTCAAAGAACTATCCTCAGACCTTTACTGTGTATCACTTACATTAGACGTATGGAAATTTTGTCCTGAAATATTATTTGCTTTGATCGTATTATATGATACGCGGTCATCGGTTTCCGTAATACGTCAGATTTAGTTTGAGTGCCAGCTTACGGAAGGTCATTGGTGTTGAATCAAAAATTATGAGGATGGTGAAACTTTCATTTTATTTGTCATAAATATCACTATAGTTAGAGAACATACACATAATCACTTCCAGAGCTAAATGATTTCACTAAAGTAAAAAAAAAGTTGAGTATTGTACACAAGTGAAAGTTTTCAATTTTTATCCACTTCAAACTCATTTAAATATAAACTCCAGATTTTATACACTTTAAAGTAATTGCATTTCTTAAAGCTAACATTGAAAGTGAACAATTTTATTAAAATATATCACTGGAGATGTTCAAATTAACTATGGCACAACTTACAGACACAGTGACGTAACTGATGAGTAACTTTGTAAACTTTTCGTGCACGAATAACGTCTACTGCCGTATCTGTCTCAGGCTTTGGCCAGAGTGGAGAGATAAGAGCGCAGATGCTGAAGTGAGCGTAAATAAAAAAAGAATCACTGTTTAGTGTAACAACCACGTTCTTTTGCAATTATGTCACATACATTGTACTTAATTTATGTCGTTTTGCAATAATAATCTGCTGAGTTTATTTCATTTGTTTTTCAATATTTTTAAACAATCTATCTATTTGGCAATTATTTTAGACAATCTATAATAATTGCCAAAGTTTAGTATCGGCGAATAATGTCATAATTTGGGTCTTATCTTGTGGTTTATATATTTTTTTGTTGCTTTCAGGTACTATTTACTGTATTGTGCAAAATGGTTTAGTTTTACCGAATCGTTGCCCTAGTACTTAAATGGCCAACTGACCAATTTTAGCAAATATAATATATATATATATAGAAACATGAAATATTTATATATTGGACCGAAAAGTGTTGTGACTTAAAATTTTATGATTTATTTTAGTTTGTAATTTTACTTCTATTGACTTGTTTTCTTGTATTTTTTTTTTTACATGTAAGACTTTATTAACTTTAAATCAATTTAACTTATTACATACACAACTAAAAACTATAATTACAGTAAATTAAAATAATAATAATAATAAAACCCTACTAATTACAACTAACTAAAATCAAACTAAAATATGGCGTCAAAAAACTCTTCCACATCGCTGTCGACTGGTAATGTGCCCAAAAGGCTGGCGGCATTGCCACGCTGTATGGCAATGCTTATCCTCTGTCCGAGGTAAAAGCCAGACCTTGGGTCACGCGAAGTGTCAACTAGACGTTTCGATAGATCTTTAAACAACTTGTGAGCCCACCCCACGATCCAAGAGTTTCAACCCCAAATGGTTCGAAAATATAACTTCCAACAAGGTTGTTATATTTCCGCCTCTTGAGGTTCTCCGCAACCGCAGCGGCAGCACCAGCACGACACGACGAGCTAGGAAGATGTGAAGGCGCAAGAGTATCGACACAAGTAGCGTCCCATACTAAAGACCTTCCCATCTTACAAGGGAATAACGACATGCCGTCCGGTCTCTTGCCATCGTCGCGTGCCATGGCCACATGGGGTTCCAATACGGCTGGAACGCAGACGGTGACAAGAGCGCGTCTGATGATATCGTTGATATTCGCGTGTTGCGCTATGCGACCCGCACTACGGCTGCATGACAGACCGTGGTGTCCAAGGCTGTTGGCGACTTCGCCACAGTGTCAGCGATGAGGAGAACAGCATGGAGCACCTAGACGTAAGGCAACAGCGAGGCGGAAAGTGTTATCATTGAGCAAGGTGCCAATGTTCGACGACGGTAGTGCGTGAAGCCAGAGACCCGACTCCCACTCTCCCACAGCCAGCAGGCGCGCTCGCTCTGCAGGAGCAGTAAATGTTGCAATCAGGTTTTCCTGAACTACTTTGCAGAGCGGCTCATCCCACCGTCTTTGGGATGATGGTTCGTCGGGCAGATTAGAATTCGGGCAAGTGAGTCTCCAGGCATCTATAGCCTCGATGAAGCACGGCATTCTTGTATTTTATTTTATTTGCTTGACATTTTATATTATTTGACATTATAATGTAATTATTTGTAACTATTATGTAATTTGAAATATCTGTATATGACTTGTAAGAATCCCTTATCAATAAACTACTATGACTATGACTATATTTGTTTTTTTTTTTGGTTTTGTTTAGTATTTTTTTTAAGTTTTTATATATATTTTTTATTTTAATTAACTTCTGATAATATCCATAACACAACTAATTTCTTTAAAAAATACCTACTCTATTTGCTCACTAGTCGATTGGTCACTTAAGCACTAGGGCGGTAAAATGTAAGAAAAAATTGGCATCGTTTATCATAACTACACGAGTAAATAGATCTCACACTGTTACCGTTCGCTACAAAATGTGTGGACCTATCTACACCTAATCGCGTCCGCCAACATGCTCGCTACCACTTTAGTTGCCGCGCGTTTATCCTGGACAAGTTCTCAATGAGTACTTTGTGAAGTTAAACGTTTTGAAATGCACGCAACCGTGAGTAAAACTTGAAATGTTCAGCATTTTGTTACTTGTACCAAGAATTGTATCCAACCATTTCCAACAGATTTCACTATAGTGCATTCATTTCACTGACATGTTAAAGTATTAAAATTAATGTACCATAGTAATAGGTCCCGTCTGCACTTGGTAGATGGAGCCTTTTGTGTAAGAACTGGTTCGTAAAATTTCTTCCACGGTACTTACGAGTATGTTTTCTTTCAAGCAAAATGGCTGTACAGGTGTAACTAAAAAAAACTTAAAACATTTTAAATATATACCTTTAGAATATCAACTCGCCTGCCATGTCTCTGATATAACAGTATCGAATAAAAAAGTGTCGTAAAACTCACTGCCATTTCAAAAAAATTACCGAAGTTGGTTTTATTGCGAATAAAATAGATTTATACCTTATTAGTCTAGTGAACTCCAGTGATAATAACTGCTGAGCATGTGGTTACTGTGTTCTGATCTTTTGTCAAATAAAACATTAGGTTATCCATTTGCAATTTTTCAACAGCAGTAACGAGCTTGAATTAGAGTGGGAGTAGGTCTTTACTGTTTAAAAGTAGGTTACAAGATCGAAAAAATTGTCGTGTCCCTGGAACGAAAAGGGCAAATGAAGAAATATGTGTGGGTTTAGTCAGTAAAAGTCTGATACTCCATTTCGTTCTATTCGTTTTTTGATGATTTCCAATCCCGAATAAGGTATTATTTACACGTTTTTCTAACCCTTTGGGAAATACGGGTGTGTTAAGATTGATTACTTACGAAATTCTATTGACGTGACCTTCGGGATATATCAATACTTTTTGTGGATATTACTGAATTTCAGACAGTTTGTGCTTACCTGGCGAAAAACTAGCTCATAAGACTGCCACATTACCCCACCGTTACCCAAAACATCAAACACATTCCTACATACTTTTCTTCTCCGTATAATATCATCATCATTTGATACGTCTACAAATCGCTGTAGTTTGGCAAATTGCTCTTTATCCAAGTTTTTTTTCAGTTCGCCAAGTTTGTTGATGTTGGTTTATGGGCGGCTATTTAGTTAAACGTTTTTCTTCTTTTTATTTGGACGAAGATTGGCTGTCATTGGTTAGGCGGGTTTGATGTGTGGCAGAAAAGTCTTGATTGAACTTTCGTGTGTTTTTAGGACTTTTGATAAGTTCAGTTTAATGTTTCAGGTAGATCGATAGAATTGTTAGGCTTTATTGTACGCTAAAACTTATAACATAGATTCTTAACAATTATATTTATGAATAATATAATCTTTTTATACTGGATAGGTATAAAGTGAAAACAGTTATCTGTAACTGTAACTTTCTAAATACAAGGTGCAGTTTTAAAACTGCACAATATTTCAGGAGGTTGTAATAAAACTCATAAATAATCATGTAAAAATACGAAACCTGGTCAATAATCAGTAATACTTGTTATTTAATTTTTTAATTACTCTAAACTAAATCGATTGATCGATGGCCGCGGGGGCGTGGCTAGGGTGTGGCGTGCGGGATGATGATTGGATGATACATTATTTATGAAACTATCGTTGCGAGTTAGTGTGTGTGAAAACGCCCTTTATTGTTCCGTGTTTGTGTGTGTGAAAAAAAGCGCGGTTATAAAAAAAAAAAAAATTACCTACTTATTTTATTATTGATTCGGGTCGAGAATCACTAACATAATTACCTCCTGAAATATTTTGCAGCTTCAAAACGACACCTTGTATATCATATTACACCACATGGCAAATCTTGTTTCTCATGTTAGCAGTGGCAAAAAATAAAGTGATATCTGTATTTTAGTATGTTCATTTCAATGTCGCAATTACCATATATTTTTTTTTTCATTTTGTAACCTTCGGGGTACGGTGGTTAACTAGGTAAATGATGGCAGTGATATTTTCTATATAAACTGAGGATTATTTCCACTTGCGTTTCATAACATTTATCAATAGAATGGCATTCATTTAGTTGTATTAAAAGAACTTACCGAAATATTTAAAACATAAAAATGACAAAACGCAACATTTCACAATTGACTTTTAGAACGTACAAAGAAATACGCAGAAAAAGAACTGATAGCAATGTTAATTGACGCGTCTTTGTAAATTAATGTTTTAAAATAACAAAGTAAGTTTTTGAAGGAATACTTCAAACGAATTTATTTTTCAATACATTTAAATGACCAATAACAAAAAAGTCTCACGACACAAATGATAGAATTTTTCCATTGAATGACCAAATTGAATTCAAAAGCTTTTTAAATAAATCTTACGCAGATCGACAAAACATTTTGCGTTTTCTTTTATAAGTGCAAAAAAGAAAAATAAATTTAAAAGATTAATGAAATTACTCAGCGTATTCTCTACTATTCATTGTCTATAAGTAATGATATCCATTACATTTATGCAGTTTCTTTTGTATTGTGTTTTTATTTTAATCTGTAAACTTATAATGGTTCATATCAACAATATCGCCATTTAAGTAAAATAACTCATTTTTGCCATATTTTACTTTTAAAACTTTTGTGGTGAGGCAAGCAGTTGACGCTATTCGCTTTCTAACGAAAAAACCACTCGAAAAAACAATTTCACTGCAAGAAGCAATTGTGCATCTTTTAAATAAACTCTATCTAAAACTCTTAAAAAGTCCACGTTTCTCTGAGTCGGAACACTATTTAAAACCTTTACGTCTACATTAAACTAAGAAGATGATAAAAAAAGTCTTCCAATTCTTAGAGTAAGTTAGACGTACTCAGTAGACACATCGCATTATGCGAACGCTTGTAATACCAGAGAAACTGCATAACCAGGCTATAACTTGAGACTTTTAAAAATTATGGCTTATTTAATTTGAATATAGCTGATATATGTTTATTCTGGGAAAGTTTCGCCAAGAGTGTGAAATATTTCAACGACGTACGAGCATACGTTGCGGGAGTTTTTAAAGAAATGTGTCGGACGGAATTTCTCTAAAGGAAATTCGGTTGTGCGAGACTGTAATGTATATTTGTGTAGCATGGCAGAAGGAGGAGAGTGTCTACAAATAACGTCTTGTATAAAATTATATGAATATTGTGAGTCGGTTTACAAGTGGCCTGGTGCTTGCCATATGTATTTACTGCATATAACATGTAACTGGAGTAATGCATACGCTTATACATCCTAATTAAAAAATTAAGTCACATAATTCAAGCATTGAAATTTTAATTAAATGCAGTAAGGTTTTGGAAATGGAAAACGACGCATTATTACTGGTAGTGCATTGGTATTGGTATCTAAGTACGCGCACTCAAACACACTGGTCATGGAATCAAGATTTATTAAAATAGTTAATTTTTACAGCAGAGTGGAATTCCCTGCCAGAGTCCCTGTTCCCTGATAGCTATAACTTAGGGATAATTAAGTCAAGAGTGAATAGGTTACTTCTAAGCAAGCGTGCTCCATCATCGACAACATCGTCGCTTACCATCAGAGGGCTAAGCAAAGTTGATAATCTACAATCGATAATGCTTGTAGAAACTTCAAATGTACGGAAATGACATCATCTCAACGTAATGCGACGTGATTAGAACAAAGGAATTAGAGGCGTTACCGACTGTAGAAAGAGATTCAAAACAAAACGGTCGTAAGTTGGTTAGGCTTGCAAGTGAGATAGAGGTCAAACGCAAGCCTACCTGTAATAAAAAGTACTCAATCCTGTACATTTTGTTAGTTAAAAAACAAATGATTGCTAGCGACTTTGTGATCTCGCTCTAATACTTTTTATCGTCTACTAAATCAAATCACTATAAAAAAGCAACATTGAAGTTTTTCATCACGCTTATCTCAGGCGACGTATTTAATATTCCATCTTTCTTCACACCCACCATCAGTCAGGAAGTAAAAATTTTACGATCATATCAACACCCTACTCCCACACTTCATCATACTAACTTCAAGCCTTTACTCAAACAGATATGACCTCGTTGTTGTTTAATACACGTTCATACAAACATGATGAGTTTGCTCAGCAAGTTATGACCTTAGCACGCCGTCAAAGTACGGTTTTAACGACATATTTATCACAGTTAGCAGCTTGACGTAATATAAAGCTAACTGGAAAATTGAGTTCGAGTAAAACTTCAAACTATCGCTAACAGGACTCAATGTTGTGGGTGCAACACAAATACGAATTGATAATACAAACAGACAGATTTCCAACAAATATTTTTGTTTGTAGGCCACGCAAATATTTGTTTCGACGAGTATTATCCTTTCATATGACTTTATTTAGGTCTCTATTATTTAACACGGTTTCATGATTGGCTAGATTTAGTATTAATCCGTATAGTTTTGTTCTGATGTCATCAATAATATCATTTTTAGCTTAACCTTTACCATAGACAACCTAATTTGTTTCTATATTGGCGATATTTTGGATTTCTGCACAAATTTTCTGAGTTTCATCATTCTCTTGCTGATGTTCCAATTGTTTGAGAATTATACAGTACCATATTTTTATTCATACTTCTCTGTGAATAGTCACCTCAGTATTTATTCCTTTTCTGAACATGATTATCCAGCGTCTTAAGACATACCACCCACGTAACGTTATGAGGCGAGACTGTCATATCCTACTTTTCTGGGGTTGAACTTCGAATGGGAATACAGATAGGCAACTTTTTTTGGGTAGAAAATCATTAAATTACTTCTTTCGCTTTAGGTGGAGTTACAAAGAGTGCAACTTTTACTGACTAAAGCCTACTTGTGTTCCTTCAGTTGTTTTTTGTGTTGCAGGGCCGCGGCCGTGGTAATTGTTTCGTGCAATCGAGCAATCTCACAGCCTGATTCAGAAAATTTGACACTTTTTAGTGATTCGCTGGAACCACGGGGAATTTGCGAAAAGCCATGCCCATGATCCTAAAATGTAAAAGGTACACTGAAGAACAATGGTGTGGTTTTAGAAGCCTTGCCACTCCATCCCAGAGCGGGAGATACCGTTGATAATTTCTCACCTAAAAAAGACACTTTTTGTTAATGTAGGTAAATTCTTTCTGGTTCGAGACGGCACGAGAGAAGGATGACTGGCAGGACTTGGAGGAGGCCTTTGCCCAGCATTGGGACAGTAATGGCTAGAGGAAAAAAAACTGTAAAGTCACTGGTAAAGACTACATAACAATGGACAAAACCATACAGATAATTCCAAACATTAAAAACCAGTACGATCGCCATCACGCTTCGCTATCAAAATATAAACTGTCCTTCATTTTGAGCACTCGCACAAAATCCAACGACAATGTTTGTTCAAATCGGTTCGCTTTACATTTTATTTTACCGCCCGCCATATTTGATTTCCATTTTACTAGTGACGTTGCGTAGGTACCTCGGTCGGCGTAACAATAAATTTTATTCAAATCAGTTTCGCAGTTTAGTTTCGAAACCAGTGGCTTTAGTTCCGACGCGTTTGTTTTTTTTTTTGAATTTATAAAGGTCTCAACACTGGTTTTAAACAAATCCCATGATTCAGCTTTTAGATTATTCGTGCGATTATTTAGCATTGCATTAGTCGAGTGGTCAAAAAGTATCGCTTCGCTATGTACTTTTGGAGAAATGGTGGCCGAGTGGTAATGACCCCGACTTACAAGGTTCGAACCCAGCCAGGCGCATTATTTTGTGTAATTTATTTCATCATCACTGCTCTCAAAACGGTGAAGGAAAACATCGTGAAGAAACCGGCATGTCCTAGAACCAAAAATTCGAAGACATGTGACATTCACCAACCCGCACCGGGCCGGCGTGGTGGATTACGGCCCATTCCCTCTCTTAGAGAGGAGGCCTGAGTCCCAGCAGGAACATTAAAAAGGCTGATGATGATGATGATATACTTTTGAACCAAATTGGTGTAATGGCTCTAGGTGGAGCAAGAGAGATTATCCGACTTTTACTGACCATAAGCCACTCGTGTTTCTTCAGTAGCCCTAAGCATCCCAAGGCCATGGAAAATTTTTCAAATATTCTCGCAGCCGTAGTAGACATCGCTTCTACTGGGTTCCTCGTGATTAACTGACATCTCTTTGAAAAGCGCCTGAAGAAAAACACGCTTGATTGCCAGGCAGTTGGACTTCGAGCTACCTATTGCTCATTGTCTTCAAATTTATAAAGGCCTCAACACTGCTTTTAGGCAAATCCTATGATTTATCTTTTACTTTATTCACTATATTAGGCGAGTGGTCGAGATGTATAACTTCGGAATATATTTTAGAAACTAAAACGGTGTAGTGTGAAACTTTTACCTACGTACGTAAAGTGAGTCTTTACGTAAAACTAGCTTTTGCCCGTGACGTCACCCGGTTACATAAAATATAACCTATGTCATTAAGATATAAAGCAGCTTTCAATCGGTGAAATAATTTACTAATCGGACCAGTATTTCCAGAGATTACCTTCAACAGTTCGCAGAACAGATGGCCGTTGGGGCCGAAAGGTTTTGGAGTGGCGACCGCGTACCGGAAGACGCAGTGTTGGAAGGCCTCCTACATGGTGGACCGATGACCTGGTGAAGGTAGCAGGAAACCGATGGATGCGGGACGCACAGGAACGTTCGATGTGGCGACGCTTGGGGGAGGCCTATGTCCAACAGTGGACGTGTATCGGCTGAAATGATGATGATAACCTTCAACAAACAAAAAAACACACTTTACCTTTTTATAATATTAGTACCTATACTACCTACTCGTAGTAGAAGTATACATTATAATGGCCTGTTTTCAGAATTAGATTTGATTTGTTTTCACCTAACCAAAATTCGTATTGATATACTTAAAATGATTGAAATATTATTAGATATTTTTAGTAAAATGTATAAGAGTAAGATTTATTAATTTGTATGATTAATTTAGTAGTAAAGTATGTAAGAACACACACACAAACCAGTGTTCTACCACAGTGTTGTCTTTTTAACCCAAAGGTTGACTGGTAGAAAATGCCTTGTGGCATTAAGTCCGCCTATGTAACACTATTGTACATGAAGTTTAAATAAATAAATAATTAGGAACACTGTCTGACCTCTTAATAATCTCAGTTGTTTTCATACTAAGTTATCAAATAACTCAAGTCTATAAACACAATAAAGCCGTCTCTGAATTATTATCGCCCAGTTTTATACTTGAAATATCACTAAAAGGTCAGACAGTACGTAAGCACACTCAATTTGAAAGATATTAACGTCTAGTACTATCAAATAAATTGCTAGCTGTTCAGTAGATATAATAAGATATTCTTCCTTTTTTACATGAAATTTCTAATGAAGAAAAAACCGGTCATGTTTGAGTCAGATTAGTGTACAAAGGGTTCATTACAACGAACATTAACACCAAGGTTTGAAATATTACATTTTTTGTATGCAAGCTCCACTAAAATATTTATTTTATGTTCTGTTTTTAGTATTTGTTGTTAAAGTGGCAACAGTAATACACCAATAATTACAACAGGCTTTAAAAATATTGATGGTTACATTGATGCGTCTGACTTACATGCGGAGTTGTGTCAATTATTTTATATATAATATATAAAATAATTGATTATATAATATATAGAATAATTGGCCTCCTCTCTAGGAGAGGGTATGGGCCCTAATCCTCCAAGTGGGCCCAGTGCGGGTTGGTGAATGTCGCATGTCTTCAAATTTTTGGTTCTAGGACATGCCGGCTTCCTCACGATGTTTTCTTCACCGCTTCTAGAGCAGTGGTAATGAATTTAATTACACAAAGTAATGCGCCTGGCTCAATCGCTCTAGAAAGCATAAAATAGTTATTTAATTTCCCGTTTTTTCGCACTGCAGCTCGATCTTTTCTATTAAACCGCATATGCTAACGATGCTCATGCACAACACACTCGTGAAACCAACCTGGGATGACCCCTAACCAACCCTGGATTAGATTTGTTTGCTAATGAATGGAAGACAATATTATTAGAAAGTTTTACTATGTGTTCTCACAGGACTGAGAACACATAGTAAAAGGATTAGCGTCTTTTAGTGTTAACGGCTATTTTGCTCTACTAGAAAAAAAAAACACATTTGTGATCAACTGTCTAGCTATCACTGTTCAGGAGGTACAGCCTAGAAACAGATAGACAGATGGATAATGGACACTTAGTAAAAACGGCGGCAGCGATTGCTCGATTTTTAGTCAGTAAGAGTCTGATACTATCTCCCGCACCGCCAAGGGCGGGGGATTTAATTTGGATGATTTTTACCCACCGAAATAAAAGTCTTAGTAAAAAGGTTTTACCCTTTAGGTTTAACCCTAAAAACTATAACGAGTTACACGTCAAGCTACAAGAAAAAAATCAGGGCCGTAAAAAGTGTCGCCTCACGAGATGTTATTAAAAAAATATTATTATAACCAGCACATCTATTACCAAGAACATCACGTCTTATTACAAGGTGGTATTTACAAGTAATACATGGTCTAGACGTTATTTATTACTTAGCCCATGAGTCTGTATATTATACCGGTCTAACTTGTCTAAGGAAACATGTTTAATGTTTTCGTAAATCACGATTTAGAAAATGGCCATGAATCTCTGAGCACTCAGGATGACCTACTAATCTTTTAGTGGTTGTTGCTTTTGTAGATTTGTATCAAATAAATAATGAAAATGCTACGGGAGATGGATTGATCGTTCTGATGAAATCTAAGGATAGATTTTTCCAACTATATTAATATTGGATGGGAGCGCAAGAGATAAAACCAATGGATTATTATGTGAAGTATTTTTTTAAGGTCCGTGGGAAAGCGGGAGGGTGTGTCAGACTTTTACTGACTAAAACCACATAATGTTCCTTCTTTGCTTGGTATTCCAGGCCCCAGAGGTTTCCTTTTGGAAGTCAACTCATGGCTCCTTGAAGGCTTCAGCACGGCTGGGCCCCTACAGAATTACTGACTTCTTTAAGGCGCGGGTGGAACACTCCGAGTCGTAAGAATGTCTTTACTGCTTCGCAGAAAGATACGACCGCCATTGCTTCTCGCTCTGGACCATGATCTGTACCAGGGCTCGGATGTGAAGGATGATCCTGGGAATTAAAATCACCATTTATGAAGAATACGAGATATATTTAGAGGTGACGCACTGTAAGATTTCAGATCCAGAAGTTACGATAAGAAATATTGATCAATTATTTTCTTTACGGTAACAGTGACCATATCAGCCCCTGATAGCCACGTTACGAGCGTTTCGTTTCGATTCTCATGTGTCGAACGCCTCGAGTTGACCACGCCTCCGATTCCTTGTTCTGACCACGTGACTGAGCGTTGAGATGACGTCAGAACATAGAAACTAGAGGCGTGGCCAACTCGAGGCATTCAACGCAAGAACACCGAAACGAAACGGGTGTAACTTGACTAGTGAGGCAGGCCTATTCTTATCTTTACGATCATGTTTAATTGTCTTATCGGTACTTATAAGACCCACTGCTGAGTATGGGTCTCTTTATCGAACTACCTATGCCATTTTATTTACTGTAGGAAATTATCACATAACTTCTACTACTCTGGGTGGAACGATAGGTTGTTAGATTTTGACTGACAAAAGTGCATCTGTTTCATCAATTGTCCTTTGCGGTCAAGGTTCACGGTAGCTCTTTCAAATGCCCTAGTAACCCTAAGAGGTAGCAGCCTTACTGGGTGCCTTCAGTGTTGCTGACATCTTTTTCATCTCCTCTTTCAACTACCCATTGCTGGAAGCCTGCGTTTAAGAGCGAACAACTTGAGGCATTTTTCATACAACCGCTCTTACGTGATTATAATGTCATTTCTTTCCAGATATTTTGGATAAACAGATATCTTGTGGATATTATTTGGGCTTCTATGGAAATCAAAATATAAAGTGTTAAACCAATCCAGTAAAGACCTCTGAAAATCTGCTATTTTACGTGAATTTTGGCCCTCCATAACATACTCATATATTAAAAATATAAAAAGTAGATCTATAGAAGCCTTGAATATTTAATCGAGATTCTGAATTAGACTTTTTTCAAATACTCCGTTTAAAAAAAGACGTATTTCTTGGAACAAGTGTTGTGAAGTGCTCGAGTAAATCACGGAATTATCGAATACTAAAAGAGTTTTCAGGTGTTATGTCTCTTTTTTCGCATTGCGTCTTTGTCAAACATCGCGTTAGATGAAAAAACAATCTTTTAAACCATGCTCGACGTTGATGATAGGCGAGTAGAAAAGGACCCTCTTAAGGTGGCCAGGATCGCATTGTGACTAATGTGTAAAGCATTTCGGACAAAAAGAATTTGTAATCGTTACGTTCGAGTGTACATCTACATTGAAACTACCAAGGACAGATACTTATGATAAAGCCTTTTAGATTTATAATCCTTCCTTTTGACATTATCGTACTCGGGTAAATAGAACAGCTATTGAAGATACACATCCCAATAAATTGAGAGAACTATTCAAACGACTGGCATTATATCTTGAGTACCTACTATACACGGAACGTTTATTTTAGGTGATTACTTTAGCTGAATATTTGTAGCTACTACGTCAAAGAACGCGATAAAAATACTTATCATATCCATAAAAAACAAGTTTGTATTTCTTGACGTCATTGCCGCGTCTGCGTTGTCACCAGGCTGTCAATTGGTGTTATTAAAATAACCTAAAGTGAATACCTATGTATTGATTATTACCTTTTCAAATAAGCTACTAAAGGAGAGGTTTCATTTTGGGACACCATCATGTACACTACTTAGAAAATACGAGAAAAAAAATTGAAATCAATCGTAGTTTTCCATAAAACAACAATCAAATTAATTTGAATAAAAGTACAAGAATACGAAATTGATTATTTGAAAAGTTTTTAGTGAGATAACCCTTTTTAAGTTAGCCATGACAGTGGTGTTTTGACGTTTGATTGATGACTTTGACAGTTCTAGGTATGTCTGGGCAAATCTTTGCAATTAGAATATTTGCATCTGAATCACTAAAATTTTCCGGATCAGGGATATGTATAATTTTGAACAACGGCTCAAGAGATACAAATACTGCCACTGTTATGGCGTTTAAGAAAATATCATAAGAAACCTTCACAGTTTCACGCAAAGTCCTTGAAAGGCTGGCACCGCACAAAATCGTGCTCTATCAAAAAATACAGATAAAACACAGATACTGAATGTTACGTCGCGTCATATACACTAACAGTTTTATTTAATTGAATTTTGATTTAAGAACAATTTTAAGCAGGTAAACTAACATACCATACTGGTGAAGGTTACAGGAATCCGATGAATGCGGGACGCACAGAATCGTGCATTGTGGCGACACTTGGGGGAGGTCTATGTCCAACAGTGGACGTCTATCGGCTGAAATGATGATGATGATAATAAAACTAAACAAACCACGATTCATAACAGTTAGTTTCTGTGTTTTATCTGTATTTTTTGATACAGCACGATTTTGTGCGGTGCCAGTTTTTCAAGGACTTTGCGTGAATCTTTGAAGGTTTCTTATGATATTTTCTTAAACAGCATATCAGTGGCATTTCGTCATCTTTCTGCCCTTGTCTCGTGTTCTGGCTCGGCGAAACATGTTTTTTTCTTCCATTCTTTCCTACCGTCCGTCATGTTATCGCTAAGTCTTTTGTCTTTCATTTATCACTCCTCACGCAATCTACCAATCTTTTCTTTGCTCTCTCTTCCCCTCTCCATTCATTCACTTGCATGCTCATATCTCTTTAATCACTGTTAGCAAATCTGCAAGTATTATCAAACTCTGAACAGCCACAATTTTACAGCAAAATTTTAACACAAAAATACAAAGCTTTTAAGGCTAAAATTGTTATTTATATTGGCTGATCTCGATATGAAAGAAAACATAGCACCAATGTTTGCTATTTTATTTATTATAATACCTGGGAATATTTTATGAGCTACCTAATATGCGTTTACTTAAAATAATCTATAACTCCTTCGTTCATATATCATGCTGTCTCGCTTTTAACCTTTTGAGGTCATGTAAATGTTTTTCGGTCTCAAGTGATTTGAACCACGTTTAAGAAGGTACTTATTTCATTACACTGTATTGTGAAAGATTTTATTCAATATTTAGTCTGTCTTGAGAATATGATGAAGCGTTTTTACCTAGATTGATCTTTTAGTATTTAGGATTGTGTCGAGGATTGCGATCGTTAGGTTTCATTGTACGTTCTTTAATTAAGTAAAGTATTGTATTTCTTTGCTCTAATAATCCGGCCGCCATTTTTGGCTGTGTAGTCTATTTAGATTTTTATGTCTTTTACTTTATTCGTGTCACTTGTTGAAGGGTGATACGTTTGGGTGTCACTATTGTGTGGAGGATGCGTTGGAGTATGGTGAAAATGTGTTTTGTTTGGCCGGAATACTTCCGTGTTGTCGTGCAGGCGATCGGCGGTAAGAGCAGTGGTGGCTGAGTGGTAACGGCCCCGATTTACGAGTTGTAAGTCGTGGGTTCGAACCCCGCCAGGCGCATTACTTTGTGTAATTTATTTCATCACCACAGCTCTCAAAACGGTGAAGAAAAACATCGTGAGGAAACCGGTATGTCATTGAACCAAAAATTTTAAGACACGTGACATTTGCCAACCCACACTGGGCCCGCGTGGTGGATTCCGGCCCATTTCCTCTCCTAGAGAGGGGGCTTGAGTCCCAACAGTGGGAAAATTAAAAAGGCTGATGACGATGACGATGATCGGCGGCCGTGACCTATTGCGTCTGGCCATGGTTTAGAGCGAAAAAGAGTAGGAAGTGGCTACCTTCTTCTGCAGAGCAGTAATGCAAACGAAGAATAGAATAACAGCCGTGAGGAAATAGACATCCTCACACCCCAGCCACCCCATTGGCGAGCGCTTGCAAACGATGAGCCATGGGTAGCTCACCGTTCGCTCGTCCAGTAAGGACCAAGCCCGAGGTGACGGTGTGTCGTGTTCCACTCATGCCTTCAAGAGATGTCAGCAAAACTATAGGAGCTCACTAGGGCCAATGCCAATGTAAGAGCTGCGAGAATGTTTGAAAAAGTGACCGAGGCCCTAGAATGCAAAAGACAACTGAAAAACGTACCACTGTTGTAAAAAAAGACAGTGCTATTAGTTTTGCATCGCTCCGTCTCTCTCTCACAATAAAACAATTACGGCTTTAATATAGCATAATTACTTCCTTAGGTTGAATCTGATGATTATAAACTTATCATTCACAAACATTTCAAAACTTTGCACCATATTTAGTTACTTTAACTGCCATGTATACTAAACATGTCTAAACTATTTAGTTTTGATTAATGAATAAATTATTTTGATTAGTTTCTTACTCTATAACTAGTTCGGCTTGTAGTATGGTTGTGTTTGGAGTTGGGACAGCTGAATTAAATTAGATCAGACCACAGATGTATAAATTATTATATTATGGATATTGTATCTGTATTAGTTTATCAAAGTTATCTTAATTTGCGCATTTGCTAGTAAGCATACAAGGATTCAAGGAAGGGTCTGGTACAAGTTCGTAATATTTAAAAAAAAAATTAAGACGTATTTTAAATGACTACTAAAGCTAGAATACTTCATGATCCAATTTAATCAGATGCGGCTTAATACTCGTGATTTACATGGAGCAACTGCTTATCAGACCTCCGCAGCCCAGGTACTATTCAACAAGATAAGTATTCCTTGGCTTGACTGATGGTCAGACTTTCTGATTACTTCTAACGACTGCCAAAGATCTACTAATCCTGCAGTTGCAGTTCCTCATGTACGCGCAATATATTTTATAATATTATTCTGACCATAGTGTAATAGGCAAATGAATGAACATGGACAGGTTTTAATCAGTAGAAGTCTAAAAACAACTAAAGAATATCAATGGGAAAAATGTCCAGAACGCTGGTAGCATTGTCACGTTGCATAGCAATGCTGATTCGTTGGCCGAAAAAAAGCTCAACTTTCTGGCCACGTGAACCAACCAGTTGTTTGCTGATATCATGAACAACTCGAGTGCTCGGACTCGATGGCCCTAGTGTTCCAAGCCCTAGCGGCTCAAACATATAACTTCCGATAAAAGGTTATTACGGCTCGTTTACGACCTTGCGGCTGTGAGCGGAGCTAAGCGCGGGGCGGCAAGCGGTAAAATCAGAAGTTTGAGTATGTTTTTACGCCACTAGACGCCGCTCATAGCACCCAGCGGCCGCTTACCGATGCCGCCCTACACCGCACGCCATACCGCTCTCCACGCCACTCGCCACTAAGACCGAAATCGTGGCTAGACCCCTTGAAGTTTTCTGCACTTGTCTTATTTTATTTTCAATGGAGTATAGACCAACATTCTAATCGAATTCTTCCATTAATTTGCAATAGTATTCAATGTTTGCCAGCAAAATTCACCTACCAATTTACCGAACAATGTAGCCATCCTTTTCCTCACAATATTTCACTTAAATCTAGATAGTGCAGGTATCTTCCGTGGTAGTTTGTTGTTGCTCTACGGTTCAGCATTCACTTCAATTGATCACGAACGCCGCAAGCTAGTCGGGTTCGCGTGTATTCGAATTCTCTCTCTCTCCAAGTGGTTTGTTTCTTAGCGTGCAACAAAAAAAAGTGAATTTGATCGTGTTATTCGAAAACTCAACTCGGTCTTAGAAATACTGGCGGATAGAAAATTTAATTGGAAGATCAAGAATAAAATAGGGTGATGAACACCGTTTTGGGTTTTTATTGTTTAACGTTAACGTTTAACGTTAAATTTTTAGTAATTAAAAAGACCTAGTCCCATGCTAGGGATTGCTGTTCTAAGTAAGGTGCATTAACAAGTATGGGCCCAACAGGGTCGAAGCCTATTGGGGCCATGGGTCTGAAAGGGGGCCCTGGAGCGCAATGCAAAGGAGGAACATAGGAGTGGTTGGTCAATAAAAGCCGGACACGACAGTCCAGCTCCGCCCAAGAGTGGGAGAAGTCAATAAATTATTTCCCATCTTAAAAAAAAACGTACTCAAAATACTCACATATAGAACAAACTATCGGTAAGCTGTACAAAAATTTCTTCTGATCTGGAAATTGAATCTGTGACACGCATTGCAACAGCCAAATGCTAAACCACTGTGGCAACCATGCAGTCCAATTTGAACTGTTCACTTGGAATTGAATTTCTCTTCTAATATTTCCAGTGTATTGTGAGTACATAGAGTACAAAATATCATCATCATCATCATCATTTCAGCCGATACACATCCACTGTTGGACATAGGCCTCCCCCAAGCGTCGCCACATCGAACGTTCCTGTGCGTCCCGCATCCATCGGTTTCCTGCTACCTTCACCAGGTCATCGGTCCACCTTGTAGGAGACCTTCCAACACTGCGTCTTCCGGTACGCGGCCGCCACTCCAAAACCTTTCGGCCCCAACGGCCATCTGTTCTGCGAGCAATGTGCCCTGCCCATTGCCACTTAAGTTTGGCAATTCTTTGTGCTATGTCGGCAACCTTAGTTTTCCTGCGGATATCTTCATTTTTTATTCGATCACGCAAGGAAACCCCGAGCATAGCCCTTTCCATTGCTCTTTGGGTGACTTTAAGCCTTCTGATGAGGCCCATTGTGAGCGACCACGTTTCGGAGCCATATGTCATCACTGGCAACACGCACTGGTTAAAGACTTTCGTCTTGAGACACTGTGGTATGTTGGACGAGAAGATACCGCGTAGCTTCCCGAACGCTGCCCAACCGAGTTGGATTCGACGGTTGATCTCTTTCTCGAAGTTAAACCTACCCAACTGGACTGTCTGTCCGAGGTAGACGTAATCGTCCACAACTTCGAGTGTAGAGTCTCCGACCTTGATAGGAGTGGGCGCTACATGGTTGTTAATCATGATTTTGGTTTTATCCATGTTCATTTTAAGACCCACTCTTAGAGAAGCTCTACTGAGGTCATTGAGCATTGTGCTGAGCTCCTCCACAGTCTCCGCCATGACTACTATGTCGTAAGCAAACCGAAGGTGAGTGATGTACTCGCCATTGACATTAATGCCTAGTCCACTCCAGTCCAGAACCTTGAAGACATCCTCCATTGCGGCCGTGAACAGTTTCGGAGAGATGACGTCTCCCTGCCTCACACCTCGCTGCAGGAGGACAGGTTTCGAGGTCTGGTCCTGGAGTCGGACTGACATGGTGGCGTTTTCGTACAAACACCTCAGCACTTCGATGTACCGATAGTCAATTTGGCACCTTTGGAGAGATTGCACCACAGCCCAAGTCTCGATCGAATCAAAAGCTTTCTCGTAGTCCACAAACGCTAGGCAGAGAGGCAGGTTATACTCCTCGGTCTTCTGTATGACCTGCCGTAGCGTATGTATGTGGTCTACGGTGCTGAAACCTTTTCGGAATCCGGCTTGTTCGGGAGGCTGGAAGTCGTCAAACCTGCGCGCAAGACGGTTCGTGATGACCCTGGAAAACAGCTTGTAGACATGGCTCAGAAGTGAGATGGGCCTGTAATTCTTCAGCAGGGTTTTATCACCCTTCTTAAAGAAGAGTACCACCACACTTCTGCTCCATGCCTGTGGCGTTTTTCCCTCGAGTATGACGGAATCGAACAACTTCTGAAGGGCCTTTAGGACCGGTTTTCCACCCGCCTTCAGGAGCTCAGCCGTAATTCCGTCCTCACCCGACGCCTTGTTGTTCTTCAACTGCTTCAGAGCCATCCTAATCTCGTACAGGCTGACGTCCGGGATATCTTCAGTGTAGTGTCGAGTCAATCTAGCTCTTGGGTCGTTTGCCAGATTTGTAGCGGGTTTGGAGATCGACGTGTATAACTGTCCATAAAATGCCTCGATCTCTCCCAGAAGCTCCGATTTGGCGGATATGACTCTGCCATCTTCGGTCTTCAGTTTCGTGAGTTGGCTCTGCCCAATAGACAGATCCCGTGCAAAAACTTTGGAGCCCTTATTCCGCTCAATCGCGTCCTTAATCCTCTCGGTATTAAATCGGCGTTTCAGAGACTTCGAGATCTGTTTATTGAGCTGCCGGTACGTGCACGCATTATCTGAAGACTGCAAAGTCATTTCACGCCTCTTCTTCATGAGCTCGAGAGTTTGATCTGTGAGCCTCTTGGTCTTACTTGTACGGGTCTTAAAAAACTGAGACCCGACTGTATGGACAGCTTCCACGAACCCATCATTATATTGGTCCACGGAGCTTCCTAGGCACTCGAAACGGTTTTGAAGTTCGAGCTGAAAGCTCTCGGAGTTTTGGATCTGGATCTGTGCAGGACGGAGCCTAGACTTCATCAGTCGAGATCTTTCAAGCTTAACATTGATATTCAATGTGCCTCTTACCATACGGTGATCACTCCCGGTTTTCACCGCATTGATCACAGAGACATCATTGAATATTTGCTTCTTCGTCGACATGATGAAGTCAATCTCATTTTTAGTTATGCCATCAGGGCTTTGCCAGGTCCACTTCCTGTGCTTACGCTTTCTGAAGAAGAAGTTCATCATGTAGAGGCCCTCCTTCTCCATAAAACTAGCCAGTAGGTGTCCCCGGCGGTTCCGGTGTCCAAATCCAAATTGCCCCACTCGCAGCTCATCACCGTCTCGTTTGCCCAGTTTCGCATTAAAGTCCCCCATGACAACGGTGAAGTGAGTCTTAGAACCATGCATGGCTCTGGATATATCCTCATACATGGATTCCACTTCGTCGTACAAAATATAATCTACACTAATATAATAAAGTGGTAAAGTTTGTTTTTTTTATTTTTTTTGTTTGTAGGAGGTAATATCTGGAAGTACTGGTCCGATTACTAAAATTTTTTCACCGATAGAAAGTTCCTTGATTCCTGAGTGACATAGGCTATATTTTATGTACATGGGCGAAGTTGCGGGCAAAAGCTAGTAATAAATATAAAGTTATTTTGATAACTCTTTCATTTTGAATTCAGAATGTACTATTATATTCTGCACATTATTTTCAAGTTTATAAGCACAAAATGGCGGATGTATGACGTCACAATTACGGGTAGATACCACTTCTCGTGTTCTAAACACAAAACCCTTAGTTAGGTCTTACGACGCCTCCGGGATTCATTCGTTACCTGACCCATAAAACATTATATTTTAATAGTAGCTACGCCAAAATTTTGTAACGAGAGCTAGATTTTCGCGTACATTCAGCGTTTTCATCTTGAAGCGAAACTTTATCTTGTCTAGACCGAATCGTGAAAATGAATGAATATAAGTTTATTGAAGTTCGTACAAATATGATTAATGATACTTAAGATGTTGATGTGAAGAGAAACCATGTGGCAGTTTCTTATCAGTTTAAGAGACAATTGAAGGTCGTGGATTTTGGCAATTAAGTTTGTAGATAACTTTAGCAATTAAGAACTACAAGTTATACGAGTATAAAATGTTTTTTTCATAATCAGCATCTTTATAGGAGTTGGAGGCTAAAATAATAACAAACACATAGATTCAACGCGCGCTGGAAGACGCAGTGGTAGAAGGCCTTCCTCAAGGTGGACCGATGATTTGGTGAGAGTTGCGGGAATCTGATGGATGCGAGACGCCGAGGACTGTTCGTTGTGGTGACACTTGGAGGAAGCCTCTATGTCCAAGAGAAGACTGAAATAATGATGATATGATTATAGATCTATCTCAAAGGTTAAGTAACGTTTAACGAGGTTGGTCTGTGAATGAAATAACCATTTTATTTACTGAGTGCCTCGGTAAATATAACATCAAATGTTGATTCCGGCTGTCAGTTGTAGACCTTTGACAGTTGTTACAGACAATCGGAGGCCTGACAATCTTTCCAAAGACTATCGTGTTACATGTTACCCATTTACTGGGTTATGTAGGTCTAATTCTAGTTAGCTTATTATATCCTGAGCCCTTTCCCACAAACGTCTACCTTCACCCATTGTGGCCCCATCCCTCCGGTAAAAAAAAAGCCTGCTCATCTCTCCACCTAGGTCTTGGTCTACCGCGATGTCCCCTTGCGTTTAATGTAGCTAGCTCGCAGCTCAAGTAACATGCGGGACACATTTCCAGCGCTTCCCAATTTTTAGCAGCAGCTTTTCGGGTAACATCTTTTACGTTAGTTTTGGCGCGCAGTATTTAGGGCTACATGTCAAGCTGAATAACATAGTTAGGAAAATGCTAGGTAGAAAGGAAACGAGGTCTTTAACTAAAATTACCTTGGATACCAAACAACAGTAGTTTAATCAGTTTTCTTGTATGAATACATTTACGCAGATTCAGTCTAGGCGTCAAAAGGATGATACACACACCTTTTTTGTGATGAGAAATCATTAAATAACTCCTTCCGCTTTAGTTGGAGTGAGAGAAAGTTCAGGTGTATCCTGACAAAACCTACCAAGTTTTTTCAGTTGTCATGATCCTTTGATCATGTGCATGTATGAATACGATCATAAATGCACCTGAAATCACCAGCAAATAATTACTGGAATGCAAAGGGCACCTAAAGAAACATGGATGAGTTTTCTTCGCGATGCTAAAAGACTGTTTCAAAACCGTATAAGGAGACGTTCTATAATATCAAGCTAGAAAAGAAACACGAGTTTACGTATGCGTGTGTCTGAAAAAGTTATATCAGCTTAACCAGAATAAAATAGTTCTATATTTATATCGCAATCAATTACAACAAAAACTTTTGATAGAACGCCACACATGTCAACTTCACACTCAGTAACACCCACGCTTGGTCGTGTTAGTCCAAAGACACGTGACATAATCGATCAAGGTTTCGTAAAGCAACGCCAAATACACAATCGATCAAATATTCCTGAAGCTTATCTCCTGGCTTATAGCAGATATCCAATTATGGAAGCATTGTGGCTGACAAGTCTATTGAAGTTCGTCTAGCTGAAGTGCATAATTTAGATAGGTCTCAGAAACTAGTGCGATCAGTTATTAATATTGATCGATCGTTGGGATTCCGTTTCTGGCATGGAATTATCTGTTTTAGTGTTGGGCTGTTGTTTCCGATAAGTTTCTGTTCCTAATCTATAGTAAGTTTAAGAAACTCTTAATGATGTTGTATAGTATACTCGTATACTCTCGACCACTGACAAATTGGAAGCTCTAAACCAATTAATTGGATAATGTTCATAATTTAAGACTGCACAAGCAAAAAACAGCAAAGCATAGTATAACATAACCAGCCTTATATTTTTTCCATTACTAGAATTCAGGCACACTCTGTAGTAGAAGGAATAGACCTTAATTTCGCACGCGAGACCAGTGCGGCTTGGTGGATTTTACACATGTTTTCGAATTTTTTCTCTTCCTGCTTTATGTCTTCATACAGAATAGAAGAAAATAAACGTTATTGTACACCAAAAAGTAATACAGCTTATACAAAAACTTAAATTAATGAGTACTATGGCGGTCTTATCGCTGAGAGCGATCTCTTCCAGACAACCTTAGAATGGATAAGAACTCAAAATAATACACGGGGTAGTCTGTGGTGTACTGCTAACAAATTGATCAAACTCTATTTAAAACACAAAACATAATTATAAATATATATATACACACACATATTATATGTTACACATTTTCATTAAAAAAAAGAAAAGAATAAAAGAGTAAAGTAGGGTTGATGGAAGAAATTAAATTACGTAGAAACAAGATAGTGTTAGAGAGAAAGGAAATGGTTTTTAAGTAGATTTTTAAAAGAAACTAGTGACTGTGCTTGCCCAATAGTTATAGTGCTGTTTTTCGTAGATTTTTGCCCAGCTATGAGACAAAATAGTCTAGATAGATTACTATCAATCTGATAATGATTAGCACTGTTAGTTAGTAATAAAAATAATACTAAACCTATAAGGACCTCTCTCTTCATTTTCGATTAGTATTATTTTATGTCAACTTACATTTTTTTACTGTAATTTTACAGTAATAAACGTTAGACACGCTATGAAGCAAAATCTCTACAATAGGACGGTATCAGCCTTGATTTTATTCATTCTCTATAACAGAGAGTATTCCACCCTCGAAATTAGTAGGTTTAACAAAAATATGTTTTCTTTTGACCAACGTTTAATCTACGTCGTGTTTGCCTGCTGACATTTATCTTTTTTACGCCTAGATTTTATGTCGCTGTAAATTATCCTTTTATTCGTTTTTTGTTCTCTAAAATTACGCCACTTGTATACATTTGGACAAAAATGTAGAGACTCTGTTTTTGAAAATGGGTCAGAATTTTTCTGAGTAAATAGACGGGAAAAGTAATTCCTCTCTTAGTTGAATAAACCTCAATTTAGAGTGGCCTTAATTTCTACAGTTCCAGTTAACTCCCCCATCTCTGTGGGTGAATGCTATGTAGACCCTTAATTCGTGCTCAATTTGATGAACTTTCACTTGACTCCGTCACGATGACTACAGTAAGGCCCTTTGATTAATGTCAATGAAAAATAACAAGCTTGTAACGCGGATTTCGATTCCCGCACAAAATAAAATTATTTGTATGGCCTACAGATTATTGTTCCGGGTCTGGATGACTTGTGTTTGTGAGTTTACTTACGTTATTGTAAACGTGTCCATGACAGAGGTGTAATTCCGTCTGCCTCATATTACAAAGATATAAAAAATATGATTTGAGGTGGAGTTTAGTTGGAGAACATGATTTGCAATTTAGAAGTTAAATTTATAAATGTTGGTTTTATTACGAAAACACTATGCTCGGTAATGCATAAATAGATGATAAAAATAAAACAAATTTTCTGATATCGGTAACTTAAGTGTAGGTACAATCTATTTTGTTTGCTTTCAAAATCAAAGCTGTTGACAAAATTACAGTGTAGTATGAGCTGTTGATAGATTAAGTTACAGTGTTGTTTTTACGTTACTTTGTTGTTAATTATAACAGCTTATGTTTTATATCGCCAATAGGAAACGGGTAGGGGAAAGTGACAAAATCCTCAAGTAAGCCAACATTTTGGCCATAGATAATTACTAAACACTGCGTAGTTTTAGTCAGTTTTACAGATTCCAGTACCTGGATGGAGGACATCCGTGAAAAAATCAACAAATTTACAAAATAAGAAGTAAAGACGAAAATCAATGACATTATTCGTTGATAATAAATTTATATTTAATTAATGTTATAATTGTATATATATTTCTTAAAGATATATCTTATACTAATAAATCTTATACCATTACTTCCTCTTACAAAGAAAAAACATATAAACCAACAAAAACCAAAAGCAACAAAGATGATATCTTATTTTCCCAACAATATAAAAAATAGCCGCAAACATCAAACATCTACCAGAATATCATAACATCTCGAAGCTTTTAATCTAAAGAATGGTGACACTAAACAAACGGAGAATAAATCCAAAGTTCGCTTTTGTCCCATTTATTGTCATATTATGACAAATAACGTAACACAGAATGGAAGATTGCGGATTACTCACGAATTGAAGCTATGCTTTGAAGAAAATTTTACGGAGACAAAGTTAATGTCGGTGCAGAAACATAAAATCTTTATTAGCAACCTTGTTTCTGTCGGTGGCCTTGCCTGGGTATAAGTTGAAAATTATTAGTACATAATACAGAGTCACTTGTTGGCAAAAATGATATAAGTTAAAAGGGTGTTTGCGGATTTCATCACACATGCGGGTTTGCTGCGCAAGCAGAAAATTTCAAAATACAAAAAAAAAAGAGTCACGCTTGTGTATTTCACGGATTAAAATAAATACTTATATGAAATGGACAATGTGGATGTTATGCATGCGGGGCAATCCCAGCATGCGTAATCAAAACCACAAAATATTAAAAACACTCTAATTCAAATCATAGTCTAGTTGTGCTCCAAATTAATTTATTAAAATCGTTGAGGCTTAATTGATTAGCAAACGTGCAAACAGTTGCGTCAAAATTTACAATGTTATTTATTTATTTTATTTATATATTCTTTATTACACATCAAGATTAACAATTTATAAAAAGAAACCATATAACATAAAACACACAATTGGCGGCCTTCCCTTAATGTTAGTACGAATTAGGATTGTAAATAATTAGTATAAGTTAGGCTGCTATTCATTATAATCGTAGTTATAATGATTAGCAGCCTAACAGGCCTATTTTTAAGGTTAAGCAACGCTAACTGAGCATTGTGGATGGGTAATCATCTTAATATTTATGGTGGTCTCTCGTAGCATAGAGGAATCAGCATCAAAGTCTTGTATAAAAAATATGGGAAGATGCAGCATTGGAAGGTCTCCCCCAAGGTAGACCAATAACCTGGTGAGGATCATGGGAATACGACGGATGCGATACACACAAGATTTATATAAATCGTTGTGGCGACGCTTAGGGAAGGTCTATGTCCAACAGTGGACGTCTTTCAGCTAAAATAGTGTTGATAAAAAACTAAAACATGGTCTTTGCAAGCCATTACAAAAAAAAGAACAAAAGTTTTAAAATATTTTATAATGCAAATACCGCGACACATTCAACCAGGTCATTCAATTCATACCGCTCAATAGCTATCGAGGTAACCATTGTTTCAAACGTGCCTGTAAAAAGTATTCCACATATGCCTCCTGTTTCACAAAGCATCGTTAATACCAGGCTTCATATTTTACTCGTTTATACTGGTTAGCTCCATGAAATTATGGAGTCAGATATGGATTTGTGTGTTGGGTATCATCAGATAACATTAACGGTGACAGATGTTTCAATGTGCGTACAATTGTATATTTAGATATTACTCTTTATTTTTGTCGGTTTTCATAATTTTTGGAACTTGATAAAACTTCTTTGCTAGTACATGAATGGTTTTGGTCAATTTAAAGTATAAAATTCTTATAAAATTACATAGATGATTTTTTTTTAATTTGAAAAAAATGTCTAATGACATTGTGTGACAATGAAAGAAGAAAGAAAGAAAAAACTTTTATTCGTACCTCACACATACAGTAGAATTCGATAAGAAAATAATAAAAAAAAGAAAACTTTAAAATCTGTGCAAGGCCAAAAGGGCGCCTAACTCAGCATATGCTGCGATATTTAAAAAGATAAATAACGCAGCGCTGGTATTCTGTTAGGGCCCGCGGTGATGCCACGGTCACATTCACGGAGGTTCATTAAATTAAATGGTACCGAAACAAAAAAAAAAAAAAATTAAATACGAACATTGATAAAACAACTATTGGAAAAATAATAAATATATAACATTAGTAAATAGCGTGAATTTATGTTAATACGTGTTATGTGTTAGATATAAGAAAATATTTATAAGATAAAATGCAATAAATAATGAACCAAAGACAGACGCCCGACGACTTGCGCTCCAAAATCATTTGTCAAAATCATAGACAAACGGAGGAACGCGAGCGCACGTGAACGCAATGTGAATGGCGTGTTAGACTTACTGACTAAAACCACACCCATATTCCTTCATTTGTCTTTTGGGTTCTAGGACCACGGGTTTCCCTTCTAGAAAATTACCCATGGTTCCAGTAGGTATCAGCCTTGCTCCTCCTTCTCCTCCGCCTTGCTAGGCCCCTATGAATTTGCTGACATCTCTTAGAGACGTTCGTGGAACAATACGCGCTGTCAATGACTCGGGGTCAGTCTCAACAGTTACCGGACGGGCAGACAGTGAGCTATCTATTGTTCTTCGTCAGCAAGCCGACACCTACGATGGCTGGTAGTCGGATGTCTGTTCTATTACGCGTGCTGCTGCCTCCTTTGCCAGCATTACTTCTTTGCTAGTGGTAGTCAAATTTATATGAAAACTGAAGCAGTGACTTTTATTATTGTAATTTGATTAGTAAACTGACGCAAATATGTTAAGAAAAGATAAAAACAACTTTACCGTTATGCCTGTGTGTGGGTTAGTATCATAAGTGTGGATATACAAAAAATATATTTTGTATTTAATTAATTAATTAAATCGTGAACATAACATTTCATGTGTTCTCTTTTACTAATATATCAGTCATCTGCAACATACTACAGTTTTACGAATTCGTTTTATTTAATGGAGAAATTACATATTACAATTTTTAATGTACCTAATTTAAAAAACGAACCGGCATTTTTGGGGCCTGTTGTAGTTTTATAAGTAGGTACTTAATTTAATTTCTCATGTATAAGTAGTTACTCTTAAAGTACCAGGCTGAGTATGTCCAAATATTGAAGATCTGAATTAAACGAAAATTAAATTATTTGGTGCAAATTTCTGTGATGACATTGTTTTAATCGGATTTTCATGTCGATTCGAGGATTAATGACGAATGCGAATCTCATTCGATGTTGTTTTTCCGTGCAAGCTATTTTTCGCTTTTAATCCGTTTTAATGCGAAAAACAGCTTACTATAGTAATTTAAAGAAAAACTATTTTTTTTAAATTATTTGTAAAATAACGTGTTCAGGATGCGAGCCCCACTCGCATCCTGAACACGTTATTTTACCGCGGTTTTGCACGTTGGCTATTGATGGCTTTCATGCTTTAATCCGAAAGCAGTCTGACTCGATCCTGAAGCGAGTGCGTACCAGCTTCCATGCCATTTTGCGTGCGTTGTGTGGCAGGTTGGATTGCTGCGTCATTGGATTGAACTTCATACATTTACGCGTATGTGTACTGCGTAGATAGTGTGAGGTTCGATTTCAGACATTAAGTTATAATTATTATTTTTTTTAAATTTAGTGTTTTGAATTTTATGTTTTTACTAACACATTAATGTAGATTTATTTATTTATTTATTTAAACTTCATGCAACAAAATATACAAGGGCGGCATTCTCTTCCTGTCAACGTAGAGTAGTGCAGACACAAAATGGCAAGTGCATAAAAAAAAAAAAATTAAACAAGAATTATAAAATTATATATAAAGCAAAAACTAAACATACAATATTTAATCAAATATATAGCTATACATACATACATAGATTCATTGTGGTCGGAAGTAAATGAGTATTATAATCTGTTCTGGTCTATTTTTTTAGGTAGAAAAATTATCCATTGACATCTCTCGCCCTTGGGCGGAGCAAGAGTGTGTGACAGACTTTTACTGACTAAAAACTAACTCCTATTCCTTTTTTGCTTTTGATACAGGGCCCCGAGTTTCATTTGTCTTGGTCTATATTTGTGTTTAATCAATAAAATATCGTCATTATCATCTTATGAATAAAAATTACATTTTTTGTCGGAAACTAGAGCATGAACAATCATAAACATGAACGTTTTTCTCATAAAAGTTGCAATAAAAAGTGCTTATTAACATTTCCTTCAGAAAAAAAGCAGAACAATGTGAGAGAAAGAATCAGAAAGTCACATACATATGAAATACTTTAAATATCCAACTTTTCCAACAGCTCAGCTAAAAGCGTTCTATCGCGTCGCATATCTGAGTGTAGGTCTACAAAAGTAATATTATAATATAATACGAATATGATAAGAAAGTGGGACAAATAAAATTTATAGTCTATTATGATATGGAATATTTCTAGCAAACTCCTTGGCATTTTCGTTGTGAAGTATTTGATTTGTGTGCCCTAAATTTTTGTTACAAACCTAAGCATTTCTAAAGTTGTGGGAATATTTTAGTTTGGTTAGTTCTTTACGACTTAGCTGGTTCGTTCGTTTTATAGTTGTCGCTATATGATATTTAAATCTGTGATTAAGTTTTATGCCTAGGGATATAGCTATACACCTTTAAATTTTGATCGTTTTGATTCTGTGGAGGGTCGATCCGGTACATGAAACACTATCGATTTGTAAAGATAAAATTAAAAAAATAAAGAACCTTTTTTTTTAAACTCAACTCTGTATTAATTTACGCATGTACGAAATTAATTTCTTTAAGAAAACGTCAGCTGAGCGAGTTCAATGACCTGTATGTAGTAAAAAAAAATATGCTTTGATATTAGAGAAAGTGCAAAAAGCTTACCTTAGATATATTTATAAGCGTATCTATGGATACGATACTATCCCTTTATGTACCCTACTAAGTTTATTTTAGGTTGTGTAGGGTATAATTCACTAGAGGTCAGAAGAAAACATGAGCAGATATTAACCATGTGTAAAATCCTTCATGGGAAAACTGATACTCCAGAGCTGCATGCCGAACTGTCTCAACTATGTGCCCCAGTTAAGTACAGCCGCATCAGGAGACACAGCTTGTTCGCTGTGCCTGCGAGTCACACTGTTGCGCGAGCCCAGTCTCCTGTCCCTCGCACTCTTTCTGCGCTCAACACTCTTTTGGACACGCACCCTGACTGTGATGTGTACGCGGACGAATGGAAGACGATCATGTCAGTGTGTCTAGAGTTTTGTGAGATGAGTGTGTGATTTTTTTTTGTATATTGTCTTTAACTAATGTATTTGGCGGATAGTCGTTTTTGTTTCATAGTTATATTCTTATTAAGACGGTTATGAAACACTTTCATATAATTGTCTTGTAATGTCCCTATAAACATAATTTATTTTTTATTTTTGTAAGGTAGTAAATCATGTATTGACTTCTTCCGCTCTAGTGTAGAGGTCCTTCTCGAGCCGAGTCAGACTTTTGCTGATTAAAGTCACACTTATGTTCTTTCAGTGGCCCTAGTAGGCCGATGCCTCCCCGTCGACGACTCCGGCTCTATCTTTATAGGATGAGTAGACGGCGAGCTGCCCATTGCTTGTCGTCCACAAACCCGCGCCTACGATGGTTGGAGATAGCTCTGCGATTCTGTGTGTGTGTGAGGATGTATGTCAATCTTGTGGGGAACATACTTACATTACAACTACAAACATCTTACTTTGACACAGTTACAATAGGTAATTTCTCTCGATTTTACGATTCTACAACAACATGATTACCTAACGAACCAGAATATTATATTCACATAAGCTTCTTTTAAGCCCTTATTTATGTACTAAGCTCTCCCTTTTACCGTTAACTAGGAAATTTGACAAACCTCTAAGCTTATATCTTACGCCCCTCTTCTCTATAAATGTAAAACCGACAGAATACATACATATTCAACAAAACTAAATTAATTCTATGTTTGCATAGGCTCTGAGCGGTGTGAAAATTCTTCCCAGACTTAATTTGACATTTCTTCTACAAAGGTCTTGTGACCTGACCCTTTGCGCGGTCTAAAACGTCTTCACTGAGTAAATATTGGAGGTCCAAAGCCGCATATTCAATATACAAATGTAAGGTAATTTACTCTTCAGGGGATTCCATTTTGGAAAGTGAATTTCTCCGGTAAATGTATCTATATTGATAAGAGTTTTCTGCCTTCCGCGAGTTGAGTCGGAAATGCATAGTTTAAAAAGTACTATTAAAATTTAGTTCAATTATCTAAATGCATTATTGTTACATTGCTCATAAGAAGACTCAAAGTCACCCAAAGGGCAATGGGAAGAGCTATGTTCGGAGTTTCCTTGAGTGATCACATCAGAAATGAAGATATCCGCAGGAGAACCAAGGTTACCAACATAGCTCGAAGAATCGCCAAACTTAAGTGGCAAAGGGCAGGGCAAATTGCACCGGTAAGTCCCTCTTTGAGGCGTGGCTGGAAAGACCTCACGGCGTCCTTACCTTCCGCATGACGCAGGTCCTCACCGGACATGGTTCGTTCGGGATTTTCCTGCACCGGATTCGTGCGGAAGTGACGCCCGGGTGTCGCCACTGTGCGGAATGCCCGGAGGACACGGTGGAGCACACAGTCGAGGTGTGCCCTGAGCGGAGCATCGCCGTGCCCTCGTGGGGGCGATCGGCGGCGGAGACCTCTCGCGCCGGGCCTTGGTTCAGGCCATTGTCCGGTGCGAGGAGGAGTGGCAGGCGGTCGCCGACTTCTGCGAAGCAGTAATGCTCGCAAAGGAGGAGGCCGAACGCATCAGGCAACGGCGTTATCGCCGCCGCCGCCACCGCCGGGATTCTGTTCCCGATTTCCAGCCACCGTAGGCGTGGGCTTGCGGACAGTGAGCAATGGGTAGCTCGCTGTCCGGCCGTCCGGTAACTGTCCGGACCAAGCCCAAGTCGTCGACGGCGCGCACTTTTCCCGCGCGCCTCAAGGAGTTGTCAGCAACAGCAGGGACCCAGCCGGGTCGAAGCCTACTGGGGCCAGGGTTATCCGAAAGGGCGCTCGAGCCCCGGTATGAAGGTTAGAAGGAACGGGGTGGGTCTTTTAGTCAGTAAGAGTCTGATACTATCTCCCGCTCCGCCCAAGAGCGGGGGATGTCAATGCATGATTTTTTCCCACCATAAAAAAAGGGCAAATTGCACGCAGAACAGATGGTCGATGGGGACGAAAGGTTCTGGAGTGGCGGCCACGTACCGGAAGACGCAGCGTTGGAAGGCCTCCAACAAGGTGGACCGATGACCTGGTCAGGGTCGCGGGGATCCGATGCGTGATGCACAGGACCGGTCGTTGTAGCGACGCTTGGGGGAGGCCTATGTCCAACAGTGGACGTCTTTCAGCTGATATGATGATGATGATGATGATGATGATGAACTAAATGCATTTATTTGAACAGTAGTGGCCCAGTGGCAACGATCAATTCCGAAACCGATTCAAACCATGGGTCAAGTGTAGAGACACCAACCATATGAAGCCACATATGAACTAAAAACTCAAAATTCTGTATCACGGTATTAGAATTCTCCGCGCGATTAGAATATTTATATAAGCCAAGCCCGAAACCAACTATTGGCTAGTTGCCCGTACTGGACACAGTACTCTTCTGGTCAAAAGATTCTCCCTTTTCAACGGGACTTTACACCCAGTTCCACATACCTCTAAACAAGTAACATCCAAATTCGTTTAAATGTTAACACTCACTTTGACTTCTCCGGTCACTTAGAGGTCGCTGGAATTCGATGTCGAGACGAACAGGACCTGTCGTTATGGCGACACTTCAGGGGGCTATGTATTCATTTATAGTAAATAATAATAATATTCCACAACTAACACACAACGCCGTCCAGTCACAAGCTAAGCAGAGCTTGTGTTTTGAGTACTAGATAACTGATAAGTCTATTTATATATTTCTAAATACATACATATTATAGATAAATTACACACAGACACAGAACAAATGATCGTGCTCATCACACAAACATTTAAATTAATACAGTACATACCCACTTACATTAATTAATATTATAGAATTTTAAAAAATAACCTAATTTTAAATTAATAATTTAAGATTAAATACAGTATAATAATAAAAATAAATGGAACAGTGGACACCCTTGCATATTGTCTCTCACAGAACACCAGACAAACGTCTTATTTTATTCAATTCGTCCGCAACAACGGACGTGGATCATTGGACCTAGAATCAGAATCGGAAACGTTTATTTCAATAGTACAATTACAGGCACTTTTGAATTGTCAAAACGTCGGTCAGTCAAAAAAAATTGCACGTTCCAAAGCGTAGCTCTCTATGGAGAAGAACGTGCAAGAAACTCCATGGTCACTCTTTTAAATCATATGTTGAGTTACATAAGTCTTGGTTACATATTTTTTGTTGCTTTTAATATGTGACCACAATGTAGATAAGATTTTATATTTTTTAAACTAATAAAAAAAATTATGAATTCAATTAAGCCACTGGCAGCTAAGAGAAACTATGTCCAACAGTAGACGCCTTTTAGCTGAAATAATATCTATCACACAGATGCAATAAAGAACATTCAGACTACAAAATTTTATTCCAAAAATATCACCATAACCCTTGATACTTACAAATATCGATAAAACATTTTTCTTATAACGAGGAGGGGTATCCATAATATAATTCAAGGACCTATCCCGCAATGCACTCAAGAGCCTCTTCAAAACATTGAGAGCAACCGACTTTGTGAATAAACTCAGCTAATTTAATCCTACTTTAGAACCAATATTTTCATCCTCTTTGGGATGTATATTTTTGATTTTATCGTTATGGTTGAAATAATTTTGAAAACTTAAATAACAATATTGATTTTTTTTTTAAGTTGCTGTGATCACAGTGTTCATTATAAATACTGTTTAACTAGTATATTTCTTATAATAAATTAATGTTTTTTTAAAGAAGAAGAAGAACTAGCAGTTTTTCACCCTAGTGTAATTAAAAAATGATCCAAAGAAAATATAGTCCCGGAATAAAACAAGGGATTGGTGAAATGTCCACCATGTACCGGAGACGCAACGCCACCCGTACGTTTAGTGTTCCAATGATGGAACGGGCTTGGCGGAATTAAATTGTGCAATTCCGATGTACACTCTCCGAAATGTAAACTATAGAAAACCAACAAGCTAGGTTTTAAATTAAACCTGGAATAAATCTCTGACACACGAATAGTTTTCGACTTTAACGCCATTGTAACATACGTTACACTTGTGCTTTAAAAATATGTAATTAATTTTGATGGTCGCTAAATAGAAATTAATCATGTGAGGTGATCATTTTTTACATTAAAAGTATTACATATAAAATTATCAAGTTACAAATATAGCTTTACATTTTATTTGTTTTGATGCAGCTATCTAGACCAAAGTATTTATTTTTCATACTAATACTACTGATTGAAACATTTCTCTTTACGTGCATAACAACATGAATGGTGATTACTATCTGGGTCAGCTTTAACCATCAACCATTCGATTTAATAATAAAGAATTCTTTCATAAGCAAAGAGATAAACTAACCTAGAAAGGAAATGACAACAAAATCCCTTTATCCTCAGATCTGCATAGGACATTACATTACTCAAATCCCATCCACTAATCCACGGATTAAAAACGGAACGTACAAAAGAAGGCAATCCGCATTATCCTTCAGACTTCGTATCGAGAGAAAATAAGAAATAAAGAAAGAAGGACGGAAAGAAAGCATAGTTCTTAATACCATTGACATTTCATTCCAGCCCACGGAACCACAACAACTAAAACTAATTTATTTCCTCGGAGATAAAGATTCCGCTTGTCTGTTCCGGGAATCGAATCTCGGTACTTCGTGATTGCATTCAGGCACTTGAATTGCGATAGAAAAGCTAAAGGGGGAATTTAATTTTATCCGTCAATTGCTGCGTTTTGTAAAAAAAAGCGTATTGGTCTCAGCAGATTGTGGGAAATGAGAGTTTGGATTGAATATGATAAAAATAAATGTTTGATTGTTCATTTATGAGTTAAATAGAAACAGTTTTATAGTAGTTCAAGTTTTAAAAGTTGGGAGTATACACCTTTAGAAAATAGATACAGGTGTAATAATTATTATTATTTTTATGTGTCTTTCGTAATAAAACACTTCATTATTATTTCAGTCGAAAGACGTCCACCATTAGGTTCATTTGGCACATCACCTCCCTTTTCCCAACCAGCTTGGGTTCGTCTTCTAATTTAACACGCTCGCTGCGGAGCCATTTTTCATGGACTTTTTCAGCCAGTGCGTATGAGGCCTTTTAGAGGCAAAGTCGAACTTCTTTGCAGTGTGTATGAGATCTTTCCGGCCTCACAAAATTTTGTTTCTAAAATAAACTACCGCAACGCTTCGTGGAGAATCAATTTTATATATTTGTCTTTGTTATACCCACAGAACTGTTACCATACCTGTCCTGTTCCCGCACAGAATGAAAGAAAGCGATTTTGACTGCCGCGTCTGTGAGAAGTTACGCATGTGGCTTGTTCGACCTCATAACGCAGTGGGCGTGTTAACCGGATGCGGCTGAATACCCGTGTTTTACATGGAGCAACTGCCGATCAGATCTCCACAACCCAGTTCCTAGGCAACACAATACTCCTTGGATAGACTGATGTCCAGACGTTCTGGTTTCTGATTACTTGTAACGACTGTCAAAGATTTACAAATGACAGTCGAGAATAACTTTCCGAGGCAAGGGGTGTCAGTAATTGTCCTAATTGAAAATTAAAATTCACATTGGTCCTTGCCCAGTTTTGGCTCGCAACTTTATACATGAGAGGCGGGTGCCTTAACCACAGAGCCTTCACAACTCCTTCTGTGTACATTTGGCATAAAAACGTGAAAAAAAATTGAGACGGTCAAATGAGTACGATTTACAAAACACTCAATGTTTTGCAGTTAGAAAATTCAACTTTGAGATTGTTGAAATGTGAATAGATTACTTCTAGGCAAGCGTGCTTCATCGTTGTCTACATCATCGCTTACCACCAGGTGACATGGTGGTGAAACGTGAGCCTCATCCTCATCATCACCAGCCTTTTTAATGTTGGGAACATGAACGAACTGTTGGGACTCAAGCCTCCTCTCTAGGAGAGGGAATGGGCCGTAATCCACCACGCCGGCCCAGTGCGTGTTGGTGAATGTCACATGTCTTCGAATTTTTTGTTCTAGGAGATGCCGGTTTCCTCACGATGTATTCCTTCGCCGTTTTGAGAGCAGTGGTGATGAAATAAATTATACAAAGTTATGCGCCTGGCTGGGCTCGAACCCGCGACCACGGCCACCACTGCTCACTGTGAGCCTATCAATAATAAAAAAAGCTCGCTTATGTACCATCAAAGACGCTTCACACACTTCACTTCATTTTCACGAAATGTATAATGTGGCACGATCCAAGCGATATTTTTTTTAAGTCATCAGGCAGAAATGACCGCAATGATACATGAACTCTATTATCCACATAAATTATAAGAGAATCAAGGATATTTCTAGATTTAAATGAATGAATAAAGAGGACATTACCTAGATACCGAAAGATATTAAAGCCTCAAATAAATTACATAATTGTTAGAATATTTCATCGAAGTAGCGACTAGGGATCTAAACACTTAAAGTAATAGCTCCTTTGAAGCTTACTGGCTTAAGCGCTGGATTGTCGCTCGAGCGTCCAACATTAGTGGAAGTCTGGCCGCTTGAACTACGTACCTACTACAATTTCCAATACTGGGATTGCTCTAAAATTATTTGACATTTGAATGTGGGTGTTTTTATTTTTTGCTTATTAATTATTATTTAAACGGAGTACTTATTCCGCGATTTCGGCGGTCTCTCCAATCCAGTACCCTTAGCTCTCGCCGGAACGCCCATACCGATCTGTTCCGACTTTCGGTACCTCGGGTCGCTCGTCAAAGGGGTTGGTGAGGTAGACCGAGACGTAACACGTCGGATCAACGCAGGATGGATAAAATGGCGACAGGTCACGGGAACAACTTGTGACCCACGGATACCCCTCAAGTTGAAGGGTAAAATCTACAAGTCCGTGATAAGGCCTGTCATACTGTATGGATCAGAATGTTGGGCTGTGAAAAAGATGGATGAAAAAAGAATGCATGTAGCGTAGATGAGAATGTTAAGATGGATGTGTAGTGTGACGAGAATGGATAAAGTGAGAAATTTGTATATTAGGGGAAGTGTGAAAGTGGCGCCAGTGACTGAAAGGTTGAAAGGAAATCGTTTGTCTTGGTATGGTCATGTAAAGAGGAGAGATGAAAAGCATGTTGCTAAAAGAATTATGAATTTACATGTGGATGGATGGAGAGGGAGAGGGAGGCCAAAGAAAAGATGGATGGATTTTGTGTGAAGTTATACGAAAGAAAAGGGAGTTAGCGATAGCGTAACAAGTGACAGGACAGAATGGAAGAAAAAAACGTGTTGCGGTGACCCCAAATAAAACGGGACAAGGGCAGGAAGAAGATGATTTATATAAGTTGCATGCTACTATACGTAAAATTAAGAATTGCCACTCAAAGTAGCTGTTCTTGTAATGGTTCTATTAATTTTCTTGTTATAGCGTTTCCTTTCTGTTTCCTCACTTATATATTATATGCCATCAAAAACATAACTTGTAAAAAAACAAGGCTTGCAACTCAGTTATTATACCGTAAAAAGTAGTGAGACTATTAGCGAGCTTCAATTACCTATGTTGTCTATATGGTGATCCCCAAACTATGCGATGCGCTGCCTGTATTTAAGTATATATACTATTGTAACGTAGTCAGCTCACGGTTGGCTTCGTGTTGGGATTTATTTATTTATTTATTACAACTTTATGCAACGCACAGGTACAAAGGCGGACTTAATGCCGATTTATCTATAAGTAAAAGACACGGGCCGGTACACTTCTATATTTTTCTTTGTTGACTACACAAGCTTTTCTTACAAAAATCACTTCGACACTGAAAAAAACAACACACTTATTTTTCTACAAATTTTCAATACTATTCTAGAAATGCAAAATCCTTAAAAGTATATTTTATAATCCAGTCTGTTGGCTATATAAAAAAAAACTCATGCGGTCTCCTTCACACTATTATTAGTTCCAGTACCATAGTACGTTACATTCCTTACATAGGTACAATTTTGTTTTTAACCCCAACAAAAAAGTCTACCAAAACTTTCCTCTTCATAATATTAGTAGGATGAGAGACGCAGTCGAAACAAAGCACAATTGTTAGAGATTCCTAACATGCATAGTAATCAGTTTGAGTGTATCACACTAACATGTATGTATATGTTTATGTATATAATATTAGGAATGCGCCTACGACTTCGTTCGCGAATATACTTATGAAAACTGTAACTCCATGTTTTGAGGGTGATTTACTTGACTTAAGTTCCTGTGTCCCCTAGATGTGGCAGAGAGCGTCCATAGTACGCCGTCGTTCGGTCTTAAGCTTCGCGATTCATTTCGCTCCAGGTTTTCCCAAAGTTCTTCGCCTCTGCGATGACATGGCGATGACCGTTCGTCGCTAGGTCTGCTTAGGGCAACCACGTTTACGCTTTCCTTGAGAGTTCCTATCTAGGGCTTGACTTGATATATGTTCAGGAGTCCTTCGGAGCTTGTGGTCGATCCAGTTCCATATTAATTTATTATTGCATACTTATATTTAATATTATAAAAAGGTAAAGTTTGTTTTTTTGTTTGTGGGCGGTAATCTCTAGAAGTACTGGTCCGATTGCTAATTTTTTTTTTTACCGATAGAAAGCTGTAACTTTTTCCCGAGTGACATAGGCTATATTTTATGCAGCTACGTGGGCAAAACCGCGGGCAAAAGCTAGTATCGTACACATATATAAATTTATTGATAGGTTGATTTTTATTTTCGTATAGCTTCTTTCTATAATGTGAATGTGAGAACACTGTGGACTCCGCGGATTCATAGATAATAATTTTTATTGTGCATTTGAGTATACAAATTTCCTACAGTAGATTTTTGTGTACTTGCTTGATTTCTCAAACAAGATAAATTTAATATTCTTTGCTTGCCTACCAATCTCTTTTGCATATGTACACACATCCGATTTCACGTTTATGATAACAGTTTTGCCTTGTAAACCAATATGATGGTAGTTTGGCGCATAAAAGGAAAATATTTTAATATTGCTCGCAACTTTTACAAAAGACGTGTGTTGCCAAATTTTTGGTCCATATATCACAATCCTAAAATTAGATAAAATTTAGGTACTAAAACTTCTTGTCCCGACCTATATCTAACTCAAAATACCTAGAAATGAAAACGAATAATTTTATTGAAATTAAATTATTATAATAAGTCTTTTTGATTAGAAGTTCGGAAAATCAAAAACTTTCATGAATTTGCGATTATTATTAAATCACAAAGGTTTGCTAAGGGTCCGATTAACATCCGTAGACTCAGCAAGGTTCAGTTGAAAACCAGCGTCAGGCAATTGCTACGTAGTGGCCTGGCATGCTGAACTGGACCTATTTGGCGCAGCCGTGGGACATACAATGTAGATATATTTTAAGTTTAAGATCCCATACTATAATAAATTTTTATATCATTGTGTGTTTCTGTGTGCCAAATAAACGTATTTTCTTTCTTTCTTTCAATGCTGCGTTTTTTGTCGTTAAACAAATAAAACGAAATTCCAATCTTACAGTTTGGCGTCAAAAAATTCTTTCACAGCGCTGTCGACTGAAAATGTATCCATACACAAAAAACTGGCGACATTCCCACGTTGTATAGCAACGCTTAATCTCTGACCGAAGTAAAAGCCAGCCCTTGGGTCACGCGAAGTGTCAACTAAATACTCGAAAAACATCTTTAAATAGTACATGAGCACTTGAACCCCACGACCCAAGAGTTTCAACCCCAAATGGCTCGAAAATGTAACAGCCGACGAGGTTGTTATATTTCCGCCGATTGTCGTTCTTTGTAACCGTAGGTAATAAATAAAACGTCACTCTAACTAAACTACACCAATTCTTATTTATTGTGACGGTCTGACATTTATTGAAGAATCGCGTGTAACAGATATGAGACAGAGACACGTGTAGATAGACAACAGTGACCTTTACTTATATTTCCGTGTTACATTTATAGGTCAACTTACAAATTGTGAAGTTTCTTATGTATCATGCATGATACAATTATACAAACTTACAGTTAAGACTACAAATTTACAGTTTTCAGACTTCAGGATTCTAGGTCAATGAGTACAAGTACCCTATGAATTTTGATTCCTTTGAGAGAGTCGAAATGTGCATTTTTTGCGACATAAGCTGCAGCATTTTTGTTTTTCTGTTAATTCAGAAGTTTGATTTTTTCACAGCTTCAAGGGACTGCAGACCTGAGTATATGGCTTTAATTTCAACTCGATTCCTTCATGCGTTTGCAAAATATAGGGTTTTGACACACAGATGGACGACAAAGTGATCCTATAAAGATTCGATTTTTTTTTTAAATACGGAACCCTCAAAAAATAAGAATTTATTGATTTGGGGGGTGTTTGAGATTGGGGCTAGCGATTGAAAAGTTGAAAAGGGCTATAAACACTGTTATTTTTTTAGTTTTTATAAAAATCGAGCCATGGAGAGGAAAAATTTACTCTGTATAGTAACTCTTTTACTTTGTATTATGCGTTTTGAAACTTATTCTTTATTTTCGCAAAAACTCTGCTATCAGTACAAAACTTAGTAAAGAATAAACCTGAATTTTAGTTTCCCTAACAATTTCGATATACACTATTTGTACCCGGTAGCGTAGAGAAAACTAAATACAAACGAACCAGCATAAACTCGATCTCGTAGCGCTGTATCTGTGACGTCAGCTACTACGGCGTAGCAAGTGCTACGGCGTAGCCCAATTTATATTTTGAAGTCAGCTGGTTTGTCGGTTCTCTGCGCTGTTAAATTTTGCGATATCTTTATGACTCAAATGGTCTGAGTTTCCACAAAAGTCTGATATCAGAATAGAATACAGGGTGAAATGAAAGTAAGTATGTAGTGCAACTCTGCAGATATGACGCGTACGGATATGACAGTAAAAAAAAAAAACTTTATTTCTTTCTACGGGGTCAACGGCAACTAGTAATGTATGAAAATATAAGTATATCCCTTCGAATCCTATCAACCATTTGAGCGTGAAGGTAACGGAGTAATCCCAGCCACCGAGACCACGACTACTACCAGCTACTATAGCCGCAGGCTTGCGGGCGACGAGCAATAGGTAGCTCGCCGTCCGACCGTCTAGTAACCATCCGAATCCAGCCCAACTCCTCGACGTGCGTGGCTCATATATATGTCATCAAAATCGCAGTGGCGCAGCAGGACGGAAGCTTAAAACTTCTGAAAAGGTTCCCCGTGATCCTAAAACGAAAAGAGCAACTGAGGAACACCGGTGTAGTTTTAGTCTGTAAAAGTCTGATACGCCCTCTTGCTTCGCCCTGGAAGGTTAGGTAGAAGAGATTATGTAATTTTCCACTTTAAAAAACATACCAGACTTACGCCTGTATAATATTATAGTCATAATTGTAAGCAATATCAATCACGTCTGTGATCAATTTAATTTACCTCAGCATTTTTGTTAAACCTTGCATGTTGTAATAACATTAAAATATTTATAACCATCATAGATCATCGGCAAACCTTTACCTACTAAATAATACCCAGTCATAACCCATTTTTCTTGGGCACGCCATAATCATGGCGTTAAGTCCTCTCTTTGAGGAGTGGCTGGAAAGTCAACACGGCGTCTGCACCTTCCGCATGACGCAGGTTGTCACCGGGTCATACTGACCCATTTGAAAGATTCCTTCATTGAATTCTTGTGAATTAGTGTCCTCCAGGCGGTCTACACAATGGTTTGTGTGGACCGCCCGGAGGACACGGTGGAGCATACAGTAGAGGTGTGCCTCGCTTGGGCAGAGCACCGCCCGACGTGTCCTTGTGGGAGCGATCAGCGGCAACTATCTCTCGCACTGGGCTTTGGTACAGGTCATGATCCGGATTAAGGAGGAGTGGCAAGCGGTTGTCTCCTTCTGCGAAACAGTAATGCTAGCAAAGGAGGAGGCTGCACGCGTGAGGGAACGAACTTCCTAGCAGTCGACACCCTGACTTTGATACCAGCCACGGAAAATATGCTTGCGGACATCGAGCAATGGAAAGCTTGCCGTCTGGCCGTCCGGTAATCGTCCGAAACGAGTCCAAATCGTCAACAGAGAAATCATAAACACAAAGAGCAACTGAAAGACACAGGTGTGGCTTTAGCCAGTAAAAGTCTGACGCTCTCTTCCGCTCCACTCAGAGAGGGAAAAGTCATTGGATGATTTCCCACCTTAAAAAAAACCTATACTAAATAAAACCCAACTCACAACCCATTTTTCTCGGAATACAAGGATATATTTTATTTATTTTCAGAGCAAAACTTTGACAACCGCCTCTATCAAATTATCTCCTTGTCACCCAAATTCAATTGAAACTTGTTCAGTATTTACTCAATCAATTACCCTCAACTTTTTGTTTCCAACATTTGGGCCAAATATCTTACTTTTTTATCCTTTCAAGAACACTCCTCAATTTCAAAACTTCAGTATTTCGAAGAACTGCAGCTGAGTTAGGTTTTGAGACAGTTCGAAACAAAGAGAAGTTCTCAGCTTCGGGTATTTTCGCCTCCTTTCGGCTCCTTTCACGAAATGTGAGGTTTTGTCTTGTGTTTCTCGTGAGTAAATATGTAGGTAGTAGTTAAGTGAAAACTTAGGTGTATACTGTGGTATATAAGCTATTTCTATCTAACTATGTACAAACTGTTAATGAAATATGGATGTTTGGTTATAATAATTTGGTAGTTACATATATCTAGTCTAGGTTCATAACGTAACATGAGATAATTCTGGGGTGTACTGCTACTGACATTAATATGATAATGTTACGTACGAGTATTTTAATATAATAATCTTGTAAGTGTTCCATGTTCTTCTCCTAAATTATTTGACATTTCTATGGCATGACGATTTCGTAGCATATTTCTATTGTAACGTTGCTTAATTGTACATCATGCCTAGTTATGGGACATTTTTCTTTTCTTTCCTCTACCTATTAGTACATTCGTGTATGATAGAGGCGTATTTCTTTCACTCTGTTAAGCTATTTATATTTGAGAATATTACTATCCAATTTAAATGTACTTTGACCCAATTATATGACTTATTTACAAAATAATTTCTATAATATTTAATAATTATAATTTATGATATCTTGTGTAAAATGCTGCGGATTCGAACCCAACCAGGCGCATTACTTTGTGTAATTTATTTCATCACCACTGCTCTCAAAACGGTGAAGGAAAACATCGTGAGGAAACTGGCATGTCCTGGAACCAAAAATTCAAAGACATGTGATATTCACCAACCCGCACAGGGCCCGCACGGTGGACGGCCCATTCCCTCTGTTAGAGAGGAGGCTTGAGTCCCAGCAGTGGGAACTTTAAAAAAAAGGCTGATGATGATGTGTAGAATGGTCACTTATGTTAAACATTCACGGTCGGTCCAAGTAATTATTAAAAAATTGAGAAACCTAAAAATTTCATGCATAAATGTGACACTTACATTATTTTTCATGGGAGTAGACTTTTCTTTAGCTGAAATAAGAAAACTATAAAAAAAATATCCCTGCCTTAGTAATTAGAACTACACAATATTGTTTTTAGATATATACTAAAAAAAAACCTGAATATTGTTTGTTCAGAATCAGTAACTGAATCGATTCCAATAATTTTTACACCATGTCAATTTTTTCCCAAAAATATTTAAAAAAAGGTCACAAGTTGGACACCACCGAAACTAAGTACAAAATAGGTCACGGCAGGTCATAGCGAGCATTAGGTGCTTGCACAAAGCTGGGTGCGCGAGCAAAACAACCCCTCAGTCGCCCGGGTGGCCTGGTGACCAGGTTTTTGTGTCGCCAACCAGATACCATAGGGGGCTTATTACTTTGTGATTTTTCATAATGGGGTTTTGAAATTTTATTCATAGATTCTTGGCATAAAAATACCAGACAGGTGTTTCAGGTTCCGCATATACTAAAATAATGTTTCATTTATTTTATCTTATGTTATCTTATCTTATCTATCTTATCTTATCTTATCTTATCTTATCTTATCTTATCTTATCTTATCTTATCTTATCTTATGTCAACCAAATTGTTGTAGGACTTTGCGCATCTTATAAAGAACGAATTCTGTCTGTAATTTGTGTAGCAGCGGGGAACGTTAAGAAGAAGAAAGGATATTCTAGCAGATCTAGTGGGGGCGAGTAAATTAATCTTGAAGAGAAGCTAAGTACCCTAGCTAAGCAATATTCTAGCGCTTAAATTATGATTGTAACATAACTTTCTAATTAAGCTATATAAAGGTGTGCCTTATGCCTATAAAACTATGATCCAATCAGCGTGGCTGCGTTAAGTGAGTACCAGATATCCCACCTATAAGTGTCACTGCTCGTGGACATCTTAATGCAATCTCTTTACTCAGCCATTTTGCGGCGGCACGGCTGGCGTCGTGTCTGAGTGATTGACTTCTAGGTTATGGATCATCACTTACCACCCACGCCTTCGATTTTCCCTGAGAACACAAATTGTTTGTCATAAAAGTGTTTTAGCAATGAGACACCAATAAAGATGTTGAGTGTTTGATAGCACCCTATCGCTTTTCCGAACAATAGATACTTAGTTTTATAGCATAATTTAAAGGTTTGTAGGGTTCCGTACCAATAGGGTAAAACGCGACTCTATTACTATCCTAGACTTCGCTATCCGTCCGTTCATCTGTCTTTTCGCCTGTTATCAGACTGTATTTCATAAACCGTGTTAGCTAAACAGTTGAAATTTTCACAGATAATGTACTTTTTGTCGCTATAACAACAAATAGCAAACAGGAACTAATCCACACCAATACCAAGTCGAGATAGAGACACTAAAAGTTTTGAAAATAAGCCTTCTACCGACCCTACAGAGATCAAAATGATCTGACATTTTTGATATTTATGACGAGGTTATCAACTAACATTTATAATGAAATTGTTTGTCAGATAAAAACGCTCATAAACAAAGCAAAGTTTATAACTCAGTAGAATCCAATTTCATATAGCGAACTAAATTATATTTCGGTAGTACATAATACATAAGAAACAGCTGGCACATTTTCTACTGCTCTAACCCCAAAATCAGCATAGAAAAACCGATTATTCAGTGCTTGGTACCCATTTATAAGCTTGATGCCCCCGTAATTGCGGTCTTGGATTCAATTTCTAGGGTCCAGCCATGTGCTACCAGCCTTTTAAATACAAAATAGTCTTATAAGTAACATATGACAGTAATTTCGAAGAAAAATACATGCCCTCGGTCACGAAAAAGCTGTCTAAAATGTTGTTAGTCCATGTCTGGGGTTCTAGGACATATTTGGGTCCATAAAATGACATTTGTTGTCGTCCAACGTCGTCCTTTATTAAGTCCGTCCCTAACATAAGTTTGGACGTTATGACCGAGAAATATTTTACAAATATTTTATATTAACTTTCATTTACATTATTAGAGAGATTCAAATCTAAAATACGGGTCCTTCAATTACGTTTGCTTTAGATTAAAGTGGATGAAAGTTGACTGTTTGAGGTATTTGGGTGACTCTTTGAAACCGAGAGAATGTCTCATTCATCTGGCTTAGTTTTTATACCTATCTATTTTGTGTCGTAAGCCACTGGGTGAAAATAAGTGCCTTTTGATAATATGTAAATACAAATATCAAATTGTAATGTAAAAACTAGGCCAGATGAATGAGACATTCTCTCGGTTTCAAAGAATCACCCATTTTTTCACAGAACTCTTGTCATATTTGTATGTAGAAGACACAGTAAAGTGATTTCATTTTACTGTGTCATTTTACATTTACATTGGACATTTTTTGATAACCGGAATTATAATATAATAAGCATAAACAGTCTTATAATGTTTCCATTGCCAGGACTCAAGCCTTCTCTCTAGGAAAGTGAATGAACCGTAATCCATCATGCGAGCCTAGTGCGAATTGGTGGATGTAACATCTTTTCAAATTTTTACATAGTTCTAGAATATGCTGGTTTCCTTGCGATGTTTTCCTTCACCGTGCTGAGAACACTAGTGATAAAATAAATTCCACAAAGTAAAGCCGGGCTGTGTTTGAACTCGCGATGTTGGTACAACTCGAGTCGTAAGTCGGGACTTTTACTACTGGACTACCACTGCTTGCTACTGCAGTCGAATTCGTTTTAGGCAAGGTAACCTACAGTGAAAACATGACAGTGAAAATCCAATGACTCGACTATAGCCTAGAGGTGTTTTTAGTCAAAAGGATCATCAACCACATCATCGCTTACCTTCAGATGCGGTAGTGGTTAAACGGAAGTCTAACAATAATAGAAAAGAAGGGCATATTGTTCGTAGTTCTGTTTTCATTGATTCGCATCTACTTTTGTGAGAATACTACTATAAATTTATTAATAATCTACATTTTTTGATGTCACGTGATACTATTAAGTACATGATCATCATCATTTCAGCCGAAAAACGTCAACTGTTGGACATAGACTTTAATTGTACATAGATTAATCCTGTGCGTCTCGCATTAACTATAGTAAGGTGCAAAATATATAAATATTCTTCCAGGTCAGCTGAAAACTCATCGAATCGGAAATTTCAAAGAGTATAAATAAAATCTCAAAAAACTCGAATAGCTTCAATCTTGAAATTGTTTTCCTGATCGATTGCCCCAAGTCACCGAAGCACTTCTGGTTTACTTATAGTTCACTTAATGAACTAACTCGTACCATCTAACCCCCCCCCCCCATCTTTCCCCCCTTGGCTGCCTCCCAAGTTCGGACGGATAGGAAAAAAAGTCGGAAACTGAAGTCGGTCAAAGCGCTATCAACTTTTGTTCGCCATTTTCTTTTCGAGAGACTCGTAATTTTATAATTGCTTACTGATCGTTTGACGATAATGAAAGTTGAAATAGAATTTTGTGGCGAAACTTGGAAGTTGGACTCTGTTTAGTGGGGCAAAACCGCTTTAAAAACTATTAAAATTTAAATTTTTTAGCATTGTTATTTTATTTTTTGGACAAAAACTTTTTGCTAGTTTTACGAGACACTATGGTTTTTAGAATAGAAATTCCACAAGCACTTGCCAATTTTTGCAGTATCCACTACAACCATTACCACAAACACAAATTTGTATAGCTTAAAGCTATACAAATTGGTGAGTTTTTGTAGTGGTTGTAGTGGTAATGAAGAAAAAAATGCAGTGAATGTCTCTTATAGGCGAACACGGCACTTTTATAATTAATTATAGTCGTGGTCACGTAAAAAAAATTAAGTTAAATTACATTAAAATAAATTAGAAGATTGTATACAAGTAAACTGAAAATTATTTTGAATCAGTGAGTTAAAATAAAATACAACACATTCAATTTCTATTCTTGTGATTCCTATTGAATCACAAGAATAGAAATTAAAAAAAAAACATATCAAAATTAGAACAAATGAAATAAAATGTAATTGAGTAATATTAAATTGTAATTACAATCATGGAAACTCATAACTATCTCCTAGTTCAGAAAAACAAATGAACGCTGGAAAATCCCAAATCGATTCATGATCTTCGAAGCTCAGACAGGGTTCAAAGCCAAACCCCAATCAATCTGTCTAGCCTTTTCCTAGCTAAATTAGGGGTGGTTTCTAGCCTGACCGGATTCAAATAGAAGCGAATATTTTATATGGGGCGACTGCCTATGTTGTCTCCACAACTAACTAGGGTAAGATTAATGTTAGATTGTATGGTTTTTGATTAACCGTAAATGACAACCGAAATCAATACCCTGGCATGCTTTCTGATATAAGTAGGAATTTTGGTATGTTAAATGGCCACCTATCTTTGGACTGACCTCAGAAAACGTTGTTTAACCGTAAAAATCGGGCCGTGCGGCTGTTATTTCTTGGTCACAAGGTCTATCAATTCCGAGACTGCTAAAATAACGATAATCAATCAGAAACATTTCCAGTCAAATGCTGCAGCCAATTCTGGCTAAAAAGCCATTTAATGCGCCTTTTTTAGAGCTGATGCCTACCAGGACTACGAAATTGTTCAAAATAGTCACAACGGCTTTGAAATATAATTATTAACTGAAGGAACATTAGTGTCTTTTAGTCAGTAAAAGTCTGACACTTTTTCTCAGCTTAGCTATAGTAGCAGAAGTTATTTGATTTACACCTACTAAAAACGGCTAAAAAGTCATATTTGACTGGTAAAGTGGATACGAATTGCTTAATAAGCAGTGTTATTATTCGTAACAAAATCGTTTGTTGATTAATTTTACCTAGTGATCTGACATTGATTGCTAAAAAACCAGTGGGTATTCTCAATAATTTTCAGCTAAACGTTGCAGCTACTTCTGGCTAATAAGCCATAAACATTGAAGCCAATACTGCTATGGGGACCATTATATTCTCAATTTCAGTCACTCGACCCAAACATTTGGTTATTTTATGTTCCTCTTTACATAATGACCACTCTTAACGCCCATTGGAGTCTTTTACTATTGAATAAACTCATTAGGGTCCCCATTCATCCGTGGTATCCCGGACAGGACCGTTTACAATGGCTTTATAAATACCTTCATGGGGTATTGATCGTCAGATTTTTTGTTATGGGGTCGAAAAGGATTTTTAGTGATAAAGGCTACATATTGCATGGAATGGCGCTAAAATGGAATAAATATTGTCCAAATTGGTATCTTTACTTCGTTATCCTTACTTATAATTATTAGCTCACTCAGCAAATGTTGTACTCCATTCATATATCATATATATCAAAGAAATTTTGCAAAAAGAGTGGTATTAGGTGGGTAAAAAATAGTCTACGATCTATTCTCAAACTTAACAAATATGCAAAGAATAATTTTTAAAAATCGGTCAAGCAGTTTTGGATTTTTGTTTATAATGAATAAACTCAAAAACTACTGGACCAATTCTAAAATTCTTTGATTATTAGAATGTAATTTTATTATTTACTGAATTATGCTATATCTTTTTGACTTTCACACAGGCAAAGCCTCTTGTAGAAGCTAGTGTACATATTTGAACACTAGTTTCTACAAGCGGCTTTGGCTATTTTTTAGCCGGCTTTTGCCTCTAATTATTAGAGTGAGGATTTCTCTGTTACGTCATCTTCCCTATTTTCTGAAAATCTTATTCAAGGTTTTCCTAGAATTATAATAATTATGTCATCGATCCATCTTGCCATCCATCATTCTGTGCTCATTTATTTGGACATACGCAACATTTCAATACCTACAGTATATCTTCATCAATATTATACTCGATCACACCAAAATTATCATTTTTATACTCTGCAAAGACTATTTCTTGCCAACTACTTCCAATATAGTAATCTCATTTCCAAAAGTCAATTTATACGAACGATTTTATTCAGTATACTTCAATAAAAATTGACTCAGAATCCAATAACAATAATTTTAAAACAATAATTTTGGTAGTTTTTATTTTATTACATTTTTGGTAAAGATCACCAAAATAAGCATGTCATAATTTCTCACAAAAAAATAGGAATAACGTGAACCTCGTAAAAATTTCAAGTCTCTTTGAAAAAGATCGCAAGTAGCATTTGATGATTTAATTAAAATACATCTGAACCGTATTCATAAAAAAAAGATTCTAATTTTCAGGGAGTAGCATTTTTTTCTTCCTATGGATTTACCTCTTTCACATTTTGAGGTTTATTTTATTTTTGAGGCAGGAAAACATCAAATAACTCTTTCTACTCACTAAAGTAACGAAAAGTTGTGTCAGTTTTTTGTAACTAAAAGTCATCTGTGGTCCTTCAACACCTTTCGGGTTCCAGAACCATGGTAAGGCTCCTTTTCATCAGAGATGTGCTATGCTGCGAGAACGTAATAGCTAAACTGTGAAACTATGTGACCGCATTTACTGATACTAAGCTTTGTAGCGGTGCGAGTAAGATATGGTATGAAGATGCGTCACTGCAAAGTAGCTGCGCGAGAAAGATTTGCAACTCGAGCTATGCGATATATCGATAGAAAGGATCTATAGCACGCATCTATAGCACTCATTCATGGCAGTATAGCACACATCCTTCCATATCAAAAACATATATCTTAGTTGAATCCGTTTGTGTTTAACTATGTGCATTCATTCATTAAATCCCAAGCGAACGCCGGCGATCGCGCACCCATTATCTTTCTATTGTGTCTCTAACCGACACGATTGAAAGGTAATAATAAATATGATTGGTGAATATCAAACAACGTAGCATAGCACATCTCTGATGGAAAAGCATACTTGCTCCCACGGTTGAGGTTTCCACTCTGTGGTGATAATTTGCCTCCACATTGACAAACGATAGTACTAAGGCCAAAAATGTTACAGTTTTATAGTGTAATCACATTAGCGGAAAAGCAAAATTCTACAAATGAAAAATAAAAGTATAGATCACATGATACAGGTATAAAACTTATTTATGAACTAAAAAGATAATAACATGACTCGCATATTCTATTCATGGCGTCCTCTACAGTACCATACCTCCACCATACGCATAGGCACACTATACCCCAGATTTCCACATATTGAAAAACCGAACTTAACTTTTAAACAACAGAGTCTAGAATATATTGCTTGTTTTTCTGTTACTGATTAAATCAAAAATAGACTTAAAGTGTGGTTAATAAGGTTTATTTTTGGTTGCAGGTTGCGGCGTATACATGGTGTTTTGAGCCGTGAAAGTGGGATTATGCATGGACACGTGAACTAGCGATGTCTGCGGCTTTCCTCTTCGCGGCGCTCGGCGCTTTGGCACTCGTCAGCCGCACAGGTGAGAAGCTACCTTTATTTATGTGAAACCACGAAGCATTAATACGGATAGTTTAGCTAATGCACCCTATTGTTTTGGATTGCCATTGAAAGTGCGAGTCGGACTCACGCACTGAGGGTTCCGTGCAATCTACAATTCCCGAATGGAGACTCGAAGATTTATCCGAATTGCAAAAATTGATTTTTTTTTGTGACGTAGGGAACAACAAATTTACTGTTTTCAGATTTATTCTATACTTGTGCTATAAGACCTTGCTTTGTGCCAAATTTCAGGATTCTGGGTCAACGGAAAGTACTCTATAAATTTCAATCTTTGAGAGTATCAAAATACACGTTTTTTGGCGACATAAACGGCCGTAGCTTTTTTATTCGTTAAACGTTAGTTTCACAACATAAAGGGACCGCAGACCTGCGTATATGGTTTTAATTTCAACTCGATACTTTCACGCGTTCTCGATATAAAGGGTCTTGACAGACAGACAGACAGAGAGACGGATGGACAACAAAGTGATCTTATAAGGGTTCAGTTTTTTCCGTTTGAGGTACGGAACCCTAAAAAGACTCATGCACTCATCAACAGGGTGGGTTTTTTGTCAGTGAAAGTCTGACACTATCTCCTGCTCCACCCAAGAGCGGGGGATGTCATGGGATGAATTTTTCCACCGAAAAAAAAAACCGGCTGTTATTATAAACTAGAGAAAACAAATACCAAGACGCTTAGCCTACCTAGCTTAGTCGTAACTAATATCTGTAAGCCATACAGGAATCAAACGGGAGCAATCCTGTGAGCAGTGCAGAAGCAAATCCTCAGATATTGCGCTAACCATGCCATAATAACATTGATTGAAGCAATACCTACTATTACATACATCTACACTAATATTTTAAAGATGTAAAGTTTGTTTTCATATTTTTTTTTTCATTTATAGGAGGTCATCTCTGAAAATACTGGTCCGATTGCTAAAATTTTTCACCAATAGAAAGCTCCTTTATTCCTGAGTGACACAGGCTATATTTTATTTGTGCAAGCGAAGCTGTGGGCAAAAGCTAGTGTTTAATAAAAACCATCAGAATAAAAAAACCTTTAAATCGAAAACTAATATAAATATAGAAACAGTAATAAAATTGGCAATGAAATAAATGTTGAACAAAAATATTATTTAGTAGCCAAATAAATAAATAAAAATTGGGCCAGTGCGAGTCGGACTCGCTCACTGAGGGTTCCGTGTGCAAACTACAATTATTATTCCCGAATCTTTTTTCTTCGTTAACTTACAAGTTTGTTTTTTTCACAAACTGAAGGGACCGTAGACCTGAGCATATTAAAACCAATTTCAACTCGATGTCTCCACAAGTTCTTGAGATAAATGGTCTTGACAGACAGACAGACAGACAGACGGACAACAAAGTGATCCTATAAGGGTTCCGGTTTTTCCTTTTGAGGTACGGTACCCTAAAAAGACTCATATTCACAATCATAAATTGAATAATAAATTAAATAAGTTCTTTTTTATTTTATCTAGTTTTTTTAATAATGTATAGATACAATTTTATTTTATTTACAAAACACAATAGCTAGCTATAATACATTTATAATTTAAATAAAATTATGATCAAGCCCTGTAAAGTTTCAGTAATAATTTAAAATTAATTTACAACGCATATCAAATTTAATTAATTTTTAATGAAAGATAATCAAGATTTTAACTAGTTTGACTCAATTTTAATTATATGTATGAATGCGTTTCTCTTTTTACTCGTTGTAGGCAAATAATGTTATGCCCTACTATTTACAATGACTTTTCATTGCAAAATCATGATTAATAAATACATATTTTATTTTATAAAAATACAAGGATTGTGTTTCAGAATAATTTAAAAAATCATTTTATCGTGAGAATTAAAAAAGAATAGCCTAAAATATAAAAAAAAATTAAATTATCCTATTTTACATAGGACTAGACGACGTTCTGTGATAGTTGTGAAATATTATATTATGTTATTATTTTATTATATGGGCACTTATACAACGTCAGAAGCTAGTGCACGGTTTCAAATTGGTCATTATTTATTATTTTTAAGCTATTGCATAGCTTCTATCGCGGGCCTTGAGCATGGAGACCGAATCCAGAAATTCCGTAACGAAAATAACCTAACACGGGGGGTGTTAGGTTATTTTCGTTACTCATTTGTTTTTTGAGCGTGGTGACCGATAAGAAAACAAATGAGTGAACAATCAATCAAAATTCAATTCAGTGTGTGAAAGTGTAACTTCAATTAATATCAAAGAAAAAAAAAAACAAAGGAAAAAAAAATACTGCATAAATAAAATAAATAAATAATTATAATTGCATAAGTTGATAAAAATGCTATGCAATAGCTTTACCGGGGCAGTCCCCGAGTGCCACACGTCTTTTTTTTAATTTAACATCTAGTTTGATCAGGGCAACCGAAAACTAAATGCTGTTTAGATAATTTACGAGCCAAGTCCAAACGTGACTTGAATGTTCGAGGAACTGAAACTAATCAGACCATCCCTCAGTGAATGTCGTCCTTATAACCGATCCATACGGTAGTCAACATGTATTTTCATCGTTGGGGTTATTCAGTCTAAAGAATCACCGAACTTAAGGGCCAAGCGCCCGAAAAGTGCCATAAAACAGTGATTTTCTGAGGCCTACTCCTCCGTAACGGCTAGGTCAATTGGTTTGAAAAAAAATATATGTTTATTATAGATTCATGAACAATAATATCAACATTTGATTTTTTCGTGCAATTAATACTTTTGTCAAAAAAATATATTTAGCAATTTCGCAACTTTTCGCAACTTTTCCCTACTCCTTCGAAACGGCTTGGAACTTTAGAAACATTTTTACACATAAAAATTGGTGGTTAAATATTCTTCAAAGTGAACATTGCATATGTAAATCAATCAATATCTCGCAGAGAAAATGGATTTAAAGCGCTTTCCGGGCGCTGCTGGCCGCAAATAAATGCACAGATTTGCGTACTGCCGCCTAGGCGAGTGTGAGAGTTGCGTTCACATAATTTCGGCCAGATGGTTCAAGGAACTATACGCCTTAAATGGAAATGGGCAGGGCACATTGCTCGCAGAACAGATGGTCGTTGGGGATGGAAGGTTCTAGAATGGCAGCCATGTACCGGAAGACTCAGCGTTAGAAGGCCTTCCACAAGGTGGACCGATGACCTGGTGGAAGTTGCGAGAATCCTATAGATGCGAGACGTTCAGGACCGGTCGTTACAGCGGCGCTTTGGGGAGGCCTATATATGTGCTAGCCGCGTTTACATTTCGGGCAGGGTGCACTGCAATAGCACAATCTAATTCCGCCAAGTCCGTTCCATCATCGGATCTACGGCGTTGCGCCTTGTACATGGTTTAAATTCCACCCATCCGTGGAGTTGAATTCTCTGCTGGAGTAGGTGTTTCCTGACAGCTACAATTTAGGGGTCTTTAAGTCAAGAGTGAATAGTTTACTTCTAGGCAAGCGTGCTCCATCGCCGACCACATCATCGCTTGCCATAAGGTGGTAGTCAAATGCGAGCCTATCAATATTAAAAAAAAGCAACTAAGATCTTGTACAGTCAGTCTTGGGATTTCAACAACACATCACTTTTGTTTTTCATTATGCGACGACATTTACTAATTCCCCAACCACTCACTAGCAGCGGCACTGTCGCACCATATATCACTCTCCCTCAACTAAGTACATTACAAGAAAACATTTAGTTGATTACGCTCGCGTTTAAAACGCAGCTTACACAGCCTTGTGACGTAATACGCCGTCTCAGCTCACTCGAATTCTTTGTCAGTCATTAGCGGCATGAAATCGTCGTTTACTTAAGCTGTGCCTGTCTGACCTCGTTTCAAGTCTTCAATAAGAAAACCTTTGTTATTGAGACGACATTCCCGGAAAACTGGCATATTTTTAAGGTTCCGTAACTCAAAAGGAAAAATGGACCCCTTATATGATTGTTGTCCGTCCGTCTGTCAGTCAAGACCCTTTATCTCGGAAACGTGTGGAGGTATCGAGTTGAAATTAAAACCGTATATACTGTATACCGAAGTCTGCTGTCCCTTGAAGCTGTGAAAAAATCAAACTTGTAAGTCAACGAGAAAAAGATACGGCCGTTTATGTCGCAAAAAAACATATATTTCGACACCCTAAAGGTAGGTAATCAAAATTCATAGAGTACTTCCCGTTGACCCAAGATCCTGAAATTTGGCATAGAGGGAAATCTTAAAGCACAGGCTTAGAAATAAATCTGAAAATAGGAAATTTATTGTTACAGCACAAAAAATATCCTTATTTGTGATTCGCAAAATTCTTCGAGACTCCTTTCGGAATTGAACTATTTACATAGGTAAGTTTGCACGGAACCCTCAGTACTTGACCAGTTTTTTTTTTTTTCAGTTCAAAAATCGTTTTTTTTTTCTAACAAATGGGGATTTATTAAACTAGGACATTTGTTAATATGAAAAGGGGAATTAGGTAACGTTTGGAGCTGACAAAGATAAGTGGTGAGCTATCTGAACTGATCGATTGATGGATGGAAGTTTTTCTGCCAAAGTGACTGGATGGATAATGTTTTCAATGTACTTTAGGCTCGCGGTCCAAATCTCTCGATGTAAATTAAAATGCTGCTTTTTTTCAGCGGTGTTATGTAACTAGAGTCTCATTACAAGATCGATATTCAGTGGATAGACGAATGAATTGCTTGTGACTCATAAACAAGGCCTCAGAAATTGTAATATTCCACAACTATCACACAACACCATTTGGTCTCAAACTAAGCAGAGCTTATGCTATGAATACTAGACAACTGATAAATATACTTATATTTCTAAATACATACACTAATATAATAAAGAGGTAAAGTTCGTTTTTATGTTTGTAGGAGGTAATCTCTGAAAGTATTGGTCTGATTGCTAAAATTCTGTCACCGATAGAAAGCTGCTTTATTCCTGAGTGACATAGGCAGGCATGTATAATACATAGTTTATGTACGCGAGCGAAGCTGCAGGCAAAAGCTAGTACTAGTACTACTACTAGTAGTACTAGTACTACTAGTAGTAGTACTACTACTAGTAGTACTAGTAGTAGTAGTACTAGTAGTATTTATCTCTTAAAATATCGCAGCGTGTGCTGAGTTAGGAGCCTTTTTGACCTTAGACAGATTTTGAAGTTATGTAAATCCGTTATCTGTTGTTAAGTTTTTTAATGTATCCTAATTCTGTTTTCTATTTTTTATTTAAATGTATGTGTGAGGTACAAATAAAAGTTTTTCTTTCTTTCTTTCTATAAATTACACCTAGATATTGAAAAAGTGATTGTACTCATCACACAAACATTTGCCTGTTGGTTTGGTAGGCAGTGACCCTGACTTCTGTGCCGGAAGTCGTGACTTTGATTCCTATCCAAGACAAATGTTTGTGTGATGAGCACGATCATTTGTTCTGTGTCTGGATGTAGTTAGCACGATCATTTAATTTTGTTCTGCATCTTCTGTGTCTGGATGTAATCTCATTATCTTCCTGCCCTAATCCCGTTTTATTTGGGGTTGGCGCAACACGTTTTTTTCTTCCATTCTATCCTGTCACTCGTCACGCTAACACTAACTCCCTTTTCTTTCATGTCACTCCTCACACAATCCATCCATCTTTTCCTCGGCTTTCCTCTCCCTCTCCATTCATCTACGTGTATACTCAGAACTCTTTTAGTAATATGCGTTTCACGCTTATATTAATATGTTTATCAGTTATCTAATGCTCCTAACACAAGCTTTGCTTAGTTTGGGACCAGAACAACGAAATCTTTAAGGTTTATTTTTGGTAAATGAATTTTATGTTTTGTAAAAAGTCATATACCAAAACTTGTTGTTTATGATGTTAGTAATAGAATCCCGCAAGGTTTTTTAGTGTTTTATAAAAACCCTGTATGTATTATAAGTCCATTAAGTTTCCACCCTTAAAGATAAAACGAGGTCGGAGCAACACCTACTTATACAATAAATAAATATACATAGCTACATAGAAACTGCACGGTTAGCAAAGGGTCTCCGTTTCCGGGGGAGAGTGGGCATTTAGGGCGCTCACTTGAGGAGAAAAGGGGCGATTAGCCTAAGGGCTAAGGAAATGACACCTACGCCCTATACTTAGGGGTTGATTCACGTATTGAAAAATGCGAAAATGGTAATGCGAAAAATGGGATGGGTGTCCTAAAATGGTTATTGAATAATGATAACACATATAAAGGAAAACATAAAAAGTAAGATAACTTTTCTAACTGAAAATAGTAGGTACATTTTAATACAAGTGGAATGATTTGTCATTGCAACCGAGTCGGAATTCGTAGGCGAGGGTGTTATGGAGCTGAGGACAGCAGCGATTTTCCACATATATCAGACAACGTTTTTCAATACACTTACGAAGATATAAATAGACGATGTTGACGCTCGACTCGTGGGCGTCGTGCCCTATCCAGCCTGATACGATAAATGTAATAAATTGTGGTGGGTTGAGGTCACGCATTTTGCCGCACTAGTGCAAAAAACAGTTAATTACGTGTCTAAAAGCGTTAAGGATGTTGAAAAAAATATTAAGCACAGTCATATCAAATACATTGTACAGAGTATGTGATATGAAACAAACAACAACAACAAACAATTTTAATTACAACAAAAACCTATACACATGACAATTAAGCGTATAGCGCTCACTATAATGATACTGCTGCCCTGAAAAACATAATTTGTCATAAGAATCTTAAAATATAATTAATTTTTTACACCACCTGCTCGATACTGTCGTTTTAAACGTCATACAAACCTCACTTAAAGCAAGTAATTCTATCCCTAGGGACATGCAGTATGGCCGATCCCTAGGGAATAATGAGATTTGAATTTGGAATATCAAAAATCGACAACATTGTGATTTAAAATGTACGTGCATCGCACAAGTTGACATAATAATCGAAATTCAAACTAACCACTAACAAAAAAATGAAAATAGATAAATCGTGCTTACTGACGGGAGCGTATAGAAAATAGAAACTATAGAATCTTGTAGTAGTGAATTTTGTTTCTTTAATGAACTTGTAAATATAATAATTATATTTCCCTGGTCGATACACGATTTGGTCGACCAAATTGTCTTTTAATTATCTCACAGATGGTGTAAAAAGTAGAGTATGCAACACGGGGATAAAGTTGTCTTTGCCTTGGGCGGCTTGAATTACTTACTTCACTCAGGTTTCTTTATTAACTCCCTCGCAAAGCTCGGGAGTTAATTATATAGATCCCACACTATCGTTCGGGATTAATATCAGCAACCTTTGTTTCGTTCGGAATTCAACATGCCGCCCGCGACTTAAAGACACTGCTTTATCCCCTATTCACATAAACTACTATTATACAAAACAACAAAATTAAGATTATTAAAGTAAATAAAATGTTAAAATAGTATTTAATAAATCAAACCATCGCAAATAATTTCAAGTCAAATGAAAACAATAAAAATAAATTAAATTATTTTTAGTTTTGTCATATTCGTCTACTTTTTAAATAGGTTTACAAACATTTATTTAATAGTCATTTCTTCTGGACATAGGCCTTCCCAACTTGTCTTATATCTATCGAATTCTCACGACCCGATGACCTGATGGGGGCCATTATTTCAATCCAATTATAAATTCTGGCACTACAACAATAACTAACAAAAAAAACTGTAAGCATAAAACAAAGAAACAGCGGACGAAATCACAAGATGAGCAGATGGAAGGATAACGTAACATTATTCGAAGAGCGAAATTACATTTTGTCATGATCCATTTTAATCAAGCCTTGGTCCCATTAACGAACATTTCAGAAGATTTCTCTTTATATTTGATGAAAAAAAAATAAAAAAAATGGCAGCCCAAACTTTAGCTAAATCTCCTAGAGACAATTGCGTCAGATTTGGACGATTCGATTCGTTCGGATGGCTGGGATCAGGGCGTGCGATATAACCTTGTCAGATGGGAAAGTTAATTAAGGGAATTGTTATGAAGGTGCAATAAGCAATGGTATTATGTTGGGGCTACTAATTGGAAGCGAGACCTTTGGGAGGTGGCCGTCACTTGGGAATTGTATCGGTCAACATTTCGTCCAACAAATTGGAGTATTCTGCTCTCGCTGAGAAATATATTTTCGCATCGCAAATTAATTTCGCTGTTATTTTTACCCTAGTATTTGAGTAAAATACTATTTTTATAATGTCTCCTAGTTGGCATGTTACTATTTTTGATCATTTTATTAACTAGATGCATATTTGATTTTTATAAAAACAACAATCTCAAAAATATATAGTGATGGAAATGTTAGTAATTTCAGGGACTTAACAATTCGAATACCGTAATTAGAGACACAATAGAGAGCAAACGCCGGCGTTCGCTTGCAGTTTAATTCATTAAGCCTAAAACCTTATACTACAATAATACTTTAAACTACGAAACGACTTTAAACTACAATTTCTCCAAAAAATTACGCCAAATCTCAAATAAGAAGCTTATCCTTAGTAATTACTATGTGCTATAAATTATCAACATGCACACATCAAGTTCTGCATTGCTTCTGCCTCCATTAGATTCATTCTTTTTATCTGAAGGATCAATTTCTATCCAGCGTGCATTGATTATTATATTCAGCGCCTTTTCTGTTAATATTTAGTGATTTAAAAAAATAACAATTATGATACTACCGATCGGTCTCTGTGACCACTTATAAAAGTTTTTGTACAACTCTACGGAGAGAAGAAGAACATACGCACATAAAATGCGCATGCATTTTTTTAGTAAGACAAAATAATAAAAGTTCTATAAGACCCTCCGTTTAGGTTGGGTTTAAAAAACTGATATTTTCGATGGTATATATATATTTTTTTTATACCCAAGAAACAGCTTTACAACAACGCAAATACTCGTAAAATATATACTAAAGAGAACAAAATAAATCTTCCAAAAAATATCAACTGCAACTTACAAAACTTACCCCAGAAAATTAGTTCCATAACTCAAAACAAACAATAGTTGTCCGTGCCAGCCATAATGTCATAATGTTACGAAGACAAAACTGTTCGCCAGATAGCAGCACTGTCTTCGATATTAAACTTTGTACACGATATTTATCGCGAACGCCCCGACAATGTTGGTTCCTATTGTATTTTTAGTATGTTACTCTGACATTCTATAGTGAATTCTTACTTTATTTACCGAATACAATTTCAAAACGTTCGTGGAAGTACAATGGAACGTTTTATTTTGTATATTTTCCTGGATGTTTTTTCATTAAATAAATGGTTTTCAGTATTTTATTAAAGTTTCTATGTAATAACAGATTGTATTTCGTGGAATGGAACAAAAATGTTATGATTGAGAATATTATATTGACTACATTTGGTAAATGGATAAGTCATTAAGCAGAAGGCCAAATATATTGTGTTCGGTCACACTGGAAGCGCAGGTTCGGGGCGGGCGCGGCGCAGCAATCTCAAACATAAGAACTTCATTTGAGTGTCCTTATTGGATATCGTGGATCATAGTTCGTTTATTCCCATCGGCCACCCCTTAACTTGCCACCGGGGTGGCGGTTGGCATTCCTTCATTTCCATCGGCCACCCCTGAGCTGCCACCGGGATCGTGGTTGGCACTAATAGGTGGCGTCTACCACCCCGGTGGTCGATGTTTACTATTTAGTTTCATCTGCTTCCTTCGTAGTTATAGCACAGGAGTTAGTTGCATTTCGTATTGCGACATTATCAATAGAAATTGAAATAAAACAGAACTGGATATCATGAGCAATAAAAATAAGTTTAATAATGCCAAATAATTTTGGAACTTTTTTATAATTATAAAAATAATTGACATGTATAAATACTATTTCTTTATTGGTATAACAGTAGCTAGTGTTACAATCAGGGGTGGCCGATAGGGAATAAACCCGTGGGTTGCTCATTACGAACTCACGCCATAGCTCGTTCATACAAATGGGTACTGTGAGTGCGCGGGCGACAAGCGGTAACCCTGTCTCTAGATCCATGCCGCTCTCCGCATCGAGCTACTAGTGTGGGCAAGCAAATCACGTACGTTCCCGCACCCGCGCCGCTGCCCGCACCGCGCTGCCAGTGTGTCCGAGCACAGACTCTGTAATGTAGTTCCAGTAATCGCTTAGTCACTTATCTTACGCACGTGAGTTGTTCGGTAAATGATGAAGGGAAATAAACAGAACTTAATGAACATGATGCGGTAGGAACACAGGTGATTATCTTTGAATTGGCGAGACAGCCCAAGGTGAATGCCTATCAGGGCTGTGGTAAAAGAAAGAGTTACTGTGGCTCTAAAGGATAACTGAAGGAACACAGGTGAGTTGAGTTTTAGTCAGTAAAAACCTGACACTCACTCTCGCTTGACCTAAAACAAAAATAATTATATGGTGTGAGTTAAATGTGAAAAATATTAGTAGTTGGTTTTTTTTTAAGGTGGAAAGTATTCAATGATTACTTCCGCTAAGGCGGACAGGGAGGGCGTTACTTTTACTTACTAAAACCACACCTATATTCCTTCTTTACCTAGCGTTCTAAAGCCCCAGAGTTCTCTTTCCAACTACCCATGGCCTCAGTAGATTTCTGCTCAGCTAGGCATCTACGGCTTTGCTGACATTTCTATAAGGCTGCCATCAGACGGACTGCATCGCAGCTATCGCACGCAGTCCATATATTCAACTGCATGCAGTTTAATCTGACTTTGCGCAGTTGGCGCCACGCATATAGCCCAGGAGTTTAGTGTATGATTTGATCTTTAAATGCCTCAAAATAAAGTTGACAATGTCAATGTGCGTTTGCTCTTTGTAATTAACTGCACACTGACTGTATGCGATTAGCGATGGGCAGCGTGCGTCGACACTACACGACTGTAGCCGACCGCGTAAAGTTGAAGGCACGACTGCATGCATTTGATATTGACAACACTCGACTGCAGCCGACCGCGTGCAGTTGATATCATGACTGCATAAAGTCGAACGTACAACTGCATGCAGTAAAATATTTATATCGACTGCGCGCGGTCGCAGCGATGCAGTCCGTCTGATGTCAGCCTAAGTAGTTCGTTAAGTTTTAAGTACAAAAAAAAGAATGGGGCTCTATTCGTACCCGTTACTGATCATATTTTTGTATTCAAAAGTAAATAAAATGAAACCCCAACATTGTCCACGACGTAATCGGTAAATTCTTAATAGAATCAATCATTCATCATAATTGCAACTAGAAAATATGTACAACGCGCAGTGTTTTTTTATTTTGATCGTCATTTATTTCGTCATTTGTTAATAATATGCCTGTACAATTTTTCTATGATAACGAATGGTTTAATGTATTGATGTTTTTGTGTTTTTTAATGATTGATTGATTTTATTTAGGGACCACAATGAATTTAACCAAACGCCAATAACTTTATTGCTTATGAATATTATTTATCGAGAGTCTAGTTAAATAATAATAAAACCTTTTTCAATAAGCTCTTTAAATATTTGTACTAATTAAAAATTAGTAGTGTATGAATATTTCTCTGAAAAAAAAAAAATGTAGGACAGCAAATCTATTCTAACATAATAAAGAGGTAAAGTTTGTTATTTAGTTTGTAGGAGGTAATCTCTGAAAGTACTGGTCCGATTGCAAAAATTTTTTCACCGACAGAAAGCTGCTTTATTTCTGAGTGACTTAGGCTACATTTTATGTACGCGGGCGAAGCCGCGGGCAGAAGCTAGTTAGTTAATATCTAAATTGAGAGTCTAGTGTAAGCCATCATTGGTAACATCGTTCAGTGGCAATTGCAAGACGGGCCCATACCCGACAAAAATTTACCTGCTTCCCTGCCAAGAAGCCCTGGTAACAATAGTCACGTTTCTTTGTATGCCATGACCACAGATATAGATAGACATAGATAACGCAAGAGCAACTACTTCGCGTGCCTAGCTTACGTACAAAAATCGTAAGTCATTCAGTCGCACACTCTGTCTGCATCGGTATATAGTGCTAGTCAGACGTCAGTTAAAATATTGTGATGTTATAAATTGTAAAAACTGTACAAATGCGAGGACAAAAAATAAAGTAAGGCATTTTGTAGTTAATATTATGCGTAATAAATTTAAAAAATAATTATTTCTAATCTAATACCCTTAGTAATACCTGGTAATACCAAATTTGAGAAAAACAAAACATTCGTATTACATAATAGGTAGTCAAAAAATGGCACGCTTGTTTTTCATACAGATCGTGATACTTGCGTTATCCATGTATATCTATATCTGTGGCCATGACACATGAAGCTACGGCAGTAGTAGATTATTATTATATCTGTGGCAATAGTCCAATCTTCAAAGCCTTGAGCACAGGCGTAGGGTAGCCAGCCTTTCGGTGTTTTACAGATTGCATTTTGGAGAGTGTGCGCAGGAATTGCATGACTTGATTCCGCCATCTCATTTTTACCATCGGACAACCCGACGCACGGCGAGTATCCACCTTTACGTTGTTGAAACATGCGACATGCAAGCGTTTCGCCTCGTCATTTATACCGCGTACTTCGAGGGACTGGAACAGTTTGCCTGCTGCGATCTTTCCGTCTGATTATAATTTGGGTGTCTTCAAGGCTAGAGTGAATAGGCTCTTAATTGCGCCTCACCATCAACGATTGCATCACTGCTTACCATCAGGCGGGTTCCCAGTCAAGTACTACTTTATAACAGATAAAAAAATAATAATAGTGCTTCTTGTTGCTGCCGAGTTTTTGGCAGGATTTTTTTGAGTGAAGTTCAGGCTATTTTGATTATTATTTTTTTTTATTAATGATAGGCTTGCGTTTGACCACTATCACACCTGATTATTCGCAAATTGATTCCTGGTGAATATTGTGATGTAAAATTTGTATAATTTTGTACCTATCTCAAGTGTCTATTCAACTGGACAATACGTGGAATCATTGTAACAGACAAGATTTCGGTAAAATATTTTAAATAATATTTTAATTTTAAGCTATTGCATAGCTTCTATCGCGGGCTTTGAGCGTGGAGACCGAATCCAGAAATTCCGTAACGAAAATAACCTAACACCCCCCACTCATTTGTTTTTTGAGCGTGGTGACCGATAAGAAAACAAATGAGTGAACAATCAATCAAAATTCAATTCAATGGTGAAAGTGTAACTTCAATTAATATCAAAGAAAAAAACACAAAGGAAATAAAATACTGCATAAATAAAATAAATAAATAATTATAATTGCATAAGTTGATAAAAATGCTGTGCAATAGCTTTACCGCGGCAGTCCCCGAGTGCCACACGTCTTTTTTATTGTTGTTTTGGCTACCTCAGCCTCAAGTTTGTCAAGAAGGTTGACTGGATATTTTTTTTTTATTATTATTGATAGGCTTGCGTTTGACCACCATCTCACCTGATGGTAAGCGATGATGTATTTGTTGCCAAATACTACAAAGTCATTAAAATGTTTACATTCATAATTATTATAATGGTAAACAAATTAATTATTCATACGAAGACTTGGCTTAAAGGACTTACTATCCAAGCCCAATACAACAACAAAAAAAAGACGTGTGGCACTCGGGGACTGCCGCGGTAAAGCTATTGCATAGCATTTTTATCAACTTATGCAATTATAATTATTTATTTATTTTATTTATGCAGTACTTTTTTTTCCTTTGTTTTTTTTTTCTTTGATATTATTTGAAGTTACACTTTCACACATTGAATTGAATTTTGATTGATTGTTCACTCATTTGTTTTCTTATCAGTCACCACGCTCAAAAAACAAATGAGTGGGGGGTGTTAGGTTATTTTCGTTACGGAATTTCTGGATTCGGTCTCCACGCTCAAGGGCCGCGATAGAAGCTATGCAATAGCTTAAAAAAAATTGGTGTACCGAATTTTTGACAGGATTTTTTCACTGGATGTTTAATTAATCGCCAATTGATTCCTAGTTGATACTGTAATGTAAAATTGGTGTAGTTTCGTATCTGAAATGTCTACACAACTGGTCAATATCTATAATATTAATATCATTGAAATAGGTGCGATCTGAGTAAAATAGAGTTTAATTTAAAAAAAAAAATGAATTCGATTTCGATTCGATAATTCGAATTTAAAAATTAAATTAAGGTTGACTACCTTGAGAAACTTGCTGAAAAGCTTGATACATTTGATACCAATACAGCAAAAACATTAGAATTGATCACACCCGCATTTTAATAGAACTCAACGATCAAAATAGCTGAAAAGACTTCGTATCCAAGCCAATAACATTAAAAAGTGTTGTCAGCACCGCTTTCTGTACTTTGTGCGCTAAGATAATAAAAAACCAAAAGAAAATGTTTGAATAGTCTCCTCCACTAATAACACAGTGACTTAATTAGCTTACTACCAGTTAGCGAAAGAGTTTGACAAAGTACCACTAGGTACACTATCCAACGCCGTCTCTTCATTAAAACGTCATTTACATATTAAATTCAAATTTTCTTTGTGTAACGAACTAAGATTTAGAGTTGGAACGTGAGAGAACTCAAATAATTTGGATCTTAGTTTGAAAAATACACGGTGTAATTCGAAAAATAGTGATGTATTTGGAATATTGTTATACATGTCGATGAATTGGTCCTGGTTTGCTAATGATAATTGAATGAAGAAATTGCGTTTTTCTTTTGTGAGGACAAATATTATACACATATCATTTTTACCGAGTCGAAGTCTATTGGGGTCATGAGTTGTGCAAAAGAGAACCCCAGGGTCGAACGAAAGCAAAGAAGTAACATAGGAGTGGTTTTTAGTCAGTAAAAGTCTGGTACTCATTTTGCTCCACCCGAGAGTAGCAGAAGTCATTGGATGAATTCTCACCTAAAAATATGGTTTAATGAGTTTCGATTCATTTTAGACTAGTTGACCCGTAGCAAAAGATTAAACGTAATTTTCAAAATGACAGACGCTTTTTCAAAACACACAGAACACTGCCATCGTTTTTAAAGCTTTTAGACTCGATTCTTCGCAATTCGATATCAATATACATAATAAACGTGATCACATCACTAAAACAGAAAGAAAGGAACTTCTAACAAAGGGTGAGCAACTTCACGGTTTGTTCTGCTGACTTAAGTGCCTCCAACTTGACTTCCTGGTCGCAACCTCGCGACGTGATGAGTTTTATAAGCTTTTTGCATTTGTCGCCGTAAGGAAAGTTTTTAGGGGTTGCTTTTCACTTGCGAGTTTGAAGACTTTGGGGTTTAAAATAAATTATTATTGATATAGGTATATACATTCGTATAAAAAAGACCAGCTTTGTTTTCGATTCTTAATAAACTTGAAAATATTTTAACTTATAACTAAAGTCACGTGTAGGGACCCAATAGGGTCGAAGCTTACTGAGGCCAAGGGCCTGCTTCTGAAAGGAAGATTTGGCCCCGGTACGAAAGGCAACAAAGAAACAGGAGTAGGTTTTATTCATTAAAAGTCTGACACTATCTCCCGCTTCCTCCAAAGGGCGGAGATGTCATTGAATGATTTTCCAACCTACAAAAAATTACCTAAAGTTTGAAATTGGCTGAAAAATTGAAAGGGAATCGTTTATCTTGGTGTGGTCATGTAAAGCAGCAGGATGAAATGCGTGTTACTTAAAGAGTTATGAGTTTAAATGTGGATGAATGGAGAGGGAGGCCAAAGAAAAGATGGAAGGATTATATGAAGAGTGATATGAAAGAAAAGGGAGTTGATAGCATTGCGGATGATAAAACAGAATGGAAGAAAAATACGTGTTGCGCCGACCCAAATCACAGAGGACAATGGCAGGAAGATAATGATATAGAGTAATTTTTGTTGTTTTGTTTCTGTTGTGTTTTTGATATCCCAGTACATGTGAATTCTTTAGCTACAGTATTATTTATTTTAATAGTATATGAGTACACTAGTTTTGTCAAGAGCTATATATCAGAGTACTAACATCAGTGGTATCAAAAGCAGTCTGACACCAAATCAATAACATTCTAGCACACGCAATAAGTCGAATTTGAAAAATTAAAAATGTTTTCGTGACGTTTGCAAGAAATCTTATGTTTATCGTACAATCAGAAGTGATCATTTAAATAAGATTGTATAAAATAATATGCCCCATGAGAGAAATAAGAATAGACACGCAAGAATCAACTCGGCTAGTTTGCATGGGGAGCTATGTAAACTTTTTGACCCTGATAACTACTGCCGGACAAGACGGCACAAATTATTTGTAGTGCCACGTTGCCATACGGTTGGACGACGTATGTCAACCTATTCCACGAATGCTAATAGCACTCAACGCTTTCCTTGAATCCAGTTTTACATGTAGTCATCTACATAAGTCTAGATCTATTCGCTAATGAGTATGAGTATGACTGAATTTCTGGCGATTTGCGAAAAGACTGAATGATAGGTTTAGTTATATAATCTGTGTTATATTTTCTTATATTTTGTGTGTTTTACATAATTTGTACCTATTGTAATCAGTGTAATTGGCATTTTGTCGTTCTGGTTAAATAAATACATAAAAATATACGCAGTATAATGTTCTATGTCAAAATTTGTTAGTTCAATGACTTTATTTTTAGGTAGTGATAATTATTATATCCAATTTCGAAATCAAATAGAATGATACGATTTAAATTTAATTGAACATACAAATAATGAACTGCATTTACTCTCCCCTGTAAAGTGTGACATTAATGACATTGCACGTACTGTAACGATAATTTTATAGTTGGACGATAATTAAGAAAATTTATGAATGAGATGAATATTTTTCAAATATTAATCAGATTTTTCTTTACACAGGTTGCACGGACAACACAAACGGTCTGGGCACAGACGGAGTCCAGGAGTTGGACTATACAGATGTGGACCTAGGCTTGACGCAGCGAGGACCTCGCTTCGATGTACCTCACTCTAAGAATGTGACAGCCCTAGTTGGGAAGACGGCGCAACTGAATTGCAGGGTTCACGATCTCGGAAATAGAACAGTAAGTAAACTAATATAATTTGTCTAACTGTATTTTTGACTACTTATGACAGAAGTTTTTTTACTATTCGCCCAATGGGATTTACACTTTAAAATCACGCTCTATATGATCTACCTATATAGGTATATAAATAAAATTGGAGTGTCTGTTTGTAATATTGAAATAACTGCTTTTTACTACATGCATATGAATACATATACCTACGGTACATACACCAAAATATTTTTTTTTACAATTTTTGTCTGTCTGTCTGTTTGTTCCGGCTAATCTTTGAAATGGCTGGACCGATTTTGACGGGACTTTTATTGGCAGGTAGCTGATATAATAAGGAGTAACTTAGGCTACTTTTATTTTAGAAAAAATAAATTCAAAATCCTGTGGTCCACGCGAACGAAGTCGCGGGCACAGCTAGTATTTAATACAACTAAGCGGTCTTAAGGATATTGCTAGATTATATTACTAATTTTGAAACTATCTAAAAGAATTTCTATGCATTGTAGAATGGTGAATCTGCCAAGGCAAAAGCATTTATTTTGGGCACATTTGAATAGTCAGTCAAAAAAAAAAATAGTGAAGAAAGAAAGAAAGAAAAGAAAGAAAACTATTTTATTTGGCATACAAACTCGTAGATACACACAATGTAGTAACAACATGTAGACACTAATGATTATATAAAAAAAGAGACAACAGACAATGTGTGTCTCACGGCGGCGCCAAATTTCATGCTCCAAACCGTTGAGACCGCCATGTCCTCGCGGTGGCGATAGGCGGCAACGACCTCTCGTGATTGTGTGCTCCAGGCGATCCGCTCAATGATGACACCAGGGTATTTTTTCAGCATGAATCAAGAACCTCTTAAACATACCATGACCGATGAGGTCCTGCATCATGCAGAAGGTGAGGAAGCCTTAACGTCTTTCCAGCCACTCCTCAAAGTGGGGACTTATAACCATGATTATGCAATGCCCAAAGATAACAAGCCTATGCAGCTGTATATTATTTTACCTACGAACCCTTCTCATCTTCCAGTTCACCTATCAACTATATAAGTTAAGTAACTCGATAACTTAAAATTTCAAACATCACATTAATTTGTATTCGACATTTGAGCTTCCCAATTGTTATTAATTTAATTTCACGTTAGAAGAAGCAATTTAATTAACTGCCAGTAAAATTAATGTTATAATCCGTCAAGAATCATTTGAACAAGGAAATAACAGACAAGCTACCAGGAAAGGGGTACTTTTTCAACCGATTACCGACTCTTTTACAAAATAATCTCATTAGGTACCTACATTGAATTTCCACTTCATACCAAATAAATTAAGCAATGCCTTACGTAAGCAATCATTTACGTAATTTATTGGAACGTTATTAAATACTACATGTCTGGTTACGTTTTTAAAGTGAAAATTATTAATTATGAGCTATTATTTTACGATAATTATAAATTATTGCAGTGTTTTTGTTTTAAATTCTGTTGCCTTACTATGACGTGTTAAAATGTCAGTCCTGCGGTCAAACAAGAGGGATGAAACTAATACACCCTACACAACATTATTTTTATGCAAAGAATCTGCGTACAAAATTTCTTAACTGTATTATGAAAAATCAGAAAGTTATAAGCTTGTTATGTCAGCAAAAATACATAGGGCCATCCATGCGACTGAAGGTTGGTTTTGCACTTGCAGCCAGCTATTAGCTAGTGCCTAATACCCGCTATGACCTGCCGTGACCTGTGCTGTGCTTCTGTTCTACTGTCGATGGTGTCAATTTTTGACTTTTTTTAATATTTTTGGGGAAAAATATAACATGGCGTGAAAAATATTGGAATCGATTCAGTAACTGAATCTGATTCAAACTATATTCTGGTTTCACATATACTTACCAAAAATTATGTTGTACAGCTCCGTCTCTTTGACAGTTCAGTTTAGGATGTAAAATGGATCGCATTAAGAGCTCGTGATAAGGCCTCTGGTGTCCGTCAATTTGTGGGACACACATATTTTGTATTAGTTATTTTTTCGACACGACCATATTGATCTTGACTGGCATGTTGGTTTAGTGGTTTGTGGCCCCAACTGCTATACCGAAGGTCTTTTTCGATTCCCACCCAAGACAAATAATGGAAACCTACTGAGTAAAGAGGCCATGAGGTCTTAGAACGCAAAGATCAATTAAAGGAACATAGGTGTGGTTTTAGCCAGTAAATGCCTGCCCTTTTGTTCCGACTTACAGTGGGTGAAGTCATGGATGTTTTTTCTACCTTAAAAAAAGAACAATAGACAGAGTGCTTCATAAAGAAGCTTTAACTGTATATATGTATAATACATGCATATTATAGTAGTGAAGAGCGAGCCATGCGAACCTTAGATGCGTAGTCATTCGGCACGCCACAATTATGGTAAGTGAGGTCCTTACCTTCCGCATGACGTAAGTCCTCACCAGACATGGCAAGTTCGGGAGGTTCCTGTACCGGATTCGTGCGGAAGTGACGCCTGGGTGTCGCCACTGTGCGGAACGCCCGGAGGACATGGTGGAGCACACAGTCGATGCGGTGCGCCCTGCATGGGCGGAGCATTGCCGTGCCCTCGTGGGGGCGATCGGCGGCGGAGACCTCTCGCGCCGGGCCTTGGTTCAGGCCATGGTCCGGAGCGAGGAGGAGTGGCAGGCGGTCGTCGATTTCTGCGAAGCAGTAATGCTCGCAAAGGAGGAGGCCGACCGCATCAGGCAACGGCGCTCTCGCTACCGCTGAGATTCCGATCCCGATTTCCGGCCACCGTAGGCGCAGGCTTGCGGACAGTGAGCAATGGGTAGCTCGCTGTCCGACAGTCCGGTTACTGTCCGGACCGAGCCCAAGTCGTCGACGGCGCGCACTATTCCCGCGCGCTTCAAGGAGTTGTCAGCAACAGTACGGCCCAGCTGGGTCGAAACCTACCGGGGCCAGGGTTAATTTCGAAAGACAGCTCGAGCCTCGGAATGAAAGCTTGAAGGAACAGAATTTTAGTCAGTAAGAGTCTGACACCATCTCCTGTTCCGCCCAAGAGCGGGGGTTGTTATTGATGATTTTACCACCATAAAAATGCGTTGTCATAACAACATAAACAAACTAATAATTAGGTATATCTCTTTAGATAAATTAGTTCAGATTCTTGCTAGCTCAGCAGCTCGCGATAATTAGAAGTCGCATTTCTTATTTATAAAAAAAAAAAACATTGATTAAAAAATATATTGCACGGAGAACTTGTCTTGAATCGTAAATATTACTCTGCAAAAGCTTTAAGTAGCTACGGAAACAAATGAACTCGTTTAATTACAAGAATATAAATGCAGTCATTTGTTTCTTTACTAATGTAAACTTAGAACCACACGCAACAGCCACAAACGCCGCCACGAGAAGCTGGAAGTGGCCAAAAAGGAAGCTGAAGCACGCGACAACCACTTGTAGTCAATGGCTGCTGCACTACTTTTTTAATCCATACGCGCAGTATCGGCGTTGGCCTTGGTGGTGACTAGTGCGGGCCACAACAAGCGTGCAGCGGCGATTTGTAGCGTGTGGCGGCCACCGGTGTCAACCGCGTGCGACGAATCCATATAAAATGTATAAGAACTATAGGAAATATGTTGGTGGCGGCGTTTTGTGGTTGTAGCCGGTGACCTGTATGTGACGACCCTAAATCCTTTAACGATTCACTTTTGCGTTTCGTTAAATAATAAATAGTATATATATTCTTCCGTGAGTTCTTAGACAAAGTGACATACTTTAACTGTAACAATTGTCAATATCCGTAATGTTTGGTTTGTAGCAGTATGCAATAGTGGTGACCCAATGGTAACGACAAGTTACAATTATTAGTTGGATGTGGGCCTCAAGTCTGCTATTACAATAGTATCAGAATAGTCAATCATTGACTACATAACTGTTGATTTTGAAAAGTTTGATAATCTAATAATATGATGGCATCATTACGACTTTCCAATGGTCAACCACTGACACTCCATTGAAAGAAATGGCATAGAATTGTAATCTCGTACATATTGACAAATGAATGTCTGACGTACATATGCGGATATCTGCTAAAATTTTGACAGTTCCTTTGATCACTGTCCTACCATTAGAACGTCATTGGCCAGTCATCGATTTTAACATTTCAAATATTGTAATTAGAGACGCTATAGGAAGACAACGAGAAAGCGGACGCCGACGTTTACTTGGGGTTTAATGAATTAATTTGTTACGAGACAGCTCGATATTGTCATTCTATCACAATTCTATTACGATAACAATGACTGACCAATGATCGACCATTGGAAATAATAGCAGACTAGGAAATTTTAGTAAAAAGACAATGGGATCGTGTTCTTAACAGACTAAGGCCCCTATACTCTGTACATATTTTTCTTTTTACTATAAGTGGACACTGGACAGCAATAACATTTATATCACCCCAAAAAAAAACTGCAATGAAGATATATAATAACTTCAAAGGATCGTTGGAAGGAGTGGAGGGAGGCCTTTGCCCAGCAGTGGGACAGTGCGGGCTAAATAAAAATAAAAAACTACTGAGGTGTCAAGGGACACCCGGATGGAACGAAGTTCCGTTCTGGCTTGCTTTCTATAAGAGAGAGAGTGAGAGACAGACAGAGAAACATGCGCAAGCCGCACGGCTTACAATAGCTTACTATAGCAAAAAGTATCGTTACAACTTTTCGTGAGAATTTTTTCCGTCTAGCCAATACAAGATAACTAAAAAATACTATCCTATTTTATGTACATTTTGACAGCACTATTTCAACATCTTCGAAACCATGAAAACGACACTCATGACGAAAAAGTTGATAATTTCTGACAGCCGCCATCTTAGATTTACATTTTGACAGCACTATCGGCTTCAACAACCTCGAAAACTATGAAAAAGACACCCATATCGAAAAAGTTGATAATTTATTGCAGCCGCCATCTTAGATTTACATTTTGACAGTACTATCGGTTTCAACACCCTCGAAAACCACGAAAACGACACCCATGACGAAAAAGTTGATAATTTCTTGCAGCCGCCATCTTGGATTTATATTCTGACAGTACTATCGGTTTCAACACCCTTGAAAACCATGAAAACGACACCCATGACGAAATTTTTTTTTTTTGCAGCCGCCATCTTGGATTTATATTTTGACAGTACTATCGGTTTCAACACCCTCGAAAACCATGAAAACGACACCCATGATGGAAAAGTTAATAATTTCTTGCAGCCGCCATCTTGGATTTACATTTTGACAGTACTATCGGTTTCAACACCCTTGAAAACCATGAAAACGACACCCATGACGGAAAAGTTAACAATTTCTTGCAGCCGCCATCTTGGATTTATATTTTGACAGTACTATCGGTTTCAACACCCTCGAAAACCATGAAAACGACACCCATGACGAAAAAGTTAATAATTTCTTGCAGCCGCCATCTTGGATTTATATTTTGACAGTACCATCGGTTTCAACACCCTCGAAAACCATGAAAACGACACCCATGACGGAAAAGTTAACAATTTCTTGCAGCCCCCATCTTGGATTTACATTTTGACAGTACTATCGGTCTCAACATCCTCGAAAACCATGAAAACGACACCCATGACGAAAAATTTGATAATTTCTTGCAGCCGCCATCTTGGATTTATATTTTGACAGTACCATCAGTTTCAACACCCTCGAAAACCATGAAAACGACACCCATGACGAAAAAGTTGATAATTTCTTGCAGCCGCCATCTTGGATTTACATTTTGACAGTACTATCGGTTTCCACGCCCTCTAAAACCATAAAAACGACACCCATGACGAAAAAGTTGATAATTTCTTGCAGCCGCCATCTTGGATTTTGACAGTACTATCGGTTTCAACACCCTCGAAAACCATGAAAACGACATCCATGACGGAAAATTTGATAATTTCTTGCAGCCGCCATTTTGGATTTATATTTTGACAGTACCATCGGTTTCAACACCCTCGAAAACCATGAAAACGACACCCATGACGAAAAATTTGATAATTTCTTGCAGCCGCTATCTTGGATTTATATTTTGACAGTACCATCGGTTTCAACACCCTCGAAAACCATGAAAACGACACCCATGACGAAAAAGTTGATAATTTCTTGCAGCCACCATCTTGGATTTATATTTTGACAGTAAAAGTGTCGGTACAATTTTTCGTGAGAATTTTTTCCGTCTAGTCCCCTTTCACAACGCGCGATAAGGAACTTCGTTCCAAAAATAACTTCAAAGCCTTGAGCATCGCCGCCGAGTTGCTAGTCTGTCGGTTTTCTATCGTTTACATTTCGGGGAGTGTGCACTGGAATTGCACAATCTAATTCCGCCAAGTCCGTTCCATCATCGGACCACACGACGTACAGCGTTGAGACCCAGCTACCCATACGCACAAAGCGTTTTAAAAACACATTTATTATGCGTACAGTACAGGAGTGGAATTCCCTGCCGGATTCTGTGTTTCCTGATAGCTACAACTTAGGGGTCTTTAAGTCAAGAGTAAATACGTTACTTCTAGGCAAGCGTGCTCCATCGTCGACCACATCATCGTTTACCATCATGTGAGATGGTGGTCAAACGCAAGCCTATTAATAATCATAAAAAAAATGTCATTAAGCTTTTCCACGACCTCTTTTAACGTTTTAAAAAGCCCGGTGATGACACTGATTAATTACAAAAATATATCTTTTATTTCCAGATTACCTTTTTCGACTAATTAATTACGTTACGTGATTTAGATTGTTTGTTGATTTCCCTCCATTCTTGCCATTGTTCCTTCTTCCGGGCCACTTTTTGTCAAATTCTAAGGAAAACATTTTTTTGGTTGGAAAATCATCCAGTGACATCTGCTCTTGGGCGAAGCGGGAGGGTGTGTTCGACTTGTACTGACTAACCCCATTTCTGTTCCTTCGTTGCTTTTCATACCAAAGCCGAGTTTTCCTTTCAAAAGCAAACCCTTGGCCCTAGTAGGTTTTAGACCCTACTGGGCCCATGGGGTTTGCTGACATCTTCTTGAGGCACGCGTGGAACAGTACGCGCTGTTGACGGCTTGGGCGCGGTCCGAACGGTTACCGGACGGTCGGACGGTGAGCAAGCATTGCCCGCCGTCCACAAGCCCAGCGTACACTGAGGGAAAACATCTAAGTTGCCCCACTATTTCCATCGTGGTCTGCCGCGATCCAGTCTGTTCTGGTACCAGTATTGTGTTTTATTAGCCCAGCGCTCGATCGACATACAGAATTTACGTCCAGTATTTTCCAGCCTAGACGCATTTCAGTAAGACAAGACAGCCTTCCAATGTACATCAGCGGTCAGTGTTTTAAAGTAATAATAATATTTTATTGAAATCACTTGAAACATAAACATCAATGTCGCCCTGGCTCTTTTATTAGAATATCCTGTATCACAAGAGCCAGACCTCTCACTATACAGGAATTATAGACTACACTATTCAGTAGTTACAAGATAGACAAAAAAAAAATACCACAACAGAGAAAAAAAAAAAAGTATAGCATGCAAGATAATCATAACAATAGCAATAATATCTCGACTTGGCACACGAGGTTGTCGACATGCAGAATGTGGACTCGGCTTTCATTGTCCTGTCGTGACCGTCAATAGCCTTAGCCATAGCCTTGTAACCAAAAGCTTCGACGACCATCTGTCGAAGCTGTCGTTGCGCGGTTGGATCAAGAGCTTTATACAGAAGGCAGTACTCCTCGATACGGCTCACATTGTGAGGAGGTTCCTATCTCTGGACCCTGCTCCCGACACCGGCGGATTTTTTAATGTTTTTTCTTAAATATTTAAATTGTAAATTATGTGTAAAAAAGACAAAGGCAATAACATAGAGTGTGGGTAGAGTGTGTGTTTAGTTAGGGTGAGTAACTGAGTAGTGTATAGGGTAGGTAATTAAGTGGTAAAATTTAAGTGACAGTTCCACTTAAGATTTCTATTTTTTCGTAGTTAAAAGTGTCTAACCACTGTGTTAATGTTTTGTTTTTAAATGGAAGCTGTTTAACTGCAGTATAGTATTTGTTTATCATTAGCTTTTGCCAGTGGCTTCGTCCGCATGACTTTAAGTTTCCCCATTCAAGTAAATTTTAGTAAAAAGTCCTTTCTTAATTTTTGCATACGTAACATTCTTGGTCCAAGGGTTGGCCTGGACGTTGATGAATCATTCAATAAGGCACGACTTTGACTTTTATAATATTAACTAGCTTTTGCCCGAAGCTTTGCTTGCGTACATAAAATATAGCCTATCTCACTCAGGAATAAAGCAGACGTCTATCGGTAAAAAAATTATAGCAAGTGGGCCAGAACTTTCAGAGATTACCTCTTACAAACAAAACATTACCTCTTTATGATACTACTTGCTTTTTCCCGCGACTTCGTCCGTGTACATAAAATATAGCCTATGTCACTCAAGAATAAAGCAGCTTTCTATCGATGAAAAAATTTTAGCAATCGGATCAGTACTTCCAGAAATTACCCCCTACATACAAACTTACAAATTTTACCTCTTTATAATATTAGGATAGATATTATAGTGTATTTATAGTTTGAAAAGTAATTTCGATACAATTCCAACTAATCATCATTTTCAATCAATATCCTTCTAAATTAGCTGAACATCTTCATGTTCAGCTTATTTAGAAGGAAATCGATGTTAGATATTATAAAATATATTTGTCTTAATAGATTTTAGATATTGTTTGACTTTGAAGGTTTATTAATATTAAGTAAAGATCGAAACAAGAAGCTTTATTAAAATAAGTACAATTATTATTAATTAACAGAGTATTATATTGAAATGTTTGTCATTATTAACATGATGGTAAAGTGAGGGCCACACAAATGGAATTTAGGCACTGCGCAAATGTAGACACTCTTAGTTTTCAGTTACCGATACCGAACACTTTTTAATCGTCATGGTGGAAGAAACTGAACACAAAAAATGTTTACGTTTGCGCAGGGAGTGGATGATTTCATACTGGGCCCCAAGTCTGCTATTTTTATAAATTCGTCATTCCAACACGATTCCATTGTCATTTTGCTAAAAGTTTGTAATCTGCTAATTCATAATGATCGATCATTGATCGGTCAATGGTCTTGTAATAGAATTGTGGTAGAATGATAATTTCGAGCTTATTAAAACCAATAACTGCACAATAACGTTCTAATGGTCAAACACTGATCAAATAAACTGTCCAAGTTTTAGCAGATTACCGCAAACGTCAAATATTCATTTGTCAATATGTACGAGATTACCATTTTAAGACACTTCTTTCAATGGAGTGTCAGTGGTTGAGCATTGCTAAGTCATAATGACGCCATTACATTAGTAGATTACCAAACTTGTCAAAATCGACAATAATGCATCAATGATAGAACATTCTGACACTATTGTAATAGCAGACTTGAGGCCCTGGTCCTATAGAAATCAAATATTCATCGGTAGCTTGTATCTGACACAAGACATACGATTGCGCCCTACCTTAGCGTCCCAACAAAGGTGACCATGCTGGTTTCAATCCGTGTAAACAGCCGATGTGATCCAAGTTTTAATATGAACTTCAATGTCCTTGAATGCCATCGTTTTTTCAACTGCAATTTTGATTCCAGTGATTAATTTGCGAACATTTCGCATGGATTAAGCTAGAACTACATTAGACCGATGGAAAATGGACACATTTTTTATTTATTTTTTTCACATCAATATTTGCTACGAAACTGTTTTCATTCATTTCAAGCACCGATATCCTAGATTGTAAAAAACCTCTGAAAGAACAAAGGTGGATTTAGTTAGTAAAAGTTTAATACTTCTTCTCACTCTACCCAGAGTGAGAAAAATTGTTTTACTATTTCCAATACGCAAAAGAAAACAAGACTAATATCTGTAAATCCAGATCAAAACCGATCACAAGCTAGCAATCAAATTCAACTACGCATACAAAACGAGAAAAATAACTCAGTTACCTATCTAGTGCCATACCTACAAAAGGCAATATCGGTGATATTTTCCAAATAAAAAAAAAATATTAAAAACGCGGATTACGACCAGTGAGCGAATTTTTCGTCCAAGAATAAAATTGGTATTGAAATCCTGTGAAATAAAAATAAACTTCCAGTTCTAAAAAGGTATATCGCTGATAACAATGATTTGCGAAGTCCTATCAGGTACCTATATGAAAACATTCCCTGGAATTTATTTAAGCCAGATGATAAGTATTTTTGGATAATAGAAAAAAAGGCTGTCAAAATGAGATTGGCTGGATCGCGTTGACCGCTGGGTAAGAATCTCCAATAAGTGGGTGCTTGGGGATAAATAACGCTGCCAAAGTCGACCTAGGAAGAGGTATCGAAATGCCTTAGATGCCTCCCGCAAGTGCTGGTTTGATGGGCACACCGTAATCTCTTTGAAGAGTATCTAGAGAGGCGTCACAGTGTCCATACTTTCCGCATGACGCAGGATTAGACTGGACATTGTAAGTTCAAGAGGTTTCTGCACCTGATTCAGGTGGAAAAAACGCACAAGTGTCGCTATATCAATGTGACCAACGCGCACCGCTTAACAGTTAAATCGCACATGCAGTAAGCATGACTTAGCCTGGTTTCATCTTTGGCAAAGAGGACGACTGATTCCGAAGATTGCCGACTAATATAATCTTATTCTGATCTGCCACACCAAGACCGGTCAAGTGCAACCTTATCGTCAATAAAAAAAAAAGATTATTGCCTCTTGAAAACTGATACAAAATGGTCAAACATATAAATGGCCTTGCATCTCTCAAAGTACCCAAAATGGTTCCTAAAATTGTATTCTGAGTATTTTAACACTTTCGGTACAAAAGACTCTACATTCGGTTGTGCTAATCGAAAAATCTATTACAATCTATTTGGACTCGCTATTCGGGTACTGGGCATGGTCACAGGTCAACAATAGTTACGTGCAAGAACGATTCAAGAGGCGAGTTGTGGGCACACAAATGAATTAGTATATGTTCTCGGCACAGAAAGTGTTAAATGATGTATGGTCAGAGTCAAAAGTGCAGTTACGAAACCAATTACGGGGAAAAAATAATTTTATACGAGGGAAAGGTTACTTAATAAATTACCAGATGATACAATTAATGTTTTTTTTAATGTGTGAATTTTTTTTTACTTCTCCTGCTCTGAAACGGGGCGGGAGAGCGTGTTAGACTTCCATTGACTAAAACTACACCTATGTTCCTTTTTTGCCATACGTTCTAAAACTCTGGGTTTTTGTTTTTTTGTATTCCATTTCGGAAGTCAACCTATGGCTCCACTAGGCTTTGGACCTGCTTAACCCCTACGGTTTTGCTGACATCTCTTTAAAGCGCACTTGGAACACTCCGCACTGTCAACAATTCGGGCTCGGTTCGTACGGTTACCAAACGGCCATAGGTTGACTTTCGAAAGGAAAATCCGGGGTCCTGGAATGCAAGGCCAAGAAATAACATAGGAATACACACAAACCAAAACCACAGTTTTAGATAGTAAAATTCTGACATGCTCTCGCACTCTGCCCTAGAGCGTGAAAAGTCATTGAATGAATTCCCACCTTAAAAAAAAAATACATTAGTAGAAAGCAACTGCACTTTTGATCTCTGACTGTACCAAACTAAGAGTAGATAGATAGATAAAAAAATTATTTGTTGCCACACAAAATGCACACAAAAGCACAACTAAATTACAACAAACCAAAATACACCTACACCGATACAAACAACAAAAATAAAAACAAATAAAAAAATTTTTACAAGCCAAATAAAACACAAAAATAAAATAATGATAACATTAAAAACAAAAACAAAAAAAAAAAAAAACAAGATATATAAAGTGACAATTAAGGGGTGGGTACTCTCAAAAAAAAAACGGCGGGAAAATCTCAAAAAAAATAGTGCGGTTTGCATCTCAATGTTGCACCAAATGGGAGCCCAGCTCAGCGTGTGTCAGGCAAAATACCTGACGCTGATATTCTGCTGGATCCCTGCGGTGATAAACGGACGCGGAGTAGAATATATTATGTGTATAATTTTTTTTTCTAATTCTTTTTTTCTCTCTTTTTTACCAAGGTATCATGGATCCGACATCGCGACATCCACCTGCTGACGTCAGGGAGGATGACGTATACGTCGGACCAGAGATTCATCAGTGTGCACAACCCTCATACTGAGGACTGGATACTGAAGGTAAGTTCATGACATAACTACCTAGGTCGCAAATGGCAATCGAAAGAATACAAGTGAGTTTTCAGTCAGTTAGGGCTGAGTCACACCGGAATGACAACATCTGGCAGCAATTGGCTAGCTAGAACTACCGATAAGACGCGCGTGGCACTTGTAAGTACGAGTATGTAGATAGTTTAAAATTATTTCACACTGAAAGTGCTCGCCATGCCGCTGACATTCCAGTGTGACTCGGCCCTAAAAGTTTGATACTCTCTTGCTCTCCATCTAGAGCGATATAAATAATTTGATGATTTTCCATATAAATATATACAAGTTGAGAGAATCTATCATCAAGACCGAAAAAACTCGAGAAAAATGGAATTCGTCTGAACCACAAGCGATGATGTTATGACGCTCTATCCATCCTCCATCAAATTATTTGATGATTTTCGACTCTAAACAAAAAAGGTTTGTCATAGAGAAAACAAAAAAAAAATATTCAAAGTTACTACAACAGGCCAGTTTGAATCACTATCTTTACGTAAGTAACAACACGATTCCAAAATCAAAATTTCATAATTACACGTCAGCCTACGTCAATGCCTTAATTGAAACTATGAAGCAACAACTCAGAAACTCAATTTTCGTAATAATACCAACTGCTTAATTAGTAACCTTAGTAAATTCCTAGAAACAGTAAACATTATAACTACACTGTAATGACAGATAATCTATAAACTTAATAATGCCATGCAAGGTCGTAGCTGACGTCAACGTCTTTGACGTAAGACGTCATTATTCGGAAAATGCCTAAAATGTCGACATTCCCGCCTCTGTAGCTTGTCTCATGAAGTGAGGTTATAGCAAAATGTGTCGTCTCATATTACATTGTTTTTCGTACGATGACTAAGACTAAAATCTTTTGGTGTTATTGCGAAAGATTTGGGTTAAGTGATGAACCCAAACTTGTTATCTTTTTGGTAGGATTTAATATACTCTGACACATTTTTTTGGATAGTTTAGTGATTATATTTCTTTATCATTCACTAAAAGACTACCAAAAATTCGAAGACATGTGACATTCACCAACACGCACTGGACCCGCGTGGTGGATTACGGCCCATTCCCTCTCCTAGAAAGGAGTTCTCAATCCCAGCAGTGGGAACATTAAAAAGGCTGATGATGATGATAATGATCTTTCACTAGCAGTTGCTTCGGCTTCGCACGCATACATAAAATAGAGCCAATGTCACTCAGGAATAAAGCAGCTGCTTTCTTCCTTCGGTGAAATTTTTTTTACAATCGGCTCAATACTTTCAGAGACTACCAAAATTACAAACAAAAAACAAATAACTTTACCTCTTTAAAATATTAGTGTATTGTCATAAAATTGCACGAGAAAGATTATCAATGATTTGAAAAAAAAAATAAATTGAAAAGTAATTTTATTCGGAGTTCGCCAGACGCATTAAAATTTTTAAGCTCATGAAAAACCTTTAATACGCTCCAGTGTTTTCGGTGTTAGAAAGTGCCCCAAATAAAACATAAGTCCAGAAAAAGTTGCAGTTTCATACAAAAAAGTACTTATCCCCTTTCTGGACCATGCTCAGACATTAATCATCTCGGCATATCGCAATTTTCTGCAGCTTGCTTTAAAGCTACCTAACTTGACATAATCCTACCTACGCTGAGCAAAGAGCAACTATGTTCTTTCTTTGGTATTGTTCGTCAAGTCGTTGAGCTCCTTTGTAGTCCTAAGTTGAGCTACACGAATACTGACAAATGCTTGTACTAACTGGACAGGTCCACTCAGAACTATTTAGTTCTTTCTTCAAAATACCGTCTCAGATTACAATCTGTATGGTTGTTATATGATTTGGCCATTACATGTTTGCTGTATGGTCTTTAAAAGAGACTTTTATTGACCCCATAATTTGTTTCGGTGTTTCTTCTCAGTGTAGTCAGCTAGGAAGCTTCATCTAGTTTAAATTGACGAAAAAATTGACGTATAAAAGTGTTTTTAAAAGCCTATTGCACAATAATATCATTTATCTATAATAAAGGGGTAAAGTTTGTTTGTAGGAGGTAATCTCTGAAAATACTGGTCCGGTTGCAAAAAAATTTTAACTAATAGAAAGCTGCTTTATTCCTGAGTGACATAGGTTATATTTCATGTACGCGGGCGAAACTGTGGGTACAATTACCGTCACGAATCTTGAGCGCTTGGCGTCAGAGTGGGGATCGCTTTGCGCATTCCATACAATGGCGAGCCAATCGTCGTCGTTGTTAGATTCATGCTGCAAGCGCAGGGAACGAATCATGACTGACACTCCCCGTCCCCGCGTCTCACTTCGCACCACTAAAGAGTCCGAATATTTGATTTCTGCGCAACTTGAAGCCAGCGCTCAAGATCCGTTTCGGCAATTGTAAAAGCTAGTCATTTAATAAAATTCAAAATAGCAGTTATTACAAAGTTCTACGTATAATTATTCGTTTCTTCGTCATGCTCAAAAGTCTGAATCCATAGGGATAAAATTTGGCACCATGTCCTAGGATATAGGATGCTATTTATCCCTGAAGTCCATTCCTTGGGATAATTTTCTACGTTTACACGATCAAAGCTATTTAATGTTACGATACGTACAACTAGGTTCGTTGTTCTAATAGCAGTAAGTTAGTTCCCATTCTAGGGTAGAGCAAAAAGGTTTATCAGATTTTTACATCTGAGTCCTTCAGTTACTTTTGCATTCTAGAACCACGGTATTCTTTTCAAAAATTTCCCGTGACTCTAGCGGGTATCATAAGTCACGACTACATAATATATTTTTCTTACAGATAAGGTTTCCGCAGCGTCGCGACTCAGGCATCTATGAGTGCCAAGTCGGTACCACGCCACCCATCGGCCATAGGATGTACCTCTCCGTCGTCGGTAAGTAGCATTTTACTGTTTAATAACAAAACATTTTTATTATCCTTACATTATCGCGTCTGTCTGTGTGTATATGCGCGATAAACTCAAAAACTGTGAATTAGATTTTGGACAGCTTTAATCAATAGACAGAGTGACCTAGACGAAAGGTTTATGTATGTACCTATATAATAATGTTGCAGTTGAGAAAAGCCGACAATTTCTAAGATTCTTCAGACCCGTGCAAAGCTAAGATGGGTCACTAGTGGTATATACCACTAGTATATTATTAATAATACTCTACTTATTTTAATAATGAAGAGAATGAATATTATCAATTTTATAATAAACCCACCGTTGTAACTTAGGCTTTCTCTCTATAGGAGAGAATGAGCCGTAATCTACCACGCGGGCCCAGTACATTTTATTTAATAATCATTAAATAGTAATACGGTTTTTTCGCTAAGTGTAAAAATGGCTATTACAAAAAAATATTGGCGAACAAGGAATTTAAGTAGGATTAATTGAGAACAAAATAATTCAAATAATATTTTGTGGGACGAAGGAAGCATGTAGTTTGGGACGAACTAGGATTTTATTTTATGGGACAAAACACTGGGCCGAACGGAGAACAAATAAAAATTATATGAAATTGTAAAGCCGTATTCATGTGGATGGATGGAGGGGAAGAGGGAGGCCAAAAAAAAAGATGGATGGATTGTGTGAGAAGCGATATGAAAGAAAAGGGAGTTAGTGATAGCGTGACGAGTGACAGGACAGAATGGAAGAAAAAAACGTGTTGCGCCGACCCCAAATAATACGGGACTAGGGCAGGAAGATGTAAAGCCGTATTCACTGTTATAGCTACTCATATTGATATTTAAGCCATAATTATATTCAGTAACACAGAGCAGGCTCTCTAAATGGAAATCTTCATTTCTTTAGTTAATTATTTAGTGAGTAAGTAAGTAATCATATATTTTCGCAAAAGATTACCTTGTAATATCAGTGTTTACATTTTTTTTTCTCTTTGATGTTTAATATTTACGTTTATGATTATAAAATAAAATACAAAATATTCCTTGTCATTTTTACTTTTCCTTGTTTTTTTTATTGAAATCCTTAATTAGTCTTACTGTCAGACTACTACTTATTATTTTTTATGTTTCGTTTCACAACTAAGTAGTAACATCTACATATTTTCATTTGTATACAAAAAATGTTTCTTGTTCTTAAAATGCACTATGCATAACTGAATATTATGTAAAATATTTTTCTTTGAATTTTATGAAAATGTACTTTGTGAATAAAATATGGTATGGTTGGCGCAATTGTTGAGCGATTGACTGCTGTGCTACGTGTCGCAGGTTCGATACACATGGATAAAGTATTTCTATAGCTTATAGGTTGTTGTACCGGGTCTGGGTATTTTATTTATATAGGTTCACATTGGTTCACATGTTTATGAACGCACTTACGAAACTGCAGTAATTCCTAATAAGGGGCAATGTCTTAAAAAAAGATATAAATATTTTTTGTAAACATAAATTAACCCACAAGACAATGTTGAAACATCACAAACACACGTATGCATCACGTTTTTATACAGTTACTCATAACTTATATTATTTTGTAAATTCAATTCGATTTCCATAATGATTCGCAATTGAATGAAAAATAGATCTTATTTCTGGCACGAAATGGTAACTTAAATAGCCATTTCATAGTGATTGAAATCAAAGCAAGGAAGCTGCATGCATTTTACTTTTTATTTTTAGTCTTATTAAACCTAGACTCGGTATAAAATACAACTGGATGCTGGAACGAATGCCAGTTAATTTATTCGCCTTACTGAGTTAATGGTCCAAAGAGAAGTCTTTTTAAAGAAAATAAAAAATGTTTAATGTGGAAAAATCAACGGAATGCATTATATATTTTTTTATATAGAATTCTCTAGTTCTGCTTTAGTAATTAGGTCATGGATTTTTTTAGAATAAGCTCTAGTGTGTATCTGAGTTATTGAGTGCCAATAAAGCTGTTATAAGGGCTTAAATATCAATACGAGTAGCTATAACAGTGAATACGAGTTTACAATTTCATTTATAATTTTGATTTGTTCTTTGTTCGGCTACCAGAGTATTGTCCCACAAAAAAAAAATCATAGTTCGTCCCAAACTACATGCTTCCTTCGACACAAAATATTATTTTAATTCATCATCTTATCAGCCGAAAGACGTCCACTGCTGGACATAGGCCTCCCCCAAGCGTCGCCACAATGATCGGTTCTGTGCGTCACTCATCCATCGGATTCCCGCGACCATGACCAGGTCACCGGTCCACCTTGCTGGAGGCCTTCCAACGCTGCGTCTTGCGGTACATGGTCGCCACTCTAGAACCTTTCGTCCTCATCGACCATCTGTTCTGCGCGCAATGTGCCCTTTTTTTTATGGTGGGAAAAAATCATCCAATGACAACCCCCGCTCTTGGGCGGAGCGGGAGATAGTGTCAGACTCTTACTGACTAAAAGACCCACCCCGTTCCTTCTAGCCTTCATACCGGGGCTCGAGCTCCCTTTCGGATAACCCTGGCCCCAGTAGGCTTCGACCCGGCTGGGTCCCTGCTGTTGCTGACAACTCCTTGAGGCGCGCGGGAACAGTGCGCGCCGTCGACAACTTCAGCTTGGTCCGGACAGTTACCGGACGACCGGATAGTGAGCTACCCATTGCTCACTGTCCGCAAGCCCGCGCCTGCGGTGGCCGGAAATCGGGATCAGAATCCCGGCGGCGGCGGCGGCGGCGAGAACGCCGTTGCCTGATGCGTTCGGCCTCCTCTTTTGCGAGCATTACTGCTTCGCAGAAATCGGTGACCGCCTGCCACTCCTCCTCACTCCGAACCATGGCCTCAACCAAGGCCCGGGTGTGCAATGTGCCCTGCCCATTGCCACTTAAGTTTGGCGATTCTTCGAGCTATGTCAGTAAGCTTGGTTCTCCTGCGGATAACTTCGTTTTTGATGTGATTATTTTAATTATTTTACATATTCTCGATTCATTCTATTTTACATTCCTTGTTCAGCTGTTTATACTCAGCAAAAAAACGTATTACTACTTTATGATTATAAAACAGAATGTATTGAGCTTGCGTGGTGGGTTGCGGCTCATTCTGTCTTCTAGAGAGAAAGCTGCGCTTTGATCCCTTCGTTGTCTCACATGTCCCTTGCTTTTTAAATCTGTAATATCTTCGAAGATATTCATTTAAATAACATGCTCTAAAGGGCCGTATTGGTCTATATTAAAAGCACCATGTATTTAAGGTATTTATTTGGACAAGGATTGATGCTGTATTGCTTATAAGCCATTATTTCTTGTAAAAAGTATAGGATAAAAAATGATTATTGTGGGTTATTCCTAAGAGATAGACATATACCATTGCAGACTTTTTTGTAGACCTTTTTAAGGTGTACAATTTTGTTGACCATTATTTTGATCTATATCGTAGGGTTCAGCCAGCGAATGAAATGTAAGCGCAAAAAAATGTGTTTATTTTCATTACATTAGAAACCTCTAAAATAACTAGTGTTTCCCTATTATATTATGCATGTATTATACATACAGTGAGAGAGCAGTGATGGCCGAATGGTAATAGCCCCGACTTACGAGTTGTAGGTCCCGGCTTTGAACCCAGCTAGGCGCATTACTTTATGTAATTTATTTCCTCACCACTGCTCTCAAAACGGTGAAGGAAAACATCGTGAGGAAACCGGCATGTCCTAGAACCAAAAATACGAAGACATGTGACATTCACCAACCTGCACTGGGCCCGCGTGGTGGATTACGGCCCGTTTCCTCTCCTAGAGAGGAGGCCTGAGTCCCAGCAGTGGGAACATTAAAAAGGCTGATGATGATGATGATTGTACAATGTACATACAAACCTTTCTCTTGAATCACTCTATCTACTAAAAAATACTGCATTAAAATCAGAAGTTTTTGAAGATCTAAGCATACACAGGGACAGAATGCGGCAAGCGACTTTGTTTTATACTATGTAGTGATTAAGATAAACTTTGTTGTACATAAAACTCGAAACGTAAGAGATGTTTTCCTATGTTTCGGGTTAATTAACAATTTGCTCCCTTATCTCATGCCACGATCTCCTCATCTAACAATAATAAAGAAACGAGTAGATAAATAGATTGATACATTCGAGTTTATATACCTATAAGTAACTAGTTTTTGTCTGCGGCTTCGTCCGCGCACTCAGAAATCAGAAATCAGAAACGTTTATTTCAAATAGACCAGTTACAGGCACTTTTGAATTGTCAAAATGTCGGTCAGTCAAACAAGTGAAGCTAAATTGCACGTTCCAAAGAGTAGGTCTCTATGGAGAAGAACGTGAAAGAAACTCCATGGACACTCTTTTATATCGTATTGAGTTACATGAATCTTCATTACATATTTCTTTTTTGCTTCTATTATGTGAACACAATGAAGATAAGTTTTAAAAATAAATATAATGGTAACAATAAAAATAGAAATTGAATAAGTCACTGGCAGCTAAGAGATGACCAGTCTCAAACTGACGGCGCCTCGGCGTTCACGAGCATGACGCGTGCATCAGCCCCACTCAGCTCAACCTTTTTGAAGGGAGCCAAATGACCCAATAACACGTGCCACCATCAGAGAGACATTTTAGTGAGCATGACAATCTCTCAACTGCCATGCTCGTAGTGTCAAACAAGTTGTAACCAAATAAAAATGTTCCATGGTACTTCACATTCACAAAATTGGAAAAAAGTGCTTCTACATTATACAATGCTATTATTTCCAAATGTAACAGGTAATAAATCATAAGTTCTATTGAAATAAACAAATAAAATTTTAAAAAATAATCAGAAAACAACAATAGGAAAAGGCCAGCAGCATCTCTTCCAATATATATAATTAAAAAAAAAATAAAAAAATACGACTAATTACTTAATTAGTTAAAAATATAGCTTTTATCAGGTTTTAAAGCAGCTTTCTATCGGTGAAAAAATTTTAGCAAACGGACCAGTACCCCTAGCCAAGTTGCTAATCTGCAATAGTTAACGCCTGCAGAAAGCTTCAAATGTACGGGAATGACGTCGCCTCGACGCTCAGTCACGTGGTCAGAACAAAAGAATTGGCGGCAAGGTCAACTCGAAGCGTTCGACGCAATCGAAACGTTTGTAACTTGGCATTAGGTACTTTCAGAGATTATCTCTATCTCTATTTATTATATTAGTGTAGATAAAACTAATTGAACCAAATCCTAATTTTCTTTTTATAATTTATTTATATGGCAGAATAACGTTTGCCGAGTCACCTACAAACCGAAAAAAAAAACAATTCATTTATTGAAAATAAATAACTTTAAGGACACAATGGCGATCTTATCGCTGACAACGATATCTACCTTTAGATGAATTGTAAGAACTTTTTTAATGAGATATTTAAACTAGTGCTTGACTGTAATCCCACCTGGTGGTAAGCAGTGATGCAATCGCTGATGATGAAGCGATGACGAAACAGCTAAATTATAATCGGACGGGAAGACCACTTCTGCCAAAATATTCCAGTCCTTTGATATGCATTGTTACATATCTACTACTATTTATCTTATCTAACTGTCCTGTCGCAGGTCCGCTGGAAGAAATTTCGTTAGAAATAAGCAGGTCCTTTGTACTCTTTTATCCTTATTTGTTCTTTTAGATTTTAAGTGTATGTGTGTACATAAATGAAATTGTTTAAATGACGAGGCCAAACGCTTAGACTGGACTAAAGGTGTTAAAAATGTAAGGGTGAACAATCGTCAAACGTCAGGTTGTCAGATAGGAGAACAGTGACGGCGGAACTGAATCATGTAATTCCCGCGCACACTCTCCAAAATTTTTACAGAAAATGTAGTCTATTTGAGCTATTTTAAAGGTACCCTAAACAAGCGTGGTGCGATAACTCTTTTCTCTATATATTACGTAATGGCATCGTCTGCGGGTAGCCTTTATATGCTTTCGCGGTGATGTTGGACTCAGCGATGTTTTTATCGCACAGGGTCAGAAAAGTCGTAAAATTGTTCAGTGAGTAAATCAATAGTGGTTACACGATAGTTGAGGCTTCATAATGCTCCACTTTTATTAGCTGATTACGAGTTTTACGGTTGTGGATAAAGATAAGACAAATAGTAACGTACTTGTATACTTGCATTTTTTTTTAGGCGGGAAAATCATCCCTTGACACCCCCCGCTCTAGGGCGGGGTAGGATATAGTGTCAGACTTTTACTGTCTAAAAACCCACTCCTGCTCCTTCGCTGCCTTTCGTACCGGTGCTGAATCTTCCTTTCAGAAATAGATCCTTAGCCTCAGTAGGCTTCGACCCTGCTGGATCCCTACGGTTTGCTGACAATTCCTTGAGGTGCCTGTAGAACAATACGCTCCATCGACGTCTTGGGCTCGGTCCAGACGGTTAAATTTGTTCGATGCATGTTCATTTTAATTCACATGTTGACTATTTTTGATGTTCCAAATTCAAATCGCATTATTCCCCACGGATCACCGACATTATCGAGCAGGTGGTGTAAAAAGTATTTTTTACACCACTTGCTCGATGTCATTTTATACGTAATAGTAGATTATGTGGCTAGGGGATAAAGCAGTGTCTTTAAGTCGAGGGCGACATGTTGAATTCCGAATGAAACGAAGGTTGCTGATGTTTTAATCCCGAACGTTAGTGAGGTATCTACATAATTAACTCCTTGCAATGCTCGGGGCATTGCGAGGGAGTTAATAAAGAAACCTGAGTGAAGTGAGGAATTCAAGCCGCCCTAGACAAAGACAGCTTTATCCCCGTGTTACTCTACTTTTTACACCATCTGTGAGATAATTAAAAGACAATTTGATTGACCAAATCATATATTAGAGAAATATACGTATTATATTTACAAGTTCATCAAACAAACAAAATTCACTACTCCAAGATTCTATAATTTCAATTTTCTAGAACGCTCCCGTCAGTAAGCACGTTTTATTCTACTTTCTTTTTTTTGTTAGTGGCCTGTTTGAATTTTGAGTCAACTTGTTCGATGTACGTACATTTTAATTCACAATGTTGATGCTCGGGAGTTAATTATATAGATCCTTCACTAACGTTCGGGACTAAAATCAGCAACCCTCGTTTCGTTCGGATTTCAACATGTCGCCCGTGACTTAAAGACACTGCTTTATCCCCTAGTCACATAATCTACTATTATGTGAATAGTATTTTTAGTAAGTTCTTGTGTGAGGCACAAATCAATATTCTTTTTTCTTCTCTTTTTATTTATTTTCTTTTGTACTTTCCATTTTTTCTTTTCTTTCTTTCTTTTAAACTTCGGTTTATTAGATACAATAGTTTAGCTTATGTTCAAGGATACAATTTATGTTCATATTACTCAAAAAAGCGAGATTATAAAAATATTCATGTTTCCTTCCAGACTGAAAAAATAACCTAAAGATCACCCTAAAGGTTTCTTTACAAAAATCATACAAAATTGGAATAAAAATAAAGGAATTTCAAGCGACACAGAATTAGGCATTATTTATGAGTACGGCCTCGCTTGAGACTTAGCTTGAGTACAAAAAACGTCTCATTTTTTTCCACATAAAATAATCTGAGGACACCTTATTTATTTAACGTCAAGGCGTTTTCGGAATCTCCCGCTTTCATTAGTATTGGGATTAAGTGTTTGATCACGGGTATATCCTTATCTTGATTTATTTTTACGCCAAAGTTCTTATAAGACAGGTATAAGTACTCTCTCCTTTGTAATCTTTTTAAATTGCTTTATTTCTAGATTACAAAATATCTAATGAAGGAAAATGATGCAGTGTAAACTGTTGTTTTCTTATTACTTTTTTTATTGTTAATAAACTCGCGCTTGCCCACTACCTCACCTGAGGGAAAGCGACTATGTGGTTGACGATAGACCGGCGCTTGCTTTGAAGTAACCGATTCACTCTTGACTTAAAGACTCCCAGGTTGAAGTTATCAAGAGTGCGGATTGGTGGAGTGTCCGCTATGTACCGGTGAACATCGCCGTACGCCCGTTAGCCTGATGATGGAACAGGCTTGGCGGAATTGAATTAGGCTATGCAATTCCGGCGCACACTCCTCGAAATGCAGCCGGCTGCTGTTCACAATATTGTTTTATTTAGAAGAGTAATCTACACTAATATAAAAAAGAGTTAATGTTTGTTTTTTATTTTTTAAGCTATTGCATAGCTTCTATCGCGGGCCTTGAGCATGGAGACCGAATCCAGAAATTCCGTAAATAACCTAACACCCCCCACTCATTTGTTTTTTGAGCGTGGTGACCGATAAGAAAACAAATGAGTGAACAATCAATCAAAATTCAATTCAATGTGTGAAAGTGTAACTTCAATTAATATCAAAGAAAAAAAAATACTGCATAAATAAAATAAATAAATAATTATAATTGCATAAGTTGATAAAAATGCTATGCAATAGCTTTACCGCGGCAGTCCCGGAGTGCCACGTCTTTTTTATTTTTTGTTTTCTTGATTGTAGGACACAACCTCTGGAAGTACTGATCCGATTGCTAAAATTTTTTCACCAATAGAAAACTGCTTTATTCTTGAGCGAGTTACGCAAGCGAAGCTGCGGGCGAAAGCTAGTTTATTGTAAGGTTGATTTCAAAGACAAATACATTTATTTGTTGTTGATTTGTAAGGTCGTTGCTGCTGAAAGCTGCTTCTATGTATCGATATTGGACATTTGAATTTTGTTGGACCAATTCCGTTCCTACGTCGGCATCGTCAAAGGCTGCATAGGTCACTTTAACTGCATGGTTTTGGATGCAGAAAGCAGGAAACTACAAAGCAAAATGACTTCAGAACATTTGAAACTCAAATTTTCCCATCGGCCTGTAGATATAAATATACGGTATAAATTATTGTACCTATTCTTTAGAGTGAAGGCCTGGAGATCCGTAACACTGGGTCTCTCTAGTGTAGACTCCAGTCTATCGCAAAGGAACTTCTTCAAAGTCAAAGTCAAAGTCAAAATATTTTATTTCACATAAGCCTACATGGGCACTTATAAAAAGTCATAAGCTAGTGCACGATTCCAAGTTAGTCGTTTTCTTACTCATTTAATAGATTACTTAGTTAAAGAAATGAAAGGAGAACATTTTTTTATTATTTGGTAAAATATTGAGTGGATGATGATGAGATTACAAACTTCAACTTTAAATAAAAATACGCTGTTTCACATAAAATGTAGATCAGATATGTAAATTTTACATTTGCATCAAGCCCTTAAAAGGCCGTATCCAAAATATCTCGAAGAACATAATTTTAATCTCCGATCATCAAAGGGCGGTATATAAAATTTATTTACTGCCTCATCTTTATGAGTTGCGGGTACATGACTTATATTACTTCCTTTAGTAATAAGGACTTTGAAGTTAGGTACATCTCTTCTTAGTCGTACACTCTTGACAGAGTGGTCGTGGTCATGTCTCGGTCGAGTCCCGCACCACGGCCTGTCCAACGATACGACGCCATGCAGCTCCGGCTTGAGAGCCTTCATTTACGCTGTAGTGTGTCACGGTTTTGATGAGGCCCGACCACCGCGTTGGAGAGCGTCCACAAGATCTTTTGCCTGTTAGGTATATAGATCATTTTAAGAAATATATTATTGATAGGCTTGCGTTTGACCACTATCTCACCTGATGGAAAACGATGATGTGATCGACGATAGAGCACGCTAACCTAGAAGATTAGAATAGAATAAAATAGAATAGCATTATTCGGCGCAAGCAACACAATACTTATACTACAAAATAAAATAATAATAATAAAAAAAGAGTACAGAAATACAATATAGTTGCATTGAATGTGCCCGAACCTTAAGGGTCACCAACTCAGCAATTGCTGGGCGTCAAACACCCAACGCTGATTTTCAGCTGGCACCCGGCAGTGACGTACGGATGATGGTAAATAAAGTATATTTAACATATAGATATAACGCATACTTAAAATAAATATTGATACTCGTACTAGTGTATTTGTATGATGATATTGTTATAATAGGTAAGTAACTAAATATTATATAAATATGGTATAGTTATCGGCACGGATATTGAGCGCTCGGCGTCAGAGTGGGGATCGCTTTGCGCATTCGATACATTGGCGAGCCAATCATCGTCGTTGTTAGATACATGCAGCAAGCGCAGACAACGAATCACGAGTGACGTCTATGACACGATGGCGCAGCGAGCCAATCACTGACATTCCCCGCCCTCGTGTCTCACGTCGCACCACTAAAGAGACCGAATATTTGACTTCTGCGCAACTTGAAGCCAGCGCTCAAGATCCGTGCCGATAACTATAGTTAAAAATCAGTTTTCTCACTATAGCCACAATATTTCAACAATAATATATCGCGCAAAACATAAAAACCCTACCTACCCTATAACCTAGAATTAACCTATTACTATCAGTCTTGACTTAAACTCACTTAGATTGTATTCATAGCTATACACTCACATATAATGCATAGAAAACACAGAGTCTGACAGGAATTTTCACTTCATTTTAGTTGTCCACGAGATGAAATTGTTCCCAAAATATTTCGTGTATATTCGTTTGATGTCCATCATTTACCGGGCCCGTAGCGCCGCCTTCGATTTTACGTTACATGTTTTTTTTCTTTTCTGAGGGCAGTGGTGGCCGTGGTAAAGGCTCCGACTTACGAGTTGTAAGTCGCTAGTTTGAACCCAGCCAGGCGCATTATTTTGTGTAATTTATTTTATCACCACTGCTCACAAAAAGGTGAAGGAAAACATCGTGAGGAAACCGGCATGTACTAGAACCAAAAATTCAAAGACATGTGACATTCACCAACTTGCACTGGGCCCGCTTGGTGGATTACGGCCCATTCCCTCTCTTAGAGAGGAGGCGTAAGTCCCAGCCGTGGGAACATTAAAAAGGCTGATGATGATGATGTTTTTTTTTTCTATATGGAGTGAGATAAATCTCACATCACCTACAAGTTCTAAAACAAAACAAAACCAAAGAAAAAAGATGCAATAAAATTTCGAAGCAAGCTATTTTATTCACGAAAATACTTTGCGTTATGACATCAAAAAAAAAGACCCACAAATAACCTTGCTATGCTTACCAGTCACAATTACAGTACATTGTTCCCTAACCATTATTCCTGAAAGGAATCGTCGAAATATGCATCAAAATAAAACAGACGATTTGAGCGGAAAAATTCAGGGGACTGTCATAGGAGTCCCTAGTGGATTTGAACCAGAAAATGCCAGAAATTCGGAATATTCACGTAGCAAGAAATGTTTATGAAATCGGTGACGTATTGGTAGACTGTTACTGACAATAGATATTTGGTTCTATTTTGGTTTTCCTTATACATATAGAAATATGTGTACAGTATTTCCTGGTATTTACGCTTAATGGTCTGTCGTAGGTTGATATGATTATCAGCTTATAATATAGTTTCTTTTATATATCATGAACATGTTCTGTTATTGTTTATATTATTATATTCACGTCAATCTATACCAATAATATGGTAGTAATTTACCAAAGACAAAAGATTTATATTTTCATTTGTAACTATCTGACCCGGTAAACTTCGTATCGCATAACAGTCAATCAATACACCACTATTTTTTAATTAGTACACATACTTAAAGGGCTTATTAGAAAAGCCCTTGTTATTTTATAAGTAAAATCTCAATAAACAATATTCATAAACAGCAAAGTTATTAGCGTTGGTTTATGTCCCAAAATGTCACTCAATTTATGGAAATATTGTGCAGGCTATTGATTAATGAATGAATAAGTGACAATTATTAAGGAAAAACACTGCCCGCAGTATTTTCTACTAGCAATTGTTATGTTTGATTGTTTCTAAGATAAATTTACCTTTTCGTGGTCACTTAGGATTTTGGTTTTTTCTACTTTTGACTATAAAAATAATATGATCAGTGACGGGTACAGATAGAGCCCCATTTTTTTGTGTACTAATTAAAAAGTAGGGGTGTATATGATATATCTGTCGATATAGGTTATCGATTGCAATAAAATAAAGCCTAAGTAATATATCAAGTTACACTCAATTTTATTGCATAAAAGTTATCTACATCGATTTCGTACATTTTACGTGATGCACGCGCAATCAAAAAAAAAACTTCTACAGGATCAGCCCAAGAACTGCTGAACCGATTTTCACTTATAATACCACAAGAGCTTCAAAATTATCGAATATTTCCCGATAGGTTCGTTGCAAACAAATGAAGGAGTCAAGTTTTTCAGGTTAAAAAATCACGAGCGGCGCGAGTGATTTTTCCTAAAAAACTTGACGATTTTATTTGTTTGCAGGGAACCTTGAGGGAAATATTCGCCAGATAATTTTGAAGCTCGTGTGGTATTCGGGGGATTATTTTTCCGTCCCAAATGTCGCAAAATCTCCAATTTTCACAATTGAATTCAACCTGTCAGTGATCATGTTTTGTTTTTTATATATGTCAAGGACCAGAGAAAATTTTCAGAAAAAATTATCAGTATAATACCATGTAGGTTGTACCACGTGACGTCGAATGGTGCAATTCTATTGGTCGATATTTGGGTCGGAAAAATAATCATAGTTATTTCATCAGTACAATGCTATTATATCACTAAATAATATGCGCTATATATTTTCTATCTTCATGCGGGTACATCCACTGGCCAAAAAGCTAGAGCTGGTATATTTTCAAAAAAATGGGTCAACTTTGTTATGCTCTTGCTGAAGTATTTGATTAGAACTTTTAGTTAATCTTCACTAATATTATAAAGAGGTAAAGTTTGTTTTTGTTGCTTCGTTTTTTTTATATATTTAAAGTAGGTAATTTCTGAAAGTACCTACTAGATTTTTTCACCGTTAGAAAGCTGCTTTGTTCCTCAATGACATTGGCTATAATTTATGAACGCAAGCGTAGCCGCGTGCAAATCCTCGTACTGTATGAAAAAGTGAAGCCACGGGAGTGTTTAAAAGTGATAGCGTGACTTTGGAATGCAAAGCAAAAAGCATCTGAATACAGATTATGGAAAATGATTAAAATCAATAATAATACTACATTATCATTACATACAATCATCATCATCATTTTTCATTTTTTTTATTTTTTTATTCCATTATTTATTTTTTCTGTATTATTATATATTTAATTTAATGATTATGTTATGTTGCATTGCTCAACCTAGAACGGGAGAAAATCATCTAATGTTTTTTAAGTTGCATAAAATAGTGCTCGATTGCGAACCCACCTGATAGTAAGCAGTGGTATAATCGTTCATAGTGAAGCGCACTAGTTTATTAAGAGCCAATTCACTTTAACCTTGAATATACTTAAATTATAATCGGACCGGAAGACCGCAGCAGATAAATTGATAATTGAATAATCAACTTCAAAAAAGTTATGTAAGGACTGAAATAAAAAAAAAAAGAAGCAATTAATTCATATAAAATTATTAAGTAACCATTTAATAAGAATAATAGTAGTTTATGTGACTAGGGGATAAAGCAGTGTCTTTAGTCACGGGCGGCATGTTGAATTCCGAACGAAACGAAGGTTGATTTTAATCCCGAATAGTGAGGGAATTATAAAATTAACTCCCGAGCATCGCGAGGGAGTTAATAAAGAAACCTGAGTGAAGTGAGGAATTTAAGCCGCCCAAGACAAAGACTGCTTTATCCCCGTGTTGCAAACTCTACTTTTTACACCATCTGTGAGATAATTAAAAAACAATTTGGTAGACCAAATCATATATATTAGAGAAATATAAGTATTATAATTAAATTTACAAGTTCATCAAATAAACAAAATTCCACTACTCCAAGATTCTATAGTTTCAATTTTCTATAATGCTCCCGTCAGTAAGTACGTTTTATTCTGTTTTCTTTTTTTGTTAGTGGCCAGTTTGAATTTCGAGTCAACTTGTGCGATGCACGTACATTTTAATTCTATCTCCCTAGGGATAGAATGACTTGCTTTAAGTGAGGTTTGTATGACGTATAAAACGACATTATCAAGCAGGTGGTGTAAAAACCATTTTATAAAAATAAACCATTTATTTAATGATAAACATAAAGAGGAATGTTTCCAAAAGATAAGCTAAATCAATCATCAATATCGGGCCGTAACCGGAAAATTTAATTTTCCTTTTGATCGCTGCTCAACAATAACTGCTCTTATCGGTTTTAACATAAACTTTTCGAATAAAAATCTCGATTTTTAACATATAAATAGAAACATTGTATACATTCTTTATGTACCTACACTATTACGAGTGTTTATTTTATTGTAAAATGTATTATTATTGACATTGTCAGCGACTTTGTCCGCGTAATACTAGATAATGGTGGTAGAATAAAAAAAACAACCTATGTGCTATTCTAGCCCTGTGTTCCAAGATACGACAAAAACGATAATATCGTCAATCTAACCAACGTGTAACGTCACAATTTATTATTACTCAATAATCCTAACATGTTGTAACTACTACGGTTGGACCCGCGATATAATCACTTTTATCGCAATTCAGAACGCTGTGTAGAACATGAGTGAAAATTCATTTAAATCCGTCAAAACATTTCGCCTTTATAATATTCTATTGTTTATTAATGGCAAGTAGAGCCGATGTCGACTATTCTGCCAATGTCTAAAGTGAATTGGAAAAGCAAGCGTGTATATTATTATTTCAGAAAATGGAAAGAAACAGTAACTGTGGAACAAAATCCTCCGATTGATACAGTTGAGCCTTTATAATATTAGTGTGATAGCACGCGCTTGATCTTCAAATGTCACCATGTCACCAAATGTTAAGAATAGAATAGAATACACTTTATTGTACACCAAATGATGATGATGAGGTCGATTATAGAGTCTTCCTCCTCGAGTCGTATTCCTCATTACTGAGAGTCGTGAAGTTCCCGCTGGATTAGCTTCTTATTGATGGAATCTCGCCATCTGTGAAGGTTCTTAGCGTCATGAAGTGCGACGTGTAAGTGGGTGTCCAGTGTGGAGCGGACCTGATCTGCCCATCTTATTGGGCTGCGGCCTCTTGGTCGGTTGCCATCAACCATGCCAGTTACGATGAGCTGTTCAAGGTTGTGGCCATTTTTCTTTAACTGCAGTACTCTGCGCATGCAGGTAGCCGACAGTTTGATCTTGATGTTCAGTTCTCGTAAGATATAGCTGTTTGTATGGAAAAATATAGAGTACACTTGTCTAGAAGTAATTTTTAACTTATAAACCGTATCACTAAGCCACCACTGCTCTATAATCTCCAATAAAAATATAACCTTGTAAGCTCGTAAGCAATTAATGGAATAAAAGACTAAATGCTCAGTTCCCATCAAATTTTTTCACAAAAGTATTTTCTACGCATTCAAAACTGCTTGTAACGGCTTAATTGAAGAAAAAATACGCTTTGAGTAATGACAGGCTGTTTCGCTTGGCCTTAAACTTTCTGAGCGACTTTCCTTTTTTATTCCACGGCATGAGTGGGAAAAATTGACAAGATGTTTTTAGCTCTTCGTTCTTATTTAGCCCTGTAATTGAATTGGCCTTTATGTTTAGATGTTTAGCCAGTTTAGCCCTGCCTGCCATTTTTTTTAGGTCGAAAATCATCTAATGACATCCCCCACCCTTGGCTGGAATGGGAGGGCATGTCAAACTTTTACTGACTGAAACCCACTCCTGTTCCTTCTTCGCCTTTGTTCTAAGGTCCCGGGGTCCTCTTTCACATCACCAATGGCCTCAGTAAGCTTCGACCCTGCTGGACCCCTAAGGTTGTTGACATTTCCATAAGGCGCGCGTGGAACACTATGCGCCGTCGACGACTTGGGCTTGACCCGGACGGTTACCAGAGGGTCGGACGACGAGCTACCCATTGCTTGCGTCCGCAACTCCACGCCTATGGTGGAGCCCTGCCTGCCATACATTTAGCCTTGAATAGTTACTCAAAAGACTGCTAAAAATAATTAAAGATCCCTTGCATTTTTGAAAATTTGGTTTCCTTTCTTCCAAATATCTGCAACATTTTATTGAAAATGATTCAAAAGTGTGTGTTTAGTAGTTATTAAACTTGTATTGTCAACTACATTATTTACTTCATCAGAAATTCATTAATAGGCACTTTTAGATTTTTATGAACATAGTCTCAAAAACGCTAATAGCACATTACAAAACGTAGCTCCTATGACAAAGGATATTCAAGATTTTCCATGGATACTCTTTCAAATATGTCATACCATATTTTAGTTACATTTTTCTTGTCGCTCTTATTTATATGAGAGCAATACAAATAAATAAAGAAAAAAAAATGATTTTAAAATTTAGTATTTAATCTCTAAGTAAATATTGTTTTCACCACATTCGATGAACTTTTTAAAGTCAGACTAGCCATGACAGTTGATGCAGTTGATCTGGTGACACGGTCCTTTAGTCAATCGCATCGTTACTACCTGATACAAAATTGATGACATAATCACCAAAATCGTCTGCTTTTTGAGTCTTATCTAAATATGCACATGACCTACCCCAACGGGTACATATTGTACAAGCACATACGTCCAGAACGTTCGCTCCATCACAAAAGGTTCGTTAGATAAGTCCGGACAGACTGTTCAACTTAGCATGTTGTGACGTGATTTCATATTCATACCGTTTTGAGAAAATATTCAGCTTCGTATTTCAAGTCATCGGTTTTGGCAGTGATAGATTTAAGTTGGGGAGATATTTTGTGGATTTTTAGAAAATGTATTCAGGATTTTGTTGCTTTTCAATTTTAAGTTATGTGTTTTATTTATATTGGAACTACGTATAATTTAACTAGCTTCTACCAGTGACTTCACTCGAGTGAATCTAGGTTTCATTTCATACAAGCTTTGGATCCCCGTTTCATTCTTAGGTGAAGGTTGACTTGTAACATTTTGGTGTAATGTATCGCGTTCGTGTAACAGAAACCAAAGACTGTCTTGTAACGATAGTTTGTAATGTATCATTCGCGGCGAGCACCGCATGCTCTACGCAACTGTCGGTTTTTTAGCGAATTCCTTTGAGTGTTACATTACAAGTCAGTGCACGTCGCGTCATCGCGAGAGCAAGTCTCTACGTCTTACATTATGATCCAAAATGGATGCAGCACACTTGAGGCAAGAGTTCGAATGATACATTACACACACACGTTACAAGTCAGTGTGTGTCGCCGTATTGTAACAAGATCGCCTCGAATGGTACATTACAAACAAATGGTAGTCAGTGTTTTTTTTCACTTTGAAGACGCGAGAATAGGCAGACGTGTTTTTATATGTTGATTGTTGCGATATTGATTTAATTAATTGCGAATAATGTTATTGCAATAATTTGCTTAGTCGGTTTGTGTCGAGTGTGACTAATAATTTATAATTGTTTTTCGTTGCGAAAGATGAACTAGTTAGAATTTTTATAGATAATTTAGCGTGTTAGAAGTATGTCTAACACAGGAAGTAGCCCCTTTGGCCGTAGCCAATTGATACGACATAGTCCCCCTCCGACGCCATCACCGGCTGAACAGAATCAAACAAGAGAAGCAGTGCCACCAGCAGCCACGGAAACTGAATTACCAACTGAAGTCGTCTCTACGTCGGAGATTCAAAGATGGATGGGGTCCATCGATACCATTTTGAGCGAAATTTGCTTGATTGTGGGAGAGGGTAAAATGAATTCCGACCAGAAACTCCGTGTCACCAATCTTTGTAGAAAAGTCAACCATGGGACGTCTCAAATGGCCGTTTTGTACCAATCCCTGAAGCAAAAGTCCATCCAAGCGCACACCACTATCCAGCACCTTCAAGTGCAGCAGAATGTAGCGGAATCCCTTTGCCAGTTCAAAGATGTCGTGGAAACAAAGATGAGCCGATACGAACCAGAAAATACCTCCTACGCTAACATGGTGAAAAAAGGTACTGATAAATTAATTCGCCCAGCAAATATTAGTTCAGTCGCTATATATCCCAGCGATAAGACTAAAACCAGTGACGATACCAAGTTGTTAGTTCAAAAAATTATCTCGCCGGAGGAATTGAAGCTCCATGTCCGCGGTTTAAGAAAAATTAGAAACGGAGGCGTTATCATTCGGACGGATAACAAAGACGACATCAACAAATTAAAAAGCTCGCAGAAGTTAGTTTCCTCAGGCCTTAAAGTTGAAGAACCGTCCAAACGACGTCCTAGGATTGCGGTCATTGGTGTCCCTGTAGCCCTGACTGAAAAAGAGGTTTTCGACTGCATTTACGTCCAAAACATGACAGATAAATTGCCGAACGTTACTCGAGAGTCCTTCTTAGAAAGTTTGAAGTTGAGCCACAAGTCGGGAAAGAAAGAACGATCTACTTGCAATTATATATTGGAAGTTCCTGCAAATATTAGGAAAATTTTGATAACTCAAGGCCGAATCTTTATAAATTGGACGTCGTGTCCAGTGAGAGACTTTACTATTGTGACCAGGTGTTTTAACTGCCAGCAGTTTGGACACGCAGCCAAATTTTGTAGAGAAACGAGCCCTACCTGCAACCTCTGTGGCGAAACAGGACATTCTTTCAAGGATTGCAATAATAAAGATTCTCTGCCTCAATGTGCGACCTGCAAACGCTTCAAGCGGAAAAATGATCATCCAACCGGTGATGTGAATTGCCCAGCACGGAAATATGCAGAGGACAATTATATTAATTCCGTTGACTATGATGGCGCCTAGGAGCGCCGCCAACTACCTAGTTAATTTAGCACATAGATAGTAAGTTAACTTCTACATTTAATTTTATTTTATTTTTTTCGTATGGCTAATCAGCTTATCTATGATTTGGATGGGTTTTCCGTGTCTGAAGCTAAAATCTGTAATGTTGACGAGTGCAGAAACCTTGTCTATACAGGGGATAAAACTTTTACTTTACTTACACAAAACATACGCAGTATAACCCGTAATTTCAATGATTTTCAAGTTTTGTTACAAAATCTTGATATAAGCTTCGATATTATCATTCTAACAGAATGTTGGTTATCTAAACAGTCAGCCAATTTACCAACTCTCGATGGTTTTAATCTTCACAAAAGCGATAATACATTCAACCAGAATGATGGTATCGTCGTTTACATTAGAAATAACTTAAGAGTATTGGTAGAAGAACCTCATTTTTCTGATTGCAATTGCTTAGTAATTAAAATTATTCCCGACACGGTGATTGTGGCTATTTACAGGCCACCATCCCAAAGTATTGATGGGTTTTTGGACTCGCTTAACAGTAACCTAGAAAAATTATCTTCGTTTAAAAATATCATACTAGTAGGAGATATCAACATAAACATTATTGCCGAAAAAATCGATACTCATTCTCATAATTACCTCAATATTTGCTCTTTTCATGGATTATTACCAGCTCATAATCACCCAACCCATCAGAGCGGCTCTTGTCTAGACCATATCCTTATAAAATCAAAGAGTCCATCCAAAACACTAGTTACTAACTCATCACTTACCGATCATCAAGCTGTTTTACTAACATTGCAAATAAGTTCACCTCGAAATAAGTGCATGCGCAGCTATACTAAAATCAATATGACGAGTCTTGAAACTGACTTACGCGCTATTAATCTTGACCCCGTTTACAATTCACACGATCCAAATATTTCTTTGCAATATTTAGTCGATGTATTGCAATCTAAGATAAGGAAAAATACATTTACGAACATAACCCCTAGAAAATATAGTAATATTAAACCCTGGATTACCCCTGGACTTGTTCGCTGTATTAGACATAGAGATAAACTTCACCATAATTTAAAAAATGCACCGGATAATGGACAGCTATCAATTATTTACAAACGATATAGGAATTTCTGTAATAATCTATTGAAAAAGTTAAAAAACCAATATGATCAGACTCAACTACAAAAAGCAGGTAAAAACACTAAACTTATATGGAAATTCATAAAAACGAACACTATTAGGTCCAAAAATCTCGAACCAGCACTTGACCTTTTATCTTCTGTCCAAAGCCCTACCGAAGCAGTAAATAAAACTAACAACTTCTTCATTAACGTAGGAAAAAACTTAGCAGAAAAACTCTTACTTTCAAATAAGTGTCCTTCCAGTCAGAGCCAAACTAGAACAAGTGCATCACGAAATTCTTTTGTTTTACTAGATACCGATGTTAATGAGATAATTGGCATAATAAATGGATTAAAGGAAAATTGTGCCATAGGTTATGACGGCATACCAAATAGCATACTCAAAAGATTTAAACACGTCATTGCCCCTCCCTTGACTCACATTTTTCAGTTATGTTTAACCAAAGGAATATTCCCGAAATTGCTTAAAAAAGCCGTAGTTACTCCTGTGTTTAAGGCCGGTGACAAGAATTGTGTTAATAATTACAGGCCAATTGCAGTTCTTACTGGCCTGTCAAAAATATTAGAAAAAATTATAAACAGTAGATTAGTAAAGTACCTTGAAAGTAATAAATTACTCTCTGATCAACAGTTTGGTTTTAGGCCTAAAAGATCAACTAGCCAAGCTGTTCACCATCTAACGAATTTTATAAGCTCAAACCTGGATAACGGTTTGCATACCTTAGGGATCTTTTTGGACCTTGCCAAGGCGTTTGACACAATTTCTTGTAATTTGCTTTTGTACAAGCTGGAAAAGCTGGGAATACGAGGAGAACAACTGAAATTACTATCTGATTACCTTAGCGACCGTCATCAGTCTGTAAAAATAGGTCAGTGCATAAGTTCTGAACTTAAAAGTACCTGTTACGGAATCCCACAGGGTAGTATTTTGGGTCCTACCTTGTTCCTTATTTATATAAATGACCTGTGCAATTTGACCCTTCAAAATGGTATAATTATTTCGTATGCTGATGACACAGCTCTACTTTTTGCAGCTGAATCAAAGACCGAGGTCTATGATCTAGCACAGAAGGGTTTTGATACTGTGTCTAATTGGCTTTATAATAATCTCTTAAGCTTAAATGCAGTTAAAACCAAATACCTATTATTTACAATGAGAAACACTTATCCAACGCTGACTAATCTAAGTATTCAAGCGCATAACAATTGTAATCTACATTGTGCTGATATTGCATGTACTTGTCCCACTTTAGCAAAAACTGACCATATAAAATATTTAGGTGTAACGATTGACACAAACTTGAATTTCCGCAAACACATCGATTTATTATGCACCCGTGTGCGTAAACTAATATATATTTTTAAAAACTTACGTAACATTGCCGAATTTAAATTAATTAGACAGGTCTATTTGGCTTTGTGTCAATCTATAATTACCTACTGCATAACATCATGGGGTGGTGCCGCTAAATCAATTTTACTACCTTTAGAACGCGCCCAAAGAGCAGTTTTAAAAGTTGCTACTTTTCGCCCATTTCGTTTTCCTACAAATCAGCTTTATATGGCATGTAAGGTCCTAACAGTACGCCAATTATTTGTTTTGAATGTAATTTTGTTCCAACACACTGAGCTTTATTTTAACCCAATACCCTCAGATAGGAGAAGAAAGGATTTGGTTTGTGCTAACTCTAAGACTAAACATGCTTTTGCTAAACGATTTTATTTATTTTTAGGCCCCTACTTATACAACCAGTTTAACAGAATACTAAAGATTTATAGTTTAAGTTACAATAGGTGTAATTTACTAGTTCAGGAATATTTGGCAAAACACAGTTATGAAGACACGGAAAAACTTCTAGAAATTGTAAAATAAAGTTTATCTAATCCCAATCACTTTCTTTACCTAATTAATAGTCTGCACTTTATCTGCATTATTATTATTCGTTAATTTGTTTAAACATAATATATCGTAACTAATCTAGTTTTAAAATATTTTTACTTTAATGGTTTATTTTTAAGTCATTGGAATTATTGTCTTCGTTTTAATTTAGCTTTCATTTCTATTGTTGTTATTCTTTTTTAAATGTTTGATGTACATGGATGGTCTGAAACACAGGTTTTCATTAACCTAGATCAGGCAGATCTATAATACAGCTTGAATTAAATTTATGTCGATTGTAATTAATGTAAATTATAATGTCGCTTACTTTAAAAAAAAAAAAAAAAAAAAAAAAAAAAAAAAAAAAAAAAAAAAAAAAAAGTGTCCGCCTTTAGAGGGTGAATTTTGTGAAGTCTTCTCTTAAGACTTGCCTACGTCATAAAAGGTAACCTTGTGCCAAATTTCACGCTCCTTGTCCCCGTAGTTTGCCATCGTGGTGAAAGGATTTGCCAATCGAACAAAGTCTTTTTTGCCCAGGGTGTGTTACACGTAACAGAAGAGTTCGGAAGGTACGTCGCTCGGAGAAGCATTGCTATGGCCGAATACTGGGCCAGGCAAGGAATTTAATTAATCTTGCCATCGCCACGCTACGAAGAAGTCCCAGTAGTTTCCTCTATGCGTTGATGTCATTCAGTTTCTTCTTTTATTTATAATGAGCAGTTGATGATGTTCATTATTGAGGTATAACAGCACCCTAAAATGGATATTTGCATGATTTGATTCCGCCATTACAATTCTACCATCGGATAACCCGCCGTACGGCAAATATCCACCCTTACGTTGTTAAAATCTCTACGCTCCGGACTAAACGTTTCACCTCGTCATTTATACCGCGTACGTCGAAGGACTGGAACAGTTTGCCTGCTGCGGTCTTCCCGTCCAATTATAATTTGTGTGTCTTCAAGGTTAGAGTGAATAGGCTCTTAATAATAATTATATCAATAAAAAAAAAAGATTTTTTATAAAAAATGACTGCAGTCTTTATAATGACATAGGTATACATACACAAAAATCATTGACATCATTTTAGCCAAAAAACGTCCACTGTTAGACAAATAGGTTTCTCACAAGTTTCACCACAACGACCGGTCCTGTACATCTAGCATAGCATAGTCGGCCTTACAATTTTCCCACTTCCCACACATCCAGAAAAAAAACATCATCATTATCAGCCTTTTTAATTTTCCCACTGCTGGGACTTAAGCCTCCTCTCTAGGAGAGGGAATGGGCCGTAATCCACCACGCGGGTTCAGTGTGGGTTGGTGGATGTCACATGTCTTCGAATTTTTGGTTCTAGGACATGCCGGTTTCCTCACGATGTTTTCCTTCACCGTTTTGAGAGCAGATGAAATAACGTACGTCTAGTATCCATTTAATTCCCGTGACCCTCATTGGAGCATTGGTTCACCTTGAGGGAGGGCTACCAATACTGCATCTTCCGAAACCTTTCGGCTCCATCAACCATCTATTCTACGAGAAAGCCTTGCTTACTGCCACTGAAATTTGGCGAGTTTGGGCTGCTCTTAAAAATATTCAACAAGTTTTTGCAGTTTTCAGAATAATTTTTCTACGTGTCATCGTCGATTAAGAAGTTTTTTGAGTTAAAAATTATATTCTATCATTGTTGTGTGATAATACCTCAAAAAAAATAGAAAACTAATTAGTACAGTACAATTCACAAATGATGGCGGCTGTGAAGTTAGCCTTTGCGGACGTTCGCGCATACTCCACTCTTCTTGCACACGCAAGTCGCCATTTGGTTCCTAAAACACGTTACTGCGCAGCCTTCTGCACAAATTTCACGGCCGCCATCATTCGTGAATTGCACTGTATAAGGAATTCTTTAATTCAACGCCAGCTTTCGCTCTCTCATTGTCTTTCTATCGTGTCTCTAATTAAGGTATTCTAAAGGTTAAATGAAAGTCTAAACTGAATTTATGACAGTAGTCATCAATTTGAAATATCACTTAAAATGGATTACAAAGTATTGAAATATATTTCAACACTGACACAAGAAGTTACATCTCTAAGCCCTCCTAAGTAACTTTTAAGAAGCTGATCTTGTTCTCAAAAGTTCCGGATGTTGACTGTTAACAAATAATTCAGCTTACGACTCGAGATTGATATCAAAGTGTCTTCCTTATTAAGAACTTTCAATTGCCTGTCTTTTGATTACAACAGCGAGAAAAGGACAAATGCGATTCATACTTTATTATTTGTTGTTAGTAAATACTTCTTGATTACTTTTCGACGATTAGAAGGATTTAGAGTTGTGTTCAATCGAATTTATCGTCTTGTCTACTTTAACAAAGGTAGATACTTTTAAAAAATGCCCACAGATTTAATGAAATTCGTAAACGAATTGTGAAACCTTTTCGTTTAATTTCAAAGGGACAATTAGATTACGATTTTCATAATTGTAGATGTAAGATTTTCATTTGTAACAAATTTTGTGAATGTCTTATCTTTTTGATGAAATAATATTAATTATAATTTTATACGTAAAGTAATGGTCTTGAAGCCTAATACAGATTGTGAAGATGAGTTATTTTAGATACCATTACATACTACAATTTTAGAAACAATAAAACGTACTTAGGCTACTTCAGCTTTTAATGTTATTTACAAAATAATATCCTATTTCTTAGCTTTTTGATGAAATAATATTAATTATAATTTTATACGTAAAGTAATGGTCTTGAATTGAAGCCTAATATAGATTGCGAAGATGAGTTATTTTAGATACCATTACATACTACAATTTTAGAAACAATAAAACGTACTTAGGCTACTTCAGCTGTTGAAGTTATTTACAAAATAATACCCTAAAGGACTTTATTTTCGTCGATATTATTAATATTATCGATACTAAACTTTTTTTTTAAGGTTCATCATCGTAATTATAATTTTTCCCACTTTGGGTGAAGCAGGCGGGTGCGTCAGATTTTCACTAACTGAACCTACCTGTGTTCCTTTAGGGCGCCTTTAAGCCAGAAAGTGCCACGCGACATCAGCGCGGCAGCAGCGGTGCCGTCACGCTGCTTTGTTATCCCATATAAATAAAAACGCTCGACTGCTGCACTACATCCGCACTGCAATCGCGGGGCACGCTACTTTTTTTTTTATTATTATTTGTAAACGCTCTTAGTTACTCTTTGCGATCCAGTGCCACGGAACCTGTATCGAAAATTACCGCAAATCGTTTAAAATTTAAGAAATACGTTAAAAGACCATTTATCATCACCATTTAGTACAGATTGTAACAAAATTAAAGATTCCTCAATAGACAATTACCAACGGCACTAACCACTTCGTTTCTTTCAACCAGAACCACTGACGACGATCCTGGGTGGTCCAGAGCTGTTCATCAACACGGGGAGCACCATCAACCTAACGTGTGTAGTGCAGCACTCCCCAGAGCCACCACCAGCCATACGATGGACTCATAATGATGAGGTAAGTTTACCATCGCGGTCATTACTGCCTGATCACTTAAAAAAAAATTCGTTTGAATCGCGCGGCGCCAAACCAAAGCCTTTGAAGTTTTTGCTTCGAGTACAAGCAAAAATGAATTTAGAGGTGGTCAGGTGGAAGTGTCTTTGATGGTACATCTGTGACGATATTATTATTTAGTTTGTTGTTTTGGGGTCTGAAAGTAGAACCCAACCCCACTCATCTCACCAGATGCGGCTCAGTACCAGTGTTTTATATGAACTCCACAACCCATAACACAGTAATTGACTGACCTGTTGATCTAGTGGTTAGTAGCCCTGACTGCTATGCCAGAGGTTGTGAGTTCAATTCCCACAAAAGACAAGTGTTTGTGTGATGAGTAGGATCATTTATTGTGACTGGGTGTAATTTGTAATATATAATTATATACACTGCTAAATTTTGATCTATCTCTTTGTAAAGATAAAATAAAAAAATAGTATACCTCTTTAAGAAAACGTCAGCTGAGCGAGTCCAATGACCTGTAGGTAGTAGCTAACTACCTACAGGTCATTGGACTCGCGTTTTCTTAAAGAAATTAATTTCGTATATGCGTAAATTAATACGAGTATTAAAAAAAAAAGATAATTTATTTTTTAATTTTATCTTTACAAATCGACCGTGTTTCAAATACCGGATCGCCCCTCCACGGGATAAAAACAATCAAAATTTAGCGGTGTATAATAATATGTACGTATTTAGAAAAATATAAGTACGTTTATCACTTGTCTAGCACTCATAGCACGTATTCATATCACCAGTTTTGCTTAGTTTGGATCTAGATAGCGTTGTGTGATAGTTGTGGAATATTATTACTTTTATTAATTGGGTAACCCTTTGGCAAGACTGGTATCACATTGCCTGGCTTCAGAGTCAACGAACGACTGTCAAAGGTCTACAAATGACAGCCGGGACCATTTATTGATAAAAACTAGTTCTTGACTGCGATCCCACCTGATGGTAAGCAATGATGCAGTGGTGTGGTTATTTTTACTTTATCTACTAGGTTTTCTAATAACGTTGTTGTAATAATATTTTTTACTTGATTAAACTCGTCGTTTTTTATTTATTTGAAAGATAGATAAAAAACTTTTTATAAAAAAAATAAAACCGACTTCACTAAAAAACACTAAAATGATCAAAATAATTTTAATTTCGGAAGTCGGTGTTTTTCGTTATTGTTTGTTCCTTATTTAACACCGACTTCGGAAATTAAAATTATTTTGATCATTTTAGTGTTTTTTTAGTGAAGTCGGTTTTATTTTTTTTATAAAAAGTTTTTTATTTCATACTTTTTAGTTGCAACACACTTGAACAGGCTTTAGGATGAATTCCCTTATCCCATTCCGTCCCAAAAACCTCATATCCAAACCGCACAGCACCGCCTCTGACGGTGTAAGGAAAAAACTACGATTCGAATCCAACAAGCCGGCCGGCTAACATATTCTACGCGCGCGCGATTAACAACCTCTGAAAATACCGTGAAATATCGTTTGAAAGTGCGTCCAAGATGATCCTGGATCCCAGCACCCAGTGAGTACCTGACTTCCAATTTTGTACCATCCTTGTAGCCTGTTTTATAGAAACTTATATCGCGTCAGCCAACGTTGACGCTACACTTATTCATACCTATTCATATTTTTGGTCCATTTCGAGCGCGGATACCTGTAGATTACAGTTTTTTTCAGGCATTCTCAGGTTCAATTTCGAATGAAAACTCTGAGATTTGCTATATTTTTGCATTTTAAAAGTATTATCCTACAGAATTGTGTTGGTCATATTCGCCGTGTAACCCATGCGGATTCAGAGGTCATCTTAATTTAGTCGGATTATAGTCACAAAAATTCATGTAATTTACGTAATTTGTTGTGGAAATATTATTATCTATAACTATTCACGGTATTTATACACTTACAAACATTATTACATAACTATTTCACCTAAAGGTATCGATTTACACACTTAATAAATCTCAACTTAAGTTCGTTCGTATTTCGTACCTACCTACCTACTGATTATTCGAACAAAGCAAAATGGAAGAAAGCAAATTAAAACTTCTTCAATCTCAACGCGAATATGTATATCGTGATATTCAAATCCTTTACGACTTATCAAAAACTATGATTCAAGATCGTTCAAAGGTATCGGCGTTCAAGGCGAGATATACTCGAATACATTCAATTCGCGAAGAATTCGTTTCGTTATGTAGTAACATACAAAGTTTGGAGTTAGCCATAAAACCTGACGCTCGAGTGTGTCAAAAGTCTTTGAGTTCGTTTGACGATTTGTACTACGCCGTAATTAGTGCAGCGACTGATCTGCACATTACTGATAGGAGCGACAACGTCGACGGGCCGCCGCCTGCGACTTCCATGCAAACGGGACGTAACGCGCGGCTACCTAAGCTTGAGTTACCTAAATTCGACAGTAAAATTGAGAACTGGCAAGCATTTTATGATATTTATAAAACCTTAATTCACGACAACAATTCGATCTCACAAATAGAAAAATTTCACTATTTAGCGTCCTGTTTACAAGGCCCGGCCTCATCCATTGTCAAAGGGGTCCCTATGACCGCTGATAATTATGAAATTGTTTTTAATAGTTTGATCGAACGTTATCAAAACAAGCGAATTATAGCTTTGACATACTTAGATAAATTCATCAACCAGCCAGTTTTAAAATCGGGTAACTTCCAAGATTTACAAAGGTTAACAAACGAAATTTATGAGGCATACTATGCACTTCAAGCTTTAAAAATTGACGACTTAGGTGATTTTATCTTATTTTGTTTAACTTCGCGCGCACTGGACTCAGGCACGCGTGATCGTTTCGAATCGCAAAACATTTCTCAAATACCCACCTTTAATGAATTGTTAAAGTTTCTTCAAGATTATGTAAAAATCTTAGAAACTAGTCATTTATCTTCTAAATCTAATGTCAACAACAATTCTAACCCTCGTAACCTTGAGGGGAAAAAATCTTCGCCCGCGACTAGTAGGCAAAATAGCAGCGGATCCAAACGCTCATCTTATCTCACAAATTCCAACCCACCTGCAAATGTGACTTGTGCTCATTGCAGTGAAGCGCACTCGATTTATCGGTGCCCTATCTTTCAATCCTTAGATTCTCGTACTAGACTCGCGTTAGTACAAGGTAAACATAACATGTGTACCAATTGTTTACGTACAAATCACGTCATAGACAAATGCCTGTCTAAAATGTCTTGTACGATGTGTGGATTACGTCACCACACCCTATTGCATATTGATCCTTCGCCATCCAGCGTCGGCGCAACTACTGGAGCGAGCGTCACGGCTCACGCTCAGGCCGCCGTTCCCAATCGCGAGCTAGTCCTACTAGGAACATGTCAGGTGCGCGCGTTCAACACCGCCGCCGGCACTCAATGTACTGTACGGGCACTCGTGGACAGTGGGGCGCAGGACTGCTTTATCACCTCTGCGTGCGCACGCACGCTCGGGTTAAAACTCCGCCGGTGTAATCTTAGCATAGCCGGACTAGGACAAAACTCAGTCACACAAGTAAAAGGGGTGGTGGAATGCGCTATACGACCTGTACACGGTGATGCTCCACAATTTAATATCAAGCCAGTCGTATTAGACAACATCACTGCTCTAATACCTAGCGTTAAAGTACCTTCAGCTGTTCGTGAACGGTGCAACCATCTCGTGCTAGCTGATCGCGATTACGATATTCCCGCCAAAATTGATTTATTAATAGGAGCGGAGTTATTCCACGAAATCTATGACGGTCAACGTATCAATCTGGGGCCCGGTTTACCCGCAGCTATGCATAGTGTTTTTGGGTGGATTCTCACAGGGACAGTAAACTTTAATTCTGCACCATTAAACACCGCGTGCTCTTTAGTGGCCACCACATTTAAATTAGATGAACAAATCAAAAAATCTTGGGAAGTGGAGGAACCACCGTGCGTTATCACCGTACCCGAGAATGACATCGGCGAACGCTTGTACACTGATCTTACCTATCGCGAACCTGACGGACGATCCGTCGTACCCATCCTCTTAAAGGATAACAAATGCTCTTTGGGTGAATCTTACAATAGTACTTTATCGCGGTTGACTCATCTTGAAAAGAAACTTAGTAGTCAAACTAAACTTAAATCCGATTATATTAACTTTATGCGTGAGTACGAGAATTTAAATCACATATATCCTGTACCTAACCCTGCGGTACCTACTTTCAATCCTTATCTTATCCCTCACAGTTGCGTCGTTCGCTCTAAGAGCACGACCACTAAACTGAGAGTAGTGTTTAAATCACCTTTAAAAATCTTAGGAGTCCAATATGACCCTGTGAGTGACAGTTTTGGTTACTCACAGTCCCCTATCGAGGACAGTAAATGCACCAAGCGTTCCATCTTATCTAGCGTCGCAAGTATTTCCGATCCTCTAGGGTGGCTTACACCTTGTATCCTAAAAGCCAAATTGCTCCTTCAAGATTTGTGGCGTCTTAATCTTTCATGGGACGAACCTGTGCCGAGAGACATCACTCAAATATGGCGAAACCTCATAGCCGATCTCCATAACTTAAAACTAATAAAAATCCCTCGTTGGATTACACCATCTCAATCTAAGGAATTCCAGCTTGTCGGATTTTGTGATGGATCCACCGAAGCATATGGATGTTGCGTTTATCTTCGTGTCGTTACCTCTTATGACGTACACGTTTCTCTTTTAGTTGCTAAGTCCAAGGTAGCACCTCTAAAAGTGTTGACTGTCAACCTTTTAGAGCTTTGCAGTGCTGTATTACTATCTAAAGTAATAAATCGCATTCAATCCTTGCTTAGTTCAAAACTCATTTTGAATAAATCTATCTTATTCACAGACAGCTCGACTGTATTGTCATGGTTAAACGCTGAGCCACTTAAGCTTAAGACTTTCGTTGCGCACCGAGTGGTCCTAATTAACGACAGTCCTGTGCCAACTGAATGGCGACATGTGTCTACCCATGACAATCCAGCCGACATCTGTAGCGTTGGTTTATCGTGCTTATCTTTGTCTGATTCTCGAATCTGGTGGTCTGGTCCTCAGTGGCTATCTACTGAACTCTTCAACTGGCCTGTTTCAGCAGTAGAAGTATCCGATAACGTGCCAGAACTCAAGCCTGCATCACGCGCGTGTCATGCTAGTGCGACACGTGAAGCTGACGTGCTGGAGTCTATCATGGAACGCCACTCCTCTCTTTCCCAGGTTGAAAGAGTGGTTGCTTGGATATACCGTTTCATTAATACCGCAAAGGCTAAACGTTCAGAGCGTAACTTCTTACCTTACCTGACAGCCACTGACTTAAGCCAATCTTTAGATCAGATAACAAAGTATGTTCAACATCAAAGTTTTAGTGATGTCATATCTTTGATAGCATCCAAGAAACCTTTACCCAAACATTTATCTAAACTCTCTCCTTTTCTCGATACTCGCGGAATCTTGCGAGTGGGGGGACGTCTCAAGCACGCATCGTTACCAGGTCGCGTCAAACATCCATACCTCCTGCCTAAGATTTCTCGGTTAAGTATTCTTCTGATTGACCACTATCATAAAACTTATCTTCATTGTGGGCCACGCCTACTCCAATCTTTAATTATGCGTCGATTTTGGATACTCGGAGTTAGAAATCTTATCAGATCGCGGCTATCTAAATGCGTAACCTGTTTTAAAATTAAACCTCTTTCACGTCAACCTTTACAAGGTGATCTTCCACCTTCCCGATTACAACTGGGTCACTGTTTTCAAACAGTAGGCATCGACTTCGGAGGTCCTTTTATGATAAAAGAGAGTAAACGCCGTAACGCTAAAACTTATAAAGCTTACCTTTGCCTCATAGTCTGCCATGCCACTAAAGCCGTCCATCTCAAACGTGTCATAGGATCACAAATTTTGACTTACGAAGAATTTTATACTATCTTAACGAAGGTGGAAGCTATGTTAAACTCTAGACCCTTAGTGGAACTCTCTACCGATCCCGGCGAGGTTGACGCTCTTACAGCTGGTCACTTCCTTATCGGTCGACCTTTGGTATCTCTACCTGAACCGGTGTATGCTGAAAACGAGACCTTACGTACTCGATGGCAGCTTTTGCAGCGTCTATCTCAGAGCTTTTGGCGCACTTGGCAGAGGGACTATCTGCATACATTGCAACAGCGAATGAAATGGTTTAAACACGGTAACGGTCAGCCAAAATTGAACGATCTTGTAACCATTTATGAACCTAACTTACCCGCTAACGAATGGAGACTTGGTCGCGTCGTCCAGCTCCACCCGGGCAAAGACAATATCATTCGTGTTGTGACAGTCAAAACGTCAAAAGGCTTACTTGTAAGACCTACCATCAAAATTTGTCCTCTTCCAATCGCTCAAACTAATTAATAACCCATAATCAAATCATATCAAATATCTATCAATTTGTTTTTAAGAGTAACACTTATTATTTTATTTATTTTTTCTCAATCATACATATACTTATTAAGTACATTTAAACAGCATATCTCAACACTTAACATAAAACTATATCCGTACAGTGACATATCTGAATCTGCATGGACCGCAAGTCTCGAACTTCATCTATCTTATCTTATGAAATCCCTCGTTGATTTCAAGTGGGGGGATATGAACAGGCTTTAGGATGAATTCCCTTATCCCATTCCGTCCCAAAAACCTCATATCCAAACCGCACAGCACCGCCTCTGACGGTGTAAGGAAAAAACTACGATTCGAATCCAACAAGCCGGCCGGCTAACATATTCTACGCGCGCGCGATTAACAACCTCTGAAAATACCGTGAAATATCGTTTGAAAGTGCGTCCAAGATGATCCTGGATCCCAGCACCCAGTGAGTACCTGACTTCCAATTTTGTACCATCCTTGTAGCCTGTTTTATAGAAACTTATATCGCGTCAGCCAACGTTGACGCTACACTTATTCATACCTATTCAACACTTACAGCCAGAGTACTTTTTTCTCATGTCAATTCCAATTAACACTAGAAAGACGGAAGCAGTCATTTGACTGCAATTTGAATTTAAATTTGGAATAACTCAAAAACTATTTGACTTAATGTACTGAGACTTTGTGACTTTTATTAATATTACTAGTTAAATAAAAATAGGTGTGAAAATAACTCTCGTCTCTTTTGTTTATTGTTTAAAATCTTGATATACCGACAAAGACGGCGGCAGTCATTTGACGGTTGATATCGGATAAGTATTTATTTGTAATATGAGAAGGTAGAATACGAAATAATGTGCGCTTTGTCCATTGTTTGGAGTATGCAAGTCAAATGAGTCAGTATAGTTACGACTGCCTATCAATTTTGTCAGAATTTATTGTAAGTGATTCGTAAAAATGTCTCGAAGCCTTCAAAATGAAGAAATACTTTCAATGTTGCAAAATATTTGTGAAGATGAATCGGATTGTGGCTCTGAAAGTGAAGAGCGCGGTAGTGAGGATGATAATGTACCATTTATCAGTTTGAGTTCCTCTACGGATGAAAATGACCTGGAAGATCAGATACCTCTAGCAACTTTACGAACCGTTGACAGGTTGAGTTCTCGTGGCCGCGGTCGTAGCCGTGCTCGTGGTCGAGGCCGTCGTAGGAGTCATTGTTTGGAAGATTCTGAGCTTCAAGGTCTTATCACTTCTATCGACGGTACCTCATGGACACCTCAAATGGAATCTACTCAAAGTACGGCGTGGATGTGGCTGACCAGATGGCAAAAAAATATAGTGTCAAAGCGGCATCTCGAAGGTGGCCTGTACAGGTATTTTTCAATATTTTGGACCTAGCAGGGATAAATTCCTTCATTTTGTATAAGAAAATGTCAGGCACCAACATAAAACGAAGGAATTTCATACTAAGTTTAGCAAGTGAAGTTAGCGGCAAAGTAGAAATTGAACCGAGACCTTCTGAAACCGAACTGTCGGCCGAAGAACCCACGCCTTCTACTTCTCGATCTTCTCTTCAAAATCCGGAAAGTCGGAAAAGGCGAGAATGCTATATACAGAAGTGCAAAAATAAAACTAATAAAGTATGCGACTCTTGCAAAAAGCCACTTTGCGGCTCTTGTAACGTAAATAAAATGTTAAAATGTAAAAATTGAATGTAAATTAAATAAATAATTATATATTATACCCTGTTTTATTACTATAGTTACCAATTTTAGCACATAAATAAAAAAATATATTAAATAAATTGGGGCAGTCATTTGACCGGTCGCCGTCTTTGTAGGTAGATAGATTTTCCCGTCTTTCTAGTGTTAACTCAAACCCTGCTAGAATACATCATTTTCATATGAAGTTCCCGTGTCTACCTTCCACCTTCTGGCTCCGTCATCAGATCACTTCGATAGTACCTTATAGCCAAAGTGCATCTCATGACATTTCTAATAAGCCCAAACACGGGTAGGATACATTGATTAATTACGGAGTTCCGGTGCCTATCTTCCAGCTCCATCACTATCATCAGGTTACTTCGATGATACCATTTTCAACAAAACTATTCAGAATTATTCATTTATTTGTATTGTCATAGTCGCTTAACTATGTTCATTGTGATATTTGTTTGAGTATGAAGTTCCGTTGGCAATTTCTGGTCTTCTTAACCAGTTCCACCTCATCAAATGTCACTTTTTGACTGTAAATGCTTAATTCCTTGATGAAAATATCAAAATGACTATATAGTTGCCTATAATATTTGAGGAGTTCCCTCGATTTAGCCAAGATTCCATCATCAGATCCCGACTTGGTGACTATGGGACCATTTGGGAAGTATACCCTTTCCAACAAAAAAAGAATTATTCAAATCGGTTGGCAAGCGACGAAGTTATGCCCGAACATACATAAAAAAAAAAAATAAAAAAAATACAAACATCCGAATTGAGAACCTCCTCCTTTTTTATTTAGAAGTCGGTTAAAAATACAAATAGTTTTTTTTTTGTGGAAAATCTTTAGATCCCTTCGCTGTGAATGGAGCGAGAGTATCAGTTATATACGGATAAAAATCTGCCTGTGTTCCTTTGCGTTCCAAAACCACCGAGCTCTTTCGAACAATTAGCTTAACTGAGGCTAAATCGTTTATCATCTTTATGGCATTCAATACAAAGTATATCTATCTATATATATAAAAATCAATGCCACTTTTCGTTGTAATTTTATTACACAAGATCGGGCTCACCTATCCAAACCAAATGTTTAGGATTTCTTCGGACTATTTAGTAGATGGATTATGTGAAGTTTGGTAGGGTAAAATAGGGTAAAGTAGGGTAGAGTAGGGTAGAGTAGCGCAGAGTAGGGTAGAAAAGGGTAGGGTAGGTTATAGTAGGGTGGAGTAGGGAAGAGCGGGAGTGAAGCCACGTGGGCAAAAGCTAGTAGATTTATAAATGATTATGTAGTTTATTTCTGTTGACACGAAACACAACATCACTAGTGTCAGTTACCACAATTTACTTTCCTAATTTACAACTAAATACTAATACAATCCATTTAAAGCAACCCCTTTGTCGTTATCGGAAATAACCCCGAAATAGACTATTCAAAGGTAACCACAGAATTCTATACTGTTTGTCAAAAACAATTGACTATTGAGAATTACAGATGTTGCATCTGAACAAATTACATCGGTCCACGATTTGCATAAATTCACTTCAATATGGTATCATGATTGAATCTGGCAGTTTCGCTCTTGCAAATAAATTAGTCAGAATATCGAAACTTTGTCGACGTAGAGGTGTGCAAACTGCTTTTGATCGATGTTCATATAGCTTTGTATGCGGTTTGGCGATGTGAAATGGAAGTTGCTTTGTGGGACAGAGGTGTTGGTTATCGAATCACAGTTGTAACTATTAACTTGGTGAGTCAGTCGTTATACAGGGTGGCCCAGAGGGAAATGCACTTTTGATTTTGCGCGCATTTTTAAACAACAAGATGGTGTCGCGCGGGATTTGTGTCAGTGCAAAGCGCGAACTTTATAATTTTTGTCACCATAGGTTGTTACACTGAAGAGCTGCGGGCGTTTTGTATCCGCGCATTTTATGAGAATGTTCGATCTTATGTGACTATTTGACGACTCTACAGTGCTTAATTCAAATTGCGGCACATCAGTGAGTTTCTAAGCACTAATTTAATTAAGCAATGGATTGAATGATTTGAAAGGACAAGAACAATGCAAAAAATGTAGCCTCGCGGTCGTCAAAGAGTATCACGGGCCGACGAAAACATTTAGCGAGTTCGTGAATCTGTACGCGCGAATGTCGGAACGCAAAGTTCATCAACTTTAGGATTGTCCAGATCGACATTGCAGCGAATTTTACGGCTTAATTTGAAATAACATCCTCATAAGATACGGTTGGTACAGGAACTAAAGGCATCAAACTTCGAATCGATATTGAGATTTGTAAATGAAATGCGTAAGTCTCCACAAAAAATATTTTTAGGCAGTGGTAACATCTCCTGGCTACCAAAAAGCCCCGATGTCACTCCAGCAGTCTTCTTTTTGCGGGATTACCTTAAAAAAAAGAGTACACTCTGAGAGCCTAACAACCCTGCAGCAACTGAAGTTGAATATTCGGTAAGAAATGGAATCCAATTCGAGGACAAGTCCAACAAAAGTTTTTCAAAATTTTGATACCAGATTGGATGAATGTTGTAACCGTCAAGGAAATCACTTGGACGATGTCATTTTTATAGAGTAAATTTAAAAATAAATTTCATTTAATTTTCTTTAGATTGTAATAAATAAAGTTCTTCAAAATTATACAGATTTTTTTTCCTTGAATTTTCAAAAGTGCATTTCTTTCTGGGCCACCCTGTATTAGTCATTTACTATCTAGGTCACTCGTCTATGGAAAACATTGCCTTTGACAATAAAATATGCGCAAACACAGCCTGAAATCGCAGAGTTAAAAGATTTTCCATCTCAAAAAAAAAAGACAATGAAAGTGCCCTAACACGGTCAGTTCATTCTAAAAGTGCGATGTTTGCATTTTATTATTTTAGGTACCTAAAATGAAATGTTTATGATTAAAAACTATTATTTATTTAGACTGTGGTAGATCCATAGTTTTTTTTTTACCCAAAGATCTAGTGATAGCTTTGTTGCATTAAGTCCACCCATGAATCACTGCTGTTCATAATATTCTAAACTCCTGTGACAATATTATCGTCGTATAATGTTCTCTCTAGTATGATAAAGACCTCCTCTCCAGGAGAAAGAGTGGGTACGGCCCACTCCACTACGGTTCACCACGGCCTTAATGCAGTTTATGATTCACCTCACAAGTTTTTAAACTTGTGGCTCTAGGTCCTAGAGCCTAGGACAGGCCAGTTTTCTTACCGTTTTTGAGAGCAGTGATGATGAAAGAAAAACAAAAAAAAAACATTTTCTTTCTTTATTTTCTTTTTCTTTATCAAATTAATTACACATAGTAAAGCTCTTTCTTGAGCAGTGGTGGCCGAGTGGTTACGGCCGGTTGCGAGTGTAAACCCAGTCAGGCCAAATTTGTGTAATTTATTTCATCACCACTGCCCTCAAAACGATGAAGGAAAAGATCGTGAGGAAAGCGGCTAGCCCTAGAACCAAAAAATATTCACCAACCCACACTGGGACCGCGTGGTGGATTACGGCCCATGTTCCAACAGTGGGCACATTAAAAGCCCGATTATGCTATTATGATAAAGCCCTTTCATGGGTTTGGATCTACGTATTACTGGTTCGTTGGGTCCGTTGCCAGTGAGCTACTACTGCTCTGAATTAGCTATTACACTACTACAAAGCATCGAATTCCACCATTATAATCTATTGTCGTTCGTTAGTATGTTGAATGATACTGCTGCTCATCTTATAAGACCCCTAACTGGTGACTAATAGCTTGTCATTGAGTGAGTAGGGACCTGAGTGAATGTGATTTATAATAGAGGGTTTATGTGTTCGTATCTATAAGTACGAGTACATAGTGATTTTGCCTGTCCATTGAGTACCCAATAATAGTTTCATTGGTGTAACTAAATTCTTCCTACATACTTTTTAAAACTAAATGGCAGTTCACATAGCTCGCAAAACAAAAACAGCCGATGGGGCCAAAAGTTTCGAAGGTGGCGATCACATACCGGCTGATTCTCGCGACCTACCAGTTCATCGGTCTACCTTGTGGAAAACCTTTGAACGCTGTATCTTCCGGTACGGCCATCTGTTCTGCAAGCAATGTGCGCTGCCCATTGCTACTAGTTTAGCGATTATTCGTGCTGATATCTTCATTCCTAATTCGATTACGCAAGGAAACTCCGAGCATAGCCCATCCCTTTGGGTGACTTAAAGCCTTCTGATGAGACCCAGCAAACACATTTCTGAGTCATATGTCATCACTGGCCACACGCTCCTTCGACGTTCGTCTTGAGGTCAGGTAGGTCTATGAGAATTAAAATATTTTAATTTAAAAGTTTGTCTAAATAAAGCTACATTAAAAACGTGCCTTACTTCCACATCCAGATAGGACCCCTTAGCACAAGAATAATAATTACATTTATCAAGCTGTCTACAAACGAGGCTACGTGACATTGAGACCTTAAAAGTCCGCCATTTTGGATCCCCCTCGACCAAGCGTCAGCAAAATTATCTCTTCTGTCAACGGCCTGACAAGATATATAACGATGTTCTACAAAAAATGGCAAAGCTGACAAGAAAGATTTTGGTCTGAAAGCAGGGGTGCATTTTACGATAATGTAAAACTTAAAAGTATTATTACAAATTGGTATCCGTGCTAAACGTGCTTAAGATAACATTCAGTACTTTGAGTCAACTAACCATTTTTGAAATCGATACTTTTCATGGAAATGCTGTTTCTGTCGCTGAACCAAAGTTGCTTTCCGTGTCCGTCTATTTATTTGATAAATATTCCAAAACCGAGCGACGGATTTTGATTTAGCTTTTGATAAGCTAGACAAGGCAAAGAAAGCACACAAATAATGGCGAAAAATGCAAAATAATAAAGGGAAAAAAAATAGTAATAAGGCAAATAATGTTTAACACCATAGTTGCCGCAGTGGTTGAACAATTGCCTGCTGCGCTGCGGATCGTGGGTTCAATTCTCGCACAGGACAAATATTTATATGTCCTACAGATAGGTTTTCCGGTTCTGGGTGTCTTGAGTCCCACGATACGAGAGTAATTTCTTGTGTAGGGCAACAATTTCATTAAAAAAAATAAAATAAGCAGTACGGTTTTTATTTATAATTTGCAACAGTGCAAAGATAAAATATCTTCATAAAATTTCAATATTCATTTCGTTCATTCGTCAAGTTTCTTTTCCAATTACATTACCAAAAGCTAAATAGCCAAAGTAAACTGCCACTTCCAAGACATATCTCCCACTTTTGAAGTCAAATGTTCTGTTATATGTTGCGGTGTTTGTCGCGATGCCAACATAACAAATATTGCGTCGTCCAAATTGAGGGATCACCGCCTCGCTGGCGCCCTGTTTAAACTTTACGGGCTTTATTTCATAAGAACCTTTCAGCTTCGAGTATAAATTCTTACTGTTTTCAAACTATTAGGTACGTTTCGTTCAACGATGGGTCAGTCTAGTGTTGAATAAAATACAATTTACTGTGTAAATGGATGAGCTTTGAACTTAATGATCGTCTTTTGTTTAGGTACGTTTTCTGTCCATTTATCGTGTTTAGTAAGGGCACGTTCAAATTAACCGCAAAGTGCCGCGCGACGGCATCGCGACTGCAGCGCGGGTGTAGCGCAGCAGTCGCGCGTTATTTTACTTATATTATTATGGATTAACAAAGCAGCGTGGCGGCAGCGCTGCTGCCGTGCTGCCGTCGCGCGGCAGTTTGCTACTAATTTGAAGACACCGGTCTACTGTCCACGGACGCGTTGCTACATAAACACGTATTCGTCATTATACGCTTTATGCATGCCTGCTGACATCTGATGAAGAAGCTTCAAGTGGAAGAAACACCCCGGTGTCATCATAGTGCGAAACGTCTGGAGGACACGGTGGAGCATATAATGTGGTGTGCCCCGCTTGGACGGAGCACCGCTGTGTCCTCGTGAGGACAATCGGTGGTTACCTCTCGTACCGGACCTTGGTACAGAATATGATCTGGAGCGAGAGGGAATTGAATGGGGTCACCTCTTTTTGTGAAGCGGAAATGCTAGCGAAGGAGACGGCCGCAGACATAAGAGAACGAACATCATTATCCCCAGCCCCCGCCACATAAGCCACTTTGAGCGTCGGGAATTGTAATGTGTTCCGCGGTCACCGCAGTTGCGGGGTTGTATACGACGAGCAATGGGTAGATCGCCGTCTGGCCATCTGATAAGGACTGAGCCCAAGACGTCGAAGGCGTATTGTGCCACATAGAGAAGTCAGCAAAACCGAAGGGGCCTAGCAGGGCCCATGCTCACAATGGCTCCTGGGGAATTTCTGTAAAGGAAACCCATGATCCTAGTCAGTAAAAGTCTGTCCCGTCCCCTCGCACTACCCAAGAGCGAGAGAAGTTATTGGATGATTTACTTCCTCCTAAACTATAGTTCACAATTTTAAATTTCCATATCTTCAGCATCCAATTAGTTCCCCACTTTAACGTCAGCGTAATTCTTTAAAACAAAACTGAATCCGAAGCTTACCATTTGATATAACACGGTGAATTCTTCATCGGATAAGCAACTTATTAGTATTCAGGCGGGTCGCGGTGCAAAATGTGCGTCGTGTTTGCACGAAATTGAGCGATCGTACGCCGACGACGTTTCAGCTTGATTCTGCTGTTTCATGAACGAGACTGTTTAATTTAAGCTGGAGTAGTAAAGGTTGAATGTTTTAAAGCATAGTAAAGTACTAGCCTTTTATTGTTTCCGGCTCCGGTTCTGTTCGTGGCACAAAGCACAGTAAAGATGAAAGAGATTGGAAAGGAAATACTTTCCGATTTGTACTACAACGAGTGTCGCTGCTTATATCACACCCTTTAACTCCACTGCACATAATAAACCAATACGAACGCGCATTATGCAACTAACAGAACACGTACACTTAGATCGCAAGTTTGCTTTTGGTAGCTGAACTATGAGCATTGCCCAAATTTTTGGCACGCCTGCCTCGCACACAAGGCCATTATAAGTTCTTTCATATGTTCTATGGTATAAAGCATGGAGATGGCATGACAAGCAGTCGTCTTGTCATCTACACATATAATATATCTGTAGAAATTTTTATTTATTTATTTATTAATGCTTTATGCACATTACACTGTACAAAGGTGGACTTAATGCCATAGGCATTATCTACCAGTCGACCTTAGGGCGGTGCAGAAACAACATGGCGGCATTAGTTGTGCGCGCATCACATAAAGTGTAAGAAATTGAAGTAGATAACTTTTATATATTAAAATTATGTGTAACTTTATATATTTAGGCTTTGTTTCATCGTAATCATTGAATATATCGCAAGCGGTACGACGTTTGCCGGGTCAGCTAGTCATTAATATTTCAGCCGAAAACATCAACTGTTGGACTTAAAGATGTACCGTTGCCGGCAATATTGCCGTGATGTGGAAATATTACCCAAAGTATGAATATTGGTGGCAATATTGCCAGCAAAATTCCCATATTGCCGGCAACGGCACATCTCTAGTTGGACTTAGGCCTCCCAGTCCCCAAGTAAAGCTTCAACGAACGGTCTTGTACGTCGCGCATCCAACGCTTTCCTGCAACCCTCACCAAGTAATCGGCCCACCTTGTGGGAAGACTTGGTGTGTCTTCCGGTATGCGGTGGCCACTCCAAAACTTATCAGGCCCATCTACCACCTGTTCTGCTAGCAATTTTTCAAATTTGCTCAGCAAACATCAATTTAAGCAGTAATGTGAGCGAAAGAGGTAGAGCAAAGCATGAGGGAAAGTCAACCCAGATGCCATAGAAGACGATTTAAGTGTCAGGGGTCGCAGGACGATTCACAGGCACCGTTGGCACGAATTTGTGGAAAATTAGCCACAGATAGCTTGCAGTTTGATTAGGACATACTTTGTTCTTACTCTCTTTATATTTTTTTTATTTATACAAACTTGTGCTTGACTGAAGAAAGAAAGAAGCAAGAAAACTATTTTATTTGGCATACACACTCGTAGATACACACAATGTAGTAACAACGACTGCGATCCCACCTGATGGTAGATGCAATCGTTGATGGTGAGGCGTACTAATTTATTAAGAGCCTATTTAATCTCTAGACTTGAAGACACCTATATTATATTCGGACGGGAAGGTCGCAGCAGGCAAATTGTTCTAGTCCCTCGATGTACGTTGTATAAACGACGAGCAAAAACGCTTGGTCCGGACTGTAGAAGTCACAACGCAAGGGTGGATACTCACCGTTCGTTGGTTTGTCCGACGGTAGAAATGACATGGTGGAATCAAGTCATGTAATTCTTGCGCACACTCATCAAAATGCATCCTGTAACACCGAAATGCTGGCTACCCTACGCTGTGGTCAAGGCTTTGTTGATTGGAATTAACACATTTTTAAACACCAAAATATGATATTGATAAAAATCGACTTAAAGTAATAACCAATGTGATTCTTACCTCTTCTTTTCTGTAAAAATCCAGATTACTAAAAGTAATCAAAATATTTAGTTAGTACGGTCTCAAAACTGATAAGACAAAACAAGATTGTAATGAAAACTCATTTTTTCTCGCTCGGTATACCTATATAATTAATGTTCGTCAAGACGAATCAAACTGGATGGGGTTATGTCGTTTAACTACCAAGTTCCTATAGCCTTCCAGTTGCATCATCAGATCAGCTCCACGTCATAATGATTTTGCATTGTCATCTGATTTACACATGCATGCAAAATTTCAGCCCAATCGGTAACCGGGAAGTAGGTCAAATCTAATTTGCAAGATTTGACGACAGACAAACATCGGGACAGGTAAAAACTAAATAAAAGCTTGTAATAACAAGTGATAATTACTAACGCGTGCTGCATATTTCTAAAACAATTCCAGGTTCACAACTTTTTTGGTGTTGGAAAACCTTATTATCCTTCAACAGAGGTCAACTTCGTAACCTGCAGGTTGTACCTAAATGACTTTTCCAATGTCACCGAAATTCAATCTAAGTCGCCACATTGTTAGCTAACCTTACTTAATGGACTGAAATTAATAATCTGACGCAACCACGCAATGAGAAAGCGTTTCTTTGAGCACGAAAATAATGCCCTTTACCCTTTTATCTTCGCTAAGCTGGAGACTTATTTTCATACATAATAAATCATATTTTTTTCATGTCGCTAATAACACGTCAATAATATACTCGTTGGTCGTTTCCACTAACGTTACGCGACGTCTAATTTTGGCCACATTAATATTATATGGGAGAAAGTTTGTGGGTGTATATTCGTATTGATTATTTATTTAAACTTTATGTAGCTACAATAGTGGTACGTAGGCCTCTCGCGCCGGGCCTTGGTACAACTTCAGGCCATGGTCCAAAGCGCGGAGGAGTGGCAGGCCTCCTTCTGCGAAGCAGCAATGTTAGCAAAGAAGGCGGCCGCACGGGCGAGGCAACGCTCCTCACGCCCTAGCCACTGGGATTACGATCCCGATTTTCGGCTACCATAGGCGCGGGCTTGCAGATGGCGAACAATGGAGAGCTCGCCGTCCCTCGTTGTCGACGAGATTAGCGCTTGTATGTAACAATTGGTTCAAATGCAATCTAGGTATTTATTAAATCTAAAAAAAATAAGTCAATGGGTATTTTAACATCTTGCGACTATTGCCACTAAGAGAACCGTCTTTAATTTATTTTTCCATGTTTGTTTACAAATTTATTTACTTATTTATTAAAACTTCATGCAACACAAAAGTACAAAGGCGGACTTAATGCCTTAGACATTCTCTACCAGTCAACCAAGGGTGGTGAAGAGGAAACATGGTAGGTGCATAAAAAAAAGAAAAGATCAATAATCATACATATATATTCAATATAATTCACATTTACACATTCTAATATTCTTTCTTAACTAATGGTAATTATTGAAAGGTTAAAATGAAACGTGGGTCCAAAGTTAGTATGGAGAAATAGCTGTTTAATAGATTTTGTCGAGACACCCAAACATTAATATATGAAGCATATGATTCTCCCTCACATTGTAGAACTCTCTTAGCAGCCTTAAGTATTTTTTCATAGTAATATCATATCAATAACATAATATTAAGTATTCAATATGGTTCGCTATGAACTAAATTAAGTGCCGCAGACTCCTTGGCGTCTCTTTATAAACAACTTGATTTGAATTCTTGCCAGTTTCCATCGAAAGGATTGCCAAGATATGAGACGTCATTTGTTTCAATAGAATGTGGTTTCAAGTATGTTGGTGTTTCAGCGAGATTATTTCTAGTTATGACTATGTGTTTTTTTTATTGTAGGCTGTGTTAATTTTGAAGATGATGAGCTGGGCTTTTTTTTACATGGAGAAACATTAATCGACTTCTCCCGTTCAGGGTAGAGTGAGAAGGAGATTAGACTAATAATAATAATCAAAAAACTAATAAGTTAGTTAGCCCATTTCTGTCTCACTGCTGTGCGAAGGCCTTCCTCTTCATTCACGCAAGGCGACATCACAGCAGATCAAAGCGGAGGTGGAGAGATGAGCTAGATAACTGCCGAAGGGACTGCCCCGCAATGGCCGAGGACAGACGTGTGTGGAAAAAACAAATATAAACAAAATGAAAAAAAATAATTAAAATGATGATGATTGATGATGTGAATAGAATGGATGGATTTAATGGATAACAGTACTGGGTTAAGACTATTACTGACTAAAACCCATAGAGTTCCTTCAATTTCCCTAAAGTGTTCATTTAATTACCCTGTGGACCATGGTAACACTTTCGTACTATCCTCTGGTGATAGGCTCTAAGACTAAAGTAGTACCTAAAATAAAATGAAAATCCTGACAAATTGAATAACCTCTGAGTTCACAAACGCCACTTACTTTTAAAATGTTCTTAAAGTCATTTTGTTTAATCTTTAAGTTACAAAGACAGTACCTAGTTACTTAATGGCTTCTAATAAATATATATTAAATAGGTAAGAAGTAACTTTCGTTTATAATTTGTCACCACCATTTTCTGAATTGAGATTTTGGATTATTACGTCCACTATTCCCCGAGTATCACCACAACGATCGATCTTGTGCATCTTGCACTCATCAGATTCCCGCGACCCTCACCAGGTCATCGATCCACCTTGTAGAAGGTGTTTTGCTTGTGACTTTTCGTACGTGGTCGCCTCTCTAGTCCTTTAAGGAGCAAGCAGGTATTGGAATTGTTAAATAAATAGAAAACTAGTCAAAATTATTATTTTTTAACTATTATAAACAAAATTTAAAAAAAAAAATCAGGGGGACTAAGTTTTCAGGTTGTATCTTTTTAGATACAACAACACAATTACACAAAAAAGTTATTATGAACTTCGTATCTAAAAATATACAAAATGATTCACGTATAAATTCACGTGATTTATTAATTTTGAGTAATGCGCGTTTAAATGGTTTGTGCACATTTAGATACAAAAACGCTTAAAGGGCTAGAACCCTTCGGCTTTATTAACCATCCATTCTACGAGTAATGTACCCACATTACTCGTAGAATGAAAACCCACTGCAATTTAAGTTTAGCGATTCTTTGGGCTATGGAACCTTGGTTTTTCTTCGGATATCTTCGTCCTCAGGGACGAAGCCAGGGGGCGAGGGTCAGTCAGCTCGATCACGTTAGCAAACTCCGAGCATAGCCCTCTCTATGGTCTTTGGTCAACTTTAAGCCTTTTGATGAAGCCCATTGTGAAGTTTAAAACTTAACAAATATGAATACCTACTGCATTTTGATAAGTTCATCGAAAATGGAGTTTTACAAATTTTCATTTCAAATAGTAATTAACGTTTTGAGAATACATTCGTTGTACAATTAAGGAGTAAAATTCCTTGCTAGCGTCTGTGTTTCCTGATAGCTACAAACTAGAGATCTTTAAGTCAAGAAACGCTTGGTTCATAGGTCGCGTCTCCTTTCAAAGGAAATTTCACCCCGACTGATCGACACTTTACGTGACCAGGCTGGCTCGTTCTTCGCCTAAAGAATTAGCATTGCCATTACACGTGGCAATGCTGCCAGTCTTCTGGGCACATTTCCGGATGACAGTGATGTGGAGGAGTACTTTGATGCCTGAGCGTACTTTTTCATTTTGTATTATATTTATGTACATAGTCAGGTATTAGTATAAATTAGTTTAGTTAGTACGAGTATTTAAGTTTTTTTTTATATACATATCTATTAAAGTGTCTAAGTTTCTTATGTATATATTTTGTTATGTCAAATAAAATAAAAATAAAAAAGAAAGAATAGGTTATTTCTAGGCAAGATTCCATTGTCGACTACATCTTCGCTTACCATCAGGTGAGATAGTGTTCAGACGCGAGCCTGTCGATAATAATAAAAAAACTCAATTCAGAAAATGGTGATTTGTCATAATTATCATTTTTGAAATTGTACCTTGCTTTCAAGGTACGTTTTAAAAAAAATGATATGTTACTACTAACTGCCACTCGCGCTTCCTTCCGATTGAATAATATTAGAAGAAGATAAGAAATTACACCCAGATACAGATTAAATGATCGTGATCATCAAAAAAATATTTGTCCTGGGTGTGAATCAAACCCGTCGGTTTGATTCCCATCCAGGACAACGTGTGCATCCACTCCGGCATAGCAGTTAGGGTTTCAAACCACTACATCAACAGGCCATATTTATTACAGCCACCAAGCTAATCTTCAGCCCATAAAAATTAAGTACTTAAGGTTTATGCAGAAAATTATTAAGTCGTAAATATCAAGCTGGGGCCCGGTTACTGTTGGTCGTTAAAAAAACCACCTACAATATTAATTTATGGACCACTGCAATTTGGTTCGGTTTATTTTATGGCTCTAACTCAAAAAACTTTACTGGTTTAGTCCATTTTTAGTCGAGTTTAAGTAAGTGCAGGAATTATCTGTAATAAACTTTTTACGGTGCTAATGAGAAATAGTGCTATTTTTCTTTCGACTTGTTTAGTAAAGAGTAGTTATATGCTGACTCAGATATTGTGTAATTAGATAGTAACTCTTTATTATTTTTCATCAAATTATCATCATCATCAGCCTTTTTAATATTCCCACTGTTGGGACGAGAGAGGGAATGGGCCGTAACCCACCACGCGGGCCCAGTGCGGGTTGGTGGATGTCACATGTCTTCGAATTTTTGGTTCAAGGACATGCCGGTTTCCTCAAGATGTTTTCCTTCACCGTTTTGAGAGCAGTGGTGATGAAATAAAATATTTTTACTAATTTTTAATTAGCACAAATACTTGAAAAGGTCTTGTTATTATTTAAGTAAAGTTTCAATAAATAATACTCATAAACAGCAAAGTTATGAGAGCTTGTCTAAATCCCAAAATGACACTCAATTCATGGAAATATGCTACAGGCTATTGACATTGCTATTACAGCATAAAAGTGTGAGAGCAAGAGACAGGAGGGGTATAAAAGAGACTGAATAGATATTGCGACTTTTGAACGTGGGCGACCGGACGTAGTGATTTTTTTTTATAAAGTTTAAAATAAGAAGTTCAGAACAAATTATAAACGAGTAGCAGCAAGTTTTTTTTGTATCTTCTACAAGGCCGCCACCCACAAACAAACCACAACAACTAAATAACATTATTTAAAAAAAAATACATTTAAAGAAAAATATTGTGTTGAATTTGGTTATAAGCGTGCACAGTACTTGTACAGTAAATTATAAAAATAGATCACATAAAAACAATAAAATTAAATTACATTAAAACTAAAATTTACACTTCCAGAATCACACTTTCTTTATAAAAGCGAAAGTCAGTGTGGCTATGAATCTGTTTTTTTTTTATTTATTTATTTTAGTTCAAAATCACAGAGTATAAAAGATTTTTAGGATCAATGGCTTGTGCAACAAGTTTCATGCTACACTAGAATTTGATAAATGCATGTAGAATAGAATGATTGTATCTAATCGGTTTAAGTATGAACGCAACTTTTACTTGCTAAAATGGAAAGCAACGGATGAAAGAGAGGAAAGTATGAGTGGATGAAAAGAAAGGAGGATGGTGAAAACAGATTTCACGGAGAATGTTTTAATTTTGTTGAGTACTAAGAATTACTAAAATAAACAGTTTTTACGAATAACCATTCGTTTATTTTGCCATACAAGCCCACATGCATAACTTTTAACATTGAAAAAGCTGTCACTTCAAACAACGTCAAAGAGAGTGGATGACACAATAGTATTCTCATAACATCACAATGGAAAATTCAGTGACCTGTAACCAGCTACAGTCCTTTTGAAACTACTGGAGAATCCACCCCCTCTATACAACTACACTACAACTTCAATATGTCCTGCACAGGCTACGAACTACGGTTCGTTTCTTAAATTGGAACTCATTTATAGAAAGTGCTGCATTTGACAACTACTCCAACAATTGAACTATATAAAGTAACTCTAGTACACTTGATTAGAGTTACTTTATCTTTTTATTTTTTTTACTTTGTCTGCCACTAGACAGTACTAGCTACCATTGTATTGTTAGGTGTTTAATTTATACATACGAGTATGTCCGCGATTTTCTCAAAAGCTGCTGATACGATTACGTTACGTTATTTATACGCATAATTTTTAGGATCTGATAGAGATCCATATAATGTAGAGCTCTATAAACTCTATCACTGAAAAATGAAAAAATAAAAACTCAAACTCAATGTCTACTAACTCAGTTATTAAAAATAACTGCTCTCACTCTTGATGATTTAAAAACAAGTATCAATCACGTTGGGTTTTGGTCAAAAAGATTGACTAAAATCAAACCGTGTTTTTTTAGATACTTTTTACGTATCAGAGCGGTGGTAGCTGTTTCGAACAATCCAACAGCTCATTTAGTATAAACATCAAAAGAGATTATTAATGTCAATAACAGAAAACTACAGACCACAGCTGACCGCAAACCATTTAGCATTTAAAGTAATAAATTTTCAAACTCTGTTTTAGAACTCAAATCAGTATAAACCTTTCAGATCTCCTAACAATTAATAAATGACCCAGTTACAAGCCCATTATTCACAATTATATTCATTGAACGTTTACTTAGTAAAATATTATCTCTATTTCTTTAACAAATCATTCCTTAATTAATCAAATTAATTTCCGAGTCACACTCGCAGCTCGTTCACGCCTCTTTAATTTTTGGAGAGAAGCCAAATGAATAAGTCAGTTGAAATCTTATTAGAATAAGCATTATAGGCAGTTTTGCGATTCGTTTCGGACTATAAGGGAACTTGGTTTTGGATTTGAATGGGTGAATACAAACTTCTTTAGTTTTATTTATTTATTTTAAAGTTCATGCAACACAATGGTATACCTTAGGCAATTTTTTTACCAGTCAGCCAAAAGTGGTGGAGATATAACATGGAAGGTGCATAAAAACTAAAATGAAAATATTATAAAAATAAACATACACATATTTATATATACTTACAAACATATTATACATAGGCAAGAGAATTAGTGGTAAAACGAAAAAATGATAACATTGACAAGGAATGTTCTTTCACAAGCTTTTTAAAAACAGGCTGTTTTTGTAAATAGAGTGAACAAAATCCGCCTCCACCATTTTATCCGCAACTTTATCTAATTTAATACTGATCGGTTGTTGATAGTGCTTTGTTTTTATCCATCCCATCCAGCCATCATAAGTGCAATGTTTTCTAGAACAGATCCCCACTTGTTATAGAGCGATTTTGAGCGTCTTACTAAAACCATTTAAACCACTTAAACCATTTAAACCACTTACTATTAAGATAGTAAGTATACGAGTATCAAACAACTTATGTTATTAGGTCTGAAAAGTAAAAACTGAATGTAAAATGCTATTTAAAACATTTTTGGCAAAGTTTTACCATTTACACGGTATGCAACTTTTATGAGTTACGCAAGATGCTCTGGTTCAAAGGAGGAACAAGTACTGGAATATTTAGTAGGACAAACATAGAAAATATTTAATAAGCCCTTGAAAAATTTGTGTAACAGCTTTCCGAAAAATATGATGTAAAAGAAAATGTTGTAAAATTGTAAAGACGTGAAGAAGTACATACCTAGTTGCAGACAAGTTCTACGTTTGACTGGCCTGTTGGTCTAGTGGTTAGTGGCCCTGACTGCTACGCCGCTGATCGTGGGTCGATTCCCCACCCAGAACAAATGTTTATGTGATGAGCATGATCATTTGTCCTGTGTCTGGGTGTAATTTATCTATAAATATAATATTTAGAAATATATAAGTATGTTTATCAGTTGTCTAGTACTCATAACACAAGCTCTGCTTAGCTTGGGACTAGACGGTTTTCTGTGATAGTTGTGGAATATATATATTGACCAAAACTACCGGTTGGTGTAATTGTTTATCTGGAATAGACGGTTCAGTTGGGTAGGTCTAACTTCGAGTATAAGGTCAATCGTCAAATTCGACTCGGTTGGGAAGCGTTCGGGAACCTGCACGATATCTTAATCTCATCCATTATACCACATTGTCTCAAGACGAAATTCTATGACCAGTGCATGTTGCTAGTGATGACATATGGCTCCGAAACATGGTCGCTTACTATGGGCTTCATCAGAAGACTTAAAGTCAAAGGCAATTAAGTCTATTAAGTCCAACCAGTAGGGTAACCGTCGCTATGAAAATTAAAAAATATGTTCATGTTCTTTGCGTGTAAACCTGACTTACACTTAACTGTGTTTTCTGTGTTCAGATATAAAAGTTCAAATTTTTCGATTATTGTACGTGCTCATTCCTAGAGATGGTTGAAACCATTTTGAAAAAATTGAATAGAAAAAATAGCCGTGGGCTATGACTGCATTTTTAAATCGATGGTTCCAGCAATGATATGAAAAATCATACAAATAGAAAGGAAACGTTTCAAAAAACTTACACGTAAAATGGAGAATTTTTGCCAATTTTTTTTTTTTTCTATGGCAGCCATTTTAGTTTTTTTCACATTCTAGCCCCTGTGAACTGGGAAGCCAAAGTTCACTTTTTTATGTTCACATTGGACTTTCGAGCACGTTTGGTGAATGATGGGAGTTTAAAATTGTAATAATATGGTTGCAAAGAGTTCGCTTCATTTCTGGATATTCACTTGCTGGCAATGCGAACGAATGAACAGCATTGTAGTTTTACGTCACGTTTAGTATCAGAATTTCTGGCATAAACGTGACGTAAATATGTAAATTTGTTCAAAAATATATGGATTCAATTGTGTCTTAATTACAGCAAAATCAAAAATATTAAATAAAAACCCAAATTTAGTTACAACTGACTAAAAATAAACTAAAATATGCCGTCAAAAAATCTCTTCCACATCGCTGTCGTCTGGTTTGTCCAAAAGACTGGCGGCATTGCCACGCTGCATAGCAAAGCTTATAGTCTGTCCGATGTAAAAATTAGATCTTAGGTCACACGAAGTGTCAACAAATATGTGTAGGTTAAGCAAATATTACATACAAGCTTTTGCCATCGGCTTTACCTGTGTGAAAGTTAAAATTATCCAAGGGATAATTACATACTTCTAGGATAAAAAGGATCAAACAAAGTCAACTCGTATGCCAAATTTCATCCAAATCTTTTCAGTCGATTGAGCGTGAAAAAATAAACTTACAAACACACACACTCACAAATATTCGCTTTATAATATTGGTATATTATACAATATTCTAGTGTCATAGAAATTGAGCAGGAATTGAATACACAAATTGAGATTCAGAACTATGCAAACTCTACCCATAGATAACAACTCACAAGCTTAAACAACATAAACATTATTATTTTGAATTTAACTTCAATAACCTACTTTCTCATGTTTATTATTGTTTACGGCTTAACTCTCGTGAATTTTTAACAATAGATTTGTATTTCAATCACGGAGGAAAAACGTATTTACTCGCAAACTGTTCTAAACATAAATATTTACCGTACCAATAAATTATTCTAAGTTTGTATGATTTTCAGATTTGATGAAGAAAATAATAATCTAGACTACACTAATATTGTTGTTTCCCACAGTCCTGGAACACAAAAAGTAACTGAAAGAACTTGGTCAGTAAAAGTTCGAGTTTCCGCCCTGCTCCGGCTACGAGTAGACCGTGTCCTACAACAGGATATATGATACTTTTTTATTCTTTTGAGGGCAACATGGGTAGTCATTCCATATAAAACACTGTTATGTAGCTGCATTTGATAAGAATGGAAGACAACTCCAACATAGATTCTGTAGAGCTAATCAGATCCTGACCTTGATTACATGTCTTTTTTCTTTCATAGGAGATCAACTACGACTCGCCCCGCGGAGGTGTGTCAGTCATCACAGAGAAAGGCGAGACCACCACGTCTCATCTGTTGGTGCAGAGGGCCAAAGCTCCTGACTCCGGCCGGTACACCTGCGCCCCAGCTAATGCTAACCCGAGATCTGTACTCGTCCATGTTTTGAGCGGTAAGTTCCATTGATATTGATAATTAAGTTCTAAATAATTTTTAGATTTTTATATGGAAGGGAAATACAGCTCACATAAAAAGATAAGAATTATTGAACTGAGAAATATAGATGAAAATATAGGTGGTCTATATCCAGTATATCGTGAGAAAAGTTTTGATTATAAAATGTAGATGGACTATTAAAACAGTGGAAGGCAATAAAATATTAAGAAGATACTGTGTGGATGTGGAAGTCGACATCTCTAGAAGAGGGTACATCATATCAGTATTATGTATTCATAGAAGTTTGAAAGAACACATTTATGATTTATCATTGCACATCAATTTACAGCAGTACATATATAATTATTTACAGGGATCAATACTAAAATATGAGTACTGGTATGTATGCCAGGTGGGTGAAGAAAAATATCTTAATTAAAAAAAATGTAGGACATAATTTGACTTCTAACATTCTGTATAGCCTATTACCTCTTCTAAAGAAGAGGTTTGAGCTGAGTCTCAACAACGTGTAAAGACTTTGCACGTTTAATGTTAGTGAAAACAAGCAAACAACGTTTTCTAACCAGACACTCAACCAGACCAGTTAACAGCTTTTTTTTTAGTAGCCTATACTGTCCCACTGCCGGGCAAAGACCTCCTTCAACTTCTTCCAGGTATTCTTTTCTTGAGCTACCTCGAACCAGTCCCCAGTCAGTTAACAGCTTAGGATTTGTAATTCATGATCATTTGTTTCAAATTTTCAAGTATGGTATAAGATGGATTTATTGTATTTACTTACCATGCTATGTCGGCAACCTTGGTTTTCCTGCGGCTATCTTCATTTCTGATTCGATCACGCAAGGAAACTCCGAGCATAGCCCTTTCCATTGCCCTTTGGGTGATTTTAAGCCTTCTGGTGAGGCCCTCTGTTTCGGCACCACATGTCATCACTGGCAACACGCACTGGTCATAGACTTTCGTCTTGAGACACTGTGGACACGAAGAATCGCCAAACTCAAGTGGCAATGGGCAGGGCACATTGCTCGCAGAACAGATGGCCGTTGGGGCCGAAAGGTTCTGGAGTGGCGACCGTGTACCGGAAGACGAAGCGTTGGAAGGCCTCCTACAAGATGGACCGATGACCTGGTTAAGGTTGCGGGAATCCGATGGATGCGGGACGCACAGGATCGATCATTGTGGCGACACTTGGGGGAGGCCTATGTCCATCAGTGGACGTTTATCGGCAGAAGTGATGATGATGATGATGACTTACCATGCCTTTAAATATCTCTAACAACTATGGACGGTTTACAATACATCATTGCTATGAACACAGTTTCTTCAAGTTAAAATTCATTGTACTTTTTATTCACCTTAAACAACTTCATAATCAATATACTTACTTTATTTTTCTTCCCCAGGTGAGCACCCCGCTGCCATGCAGCATGGTGGCCAACTCCGTCTCCAATACCCGCTATCAGCAGCACTACTCAGCGTCATCGTCACCCTCATGGGCTGCTAGTATCAATAGCTTCACAGTTTTGTATTATATACCTTGAATAAGTGTGTTGGCAGCATCAATGCCATCTTTACTGAGATGTAGAAAGTAAATGGAGTTTCTACAACCATCCATGGTTTTCTGGGATATACACTAAATTATATTTTTCGGTGACTTCGTAATATTTTGATAATTCATGACAATTCTATATATATTTGCCAACATTGTCTAGAAGCTCTTGTGAAGTTAATGTGTCTATAAAATCATCCACCTAGCCAAGTTTGATGATCCGTCACTTAATTAAGTTTAGCTTTCAGTTTTGCTAAATCAGCCGAATATTTACGAATATTTAGCTGAAGTGACTTATCTATATTTTAACATCTCGTTAATGATTAATTGACTCTCCATTTCCTTTCTACTACGTTTGCATAATCCGGATGTTACGATAGCACGTCAAGTTTTAAAAAGTCAGTCATATGACAGTCTCTTTTTAAACCTTGATATGTCAAATATTTATAGCTGAGTGTTGAAGATTACCTTCTGGAAGTATGACTCTTAGGGTCGTTTGATCATCTTCAAGTTCATTGGACAGTAGTATAACTTGAACATTTTGTATAATATACTTAAAAAGTATGATGGCTATTGTTATATAAATATTATTACTATGTATAATATCATCGATTGTAAGAATCTTCTCATCTGTAAGTTCATGAGCTTAGATAAGTTCAACAACTAAAACGAAATAGGTTATTGTTAACTTGATACTCTACAAATACGAGTAACTTGTCAGTTTTTTATCATAACTCAATACAAGAAGAAGTGAAAGTAAGACTGGATGTGCAACTATCAACAAAGATAATTTACTTCCTAAAAAAAACATTGAATATACTAACCACTAACATATTGATCTAAACCTATTCGGTGATTACTATCCACAATAATACAATAGCAAAATTTCTCGGAACCAATCAACCAAATACCAACTTACAGTCCCTACATAATAGAATCTACCCGATCAACCCGATTGTCTTGGTTACGCAACAGTAGGTTACCAACATCATAATGATTTTTTCATAGGTCCCCGAATCCTCCCAAATAATCTCATTGTATTCTTGTCAGGTCCCAAAACGAGGCTGATTCATAAATAATCAATTGACGATGTTACCTACGTTAAAAACGTCAAACGCTAATACATATAACATGAGACGTAATTTTCTCCCCGAGAGAAATTCAGTGACCTATGAATTAGTGTGCAAACGATGTAAGGGAATCGTAACTTGAGATTGACAGAAGTTTTATTCGGAATATTTTATCATTCATACACTATACTAATTACATAATTAACTCTTTACCCGTTTGCGTCGAATTGGTCTGACGACTATTGACTATTTGCCAGGGTCATGTGTTTGCAACCAAGTTTTCCATCTTGTTGAGCTCTTCAATCCTCATAGATGACAGAAGAGCCGAGACAAGATGGAGTATTTGGTCGTGGATGTGCGACCCTGACAGAATAAATGCGAGAGTGTTTGTCGGATATATCCGACATAGACGGTTAAAAAGTTAATAAAAAAAATCTGTTAGATGAATATATAAAAGGCAATTTTTTTTTTAATTGATATAAACTAGTGCTTGACTGCGATCCCACCTGATGGTTAACAGTGATGAAATCTCTGATGGTGAGGCGCACTAGTTTATTAAGAGCCTATTCACTCTAGCTTTGAAGACACCCAAATTATAATCGGATGGGAAGAACGCAGCAGGCAAATTTTAATTAAAAAAAAAATCGACTTACGTGGTATAAATGACCAAGCGAAATGCTTAATACGAACCGTAAAGGGAAATATATGACTGATTTTAAAATGGCTTTTTCATGTAAAGAATTTAAAGGCAATGCTGAACTTATTTCGAAATACTCGTACAACAGTTTTTATTAAAATAAAAGATATCAAACCAGTGGAAAAATCTTACAAATTGACGTTTTTAATTGTTACATTCCCGCTGATTGCTAATACAAAAATGTATCCCAAGAAAGTCAACGTAACAATTTTGAATTTGGAAAAACTCTAAGTGCGTGATTGAGCAGATAGCATGCGATATACACAAAGGTGTGGTAAGGGCGCGTGCAACATTTATCTATTAAAACTACGGCAGTAAAATGAGGATAAAATGAGGAAAATACATTTAATTTCCGTATTAATTAACGAAAATGAGGCGTGTTTTCTGAAGTGGTAAATCAGGGGTCGGACAGGTAATTTGGCCAGATTTGTCAGTGTCATACGAGAATTATGAAGCAAGGTATTATTATTATACGTCAAAAAATAACTCTCATTATTGAATTTCGCGTTTCCTTGTGTACGATTTCATCGAATCCGAAGAATCTTTATATATTTATAATTCTTCTGTCTTCAGTTAATAAATTAGTGTTGTCTTCGTCTTAATTAACTAACTCCTCCTAAACGGCTTGACCGTTTTGGATGAAACTTTGTGTGTATATTTTGAGTAAGTACCTGGGTGGTTCAAAAATAAAATTGAAACCGGTAAGTGGCGCTGCAATCGGGTTATGTTTTTTTTTCTGACAAGACTTCAGCTTTTGTTGGAACCGTAGAGGTTAAGTATTATTATAACAATTTACTAAAATACGCTTGAAATCGTAAAAAAAAACAACACTAATTTATTAAATGAAACTAAGTTCAATGGCAAAACACCGAAAACAAATGTAATAAAAGTAATTTCTTATTTCCAAATATAGCTTCGATAATCGAATCGACAAGATGACGGAAACTATCGAAAGTTCACGAGTCCATAAATAATATATGTTATTTGTTAGTACGTTATTTTCGTCCAACGCACTAATTGCTATTTGACGAGAAAAATAAGAAATTAACGTTCAATAAAAATATTTTTATTGAAGGCTCCCGCTAATCGAAGGCGATGCGGCTATGCGACAACGCGTTTTCTTAAAAATATTTTTTTTTTTCTCCATAGGACATGGAGTAAAAATTAAAAAAAAAACAAAATACAGTGCATCTTTCCGCGAGCGCTCTCAAATATTTAGTCTGTCCGACATTTTCTCAGTTATATTAAGGCATTAACTCCCGAGCAGCGCTATAAAACAGTGACTTTCTGAAGCCTACACCTCAGTAACGGTTAGGTCAATAGGTTTAAAAAATATGTTTAGTATAGATTCATGTACAACATTCGTCTACTATGATTTTTTCGTAAAACTAATAATTTTGTCAGAAAAAAATTTTTAGAACATGATATTTTTTCGCTTGTTTTACCTACTCCTTACAAAAGCCTGATCTTTAGAAATATGTATGTTTACAAAAAAAAATGTTGGTTAAGTGTTCATTAGAACGTACATAGTAAATCAATGTAAATCAATCAATATTTCGCTTTAAAGATCAGCGAGGCTCGTTCCAGCTAAATGTTTAACGCACCATACGCTTTGAGGTTGACTTTCAATCTAACTGGACCCAACTGAATGCTAGTTTTTTAAATGGAGCAATTGCCTATCTGACCTCCACAATCGAATAATTGGGTAACACGATCCCCCATGGCAAGACATATGTCAGATTTTCTGGCTTTTAACCATGTGTAACGACTGTCAGAGGTCACAAATGACTGCCGGATTCAGCGGCATAACGTCTTTTTCGAGGCACGGTGGAACCAAGATATAGTAAAGGGAGATATATTGGTGATACAAGTAATTTGGTGATACTTTTTTATACACAATACCGTATGGTTCCCTATGCATGATGCATGACTAGTATGACAATGAGGATATTTGTCCTCCTCCTGACAACTCGTTAGCGTGGTCTCTTGAATGTGCTTAGTTGGAACTGTGTGGTCGGTTTAAAAAAAAAAAAATCACCAATATTTATCTTTATTTCCATAAATTAAGATTGTCATCCATCCACAGATTGACCTCGACAAGTGTTGCTTAACTTTAAAGATCGACTCGTGCGGCTGTTATCAGTTAGTAGTATTCGTGATTGGAAGCTTTACCACGACGTGCTATACACTTTATATAGCTTCAACCCCTTAACAGTTCAGTTTTAGGTTGTAAAATGGATCGCATTAAGAGCTCGTGTTAAGGCCTCTGTTCTGCCTTCAAGAACATTAAACAATGTAATAAACTCAATTGTACGGTAACGTTAGTACTTAGTGCTGTGACATTCAAATAAAACTTTTTTAAAATTTTCACTATCTTAAACTTCGTAAAGACTCCATAATGTTTTGTTAGCTTCTTTTCTTATAACTTAAAGTGGCCGTTTAAAGTTTTATCATCATAAGAAAGTTTTATTACTTTCCCTTCCCTTATGACCCAAGCAACAAATATGTTTGTCGAATAACTATTTTTTATATTATTTCTAGGCTTATCTTTACGACTGTTGTTAAGTTTGGTTACAGTTTTAACACCAATAGCTTTTACAATATTTAGAATATCACAAGCTAAAGACAAATAGTATACTGGACTGGACTATGTCTATCGCATTCCAATTGAGCGGTGGGTTTGTTTTTTTTTTTTTTCTTATCTAACTATTCGAGTAGGTACCTAGTTTTTCTTTTTTTTTAATCTTATAAATTTAGGGACTTTTGGTTACAGTACGACCATGCCAGCCCCATCGTAACCTAATACAAGTCAAGCTTTATTAACTATGAGGACTCACAACCTTACTCACTATTTTATAAACAGCGATGGTTGCGTTAGAGAGGGGTTGGGTTCGGTGGGTTTGTAAAACACAAAATATTGGTACCCTGAAATTGCTAGACCTATCGTGTGAAACCGCGTAAGAGATGGTGAGATGATTAGATTCTTCGGAATTTGCAAGAAGTAGCCGAAGAAAAAATGAATGAATGAAAAATGAAAGAGATCTTTACCCGGCAGTAACACAATACATGCTAGATATAATAATAATAAAACTATAACCTAGTGTGTATGAGCAAAAAACTAAAACCAACGAAAAGTATGTTACATCTTGTCTGTACATCAATTTATTTTCATCCAATGATCGTCAAAGAGAAAAAAAATGAGAAAGTAATTCTACTTGAAAATTGTCTTAAAGAAATAATTTATTCAAAAGATTCACTTGACGACACGTCGTTCCAAGACGAGTCACTTCAAAGCGTACGTCTTAATTCATCACTGAAGGGTGAAACAGCCTTGTAATAAATTATTTGTTAAACAATTCCTGACGTGTACCTAGTACTAATAGACTTTCTATGTTCGTGAATTCTTAGTTGACTTTTGAATCTTTGTACTCAACTTACATTCGAAGAAGTATATGCAGTGTGTATTTAAGCTGTTCGCTTATGTTACTACTTAACTCAGAGTCGGCAAGGTGATTAGTTGGGTAACTACCCTAACTTAGTTTTGGATACGTGAAGGTCGTATTCCGAATTGACCTACAGGCGTCCCTCAGGGAACTCAGCCCAGCCTTGCAATTTTGGGCTAAAATTATAAACATATTTTGGTCTGGCTGTTCAAAGATATCGAGTTTGTATTAAATTGTTCGTTGAATTCATAAGAATTTTGAATAATTGCACACCAAAACTGACATCTTACAGACTTAGTGAAAACAAATGATTAGGACAAAATTATGAAGTGTATTATAATTCGGTAATGATTGGTTAATTGGCAATGTACATAATACTGTTATAAAATTAAAGACAACGTAAGTCCATATGAGTGTAGTTATTGTTGAAACTGTTTGTTGCATTAGTTTTATATAATTATCAATCAGTTTTGTGTAATTCCCAAACAAATGCGGAATGAAAATTTTACAGAATAGGTTTGCCCTTAGTAATTAAAAAAATAATGCAACATACAAGTTAATATAAATTATAAAATGTGTAAATAAGTATTAATAAAGTAGCTAAATAAACTGATTCGTTTCGTTGTGTTTATTTTAAGCATTTAATATAACTACTAGGTGAGTATTTATGTTAAATATTGATGAAAAAAAGAATACTTATAAATAAATTAATACTTTCAAAAGGTATGAAATATTCATAAATAAATGAATGTAACGATTAAGCTTAAGTCTAAATATGTCATCTAAATCGATGGCTTAGATTGTAAGGCTAAATTAAGTTTTATGAATATTGATTTTTTTTATAGTCTATCGATGTAATACGGTTGTGTAAATACAGTATGTTATAAGAAGTTATTTAAGAAAATAAATCTATTGATCGTCGAATCTGTTCTGTTTTATTTACTGCTCGTTTTTCATTTTCACAAGTTAAATAAATTTATAATTAATTTGAAGAACACACCTCTATGAAAGCAGTAATGAAGTTTGTATCAACAAACTGTATATCTCTACTAGTTTTTGCCAGAAGCTTCGCTCACGTGAAAATGGATTTCTTCATACAAACTTTGGACCCCATTTCATGCCCTTAGCTGCAGGTGAATTTTGAAAAATTCTGTCTTAATGCTTACTTATGTTTTGAGAGAGCAGTGGTGGCCGAGTGGTAATGGCTCCGACTTACGAGTTGTAGGTCGCGGGTTCAAACCATGTAAGGCGCATTACTTTGTGTAATTTATTTCATTACCACTGCTCTCAAAACGGTGAAGGAAAACATCGTGAGGAAACCGGCATGTCCTAGAACCAAAAATTCGAAGACATGTGACATCCACCAACCTGCTCTGAACCCGCGTGGTGGATTACGACCCATTCCTTCTCCTAGAGAGAAGGCCTGAGTCCCAGCAGTGGGAACATTAAAAAGGCTGATGATGAAGATGATGATGTTTTAAAAGGTAACCTTTGTGCAAAATTTCACAATTTTAGTAGTAATCAATAGTTTCGGCTGGGAGGTGATCAGAGTCAGTCAGTTTTACCTTTTATAATATGTAGATTTAGTCTTTAGAAATAAAAAGCGTCAGCTAGTCAGATGGTATTGAGAAACGTACTAGGTATATTTATTAGTCCACACGCGAAACACAACTTGTTAGTATTTCTGTCGCAAATACACTTTTATAATAATTCATGCGTGATGCGGGCACACTAGATACAAGGGTGAAATGTCAAGACGTGCTTATAACAAAACTACTACTACTTGAAAAAAAAACGTTTTATTCTAAGAAAATTCCTAGAAAAAGCAATGTCTACATTGTTTTTTTAGGAATTAAAATAAGCTCTAGCTTATTCTATGGAAAAGTTTTCCATAAAATAAAAACCATTCCGAACGCGGCTGCAGCCACACGTGCTGCCGAGCTTCGGCTGTGAGTGCTGCCTTGACCTGTAGCCGCAGCCGATAGCAGATCTAGCTATGGCACTGATTCAAATAGCACCTTAAAGGAAAACAGTTCTTTCATTCCACCTAGGAATAGGAGTGTTTTATTCCATAAAAATCTAACACAGTTCTGTCATTCCACCAAAGGTGAGAAAAGTTACTTGATCATTTCCCACTGTGCCGTAACAAGGGCTGTACCAGTAGCACTCAGGTACAGGGATGACATAGATGCTTCAAGGGTGCAGAAATGACGAGACCAGGCCCAAGTTTTAGATTTTGATTAGTAATAGCATACATACAATACCTATTATTTCTCGTGTACATAATGATATTGTGTCCTACCAAGATTGCGGATTCTGCGGATGCTCAAGGCTTCAGTAACTACAAGAGCTAAATAGTCGGTGGTGATGGAAGGTAGTATGTTTGAAGCATTACGCACCCAAAGAGTAAATACGGGACCTTATTACTAATGCTCAACTATCCATCTGCATGTCTCCAGATTGTATCTCATCAAGCGTGATAGCTAGAGAGTTGAAATTTACATAGATGATTATTTTTGTTGCCCACTATAACAAACAATACTAAAAATAGAATTTAAAAAAAAATTAAGTTGGGCCTCCATACAACAATCGTGATTTTTTGGCCTTTTTTTCCTACAGACAGTACGGGATCCCTCGAACAAGAGTCCGACTCGTACTTGACCGGTAAAATGGTGAAAAAATTATCAATGACAACCACCGCTCTTGGGTGGAGCGGGAGATAGTGTCAGACTCTTACTGACTAAAAACCCACCCCGTTCCTTCAAGCCTGGCCCCGGTAGGCTTCGACCCAGCTGGGCCCCTACTGTTGCTGACAACTCCTTGAGGCGGGCGGGAACAGTGCGCGCCGTCGACGACTTGGGCTTGGTCCGGACAGTTACCGGACGGTCGGACAGCCACTTACAGACCTCGCACTGAGCATATGAAACGCTAGTTACTGCGCTAATTTCCCATCCCAAAAAAAACGGTATTAAAAAGGTGTCACAGTCCGATCTAAGCCAATTCAAGTCGTACCGAGTCTCGACCTACGACGTCCGTACTTCATTAGGCATACAAGGGAAACCACTCGAAGTTACCCCGGGTGAGGGTCTTCTAATTACACTATATCAGGATTAGCGACCGAGTAGGATGCTTATGCTTGACTAAATTTTAGAACAGACTGGGTTAAGGTGTGGTTTCGTTGTTGCGTTTTATCATGTCCATTTAATTTTAATTGGGTTTTGAAACGTTGATGGGTTTTCAATTAAGAATGTAATTAATATAAAGAAATTGTGGATCAGCTTAATTTTTTGTTTATTTTAGGGATACTATTTCATAACGGGGTAGGTAAATGTGAGAGGTGTAATATTCCACAACTATCACACAACGCCATCTAGTTCAAAAATTCCAAAATTAAGCAGAGCTTGTGCTATCAATGCTAGACAACTAATAAACATATTTAAAAATATATACGTTTCTAAATACATACAAATTATAAAGAAAAAAAAAATAGTTAGTTCACTCTTTAAATTGCCTCACATTTGTTTTATCTATTAATTGTTAGTTAGTTTGTTTAGTTTTATTTATATATTATAGTGTCTACATGTTATTACTACATTGTCTGTATCTACGAGTGTGTAAGTCAAATAAAATAGTTTTCTTTCTTTTTCTTTCTTTCTTTCTTTATCTATGCATTCCTTCTTGGTTTTAGTTCCATTGAACTTAAAAGATATATTCCCACTTCAAAACTATTCAAAATCAGTTTTAGAAACACATAAAACTCAAACGACAAGCCGAATCTCTCTCCTCGAAGCCGCACGTTTCTTAAACAACGCACAAACTACAAAAAGAGACAGAAAAACGAAATTGACAAACTGACTAAGCAACATTCAAACCACTCAGTCGTCGTTCAGTGTTGCTCCTCAATTTTCGCGAAAGGTATAAAAAGAGGGAGGATATTTTATTTATTGACTTTGAGAGCGTTCCCGCGGCACCCAATATCCGAAGAAACGGGAAAATGAGACTATTTACAGTCGTATTCCGAACTTGTGTTAGTTATGAATGAGTGATCATATTTCAATGATTTGTGCTTTGGGATGAGGGATTGTGACGATTTGGGAGCGGATCTTTTTAATTGAGTATAAAAGATTATTTTCGTCTTTTTTGATAAGTGATATTTTTTCTTCTTTTTACAGTTTGAATAAATATGACTGTCACCCTAAAATAATAAATATTTATATTTTACTGTTAGTGTTGCCAATAGAGAGCTGTGTGCTGAGATCAGTGATGGCCGAGTAGTAATTGCCCCGACTTACGAATTGTAGGTCGCGGGTTCTAACCCAGCCAGGCGCAATTACTTTTTGTAATTTGTTTCATCACCACTGCTCTCAAAACGGTGAAGGAAAACATAGTGAGGAAACCGGCATGTCATAGTACTAAAAACTCGAAGACATGTGACATTCACCAACTCGCACTGGGCCCACGTGGTGGATTACGGCCAATTCTCTCTCCTAGAGAGGAGGCCTGATGATGATGATGATGATGATGATGTTGTTGCCAATAATTGCTAATGCTCACAGAATAGTTGGCCTTTGTGACCGAAAGGTTCTGGAGTGGCGACTACATACCGGAAGACAAAGCATTGGAACGCCAACTACAAGGTGGACAGATGATCTGGTGAGGGTTACCGGAATCTGATGGATGTAAGACATACAGGACTGTTCATTGCGGCGACACTTGGGAGGTATAATTATGTCTAATAGTGGACGTCTTTCGGCTATGATGATATTCTTCAGAAAAAAATGACTCTTAGGGCCTGTCCGCACAGCGGTATTTCACCGCGCGGTTTTTTTTTCGTTATTCTGTAACACATTGAATCTTTTAAATTATGGAAGTTTCCGCACAAGCGATAAATAAACGCGCGAAAAAAATTCTGTGATTTCTTGCAGATTTGACGCGGTGCGGTGCGGAAATAAATGCGGACAGGCCCATAAAGGAAAAAATCCTATTCGAAAAAATTAATTCCAAAGAAACCTTTCAGACAAATTAGTCGCTTCCACAGAACCAACCCTTAACACACGTTCGGATAATCATTCGACCGACATTTTCTGATCGTAACTACAAGTTATTTGCATTTGCGTAACACGCGTGTCTAATACACGCCGAGATCATTGTTAAACTATTATAATTAATATCTACGGACTGCTTGGAACTGTTCGCGTTCGTGTTATATTCATTTAAATAATCCCATTTAACTATGACATAGTTTCACAGTGGGTTGGAATTAGGGTTTGTTATTCTGAAGTATTATTAATCCTTAATGGAGGATTTGTTGCTGTTGCCTTTGTCTAATTGTGGACGTCTTCTTGCTGAATGATGACGGGTCTTGGTGGTGATGTAAGTGCTATTACGGTATTAATAAGTGTTGATATCCTCAATAGAGTAGACACTAAAAAAAGAAAAGTTGAATTTAAGATACTCATTTATTTATTTAAACTTCATGTACAGTAGTGGTACATAGCAGTACAGTAATCAGTACACTAATATTGTCAAAGCGAAAATTTCTGAGTGTGGGTGTTTTTTTTTATTGTTTTTTATTGTCTCCGCTCTCGACTCCACGATGTACAATGCTCTTCACACTGCCAGAGACAGGAACAGATGGAGAAATATTATAAGGGTTAGAGTGATGAAGCAGGGAGGTCACGACCCTCAGCATTGAGGAATACGACGCAAGGAGGACGATTGTTTCTTCTTCACGGTCAGATGGCTGAACAGATTTGGATGAAGTTTGGAACAAAGGCAGACCATGTCCTACAATAGCACAAAGGATGTTTTTTTTCTGAGATAATGTTCCCCTGAGATAATTTTCTTCTTTCACGCGGGCGCAGCCACTGGCAGCATCAAGTTCAGATATAATCACAAATAACACAAGCAAAATACAGAAAAATTACACCTGACGGGTGTTGTTTGTCTGTATGTAGAGAAGATAAGGGTCAGATTGAAGAGTTGAAACAGCTTTATAATGTTAACAACATTTTTATTTTCAGACCAAAGATCCATAGAAAACAAAAAGAAACCAAAACACAAAGACATACACCTATAACACATATCTGAATGACGGTTCATCGGAACCATCCAGTGAGACACCAATACGCCATCCACCCTGCCGGCTATAGTATCCATGAGGCTATTGGGGCTATACGCATCCGACACATCAGTGATGCGATTTGCAGCCGCAAGAAGAATACATAAAAATACAAAACAGAACTATCGAAACAAAGATTACATCACTGCATCAATTTTGTCGACAGCTACTTCAGTACTCTTCGCTTCTTCTTTGCTCTTCTTTCTTCATTTCTTGTTTATTCTATTCTATTCTTCTTTGAACTGCATCGCAGGGCTTCCTACATTCCCTTCGCGGTCGGTCTCATAAAAGTCTGTCCTAAAAAATTCTCTAGCAGTGTTTATTTGGAGTTGCTGACGTTTTGGACACAATATGTTCGGGTGATCGGTCTTTCTGGCGACACTTGGGAGAGGCCTACGTCTAACAATGGACGTCTTTAGGCTGAAATGATAATGATGATGTTCGGGCACAGTATCCGGAAAAACAAACTTTTTATTATCTAACTAGACTGGCCTGTTGGTCTTATGGTTAGTGACTCTGACTGCTTTGCTGGAAGTCGTGGGCTCGATTCCCACCCAGGACAAATGTTTTTGTGATGTGCACGATAATTTTTTCTGAGTCTGGGTGTAATTTATCTATATATTTATTTATGTATGTATTTATATTTATGTATGTATTATATATTTATTTATGTATGTATTTAGAAATATATAAGTATGTTTATTCCCGACTTACGATTTGTAGGTTGCGGATTCAAACCCTGCCAGGCGCATTACTTTGTGTAATTTATTTCATCACCACTGCTCTCAAAACGGTGAAGGAAAACATCGTGAGGAAACCGGGATGTCCTAGAACCGAAAATTCGAAGACATGTGACATTCACCAACCTGCACTGGGCCCGCGTGGTGGTGGATTATATATTATATATAAATAACTTATTTATTTTCATTATTTGTTTATTGGGCAAACACCTACCAACAACAACACTACCACAGTGATCTCTTGTTTTAACCCAAAGGTTAACTGGGAGAGAATGCCTTGTTGCATTAAGTCCGCCTATATACCACTACTGTACATGAAGTTTAAATTAATAAATAAATTACGGCCCGTTCCCTCTCCCAGAGAGGAGGTCTGAGTCTCAGCAGTGGAAACATTAAAAAGGCTGATGTTGATGATGAGTATGTTTATCAGTTGTCTAGTACTCATAGCACAAGCTCTGCTTAGCTTGAGACTAGACGGCGTTGTGTGATAGTTGTGGAATATTATATTATTATTATTATTATATTATATTTATTAACTATACTAAACAACTTTAATAAAGGTGGTGTTCGAACATATTGTGTCCGAATCGTGAACAACTCCTTATTTGCACTATTGATTTAATGTAGGTGCCTACATATATATTCAAGAATCATTATGATATTATCTGTGTCTGATTAGATACAGATAACATAGTCATTGGTATGTTAATTAATTGAGCGACATTCTGTGAATTTCAGTGGCAATACAATTAGGCATGACTGCTGTCTGGTGACGTAATTATTTCTTGGATTGTAGGTACGTAAATGGTGACTTCATTCCTTGGCAATATTTCAGAGGATAAAAGTATTCATGAATAGAGAAAACTTTTCCTATGCCAGTGATTTTTCTTGTTGTAAAAAATTCATGTGTTATTTTTTCCCTAGAAAAATCACTCATAAATAAAAGACAACTTGTATAATATTCCGCTGCGTCTTCCTGTACGTGGTCGCCACTCCAGAACCTTTTCCCCATCAACCAACTTTTCTGCGTGCAAGTGCCCTGCCCATTGCCACTTAAGTTTGGCGATTCTTCGAGCTATGTCGGTAACCTTGGTCCTTCTGCGGATATCTTCATTTTTATTCGTACTGGAAACGGCAGCGCTGGAAGGCCTCCAACAAAGTAGACCGATGACCTGGTCAGGGGAATTCCGATGGATGCGTGACGCACAGGACCGGTCGTTGTGGCGACGCTTGGGGGAGGCCTATGTCCAGCTGTGGACGTCTTTCGGCTGATATGATGATGATGTATAATATTTTCTAATGTTGCTGATCAGAACTTCTGCTGTCGTACGTACTATTTACACTATTCAATTCTAGGTGATCAATAAAAAAAAAAAATATTGACATTCGGTATTATTTTACCGAATGTCAATATTTTTTTTTAATGATTATTTAACCATTTTTTTTTTGACACTTCGCATGACCCAAGGGCTGGTTTTTACCTCGGTCAGAGATTAAGCATTGCCATTTAACGTGGCAATGCCGCCAGCCTCTTGGGCACACTTCCAGTCGACAGCGATGCGGAGGAGTTTTATGACGCCATATTTTAGTAGGGAGTAGCCTTTAGTGTGTATAGTTAGGTTAAGCATATTTAAATATATGTATATTTTTTAATATTTAAGTATAATAAGTATATTTTTTTATTTTATTATTATTGATAGGCTCGCGTTTGACCACTATCTCACCTGATGGTAAGTGATGATGTGGCCGACGATGGAGCACGCTTGCCTAGAAGTAACCTATTCACTCTCGACTTAAAGACCCCTATATTTTCTTGTAATTAAATAAATATGTACCTTTATGTCATTATTTCAAGTACAAGTATCTAAATAGTGTTATTTGTAAAACACTGGCATCCTCTGAGGACTATACTACTAACATCACAAACAACAACTTTTGTTCCATGACGTTTCAAAATTATCATATTTTAGTTTATTAGATTCTCATACAAAAATAAAAATATTTAAATTGAACGTTCTAAATATTACGAAGTCTATGCGAAGTCAGCGATAGTACAATAGCGGAGGGGAGTGGGGATCGCCCGGCGGGGGTGTTTGATGTGCTTGAGTCGCGTCATACCCACGTAGGTAGGTATAGCAAAATACAGAGTTGTAATTTTTGACTGGCCTGTTGGTCAAGTGGTTAGTAGCCCTGACTGCTATGCCGGAGGTCGTGGGTTCGATTCCCACCCAGGACAAATGTTTGTGTGATGAGCACTTTTAGCTATAATATGTATGTATTTAGAAATTTATAAGTATGTTTATCAGTTGTCTAGTACTCATAACACAAGCTCTGCTTAGCTTGGGACTAGACGGCGTTGTGTGATAGTTGTGGAATATTATTATTATTATTTATTATTATCAATGTGTTAAATAGAACAACGAAAAAGTAAGGTTTATTTTTGGTAAATGTATTATGTTTTGTAAAAAATCAGAACAAAAGTTGTTATTTATGATGTTATTAACTTAGTCCTAACATCTTAGGACTAAGTTAATGTTCACAAATAACCCTGAATAACTAAACATAAAATATAACAAATTGTGTCTACTAGCTTCTGCCAGCGGCTTCTCCCGACTGAGAGTTGGTTCAAAGTTCTCCATATAAACTTTGAACCCTCCTTTCATAGCTAGAGGGGGGCAGCTGAAAATCAGTGCTAGGTGTCTGACGCCTAATAATGCTGAGATGGTAACATTTTCGATACGGTCATGCTCGGCGTAATTATATTTTATCTGTCATTACTTTTCTTAGCTTTGTGTTAATTATAGTTATGCTGTGTATTAAATAGATATTTTCTATTCTATTTTAACAGTGTCATAATAGCCCAGTGGTTAAGGCACCCGCCTCTAATGCGTGAAGTTGTGGGATCAAAACAAGGAGATGGATTTGATGGATGTCACGTGACTTTGAATTTTTGGTTCTAGGACATGCTGGTTCCCTCACGGTTTTTTTCTTCACCGTTTTTAGAGCAGTAGTGATGAAATAAACTCTGAGACCAGTGGTGTGAGATGATGATTCTATGCTAATTACTAATTCGTCGTCCGCATCGTCACTTTCCATCTGAGATAGCGGTCAAGCGTAAAGCTATCAACAGTAAAAAAAAAATTAGATTATACCTGCAGCACAACAAATCAGAGCAAACTAAATTAAAATAGAAGTTCAAAACCAAGGACGCAACCTAACTTACCTTCCATGAACAAGTTTGCAAAACAATAAACATATATCAACACATATACAAACGACTTACAGTACTTATGCAAATATTATGTCCACATTAGGACATCCTTTACAGTACCTTGCTGATTTATTAAAGCCTTTATAGTCCCAAAGGCTGGCCAGAGAATGGAGTTTGAAACTAACTGTGAGACACAATGGAGATTGGATATCTACAGTATGTTAAGAATGCTCCAGAGTGTTCGTGAATGGGCGATATTCTGTTGTTTTTGTCAATTTTGAATATAAGAGCGATCTCGTAGAAGTTTAGCAAAAGTTTTATAATCCCTGTGGGGTAATTATGGTACGTAATACATAATTATAGGTAATGTCAAAAAGAGGGAATGAACTCATGAATGTACCACGCAGGCCCAGTACGGGTTGGTAGATGTCACAAATCTTCAAATTATTGAGTCTGGAACATGCCAGTTTGCTCACGATGTTATTGTTTATAGTTTCGAGAGCTGTGATGATGAAATAAATTATACAAAAAAAAGCACTTGCCTGAGTTTTAGTCCACAATGCACATTTTCATAAGTCATGGCCACCTTTGCTCACGAGCCTTCAATAAAAAAGCGAGCCCTCTTAACGGGGCACAAGTAGAAACTTCAAGCTGTTGAGTTCGAGCTGTAAAAATTGAGTGGGTTAATCTGGCCTAGAGGTAGGTATTATGGCATCTAAAGAGGTCGCATGCTGCTATGACTCTTATTAACTAGCAAACTGGCAAGATAATTATACTTTTTAAGGTCTATGGTTTTATAGCATAGGTGTTCGTATTTTAAAAGAATGAATGATTTGGAATGTCACCGAAGTTAGAACAGCTGCTAAGCCGATAAGTGGAGATAATTTTATAAAACCTTTTTTTTTTTGGTGGCAAAAAATCATCCAATGACAACCCCCGCTCTTGGGCGGAGCGGGAGATAGTGTCAGACTCTTACTGACTAAAAGACCCACCCCGTTCCTTCTAGCCTTTATACCGGGGCTCGAGCGCCCTTTCGGATAACCCTGGCCCCAGTAGGCTTCGACCCGGCTGGGTCCCTGCTGTTGCTGACAACTCCTTGAGGCGCGCGGGAACAGTGCGCGCCGTTGACGACTTGGGCTTGGTCCGGTCCGGACAGTTACCGAACGGCCGGACAGCGAGCTACAAATTGCTCACTGTCCGCAAGCCCGCGAATTTTATAAATACTAAATACATGTCTCAATTTTATAAAACCTGAAACATGTTTTTGGAATTTTAAGTAAAAAATTTCATAAATGTATCATGAAAAATCCCAAAGTTATAATAAGCTTGTTATGTCAGCAAAAATACATAGTCACCATGGCCATCCAGGCGACTGAGAGGTGGTTTTGCTTTTGCAACGAAGCTGTTTGCTGGCACCTAATGTCCGCTATGACCTGCCTTGACCTGTGTTGTACTTAGTGTTGGTGGTGTCCAAATTGTGACTTTTTAAAATATTTTTGGAAAAAAAGATATAAAAACTATTGGAATCCATTCAGTTACTAATTCTGAACAAACTTTATTCAGGTTTTGCATAAACTAAAAATAATAATATATAATAATGAAGATATAGTGCTTCTGACAATTCACATAAATATTTTGATTACGTCTCCACTTCAACAGTATCGACATTAAGTTACAATTCATGAGAATAGAGCACACGCACATTTCAGCCCTACATTATCAAGTTATGTAAAAGCTACATTGCCAGCGAAAAACACATTACGACGTCGTTATGTAAATCCAGATGTTCGTGCTTAAAGTACCTGCTTAAGGTACAGTTGAAAAAAGTTATCGTAAATGATCACTGTTTTTCCATTACCTAAGTAAGAATTTACAGTTTACATATACAACATTAGTTTTTGTATATGCGAAAACCGAAACTAGTATTTTTATGTAAAAAAATCTATGTACAAATCTGGCAAACGACCCAAGAGCTAGATTGACTCGACACTACACTGAAGATATCTCGAACAAACAACAAAAGCCTGTACGAGATTAGCACTGAAGCAGTTGAAGAACAACAAGGCGTCGGGTGAGGACGGAATTACGGCTAAGCTCCTGGGCCTCAAGTCTGCTATTACAATAGTGTCACAATGGTCTATCATTGGTGTCTTATTTGTCGATTTTGACAAGTTTGGTAATCTACTAATATAATGGCGTCATTATGACTTTCCAATGGTCAACCACTGACACTCCATTGAAAGAAGTGACATATGAATGTTTGAAGTTTGCGGTAATCTGCTAAAACTTTGACAGTTTATTTGATCAGTGTTTTACCATTAGAACGTTATTGTGCAGTTATTGGTTTTAATATGCTCGAAATTATCATTCTACCACAATTCTATTACAAGACCATTGACCGATCAATGATTGATCATTATGAATTAGCAGATTACAAACTTTTAGCAAAATGACAATTGGATCGTGTTGGAATGACGCATTTATGAAAATAGCAGACTTGGGGCCCTGAAGGCGGGTGGAAAACCGGTCCTAAAGGCCTTTCAGAAGTTGTTGGATTCCGTCATACTCGAGGGAAAAACGCCACAGGCAAGGAGCAGAAGTGTGGTGGTACTCTTCTTTAAGAAGGGTGATAAAACCCTGCTGAAGAAGAATAGGCCCGTATCACATCTGAGCCATGTTTACAAGCTGTTTTCCGGGGTCATCACGAACCGTCTCGCGCGCAGGTTTGATGACTTCCAGCCTCCCGAACAAGCCGGATTCCGAAAAGGTTTCAGCACCGTAGACTACATACATACGCTAGTGCAGCTCAAACAGAAGACCGAGGAGTATAAACTGCCTCTCTGTCTAGCGTTTGTGGACTGCGAGAAAGCTTTTGATTTGATCGAGACTTGGGCTATGCTGCAATCTCTCCAAAGGTGCCAAATTGACTATCGGTACATCGAAGTGCTGAAGTCTGTCAGTCCGACTCCAGGACCAGACCTCGAAACCTATCCTTCTGCAGCGAGGTGTGAGGCAGGGAGACGTCATCTCTCCGAAACTGTTCACGGCCGCAATGGAGGATGTCTTCAAAGTTGCGGACTGGAGTGGACTGGGCATTAATGTCAATGGCAAGTACATCACTCACCTTCGTAGTCATGGCTGAGACTATGGAGGAGCTCAGCACAATGCTCAATGACCTCAGTAGAGCTTCTTTAAGAGTGGGTCTTAAAATGAACATGGATAAAACCAAAATCATGATTAACAACTATGTAGCACCCACTCTTATCAAGGTCGGAAACTCTACAAAGTTGTGGACGATTACGTCTACTTCGGACAGACAGTCCAGCTGGGTAGGTCTAACTTCGAGAAAGAGGTCAACCATCAAATCCAACTCGGTTGGGCAGCGTTCGGGAAGCTACGCGGTATCTTCTCGTCCAACATACCACAGTGTCTCAAGACGAAAGTCGTGTTGCCAGTGATGACATATGGCTCCGAAACGTGGTCGCTTACAATGGGCCTCATCAGAAGGCTTAAAGTCACCCAAAGAGCAATGGAAAGAGCTATGCTCGGGGTTTCCTTGCGTGATCGAATAAAAAATGAAGATATCCGCAGGAGAACTAAAGTTGCCGCCATAGCACGAAGAATTGCCAAACTTAAGTGGCAATGGGCAGGGCACATTGCTCGCAGAACAGATGGCCGTTGGGGCCGAAAGGTTCTGGAGTGGCGACCTCGTACCGGAAGACGCAGCGTTGGAAGGCCTCCTACAAGGTGGACCGATGGCCTGATGGATGCGGGACGCATAAGAACGTTCGTTATGGCGATGCTTGGGGGAGAACTATGTCCAACAGTGGACGTGTATCGGCGGAAATGATGATGAATCTATGTACAAAATTTCATAACTGTATTATGAAAAATCACAAAGTTATACGGTTGTTATATCAGCAAAAATACATAGTCATCGGGCCATCCAGGCAACTGAGAGGTTGTTTTGCACTTGCACCCAGCTATTTGCTGGCACCTAATGCCCGCATGTGCGAAACCTGAATACAGTTTGTTCAGAATCAGTAACTGAATGGATTCCAATATTTTTTACACCATGTCATATTTTTTACCAAAAATATTTAAAAAGGTCACAAGTTGGACACCACCGGCACTAAGTATAACACGGGTCACGGCAGGTCATAGCGGCCCCTGCAGGGGCCAGGAATATCCGAAAGGGCGCTCGAGCCTCGGTATGAAGGCTAAGGCTAGAAGGAACGGGGTGGGTCTTTTAGTCAGTAAGAGTCTGACACCCGCTCCGCCCAAGAGCGGGGGGATGTCATTGGATGATTTTTTCCCACCATAAAAAAAGGTCATAGCGGCCATTTGTGACTTTGTGATTTTTCATGATACAGTTATGAAATGTATAGAAACTAAAAATAATATTGTTTGCTCTATCTCAATGTAATTTAGAAACAAATCAATCCTTACCAACTTACCAATCGACCACCTGATGCCCATCCCACATAAAATGATGAATAGCTTTAAGACAGCCTACAGAGTCACATCTGTCCAACATTTCTAACGGGGAGACAGGCCACACATCTGTATGTGACAGTTGTTTAAGACACGTTTAAATCGTTCCTGGAAATGTTTAATGAATCATGAGAATCTAGAGCATTGAGATGCGGGGGTGGAAATGGTTTATATAAAGCTTTTTAATCTAAGGATTTTCAATTGCAATGGTGACTGATAACAACTTAAATCACTATAATCGTCAGTCGTAAAAGTTTTGTGGCAAGCGTGAGCCCTCGAAGTAACACCACCTCGGAGAGATGCGACTTCTGGCAGGAGAAGTTTAAACCTCCTGATGATTTTATCGAGCCGTCGGAGAGCCTCTCCCCTGGACACGAGCTGCCATGGCCAACCTGGAAAACTCTAAACAAACTCCGCACCCGGGTTGGGCACAGCAAAGATAATCTTCAGAGGTGGGTTCTCGGATGGTTCCGATCTTCAGTGTTTGTGCGGCGTCTCTTCACAAACCATGTCCCACCTTCCGTCCTGCATCACGTGCCCTGTCATCACGATCTGGCGCCTTCTATAATAAATCTTTTCTGGACGTCATTTCCTTCATACCACTCTAAAACTATTTTATATGAATAAAAAAATATGATCTCATTACACAAATATTATAAGGGCGAATGTCAGTGAGTGTGTGTACTGCATGTTGGTTACTTCTTCAAAGCAAACTATTAACTTTCAAAAATTTGTAGATTTGGCATAAATATCCGGAACCAAGTTTGTAGATACCTATTGAAAGTATCAAATAATTTCTTCCGCTCTGCGTAGAATGAGTGGTGTCAAGCGCATTGGACCAGTACTTTCAGAGATTACCTCCTACAAACAAAAAAAAACATCTCTCTTTATAAAATTAGTGTAAACAATTCTTGTACCTAGTGTTACATTTTCAGACAATTGTTACATTAAATAAAAAAAAAAACAAAACAACATGACTATAACAACAACAGAAATTACACTTCAAACAAAGAAGATCAACGCTCTCTATTGTACCCACATACCTAGGTACCAACTGTCCGCATTCAGCCAGTGCGGTTCCAACAAGCGCCTCACTGAATATTATTATAATCATTCATTCACACAAACGCAATGACCGACGTCATTCGCACGACACTGCTGGTCATAGACTAAGGATTGGTTTTAGTTTAGAAGAGAGGAGCAACTATAGTTTAAAGTTTTTAGGTAAAGCTTTTTTACCACAAGCATCTTTCACTATTTCAAAATCGAGGTCGAATACACAAGAGTAGTTAATAATATTGAGCCTTGATGGAGAATAATTGTGACTATTTTGCATTTGCAAATGCAATTTCATCCTCGAACACACCTCGATTCCTGCTCATTGTAATACTGGCACTACTAGTACAGTTACACAATACTGGTACAGTTGTTAAAAATACACATGCACATTAAAAATAAGGCCCGTTACATTATCGAACTACCAGGTTTACGGTGATGCATCATCAATACATGGTGGACGTCGCACCTATAGGCATAAAACGTCTTTTTTTATTTTGTTTTTTTTTTTTAAGCTATTGCATAGCTTCTATCGCGGGCCTTGAGCGTGGAGACCGAATCTAGAAATGCCGTAACGAAAATAACCTAACACCCCCCACTCATTTGTTTTCTTATCGGTCACCACGCTCAAAAAGTGTAACTTCAATTAATATCAAAGAAAAAAAAAACAAAGGAAAAAAAATACTGCATAAATAAAATAAATAAATAATTATAATTGCATAAGTTGATAAAAAATGCTATTCAATAGCTTTACCGCGGCAGTCCCCGAGTGCTACACGTCTTTTTATTTTTTGTTTTGGAAACACATCCGTTATCCAGAAGTTTTTCAGTTTTTTTTTATTCAGACAGGTCCAGAAATAATTGGCAAAAACTGATTTCTTCACTTGGAAGAGGTCTTTGCACTGAAAATTTTAATAATATTTGATGTATGTTTAACAGTTAACACTTTTCGGGCCCAAGCGCCCGAAAAGTGCCATATAACAGTGACTTTCTGAAGCCTACTCCTCGACAACGGCTAGGTTTACAGATTTGAAAAAAAATATATATATGTTTATTATAGGTACATGAACAACATTATCAACATTTGATTTTTTTGTGCTATTAATACTTTTGTCTAAAAAAAATATTTAGCAATTTCGCAACTTTTTTTCTACTCCTTCGAAACGGCTTGGATCTTTAGAAACATTTTTACACAAAAATTGGTGGTTAAATATTCTTCAAAGTGAACATATATTGATTTACATATCAATCAATATTTCGCAAAGAAAATGAATTTAAAGGTCAGCCACGCGCTTTCCGGGCGCTGATGGCCGCAAATAAATGCACAGATATGCGTACTGCCGCCTAGGCGGGTGCGAGAGTTGCGTCCATTTAATTTCAGCCAGATGGTTCAAGGGACTATATGCCTTAAGTAAGGGTTTGAAAAATCTGCCATTTTATAAAAAATATAGGTATAAAAAAAGTCCGACGGTACTACACACCGAGACAGCTTTTAATGTTATACAAAGCACAGGTCCGATCGTGTGTGGAGTACTGCAGCCACATATGGGCTGGTGCTGCAAAGTGCCACCTGGCAGCTTTGGACTCAGTGGAAAGGCGTGCGAAGAGGCTGATTGGTGATCCAGATTTGGTTAAGACCAATCTTCAAAGCCTTGAGCACAGGCGTAGGGTAGCCAGCCTTTCGGTGTTTTACAGATTGCATTTTGGAGAGTGTGCGCAGGAATTGCATGACTTGATTCCGCCATCTCATTTCTACCATCGGACAAGCCGACGCACGGCGAGTATCCACCCTTACGTTGTTGAAACATCTACGGTCCGGACTAAGCGTTTCGCCTCGTCATTTATACCGCGTACTTCGAAGGACTGGAACAGTTTGCCTGCTGCGGTCTTTCCGTCTGATTATAATTTGGGTGTCTTCAAGGCTAGAGTGAATAGGCTCTTAATAAACTAGTGCGCCTCACCATCAACGATTGCATCACTGCTTACCATCAGGCGGGATCGCAGTCAAGTACTAGTTTATAACAGATAAAAAAAAAAAAAAAAAAAAATAAAAACCTTTGGTGAAAAAAGATACATATCGATATTTCTGTCAATATTGATTCAATCGTCTGCCTAGTTCGTAAATTTTTCTTCGAATTCGATAAATTCATAAATATTTATTTTCAAATCGACCCGATTAATCATGACACCAGTACATTTTTTTTATCTCCATTCGTTTGATTTTTCTTTCAGAACCTCGCAAAAGAAAAATAATTAATTATTTGTGATTGATTGCATTACATCTTTGTAATTTTAGTAAATATTGTAACTTGAAGACACGAATTTGAACCTGAAGGTGGAATGTGATCAATCTTATTAAGTTATTAGAGCACACATCGATCTTTATTATGATTTTTTTTTGTGACTTTAATTTGACATTCGCTGAATAACTGTATTCTATAACCTGTTAAAGAAATGAAAAAAAAATTTAAAGATGTTTTAGACAAAAAAAAAACACAATATTAGATATCTTTGCTTTTAATCTCTTGTCGGTAGCATTACATCCAGGTCAGTACAGGAAACATACAGCAAAAATACAGCAAATAATGATTTTAACTGAAAAGATCCTAATAGAAAGACACACCCAAATGTAAAGTTTGCTAGGAGAAAACTTATTGTTGAGTTAAGTAAGCTTGCTTTTGTACATGAATTGCCAAATCACTGCATTTTAATCTTACATTTTGTATGTATACTAGGTACTTATAAAGAATTAAATTCAATTCAATCGGTGTTTTTTTTTTTTGGTGGTAAAAACCCCGGCTCTTGGGCCGAGCGGAAGATAGTGTTAGACTCTTACTGACTAAAAGCCCACCCTGTTTCTTCTAGCCTTCATACCGGGGCTCGAGTTCCCTCTCGGATAACCCTGGCCCCAGTAAGAAGAGTGAGCTCCAACGTCGATCACATCATCACTTGCTATCAGGTGACCAAGTGTGAGCCTGTAAATAAAAAAGGGGTTTCAGACTATTAGAAGTAAAATAATAATATGTGGAATTCAAGAATCGCGTTTTTTTAACAGAACGTTGCGGACACTGGATTTCATAATCCATCAGATTTTCGCAACCCTCATCAAATCATTAGACTATCTCAACCCATATACACAAGACACTCAGACTGAGAGCAACTATCTGTAAGCCATACAAATATTTGTTTCATGCGGGAATTAAAACCACGACACGCATCACAGCAGCCAGTTTCTCTACCACTGCACCAACCGAGAAATTATACTGTAATTTTTTAATCTTATTTATGTCTTACAAATCATGATAAGTATCACCCTCTTAGAGCTTCCAGCCACTTAGGCATAAAACTCGTCCAACGGGAACTTTAACTGTTCTACAATCTAACAAAACATGACTAAACGTGTTGTATTCCGGGCTTTACTTGTGGATAATGTTCAAAAGGTCTGTGTTACGGACTAAATAATATCTAATTTAGAGCGTGATGAAATGTTATAGTGGCTTGGAATTTTGGTGGTTTTATTCTGTACAGTTACTCTGCTTAATTATTTGCTTTACAAAGGCTTCTTTTTTGACATACCTATTCAATTCTACATGATGCAGTAGACTGCTGGATATTTGTATTTCATCAAAGCTGCGTCACAACACATACACCTCCAAATATTATTTCTAGTCCAGTATTAGTCAATTTTCAAGATCGTCTGTTTCTGTAGATGTGGAGGCATCGTATGTCTTGAGTGGGGCTGATGCACGTGTCATGCCCGTGAACGGGTGCCATCGGTTGAGACTGGTCATCTCTTGGCTGCCAGTGGCTTAATTCGGTTTCTATTTTTAATTACATTTAATAAAAAGAATAATAACTTATTAAGTATTATTACGTATCTACCTACATTGTGCTCACATATTAGAAGCGACAAGAAATATGTAACCAAGATCTATGTAACTCATAATATGTTTTAAAAAGAGTGTCCATGGAGTTTCTTGCACGTTCTTCTCCATAGAGACCGACGTTTTGGAACGTGCAATTTAGCTTCACTTTTCTTGGACTGACCGACATTTGACTATTCAAAAGTGCCTGCAAATGGTCTATTTGAAATAAATGACTTTCATTTTGATTTTGATTGTTACGCCTCTAGGTTCAATCAGGGTGAACTGAACAATTTGAGATAGTAACTTAAACTACATTATTTTATAATAGTGTTCTTCCATACCGTCGCTACGGACACTACCGTCACCAAATCACCATCTTTTAAATACACATACAATGCGTTCCAAATATGAGTAGGAAAGTCAATAACCTCGATCTGTCAAAGGTTGAGTGAAAAGTACAGTTTACAAAGGAAACTTATTTGCGTAAGGGATTTTTTTGCTTTATATTACTAAGTCTTAGATGTAGGTGAAGTAAAAACAATAATGTTTACCGAATATAAATCAGCTAAATACATTGTTATACGTCAAAATTATTAAAAAAAAATTCTTTGTATTACTAAGTCTTAGTTAGATCTAGGTGAAGTAAAAACGTTATTGTTTACCTAATATAAATCAGCTAGTCATTAGTTTAAAATTGATTTAGCGCTTTGATACCAAATTATTATTGATTTTTAACAAAGAGTTTTAAGCTATTGCATAGCTTCTATCGCGGACCTTGAGCGTGGAGACCGAACCCAGAAATTCCGTAACGAAAATAACCTAACACCCCCCACTCATTTGTTTTTTGAGCGTGGTGACCGATAAGAAAACAAATGAGTGAACAATCAATCAAAATTCAATTCAATGTGTGAAAGTGTAACTTCAATTAATATCAAAGAAAAAAAAAACAAAGGAAAAAAATACTGCATAAATAAAATAAATAAATAATTATAATTGCATAAGTTGATAAAAATGCTATGCAATAGCTTTACCGCGGCAGTCCCCGAGTGCCACACGTCTTTTTTTGTTTTTACTTTGATTTTAGATCTATTTTTTTTTAATTTAATTACTATTTTTTGATAACCTTTCAATCGTGGAAATTACAGACACAATAGAAAGAAAATAGGTGCGCGAACGCCGGCGTCGCTTGGGGTTTAATGAATTAAGTATTATTGTTAAAGCATCGTTTTTTTTTTATTACAGTACATTAATAAATTACAGAAGTTAAACGCTGTCAACATGATTGTAATTACATGAAAATACTCTTCTTAGTTTTGTTAAATAAAATAGATTTCACCCCAATTGACGGTATTCCGTAAAAAAAATTATAGGTTACACATTTAATCATATATGCTTTTCTTTTATTTTCTCTAATAAAATTCCCTAATAAAAAAATCTCTAAATAAACCTCAATGCTATTCTTACAAATAGAGCCTTGAAGTCAAAGTCAGCTCTTTCTCCATAAAACCTAGACAAACCACTGTTGACCTAAAATAAAGCTTGCTAACCCTCTGCCATTCAGGGACAAACACGACCAGATCTAGATCACTAAAGACGCCTATTCATGACGCTTCAATAGACCTGTACCTACCTACTAAATGATCGGGTGTATTGATAGCGCAATGAATAGCAGGTTTATAGGTACCTTAACTGTGTAGAGCCAAGTTGAGGGTTATGTGTCTAAGATAGCATTGTCGGACTTAGCGTGTGGAATGTGCTTACCTGGGTATTTCTAGTGAAAAAGCTATTATTAAGTAAGTAAAGTATGCTGTTAGTGACTTTAACTGGTAAGTTACATTTATGGAGATCTATCTAGACGCTTTGTTGACACTCGTATGACCTAAGAACTGGCTTTTACCTTGAACAGGATATAATAACATGGTAATGCCGCTAGTCTTTTGAGCATGTTGCGTTGCCGCGATGCAGTTTTTTGACGCCATATATTAACATATATTTTTTTTTTAAGTTTAATTGGATTAGGTTTTTTTTTTTTAATTAATATTTCATAATCATCATCATCAGCCTTCTTAATAGCTGCAGGGACTCAGGCCTCCTTTCTAGGAGAGGGAATGGGCCGTAATCCACCACGCAGGCCCAGTGCAGGCTGGTGAATGTCACATGTCTTCGAATTTTTGGTTCTAGGACATGCCGGTTTCCTTACGATGTTTTCCTTTACCATTTCGAGAGCAGTGGTCATGAAATTACACAAAGTAATACGCCTGGCTGGGTTTGAACCCGCGACCTACAACTCGTAAGTCGGGACCCTTACTTGTACCACTTGGCCACCACTGCTCATTAGAAAGGTTACCTTAAATTTAAAAAAAAATCACAGAGTATTTAAGCAAATATTAAAGTCAAAAGTATTTATTTCTAGATATAAACTCACTTGGTTTTCCATTAGATTGCCATTCTAATCTTTTTACAGTTTTCGGCAACAAATATATCAGTCTGCCTTCTCAGCAAGCTTCACAGACGTAGTCAATACTACAATAAAATTATCAGCTCTAATTTACGTCCCGTTTTAATGGTTCCACATATAGTTCAAGTGTATAAACACTTATGATAACAACAACTTTACACCACAATAACTGCTAGGAATCAATTTGCGAGGAGTCAAAATAGCTATTGAACTTCACTCATTACATATGTTTAGGTTTCTCAGAAGTAGCTCCGACGAATTTGGATACTTCTCAGAAAAATCCTTTACGACTTTTGCTAATGACGTAATTAAAATATAAGGAAGTCAAGAGGTAAGTATGCCGGTTGACAGTCTACGCATGTCGTATACCCTTAGATACTCTTGAAGGCACTTTAGACCCTTTTAAGGATCATTTAACTAAAATCACAAACTTTTGCATCTTGCTAAAGCACTCATAATGTTGTTCTTAGAAAACAACAACAAACAATTGGATTTAAAATATTTTATACTCGTATTATTAGGTAGACATAAACGAATACGGACACTTACAAAAGTCAAAAGGTTTCAGTTAAGTGTAGATTGGTGTAGATTGATACATTGAAACGAAAATCATGTTTACAAATGAAGTCACTTTTGAAGTTAAGTAGTCACTTGACAAAATAAAGTAAAGTCAATGCAACAACAATGAAAGAAAATAAAGAAAAATAAATAAAACAAAGATGATACAGTTAATAACAAGCAACCCCATACAATCCAAATTAAATTAATCTATGCATTTGAAAACTATAACTATAAAATTGAATTACACTATTGACCGGGTTTATATTCGTTTCGGCTTTATAGTAACACATATACCCGGTTTTATAGGCAAATTAACTCGGTTTTTCCAGAGGGCTTACTCGCGATAAAATTATGCTGTAATGAGCATTATCGATGGTAGATGGGGATGAAAGGTTCTCAACTAGCGACCACGTACCGGGAGAGGCAGCATTATAAAATGAATTTAATTTAATGATAATCATCGGATCAATGCAAAATAATGATAATGCAATCTAAATGATAATAATAATCTAATGCAATTTAAATTAATTTAATTTTGTTATTGACCTTTCAATTTTATGTAATTTTATAATACCTGTAAGTATACGTATGATTTTGTAACTGAAATCAGTCTTTGGTACTTGAAATAAATATAAAAAAAATTTGAGAGAAAGAAAGAAACACGTTTATTTGGCACATCAGTACACGCAATGGAATAACAATTATAGAAACTACTTAATCTTAAAATACATCTACATTGTGTGTCTCACGGCTGCGCCAAAAGGCCTCTCACAAGATGGACTGATGAATTGGTGAGGATCGTGGGAATCCGATGAATGCGAGACGCACAAGGCCTGTTATTATGGTGAAGCTTGGGACAGGCTTATGTCAAACAGGACGACTTTTAGTTGAAATGATGATGATGATGATGATGAGCATTATCCTGGTCATGGTCTTACCGTTGCAAAATTTCATCGAAATCCATTCTGTGTAGTTGTTTTTTTTTAAGGGCTTGCTCAGTAGACGAAACTGAACAACCCACCATAAAAAATTTTTTCAGGAAACGAACAAAAAAAAATTCAGCCTCTCCATACAAACTGTCCAATCAAGTTAATAATTTTGTATGGTGAGGCGGATTTTTTTTTTGTTTCCTGAAAAAATTTTTTATGGTAGGTTAATCAGTTTCGTCTACTGAGCAATCCCTTAAAGTTTGTGGAGGGCTGTCCCTTACACCTTGTATATTAATAAAATTAAAGGGTCTGTTTGAATATCAATGTATACTTTTTAAAGGTAAGTGTTAACCTATAAACCAATTACATTTAAGGTTGTAAACAATTAGAATTATTTATTGTATGCATTTTCCAAATTTTATGAAAAAAATTTGGAAAGGACCTTTAAAAATCAAATCAATCAATGTATACATTTTTAACTAAATACATATGTGTATTCGATACCTATAACAAAAATGCAATTTAATTTTTTTTTCTGCCTGTTTGTTCCGGGTATTCTCTGTAAAAAGTATACAGATCTTGATAAGACTTTCATTGGTAGATTGCTATTGTTATAGGGAGATAGACACTTAGGAATTTCAGCAAAAAAAAAAAACTTCTTGAAAATGTGAACAAATCGCACTGTATCTTTTTTACAAGCCTGCGGTTTCAGCTGCGTCACAGCTGAAACCGCAGACAATACCTTCATCATCATCATCAACTTCTTTAATGTTCCCACTGCTGGACTTCAGGCCTCCTCTCTAGGAGAGGGAATGGGCCGTAATCCACCACGCGGGCCCAGTGCGGGTTGATGAATATCACATGTCTTCGAATTTTTGGTTTTAGGATATGCCAGTTTCCTCACGATGTTTTCCTTCACCGTTTTGAGAGCAGTGGTGATAAAATAAATTGCACAAAGTAATGCGCCTAGCTAGACTTACAAATCGCAAGTCAGGGTCATTACCACTCGGCCACCACTGGACATTACCTTGTATTGTCATATAAGGAAAATCCTAATGTCAATTAAATAATATGATAAACTAGTTTATGCCAGCGGTTTTGCTCGAGTGAAATTAGGTTTCTTGATACAAACTTTGGAATTCTGTTTCATCCCCTTGCGGGGTAAACTTTGGAAAATCTTCTCATAGTACCTACCTACGTTATAAAAGAAAACCCGTACAAAATTTCACTCTTAATCTCGGTAATAGGGTATTTTACTCTATATGAAAAAAATCTAAAAATATATTATTAAGATTAGCTAGGCAAAAAGCCGTGTTAATTTTAGTTCATAAAATTACAAAATAATTTTTTGAATTCAATTCAAAGTTTTCGGTTTTTTTTATCTGTACTTTATCACCATGAAATAGCCACCATGTTATTACGTCATTCAGCTGTGTAAGTAAATTAAAATGACAGCTGTCAACTGATCGGCCATACTGAGTGATTAGCGCATTTGTCTACACAGCCAACTGACGTCACGACCTCAGAGTAAATATGGCGTCTACTGCGTTCTGCATTACGCGCGAAATTTTAAAATGTAAATTTTAAATGCATTTTTAGGGTACTTAGCGACTGAATAAAAATTTTGTGTATTTTTTTAGTGATTTATTAACACTATGGAATCTAAATGAGACAGTTTTCAAAAATGAGTGTACTCTGTAATACCCTATTTCGGCTGTGCGTAAATATGTCAGTCAGTCAGTTTCTACTTATTTTTGCACCTGTCTAGTATGTTGAACAAAATTTCATAAAAAATCAAAGTTATAAGCTTGTTATGGCAGCAAAAATACATAGTTACCGGGCCATCCAGTTGAGTGAGGAGTAGTTTTGCACTTGCACCCAGCTGTTTGCTGGTACCCAATACCCGCTGTGACCTTCCGTGACCTGTGTTGTACTTAGCGTCAGTGATGTTGTATTTGTTACATTTTTAAATATTTTTGGGAAAAAATATTACATAGTGTAAAAACTATTGGAATCCATTCAGTTACTGATCCATTGAGTTATTTTATATACACCACTATTTTTTAATTAGTACAAATACTTAAAGGGCTTATTAGAAAAGCCCTTGTTATTTTATAAGTAAAATCTCAATAAATAATATTCATAAACAGCAAAGTTATTAGCGTTGGTTTATGTCCCAAAATGTCACTCAATTTATGGAAATATTGTGCAGGCTATTGATTAATGAATGAATAAGTGACAATTATTAAGGAAAAACACTGCCCGCAGTATTTTCTACTAGCAATTGTTATGTTTCATCGATTCTATGATGAATTTACCTTTTCGTGGTCAATTTTAGGATTTCGGTTTTTTCTACTTTTGACTACAAAAATATGATCAGTGACGGGTACAGATAAAGCCTCTTTTTTTTTGTACTTATTAAAAAGTAGGAGTGTATAGATATATCGCAATATGGCTTATAAACAAAATCCAGACTATCACATTAATATATACCCAACTTTATAGTTAAACAGTAATCAAGGAGTTGCACCATTCCACTAACCATAGTTTACTAAACCCGGAATTAAGATTAACCGTAGGGGCGAGCGCGTAACGGATAGCGGTGTCTTCTCTCTGTTGAAAGCTTTACTCGAATTAGGATCATGTAGAGAGGATTTGAGGAATCCTTTTAAGGATAGGTCACTCAATCTCTTCCTAGTGGCTTCGTGGGAAAAAATCGATTGGTTTGCTTAAGTTCTTTGTTTCATAAAAGGCTTAATTTAACGGCGAGGAAATCATTGATGAAATAATAAAGTGTCTACATTAGTTACCATGAGAAATAATGTGTGTAATGACGAAATAATTGACTAAGTTTTATCAAATCAAGATAATGGCCAGTCTAAGGATCGTAAAAAAATCGTCATGATTGCAAACTGATTCGATTAGATTTTTTACTTGTTGTTCGTTTGAAAATGCGTTTATTGATTTTTATTATAAGGAGGTACGTAGATATAATTGGCATAACATACGTAATTTTAATAATTTATACATTAATTTTAAACTGAAATATCTTTAATACTAGGAATCTATTAATATTATTGTCTGAGACAAAATTGTCCCGAAAAATCTAAATATACTTTCGTATATTTTTTATCACTATACGTTAAAATTTTGGTATATTTTGTTGGTGGATGTCACATGTCTTCGATTTTTTGGTACTAGGACATGCCGATTTCCTCACGATGTTTTCCTTCACTATTTGAGAGCAGTGGTAATGAAATAAGTTGCAGAAAGTAATGCGCCTGACAGGGTTTGAACCCGCGACCTACAACTCGTAAGTCGGAGTTACCACTCGGCTGCCACTGCTCATTGACAACATTATTTACTTTAATTAAAAGCAATAACTAATGCCAGAAGGAAGGAACCACCAAATCTACATGGTACGCTACATTCTCTTCGATCGTAAAACATTTAGTACAGCATACATTTCTACCTACCCTCGAACAACGACGCTAAAAGGTACAATCCTAATACATATTTACGCAATTAAAAGCGATAAACTAGGCTTAATCTCCGCTAAAATTACGCAAATTGGGTGCGTAGCGGGTAAGAACGGAGCTAAATTCTCATTTAACCTCAAATAGCATGGTTGTTTAGTATAAATCCCATTAAAGTGTGGGTCCCGACCTTAGCTCAGAGAAACTCTTGGGCTTATTACGGGACTAATGGAATGGAAAAACTCGAGAAGGCCAAGACGGCCTGGATTGGAAATGGAAAGATTTCAAAAGGTTACTAATAAAGTTTTGTGCGATGGTAGGGCTGAATACACTGTCAAAACTGTAATGAACCAAAACACGAGTTGTAAAAAATGTTTATTATATATAATACCATTTTTGGAGGTGGGAAATGAACAAATATTCTTCGACTCTGGGTAGAGAAAAAATCAGAAACGTTTATTTCAAATAGAGTAATAACAGGCACTTTTGAATTGTTGAAATATCGGTCTTCAAAAAAAAAAGTGAAGCTATTGCCCGTTTCAAAGCGTAGATCTCTATGGAGAAGAAAGTGCAAGAAACTCCATCGACACTCTTTTAAATCATACTAGCTTTTGCCCGCGACTTTGCCTGCGTACATAAATTATAGCTTATGTCACTCAGGAATAAAGCAAATTTCTATACGTGAAAAAAAAATTACCAATCAGACCAGTACTTCCAGAGAATACCTCCTACAAACAAAAAAAAAAAAAGACGTGTGGCACTCGGGGACTGCCGCGGTAAAGCTATTGCATAGCATTTTTATCAACTTATGCAATTATAATTATTTATTTATTTTATTTATGCAGTATTTTTTTTCGTTTGTTTTTTTTCTATGATATTAATTGAAGTTACACTTTCACACATTGAGTTGAATTTTGATTGATTGTTCACTCATTTGTTTTCTTATCGGTCATCACGCTCAAAAAACAAATGGTGGGGGGTGTTAGGTTATTTTCGTTACGGAATTTCTGGATTCGGTCTCCACGCTCAAGGCCCGCGATAGAAGCTATGCAATAGCTTAAAAGCTTTAACCACATTAAAAGACCGATTATGTTATAATAACAATTATAACCAGTCCACATAAGACTCCAAAAACCATAGCCTTATACATATATTAGTTTTCCACGTATCACAATAGTTTCCCACCAACCGAGGGTTGACTTCGGATGCAATAGCATAGCGCGTACAGGGATAATCACCGGTTGATACCACGTTCCATTAAAAGCATCTAAAGGGGCCTTTGCGAGTTGGTTTCGGCCCCTTATACGCCTTCCAAAGATCCAGGACCTCTGGATCCAGATAAAAAAAAAAAAAAAAAAAAAAAATATTCAAATAACGTTTAAAAATTGAACATCAAGCCAAAAGTAATAAAGTTTTCCATACTATTGCAGTGCCTAAAAATATTCTGAAACTAGAATATCATTAAAGGTGCAATTAATCGTAGAACTGAAGGAGACAGGTGCGGTTTTAGTTAATAAAAGTTCGACACGCTCAACCCTAGATCGGCAGTAATCGGATCAAATGAAAGACAAATCTTTAATTTGACAATAAACCCGTCATTGCTTAATTAAAAAAATACCTCATTTGTAATCTTCAATAGGTATCAAAAAACTTATTGTATTTATGGACTCTTGGATTACTAGCGTCGTCTTGAACTACCCACGTTCAGTTTCATTGATAAAATTCACTCTAATAACCATATTGATAAAAAAGTAAAAGTATTTAAGTAACGATTTGTGTTCTATAATATAAAAAAAAACTGCTTGAAGTAAGAACTGCCAACAAACAACAACTAGAGAGCGTCAAATGTTATTTGAGCATTTTTTCAAGTAAGTAACGTGTGTTACTCCGCTATTGAATGAGATTTTGTAATTAAGAATACTAACCTTAAGTAATTACTGCTTTATAAATAAGGGTGTTGTTCGGAAACGTCTGGAACAAAACGATGACGTCGACGGAGGCGGCACCGGTGGCAGGCGTCAGCGGGGGCACGGCGCGGCGCGGGGGTCAACTATATAACAAGCAACCGCGGTCCGGAGCGCACTCACTTGAACAACCCTTAATATATTTTGAAACACTGTACGCGTCGCGCACCGTCTAAACCGATTGTTAATATTTTATATTCCTTGTAATAAACCAGTATTTTCAAAATCAGCGTCGTCATTGATACAGCCCACATAAATCTCCTCTACAAATTGGTCCTTCGCAAGAAAAAACAAGACGAACAGCGGCGGCGGCGTACGGCGGCGCGGGCGCGGATATACTTGCAGTGCAGAAAAAACCAACGTGGCGCACACACGTCTTCGAGAGAAATCTACGAGAACGGACAACTGTGGCTACAGATCGGTAAATAGTGTGTCGTTCCAATTAATCATTTCTGTCCCTTCATACTTTCTAAATTTTCCCTGCTTTCTTTTGGCCATTTAATCTGTTCCATTCTCTTTCCCATATTTTTTAGTCATCGCATTCATTTTTATTCACATATTTCAAGCTTGGTTATTGCTCAAACCTATTATACTTCGCTGCATAATTAGTCGCAGAGCAAAAAGATAAGAAACAGGTTTTGCACGGGCACGTGGTAGCTTGACCGCTCATTCGTTCAAGGTCAACAGCTGTCGCTTTTTACTCATTGAATTATTAGTCACCGCGTTGCTTGCTTGATATTTACAGATTTTAACGTAATCAATCTTTACTTTAATTATGGAGACTAAAGTTAAAGAATTAATTAAGAAACGTGCAAGCTGTAAGGCTAAGCTTACGCTTTTCAGCAATTATTTAAATGTAGTCCTTTCTTGTGCACGATTAAGTGATCTACAAATAACAGAACTAGAAACCCGACTTGATAAAATGGATTTATTATATAATGACTATGATAAAATACAGGGGGAGATCGAGCTGCTGATGGAGGACCCCGCCGAGGCCTTGGGTGATCGCGAAACATTTCAAAACCAATACTTCTCCTTGGTGTCCTCGGCGCGCGAGGTGCAACGTCATCACAGCGAGCGAAGAGCCAGCGTTTTGGTGAGTTCCGTGCAGGCTTCAGATAATAATGACGTCACACAGTCTAAACATAGTGTTGTAAAATTACCTCAGATTAGTTTACCGCATTTTGATGGAAGCTATCAGCATTGGCTCGAGTTTAGAGACACGTTTGATTCATTAATACACAGGAACACATTGTTGGACGATATAAGTAAATTTCACTACCTTAGGTCCTCGTTAAAAGGTGCTGCTGCCTTAATTATTAGAAGCTTGGATTTCAACTCTGGTAACTATAGCATCGCTTGGGATCTATTGACAAAACGCTATAATAATAATCGTCTTTTGGTGAATAATCATGTTCAATCGTTATTTAATGTCGACCATATAGAAAAGGAGTCTAGTAAAGCAGTACGTCATCTAGTCGATATTACCACGAAAAATCTGAGGGCTTTAACGATTCTAGGACAACCGACGCAACACTGGGACATCTTAATTATTTATATAATGGCTCAGAAGTTAGATACTAAAACTTATATTCATTGGGAAGAATTCAGAAATACTTTATCCGAGGCACCCACATTGTCTCAATTTTTAACATTTTTAAATAATAGGGCGGACTTGTTAGAGTCAGTTGAGGAATCAGAAATTAATAAAAACAAAACCTCAAACAATAAATTAAATAAACAAAAAAGCTTTGCAGTAACATCAAATGAATGTAATAAAGGTTCGAGTTCAAACTGTCCAATGTGTAAACAAAGTCATGTTTTATTTAAATGTGATAGTTTTCGTAAACTGTCTACAGACTTACGTAATCAGAAGGCTAACGAATTTAAGGTTTGCCTTAATTGTTTAAATCCGGGCCATTCCGAGAATAAATGTAAATTGTGGGCTCGGTGCAAGTATTGTAAGGCAAAACATAACACGCTGTTACATGTGGACAAAGACAGTGAGCTGCCTACCAGGAATCAAATAACGGATAATGTTACTTTAACAGCCAAAGCCATACAGAATACTACTTCTTCCACCGTATTGCTTTCCACAGCGAGGGTGAAGGTGCGAGACAGCAGTGGTCGCAGCCACGTGGCGAGGGTACTTCTGGACAACGGTAGTACCGCAAATTTCATAACTAAGGAGCTGTGCGGTAAGCTGGGTTCACTTAAACGTAACGTAAACTCCAAAATAACGGGTATTAACCAGCAAACTTGTAAAAGCACACAGTCTTGTTCCTTAACGTTAGAATCTTACTCGGGTAATTATAAAACAACCATCGATTGTTTAGTATTACCTGAGATAACTAAATCATTACCATCAACATTAATTGATATCAGTACTATTCCACTGCCATCAGGCATCTGTCTAGCTGATCCTCACTATTATAAACCGTCAAGCGTAGACATATTACTAGGTGCTGAACAGTTTTGGAATATTTTGGGTACTAACACAATCAATTTGGGTAAAAATCAACCTAGATTATACGAATCTAAATTGGGATGGCTTATCTCTGGGTACATTGCACAACCTAGTCCATCCCGTGACCAACAAGTGTGTAATTTCGTTCAGGAAATAAAACCTGAACTCACTCGGTTCTGGGAACTAGATTCAATATCAGAAAAACATTCGTTATCAGCCGAGGAACGTGCATGTGAAGAACATTTTTTACGCACTACTACTCGTGGCAAAGACGGACGTTTTATTGTAAAAATGCCATTTAAACAGTCACTCGAAGTGTTAGGTGACTCATACCAGATGGCCAAAGTTCGATTTCTTTCGCTAGAACGTAGATTCGATCGTGATCCCTTATTTAAAAGTCGGTATATAGATTTTATGCGCGAGTACCTACAATTAGGGCACATGTCTGAAGATATTAATTCAAATGATAACATAAGTTATTATTTACCACATCACGGTGTTATGCGCGAGCAAAGTACTACAACTAAATTAAGAGTTGTGTTTGACGCGTCTGCCGTGACAACTTCAGGTATTTCTTTGAATCACCTACAAATGATTGGTCCCACTGTGCAGGACGATCTTTATTCTATTTTGTTACGTTTTCGACAACATCGATACGTAGTATCCGCGGACATTGAGAAAATGTACAGAGCTATAGAATTAAATAAATCGCAACGCTCTTTACAAAAAATCCTATTTAGATTTAATCAATATGAACCGCTTAAAACATATGTTCTTAACACAGTTACTTATGGTACAGCTTCGGCTCCATATTTAGCGACAAAGTCACTCGTAAGTCTCGCTTCACAAGCCTCAAATGACGGCGTAAAGCAAGCTATACAACGAGACATGTACGTAGACGATTATCTCGGGGGCAGTGACACTGAGTCCGCCACTATACAATTATGCAAGGAGGTGAGTTCGATTCTGGCTTCAGCTCAATTCAAATTAAGAAAATGGCAATCTAATAGCCCACAGGTGATGAAGGTTATATTATCATCTCTTAATCCGAATGATAATAACATACTCGATTTAAATCGTAACCAACATTCCACCACTTCTAAAATATTAGGTTTAAACTGGGTTTGCGATTCAGATAAATTAACCTTTTTTATAAATCTACCTCCAACTAATAAAATAACTAAACGTTATATTTTATCTAGCATTAGCCAAATATTTGACCCATTAGGCCTAGTTGGGCCATGTGTCGTATTGGCAAAAATAACAATGCAAAAATTATGGTTAGAGAAATGTTCGTGGGATGAACCGGTTTCTAATGACACTCAAGAACGTTGGTTGTCGTTCGTTACTACGTTACCGTGTTTGAATAATTTAAATGTACCACGGCATGCGTTTAACTTTAACTATAAATTAATTGAGTTGCACATTTTTACAGATGCATCCGAATGTGCCTATGGGGCATGCGTGTATGTTCGTTGCCTAAATAATGATGGTACAACGACCATTCACCTTTTAACTTCCAAGAATAAGGTCGCTCCCATTAAACATACAACCATACCCCGCCTTGAACTATGTGGGGCCCTATTGGGAGCAAGACTGTGTGCAAAGGTAGTTGCCTCATTGACAATTAAAATAAATAAATTCTATTATTGGTGTGATTCCACGATAGTTCTCTGTTGGTTATCTACATCACCAAATAAATTAAAACCATTTGTCCGCAACCGTGTCAGTGAGATACAAGAAAGTACCGGGGAAAATTCATGGAGATACGTGTCGTCTAAAGAGAACCCGGCGGATTTAGTATCTCGCGGGCTGAGGGCCGACCAAATCGGCACCTGTTCACTGTGGTGGTCGGGCCCTGAGTTTTTAAATTTTGGTGAAGACCGTTGGCCTAAAATGCCAAATATAGGTTCAAATTCCAACATACCTGAAATCAAGGTTCATTTATTAGATAACTATCAATCAACTCAATCAGTAATCAGTCGTTTGATTAGTGATAAATCAAACATAAACAAATTAAAACGTATTATTGCTTATATACTTAGGTTCATTTTTAATTTAAAAAATCCTAATGACAAGTTGTGTGGTCATTTATCATGTGATGAATTACAGGAATCATTTACGGTTATGCTACGTATTAGTCAAATGGAAATGTTTCCTGACGAATACAAAACACTTAGTTTAAAAAGGCCGTTATCTAGGAAAAATAGACTTGTGTCATTATCTCCTTTTTTAGATGATCGGGGTGTAATTCGCGTAGGTGGCAGATTAGATAACGCTAACTACAGTTACGACATTAAACATCCGATACTGCTAGATAGTAAACATCACATTACAAAAATATTATTTCGTTGTGAACATATTAAACTTATGCACGCAGGGCCACAACTTCTTTTATCACACATTCGTCAAACTTACTGGCCTTTAGGAGGCAGAAATCTATCTAAAGGTATATTCAGAGAATGTGTCAAATGTTTCAGATTTAGAACTCAGGCGGTGCAACCAGTCATGGGTCAGCTACCATGCACGAGGACACAGCTTGAATTTCCATTTTATAATTGTAGTGTCGACTACGCCGGACCAATGCTTATAGCTGACCGTAAAGGTAGAGGTACCAGACTCATTAAGTCTTATATCTGCGTGTTTGTCTGCTTGGCAGTAAAGGCTGTCCATCTGGAGCTTGTGACGGATCTCACCAAAGACGCTTATCTGGCCGCATTAAAAAGATTCGTTGCTCGTCGGGGTAAACCACACAGTATTCTCTCTGATAATGGCACGGCGTTTGTGGGAGTATTTAATGAGCTTGCACAATTCTTATCTAATTCAAATTTAGAGACCGATCTTGCACAAGATGGTATAAAGTTTAGCTTTACTCCACCTTACAGTCCACACTTCAATGGGATAACAGAGGCCGCTGTCAAATCTACTAAAAAACATTTGAAAACTATTGTTCATTCTTCTCATTTAACATATGAAGAAATGAACACATACTTAGTCCAAATTGAGGCTATATTAAATTCCCGTCCCCTTGTTGCTCTTTCTTCGTCACCTGACGACTTTACCGCTCTCACTCCTTCTCACTTCTTAATTGGACGACCGCTAATATCCGTTTCTCAGCCACAGGTACACTCCATCAACATCACGCGATTGGATCGCTACAAAAGAATCGAGCATCTCCGACAACACTTTTGGAACCGATTCAGTTATGAATATGTTGTCATGTTGCAGCAGAGAACCAGATGGCATGCGTCCACAGGCGAACTTAAATTAAATCAATTAGTTTTGATCAGAGAGAAAACGCTACCACCACTACAATGGCGAATGGGCCGTATCATCAAGGTGTTTCCCGGTCCTGATGGCATCACAAGGGTGGCAGAGATCAAAACCAAGAAGGGCAACATTACAAGGGCGTTCAACAACATATGTCCTTTACCTGTTGAAGACAATGTTTCAACCCGGGCAGGATGTTCGGAAACGTCTGGAACAAAACGATGACGTCGACGGAGGCGGCACCGGTGGCAGGCGTCAGCGGGGGCACGGCGCGGCGCGGGGGTCAACTATATAACAAGCAACCGCGGTCCGGAGCGCACTCACTTGAACAACCCTTAATATATTTTGAAACACTGTACGCGTCGCGCACCGTCTAAACCGATTGTTAATATTTTATATTCCTTGTAATAAACCAGTATTTTCAAAATCAGCGTCGTCATTGATACAGCCCACATAAATATCCTCTACAGGTGTCAAACATCAAAAGATTTAACCCACATAAACACAAAACAAAAGACGTACGCAGCAACGAATTAAGTACTTGCTTCAAGAACCCTAAAACGACACAATACTACAAAATAATTACTGTATAACAAGTACACTTGAAATAAGCCGGAGTTCGACCACAAGCCAGTTAATTCCTTACTATCAGACCGGTCCCTACTAAATAATCGAATTTACGTGAGAACCCCTGTTTTCGTTCGACGATAAACTAAAGGATTTTGTAGATATAACATTTGGGTTATAGATACTGGGATCGGCCATTTTGTTTTATATTATGTTTGGATTTAGTGTTTTCTTTTTCTGTTTTTCTGTGACAAATAAGCGTGGAATACTTGTTGTTTATGATTGGATAAAATATTGAAAACATCTGTTTTGTTCTAAAGTTCCATGTTTTGATTTTTTGTAAATATTTCTATTGAATTTTTCTTTTCGTTTTTCGTAACTAATAAATTATCTACATTACCCGCATTCACTTAAAGCACAGAGCTCTTCAGATTAACCTTTCAATCGTGGAAATTACAGACACAATACAAAGACAATGTGTGCACGAACGCCGGCGCGTTCGCTTGGGGTTTAATGAATTAAATATACTCCAATCAGTTATATTTATTTTTAATTTCATGAATATTTTTTTGACTGACCTGTTAGTCTAGTCTAGTGGTCCTGACTGCTATGCCAGAGGTCGTGGGTTCGATTCCGACCCAGTACAAAATTTGCAAATTTATCTATAATATATGTATGTATTTAGAAATAAAGTATGTTTATCAGTGGTCTAGTACTCATAACACAAGCTCTGCTTAGCTTGAGACTGGACGGCGTTGTGTGATAACTGTGGAATATTATATTATATTTCTTTTCTTTTCCTCAAATCTTTCGTCCTCAAGGACAACTTCTAATGAAAAGCAATGAATAACAAAATCACCCTACTGAAAACCATACTCAAGTCCCTGATTAGTATTCCAGCTTCCTTCCCCTCATCCCTAATTGCCTTGACCTACAACAGTTTGATACCCTGGCAAGTGGTAGATAGATAAACCAGTCGTTAAATTTTTCCTGCCCATCTAGATGCGAGGGGTAATTTCCTGTAAGGCTCCAGTCGAGAGTTTGGAGTAACATGGAAGCATTCACATCGTAGTGCTACTTAGACAACATTTTATTGGGATTCTGTTTTTGACGTGACAACGTCTTATAAATTGGTTTGCCGGGTGACACTTCAAGAAACTGCGTTACGCTCCGCTCACGTTATGCGCTCACAATGAGAGCGAGTGAGAGGCACGAGCGAGAGAGACAGACATAAAAAGTCGTTGTCACGTAAAACTTTCGCCCGTATACCGACTTTACAGGCAACCAATTTTTTTTTATATTGACTTACAAAGAAGTGAATGACCTATCTGATGAGTTGCGATCCTAAAGCAGCTACTTAAAAGAAGAAAGAAAAGAAGCTATTTATATATCTATTCATCATTGTCAATCTTCGAATACATCTACAAATACAGTCCATTTATTTTATTTATCTCCCTGAGATCTTGAACAAGCTGCATATTTGTTCGTCCCTAGAATATACTGGTATATAGTAGCGTGTTTTTTCTACGAAACCATTAAATAAATGAAGTAATCTCGTTTAATTTAATCCAATTTACTTAATATCATAAAAGTTCTCCACATAGAAATTATCTTTGATGTTCTCGTTTAATAGAAAAACTAATTGCTTTTTTACTACTTAGTAGTATTTGCTTCGATAATAAGGTGTATATCAAAAAGAGAGATTTAAAGAGCATTTTAAAATAAAGTATTTTAAGTAGATGGTGACTTTTATTTGCTAAAGAGGCTTTGATTGAAATACGAGTGTACTTGAGGATCGTTTTTAATGGAATTTACTTATTAAAACTTCATGCCACTCAAACATAATTATGAAGATAGAATCAATGCTTTTGGCATTCGTTGCCATTCAAATAGAAATGGTGAAGTGATAACGTGAAAGGTGCATAAAGAAACCATTCCACTTTCCGTGCTATTCCATCAACGTTTTTTTTGGATTCAATAATAATAAAGATATTTCAATTTATGGTTTGAAATGACAAAAATTATGTTCTAGCCTTCTTTCCGGAGGCTGATTTCCGTTCTTATATTGTACCATGACATATCATTGGACACCAGATCTAAAGTTTTTGACAGATTTAAAAATACACAGTATGCTTGAGACAGAACAGATGTTCCTATCGACCACCCCAACATAAAAATAATCAAGCATCATTCATCTTTATGTGGCTTCAGCTTTTTTGCCATATTAAAGCTAACCAAATCAACCTATAATTGCTGTTATCTTATACATAGCCATGCCAATTTAAATACCAATTACTTTTATTTACTTATTGATTCGTAGTATTTTAGCATTAATTCTATGTGCTGACAATGAACTATTATTTAAATACGAAGAATATTATTTATTGCACTGCCATTCATAATAGTAAATAATTTACCTTTATTAAAAAGACAAACAAACCCGTGTCAAAATTCTAAAAACAAATAGATACCTTTGTCGAGTAACAATATTCATTGCTTGTTTATACTGGCAGCTGGCAATAAAATGATTTCCAGAATCAGTTAACAATGTAAATAAAACACATTGGATGGATTGACTGGCCGGCTGAATTTAGATAGGCGTTCGATTAATAAAACATATCCGTATTTACCATTTATGACTTGAAACACGAACACCTGGCTCAAAATGTAGTAGTCCTACTGATTGAAAACATAGTTAACACTTGTGAGAGTGATACTTTGATAACAATAGTGTTTACTGGCATCAAATTAGTCGAGGTGTTCCGCAAGGGACAATATTGGGCCCTCAAGGCAATGGTATGCTGGCGTACCATAATTATATATTTTACGAATCGTAGAACGCTCTATTTAATATTTTTGAGAGAATCGTCTACAATTGTGTAGGTGAAAATTAGTGTGTTTCAAAATTTTTTTTTGAAAAATATACATTATAAATATAAATAACCTAGACTTGTTTCATTATCTAGAGCATCACTGTCTGACTTAACTTTTCTTAAAATAATCATCATCATCATCATCAGCCTTTTTAATTTTCCCAATACTGGAACTCAAGCCTCCTCTCTAGGAGAGCCCTCCCTCCCTCTCCTAGAGCTCTCTCTCCTAAAGGGGATGCCTGAGTCTTAAATCACGTAATAGAATGTTACGCCACAGTGTGATAGGCAGCCTAGACTTGTATTCATGAAACATAAAATCCCGAAGGGTGATATTCGAAGAACGTAATGTATCTTATGTTATTTTGTTGTGTCGACCTAATGTACCAATGTTTACCCCTTATGCGTAGTTTATGGGTTCCTATAACATTTGATAGTGAGGATCCTGTATTGCAAATGACACAAATGTATTTGTTCATATCCGCAATATGTTTCGGGGGGAAAAGTTAAGATTTGTATTTCAATGTACCACACAGTACAGTATTTTCTTATTTCTTTCCTATTTTTGTTAAGTTTTTAATTTTCTTTTTTCGACGTGGATAAATTTTTTGATGACCAATAAGTTATTTTTTACCCGTAAGATTATCATTTTTATTTGGTACAAACATTTTAAGTTTTAAGTAATATTTATTGGTTCAGTTTATAAGTAGTTACGAGTACATAATTTGTAATAAATAAATGTGTTTTTGGGAGAAACTGTTGTAGTTCTTGAAAGTACAATTATGTTTGCCGCACCGTGCACTAATATCTTTTTTCAACGACAAAAAAAAATACTTTTTCTATAATATGTATGTATTTAGAAATATATAATAAGTATGTTTATCAGTTGTCTAGTACCCATAACACAAGCTCTGCTTAGCTTGGGACTAGACGGCGTTGTGTGATAGTTGTGGAATATTATTATTATTATTACTTGGGTTTCTGATGAATACAAACAACCTAAAAAGCGATGCCGGAGTGGTGAGTAAATGTGTTTTAACTGTGTGGAGTTTGTAGCTTTTCCCACAGCTTTACTCTCGTTGCTTATTTAATTAAAACTACTAATTTTCTAGTATTAACATTATCCTAACCACTTAACATACCCACGAGTAGTGGTGACCCAGTGGTAAAGGCCCCGGGGACTGACGTGTTGTACGTCGTGAGTTCAAACCCAGGCAGGTGCTTTACTTTGTTTATGATCCTGATGACCATTGCTCTTAAAACGGCGAAAGAAAACATTGGAATCAATAGTTCGAAGACATGTGATATCAACACTGAGCTCGCATGGTGGATACTTACGGTACATTCTTTCTTCTAGAGAAAACACCCGAGAGACAATAAATATTATAAGGCTACTCGTAATTATACTATTAACACACTTAACTATAACTTTATACTAAGAAAAATAAAACCGTAATTGGATCAGGATTATAACAAAAGAACAATAAAAAACTTAAGTTAACCTCTTTAAATGATTACTTGAGATTTTTTCTGCTGTAAAGTAAATGCTAATCAGATAGAAATAGAATTTTAACTCGACTAACAAATTTTATTTTAGAAATATATATAGACTAACGGTCCCGGCAGACGTTATCCTGTCCAAAAGCTGGCTTGTTGTCAAAAAAGTGATTGCAATGTCACCTGCCGGGCTCAATTTTATTTTTAAACTATCCAGGAACCCACTAAATAAACATATAAATCATTAAAATTAATCAAACCGTTACGGAAGAGTTAGGTGACAAACACACGTATAGAACAATTATATATACTCATATACATCTTCTTTCTGCCCTTATTCCATATTACTTGGGGTCGGCGCAACATGTTTTTTTCTTCCATTCTGTTTTGTCACCCGTCACACTATCACTAACTCCCTTTTCTTTCATATCACTTCTCACACAATTAATCCATCTTTTCTTTAGCCTCCCTATTTCTTTCCATTCACGTATATACTCAGAATTCTTTTAGTAACATGTACATGTATAGTTTTAGTAACATTGTATTCTTTTAGTAACATGCGCTTCATCCCTCCTTGTCACATGACCATACCAAGACAAACGATTTCCTTTTAATTTTTCCGTATCATTATAATCATCATCGGCGTTTTTTAATGTTCCCACTGCTGGGACTCAGGCGAGGCGGCCTGAGTTCCAGCAGTAGTGTAGGAGAGGAATAGAAAAAAAACTTTTCCGCGTATATATAAAGAAAGAAACCATGTACTGCCAAAAACTAAGTACTACTGATGACAGTCTAAGAGTTTTACGAACAACACAAATTACACCTTGATGTTCAGATTGATGTATAGGTAACGGGACTTGTAAATCGAGACGTATTGAGAGGCATCGGCAAATAATGTCCGGCTCCTTGTCTAATAAATCGTCGTGTAGACTGAGTCTGAAATTGGGGCATCTGTCTTCGTTCAGTACTGTTAAAGCTACAGTAACTTTGAGCGGTTTTGGCCATGTAAGTTAGAACATTTTGTAAGAATAAACCTCTATTAAACTAAGCTCTGTCAGTCAATTGCTCAAATACTATGAAATACGAACTTACGTTGCGCCGAAACGAATTTTTTTTTTTTTGTTTTGGGGAAATTTAGCCCTCCACTCGTATCTTAGGTGCATTCACAAACATGTGTGCTCGCGTACATAAGATCCAAAATAACTATCTGCAGACCATTTATTTATTTGTTTATCCTAACATCAGGACACCTTAACAGCAATTACACCAATGGAACATTAATCCAGAATCTGCTACTTTCCTACATCATGTGCGCAGTGAAGTAGTAGTCATCAAAGGAGCAGCGCGGCAGCGGGTCACATACGCTCGCTTCCGCAGCATCAGGCCAGCGTTCCTCCAGGATTCCACATGTGCCAAATCCCATATCGAACACATTTTAAAATGTCAAAGCTCTTTGGAGAAGTTTTCAAAAAAAATTGATTTAATTTGAAAAATTCGGAAAATTTTGATATTTTCACCATAGACCATACAAATAAGCAGTATATAGCATACATAATCTTGGTATGGTCATGTGAAAAGGAGGGATGAAACGCATGTTGCTAAAAAAGTTATGAGTTTACATGTGGATGGATGGAGGGGAAGAGGGAAGCCAAAGAAAAGATGGATGGACTGTGTGAGAAGCGATATGAAAGAAAAGGGAGTTAGTGATAGCGTGACGAGTGACAGGACAGAATGGAAGAAAAAAACGTGTTGCGCCGACCCCAAATAAAACGGGACTAGGGCAGGAAGATGATGATAACATACATAATCAGCCTTTTAGGGTGAGTTGCACCATTTAACTATAACGATAACAAAGCCTTTAACAGTTGTCAAATCGTCGAATTGACCAATAGGCAGCCGTTTCACGGCTGGTTAAGGTTTGGTTGTTGTTATAGTTAAATGGTGCAACTCACCCTTAATGTTCCACTGGGACTCAGGGCCACCTCTCTAGGAGAGGAAATGAGCCGTAATCACATGTCTTCGAATTTTTGGTTCTAAGACATGCCAGTTTCCTCACATTGTTTTCCTTTACCACTTTGAAAGCAGTGGTGATGTGTGTGTTGTGGTATACAAAGTAATGCGCCCAGCTAGGTTACAACTCTTAAGTCGGGGCCGTTAAAGCTTACCACTCGGCTACCACGACAGACACACGCAGTGTGAGAACACACATGCACACCATGTGAGAACACACTGTGCTAACCGTGCCGTAAAATTGGAACGAGGAAGATGATGAGATATTTTTTAAAAGTTGTGTTTATAATAAAGGATATGAGATTCTATATTAAAGTTGATGGTAAATATTTTTTTTTCTGCATCAAGTAGGAGCTTTGTAAACAGGCTCACATTATACTCATTTTGTCTTCTATCATTCATGTCATTCTGTCTCCAGAACGACGAAATTTTACAAAAAGGATTCTTTTATTACATTTACAAAGAATAATAATAATAATCATAGAAAAATATCGACAAGGAAACACAAATGTTGACTAGAGCCGCAGCTCGACGTGCACGCCCACCACCTCCGGCCTCGTCGCTCAGCTCCGCCTCGCCGCCACCGGATCCCAGCCCCACCGTGAGTGCTGTGACACCGGCCGTGGCAGCTGCGTCGAGCTCGAGCGACGAGTACTACTCGCCGCCGACGACACCACCACCTGCGCGTCGCCGGGGAGGACGCCGGCCGCCGGCATGTTTCGGACCTCAAGGCCCACCGGCCTCTGATAGGGTCCCAGCTACCGGTGGAAGTGTGCCGCGCATGCGATGGACGCAATCGACCAATGAAAACGTCATGCGCGCATACTATGGGGCTACAGAGGGAGGAAACAATCTGACCGCGTACCGTGTTCGGATGCTCTCTTTGTTTCAGGTGCTTGAGCCTATCGGATCAGGTGCGGGTCATCCAGCGTAATCATATGTTGGACGATACTGTACTTGTTCGCCTCCGAATGGAAATGAGTAACCATGTCATTGCTCCTTCGTCGCAACCAGTGGTACCAGTGATGGTACCACCGTCTAACCATGTCGCCAACCCTGCTGACGTGGACATGGTTATACAAGTAAGTACCCAGTGCACTAATGAATTGAGGAGTGCTTTGGAATGCGCTATTTGCGAGTATCGAAACATGCCGTCCGTACTTAGGCCGCGCTTACCTCGCTTGCCCATGCATAACAAGAATAAGGCGCTGGTGGCTGCTCTGGATATGCAATTGTCAAATTATTTTGACAACTGCAAAGATCTCACTGATGCACACTCGATCATGTACTGCGCGGCTGTAGCGGCATGTCGTGTAGCTCACGTCAAAATTCCAAATAGTGATGTAGCTACACGACCAAAACCAGCTGTGCCGGCCTGGCAGTGCAGGATCGAGCGTCGTATTGGTGGGGCCAGAGCACTCATCGGCAAATTAATCTGCTTCAGGGAGGGCAACACTCGCCCAAGAGTGATGCGCTTTGTGAGACGGGCATTTTCGGGGACTGACATCTGCCCCCGAGACTATATGCTCCGTGTCACAGAGCGCATCGACTTCCTGAAGCAGAAGGTGTATGCATGGGCAAACCGAATCCGCAGGTATAAGCGGCGGGTGGAGCGGTACACCCAGAATCGCGCATTCCAAAGTAATGAAAGGTGGGTATACAGGGCTTGGGAGCGACCGGATCAAGGTGTGACTGACACGCGCCTTCCGGATGATGACGCCATGTGTTCGTTTTGGCGCAACATCTGGTCGGTGCCTGTCAGTCATACTGAAGGTGGTTGGACTCGAGAGGTCGAACAAGCGTGCGAACCGATAACAGAAATGGGGGCAATCACAATCAGCCCCCAGGATGTGGCCCGTGCAGTCCGTCCGTTGCCTAATTGGAAATCTCCAGGGCCGGACGGACTGCACAACTTTTGGATAAAGTGGCTTCAAAGGTCGCACGCTTGTTTGGCATCTCAGTACCAGGCTGCCTTGGAGTCTAGTTCACTACCCGAGTTCCTAACAACAGGAGTTACCCACCTGCTCCACAAATCAGGTAGTACCGCGGAACCTAAAAATTATAGACCGATAACGTGCTTACCTACGGTCTATAAAGTTCTTACATCTATTTTGAGAGATAAGATTAACAACCATATTGACAATAATTCAATCATGTCTGCCTCTCAGAATGGATGTAGGAAAGGGTCCTGTTTGAGCAAATTGTTAATCTTTGTGCCGATAGATGGCGCTGTTAGTTGACCGCCAAAATCTGCATCTCGGTGTTAAGATTCTCCACCGATTTGCTGGGGTAAAAATTTTGTTACGCCAAATTGAGCTCAATTACACGGTGAAATATCATAAGTCGTTTCATTACGTAAATATCTTCATCCTTGTGTCGAATCGAGTGCTGCAGAAGTCTTTCGGTGATCGGGTTGATCATATGGTCCTTCGAAGTCGGATCCGAAATTGGAAGTTTTGTGAACCAACCTTGGTCGGGCAAGTGGATCGCTTGCGATAGCTGACCAGGATTATAGCATCAGTGCAGTGCTATAGTGGCAGCAGCATCAGTGCAGTGCTAGTGGTAGCAGCATCAGCGCGGCGGTGACATTCCGCAGCAACTCTGGGAGCAGCAGCAGCAGCGCGAGAAGCGGGCTAATGCAGACGGTGCCGGGTGAGCGACATCGTCAGGAATCGGCAGCAGGGTGACCTCGTGTTTTGGAGGAGGTGTGGGACGTGCGTGACGTGACGCAACGTCAATCTATCAGGAGGCGACTCGTCAGGTGGTATCAAACGAAGTTAAAACCGTGAGTGACCTTTCAATAATAACTTAGTGCAATTAGTGATTTGTGGAACTTTATTATTTTGGAACTTTAAAAACTAATCGTCATATAAACTTGTTTAGATTTAGTGTATTTTAAAGACTTGCAATTTTAAAAGTTGATTGTTGGTCTTAATTTTAATAGTTCAGTCATTCTTGTAATTTTTATGTTTGGTTCAATAACTTGGTAACTTCACTTGTTAAAACTATGGAATCATTAAGCAATAAATTAGAAGACACTTGTTCAAGAATAGTCAAGGCTTATAATAACTTTAGAAAATCTCCCAAGGACCGAATAACTCGTCCGTATGTTAAAGTTAGATTGGACAATTTAGATACATTATGGAAACAATTGTCAGACAGTCATGGTCAATTATACGAAGTGTACGATCCACAGGACTTAAAAACATGTGTTTATGTTAAACAAGATTGCTATGATCAGACCGAAGAGGTTTATATTCAATATAAAACTGAGTTACAAACTATTTTAGAGTCATTTGAAATCAGTGAAGAAAGCCATGTAGATAATCATAAACATGTAACAAGCATTCCTAAACAGTGTCAAGTGAAGTTACCGAAAATTGTTATCCCCATATTTTCCGGGAAATATACTGAGTGGGTAACCTTTAGAGATTTGTTTCTATCGCTCATTCATCATAATAAATCTATAGACAATGTTCAACGCATGCAATATTTAAAGGGGTATTTATCTGGGGAAGCGGAACAGTTGCTTAGACATATTCCTATATCAGATTCGAATTACGAGCGATGCTGGGAACAACTTAACGCGCGATACAACAATAAAAGGTACTTATCACATTTTATCTTGAAAAGGTTACTCAGTCAAAAAAATCTAAACAGTGAATCAGCTGTTGGTCTGAAGGAACTTATTGATAACACTACCGATTGTTTGGAGGCGTTATCAAATCTTGGAATTGATGTAAATAATTGGGACCTCATAGTTGTTCATATTATTTCTTTGAAGTTGGATCCGGAATCCCGAAAACAATGGGAATTTAACGTGACAAATGAAAAATCATATAGCGACGAAATTCCAACCTTTGAGCAATTCAAAAGTTTCTTAACAAGCCGATATCGCGCTTTAGAATTTTTGACCACGGGCTCTAATGCGGGTAAAAGTAAAATTACGGAGTCGCCAAAAACTTTCCACGCGGCATCCAATACCACATTAGAATGTAAGTTTTGTAAAGAAAACCATAAAATTATAAATTGTAAGAGTTTTGTAAAAATTGACGGAAATGCTAAACGGGAGTTTGTCAAAAAAAACGCTTTATGTTTTAACTGTTTGGGCAATAACCATTCGGCCAAGCAGTGTCTGAGTTCAGCCGTATGTAGGGTTTGCAGACGCAAACATCATTCGTTGCTTCATCCCGCGGGTCAAGGTCATGCCGATGACAGTTCCGATAGCAAAAACAGCAACGCATCCCGGAATGAGAGTGAAGCGATGCAAAACGTTAAACCATCCGGATCAGCTAACTCGGACACAGTAGCAACGTTCTTCTCGGCTAACCAAATACATAGAACAAATCAAGTTTTATTGGCAACGGTTCTAGTTAACGCCATAGCTAACAACGGAAGTTATCATTCTATAAGGGCTTTGTTAGATCAAGGGTCTCAAGCCTCATTTATAACAGAGGCAACGGCACAGTATTTAAATCTTAAAAAGACTCCAGTAAGGGGACACATTTCAGGTTTGGAAGGGAACAATAAAATTGTATCAAAGTATATGGTGGAAGTTACTGTTAAGTCTATACACAACCCCAACGTTCAGTTTACGGTTGCTGCATATGTGCTAAAAAGTATAACAACCTTTCTGCCTGGCAAACAAGTTGTACCTGTGGATTGGGTTTGTGATTTTCCGTTAGCTGATCCAAATTATCACACACCGAACAGAATTGATATGTTGCTGGGGGCAGAAATCTATGGGCAAGTTATACAGGAAGGAGTTAGGAAAGGACCTCAGGGTAATATGGTTGCGCAAGCTACATCATTTGGGTGGATTTTATCAGGTGTGGTAGACAAATCACATCAACCTCATGACAGTGTTTTAGTTATGCATTCTCATGTGGAGGAAAGAGAATTAATGAAGAGGTTCTGGGAACTGGAGGACAGTACAATGAACGATCACAATATATTATCCGAGGAAGACAAACAGTGCGAACGTTTCTTCGCTGAAACAACGAGGAGGGACAGTGACGGACGCTATATCGTACGCTTACCATTTAAAATCCAAAACGGGACACCTACGGTGAAAAGTTCTAAAAAGATAGCTGAAAAGAGATTGTCTTCATTAGTTACAAGGTTAAGTAAAAATTCAGATATGGAAATAAAGTATCAAAAGGTGTTGGAAGAATACTTACTGCTGGGACATATGGAGAAGGTTCCTGAAAGTGAAATAAACAATTCTAAAGGGATTTACCTACCTCATTTTGTGGTTTTTAGAGAGGATAAAGATACCACTCAAGTAAGGATAGTATTCGATGCATCCTGCAAAGGCGAGAATGGTGTTTCATTAAATGATTTATTAATGATAGGACCTACTTTACAGCCAACGTTACGACACATTTTAATGAAATGGAGAACATATCCAATATGTTTATCGGCGGACATAGTTAAAATGTATCGTCAAATCAAGGTCGATGAAAATGATGTGGACTTTCAGAGAATCCTGTGGAAAGAAGCTACAGATCGTCAAATCCATGAATATCGTTTATTGAGGGTTACCTTTGGTACAGCATGTGCACCATACCTTGCTGTTAAAGTGCTTCAGCAGGTAGCCATAGACGAGAAAGAGAAGTATCCTACAGCTGCTGTAAAAGTTAAAGAAGATTTTTACATGGATGACTTACTTACGGGCGTTGATACGGTTGAGGAAGGGGCCAAGCTGTATTCTGAAATGAATAAGTTAGTAGAAAAAGGAGGATTTTCGTTACAAAAGTGGTCAAGCAATAGTGACGAACTGTTGAATAGTCTGAAAACTAAAGATAAAGATACGATAGAAGAAGGAAGAAAAATTAAAATAGATGAAGTTATGAAATTACTAGGACTTACCTGGGATCGAACAGTAGATGCTTTCCGGTACACAGTGACACTTCCACCGACGAAGAAACCTGTGACAAAAAGAATAATTATATCAGACATATCACGTTTATTTGATCCACTTGGATGGATATCACCAAGCGTCATAGTTGCAAAAATTATAATTCAAAAGCTGTGGTTATCGGGTATAGGCTGGGACGATGAAGTTCCCGAAACAATATTAAAAGAGTGGCTTACTTACCGTGATGACTTGTGTCAGTTGTCGGATTTACAAATACCTCGCTGGATCAAAACAAACCGTAATAACGCACTGGTTGAATTGCATGGATTCAGCGATGCATCTAAGGTGGCTTATTCCGCCGTGGTATATCTTCGGTTAATCAATGATCAAGGTCAGGTTTCTGTAAACTTAATAACATCAAAAACAAAAGTAGCACCCATCAAACAAGTTTCGATTCCACGATTGGAGCTCTGTGGAGCTGTTCTTCTGAGTAGGCTGTTGGTTGAGGTAGCTCACACATTGAATATTCCGAAGGAGAACATACATGCTTGGAGTGATTCTACTGTCGTGCTTGCCTGGCTTAATAGTCATCCAAATAGGTGGCAAACATTTGTAGCAAATAGGGTATCGGAGATCTTAACTACTTGGGACGCACAACAGTGGTCTCACGTACGATCCGGTGTAAATCCGGCTGATTATGCGTCAAGAGGGCTCAATCCGTCAGATCTCAAGAAACAAACATCATGGTTTAATGGTCCTGCATTTTTAAATTCAGAACAAATAATTTATAACAAACCTAAAGACATGGATACAGATTTAGAAGCTATAAAAAAGGTACACTTCTCGAACACTGAAACAAATTTATGGGATCGGTTTTCAAATTTAACGAAGTTATTAAGAGTGATCGCGTATTGCCGACGTATGTGGGTAAAACGAAAGAGGGATCAAGGTGAAAAAACAGGGTTATCAGCGCAAGAACTAACAGAAGCATTACATGTTTGTATCAAACAGTGCCAATCAGAAGGTTTTGGAGAAGAAATAAACAGGATATCAAAGGATGGCAGTTCAGCTAAGTTAAAAGGATCCTTAAAATCCTTAAACCCGTTCATAGACGGAAACAAAGTGTTAAGGGTAGGAGGTAGGCTACAGAAGTCGGAACTTAGCGAAAATAGAAAGCACCCAATATTGTTACCAAAAAAGTCACATTTAACCAAACTGATAATAGCAGATTCTCACTACAAAACCTTGCACGGGGGGCCTCAACTTATGTTAGCGTATTTGAGGACTAAATATTGGATTTTAGGGGCCAAAGAATTGGTCAAATCATACGTTCATAAATGTGTGACGTGTGTTAGACATTCGGCAGCTATATCAAATCAATTGATGGGGCAATTACCAGCTGCGAGGGTAACACCTTCTAGACCCTTCAAATGTACTGGGATAGATTACGCGGGTCCTATAAATATAAGAACTTCCAAAGGTCGGGGTCATCATGCCTACAAAGGATATATTTGCCTGTTTGTCTGTATGGCCACCAAAGCCGTACACATCGAAGCTGTGAGTGATATGACTACTCAAGGCTTTTTAGCAGCATTCAGAAGATTCGTTTCTCGCAGAGGTCATTGTTCGGATATTTGGTCGGACAACGGCACTAACTTTGTGGGAGCGTCAAAGGAGTTAAAGAAGTTGTTCTCTGCGGAGCAAGCGAATCTAACAAAGGAGATTGCCGACTGTCTAGCGTCTCAGGGAACAAAATGGCACTTTATCCCTCCATCCTCGCCTAACTTCGGTGGTCTTTGGGAAGCTGGTATCAAATCGATAAAATTCCACCTTCGGCGAATAATTGGAGAATCCACCCTTACCTACGAGGAGCTGTCAACGGTCTTGACACAAATTGAGGCCTGCCTCAACTCGCGACCTCTGTGTAGGATGGACGACGATCCAGATGGTTTAGACGCCTTGACACCAAGTCATTTTCTAGTAGGTGAGCCGTTGGTAGCTGTGCCGGAGTACAATTTCGAATCCTGCACTATAGGTAGTCTACGCCGGTGGCAACTTACCCAACGGATGACGCAACAATTTTGGCGACGATGGTCGCAGGAATATTTAGTGATGTTTTTAAATCGGTACAAGTGGAGTGAGCAAACTCCTGAACCATGTATCGGTAATTTAGTGTTAGTGAAAGAAGACGACTTGCCACCTTCTCGATGGCTGCTTGGTCGTGTGGTTGCAAAACACCCGGGCAACGATGGTATCACTAGAGTTGTATCTTTACGCACAAAAAATGCTGTTATAAAAAGATCTATTGCTAAGATTTGCATATTACCTGTGACGTAGTATTGTAAGATTTTATGTAATTAATATTAAGGTTGATAACTGTGTTATTATAGCTAAAAATTGTAACGGAAGGCCAAATTTTAAAAATTTGTCCTTGGCGGGCGGCATGTTTGAGCAAATTGTTAATCTTTGTGCCGATAGATGGCGCTGTTAGTTGACCGCCAAAATCTGCATCTCGGTGTTAAGATTCTCCACCGATTTGCTGGGGTAAAAATTTTGTTACGCCAAATTGAGCTCAATTACACGGTGAAATATCATAAGTCGTTTCATTACGTAAATATCTTCATCCTTGTGTCGAATCGAGTGCTGCAGAAGTCTTTCGGTGATCGGGTTGATCAGGTCCCGTGGTACTAAGGAGCTGCTCCTCATTGATATGGCCATTAGCCAACAGGTTCGGCGCTCCCGAAAGGATCTGTCGACATGTTGGATAGACTATAAGAAGGCCTATGACTCAGTTCCTCATACATGGCTCATGAGGGTGCTAGAATTGTACAAAATTGATGCAACACTACGCACCTTCCTGATGTCGTGTATGAGGCAATGGAGGACGGTCCTTCGCTATCCAGGATGTCGAAATATTCAGAGGAGCAGTGAACCGGTGAGGATTGAGCGGGGTATATTCCAGGGTGATAGTTTGAGTCCGCTTTGGTTTTGCCTAGCCTTGAATCCTCTAAGCACACTGCTGGAGAATTCAGGCCTAGGCTATCAGTTGAAGAGAGGTGGTCAGGTTACATCTCACCTCCTTTACATGGATGACTTGAAACTTTTTGCCCCCAACAAGCTTCAACTGATGGAGCTACTGAAGGTAACTGAAACCTTCAGTAGTGCCATCAGGATGGAGTTTGGTGTGGACAAATGTGCGGTCATGCATGTAAAGCGAGGGGAGATTGTGGAGTCCGTGAGTACTCAACTCTCGGACTCCATAAGCCTGAGATCCCTCTCTGCAACTGAAACCTATAAGTATTTGGGTATGTCGGAAGCTTTAGGTATCAATGCCACTGACATGAAGCAATCGTTGAGGGAGCGCTTCTTTGGACGCCTGAAGAAGGTATTCAATAGCCTTCTTTCAGGCGGAAACAAGGTGCGCGCCTTCAACGGTTGGCTCATGCCGGTATTGATGTACTCTTTCGGCGTACTCAAATGGACTCAAACAGAACTGGACGCCCTGGACAGGCGAGTTCGTTCACTGCTTACTGCAAACCGAATGCATCACCCACGGTCATCGGTGATGAGACTGTATATCCCGCGGAAGTGTGGGGGTCGAGGCTTTTGAAATGCTAAGACCCTGCACAATCGCGAGGTATGCAGTCTCAGGGAATATTTCCTAGCCGCCGACGTGGGTATGCATCGTGATGTAGTAGCAGTGGACAAGGGACTCACCCCGCTCTCCTTGGCTAACGAGAACTGGCGCAAACCTGTAGTGCTTGACACTAACGATCGCAAGGAAGTATGGCAGAGTAAGGAACTGCACGGACGCTTTTTCCGGGCCCTACATGGGCCCGATGTAGACCAACTAGCGTCCGTAGCCTGGTTGCGCGTCGGTGACCTCTTTGGGGAAACCGAAGGTTTTGTCTGTGCAATTATGGACGAAGTTATCATGACGAAGAACTACCGAAGATTTATTGTGAAGGACGGTACGGTTGACATCTGTCGGGCATGTCACCGTCCGGGTGAATCGATCCGCCACATTATTTCAGGTTGTTCTCGTCTAGCTAACGGGGAATACTTGCATAGACACAACCTTGTAGCCAGGATTATCCATCAGCAACTTGCTCTGAAGTACTCTCTTGTGGAATCGGAGGTGCCGTACTACAGGTATGTGCCCGACCCAGTTCTCGATAATGGCGATATCACAATGTACTGGGATCGGTCCATCATCACTGACAGGACTATTGTAGCCAATAAGCCTGATATAGTGGTGGTGGACCGAAGCGAGAGGCGTGCAATGATTGTTGATATATCCGTTCCGCATGACGAGAACCTCGTGAAAGCTGAGAAAGATAAACAAATCAAGTATATCGACTTGGCTCGCGAGGTTGTCGACATGTGGGATGTAGACTCAGCAATCAATGTACCGATAGTCGTGTCGGGTAATGGCTTAATAGCCAAGAGCCTCGACCAACATCTGAGGAGGCTCGCGTTAGGTAGCTGGATCAAGGGCTTGATTCAGAAAGCGGTACTCCTGGACACGGCTCGTATTGTTAGGAGGTTCCTTTCTCTGGAGCCCTGACCGCCGGTAGCTTGGACCCTGTTCCCGATACCGGTGGGTAACTATTTTTTATATTTTTAAATGTTTTTTTTATATTGAAATATTTAAAAATGTAATTTATATGTAATATTTATGAATAAATGAGAATAATAATAAGCTGGCAACACCAGATGTCAACAAAGTTGTTTTTTTTCATTCACGAATTTTTAATCCTGTATATATTCATTTCTGGACATATTTTTGCACAATTGTACTGCAATAGTAACAAGAAATAGATTACACAATAAAAACTTACCGAAAACAATAAATCCAAACTGAAAACCATCAAGAAGAAAAAATGCTCACCCACCGGACAGATGACACATGTCATCGTCAAGAAAATATTATGAAATGGAATTCGGAATGAAAACACATAATAAAAAGCTATGTTGACGAGAGCAGCTGCTCAACGCGCACGCATTCCACCCCCGGACTCGCTGCTCAGCTCCGCCTCGCCGCCGCCGGACCCCGGATCATCAGTGTCACCGGCGGCTGCAGTCGCGTCGAGCTCGAGCGACGAATATTTCTCCCCGCCGACGTCGCCAACACCTGTACGTCGGCCGGGGAGAGGCCGGCCACCGAACGGCTTGGGATTTAGGGGCCAACCGGCCCCGAGCCGGGTCCCCGCTGCCGGTGGTTGTGTGCAGCGCATGAAATGGACTCAATCCATGAATGAGAACGTCATGCGCGCATATTACGGGGCTACAGAGGGGGGAACTAACCTCACTGCGTACCGTGTTAGGATGCTGTCTCTGTTTCAGGATCTTGAACCAACCGTGAACGTCTCAGCACAACGATTGTCGGATCAGGTGCGGGTTATTCAACGTAACCACAGGTTGGACGACGCCGCACTTGATCGGCTGCGCTCACAGGTACTGAGCAACCCTATCGTCTCGACACCGCAACAGATACAGACCGTGGGACCATCGACTTCTGTCACGACTACTTCACGGTATGATCATGTTGAGGATGAGGCAGATGATAGGGTTGACCGAGTAAGTAGCCAGTGCAACGATCGACTGAGGAGCGCACTGGAGGATGCGCTTCATGAGTATAGATCGACTCCGACTGAGCTTAGGCCCCGTTTACCTCGGTTGCCTATGCACAAAAAAAATAGGGCGCTAGTGTGTGCTCTGGACTCGCTGCTTAAAAATGTTTTTGAGAGCAGCGACAGCCTCCTTGATACGCACTCCATCCTGTACTGTGGGGCTGTTGCGGCATGTCGTCTTGCTAATGTAAAGTTCCCATGTTATGGAGTAGCTACTCGACCAACGCCTGCCGCTCCAGCCTGGCAGTGCAGGATCGAGAGGCGTATTGATGAGGCCAGAGCACTAATTGGCAAACTATACTGCTTCAGGGAGGGCAATACACGTCCACGTGTGATGCGTTTCGTGAGACGAGCGTTTTCGGGGACTGAAATAAGCCCCCGAGAATATATGTGACGTGTCACGGAACGCATCGACTTCCTGAAGCAGAAAGTTTGTGCATGGGCCAATCGTATCCGGCGGTATAAGCGACGGGTCGATCGGTACTCGCAGAATCGCATGTTCCAGAGCGATGAGAGGTGGGTGTACAGAGCTTGGGAGCGACCTGGACAAAATGTGACTGACGGGTTTCATCCGGATAGTGTTGCCACGAATACATTCTGGCGCAGCATATGGTCGGAGCCCGTATGTCACAATGAAGGTGGCTGGATGCGTGATGTTGAGCGCGTGTGCGAGGCTATACCAGAAATGGACAAAGTTTTCATCACCCCATTAGATGTGGCCAGAGCAGTACATCCGTTACCAAATTGGAAGTCTCCGGGACCGGACGGACTGCAAAATTTCTGGCTTAAGTGGTATAGCAGCTCACACGCAATTTTGGCATCACAATTCCAGTCATCCTTAGAGTCTGGGTCATTGCCTCAGATTTTAACAACTGGTACCACCCACCTGCTCCATAAGACGGGTAGTACCGCGGATCCCAAGAATTATAGACCGATTACATGTTTGTCGACGGTCTATAAACTTCTTACGTCCATCCTGAGAGTGAAAATTACTCTACACATTGAGAAAAACTCAATTATGTTTGCCTCTCAGAATGGATGTAGGAACGGATCCCGCGGCACTAAGGAGCTACTCCTCATAGACATGGCCATAAGCCAACAGGTTCGTCGATCCCGCAAGGATCTGTCGACGTGTTGGATAGATTATAAGAAGGCCTACGACTCTGTTCCACATACATGGCTCATGAAGGTGTTGGAGTTGTATAAAATAGATGCAACTCTACGCACCTTCCTTGAGTCATGTATGAGGCAATGGAAAACAGTCCTTCTCTATCCAGGATGTCGACCGATCCAGGGGAATGATGAACCAATATGGATCAGACGGGGAATATTTCAGGGCGACAGTTTGAGTCCACTTTGGTTTTGCTTAGCCCTGAATCCTTTAAGCACGTTGCTGGAGGATTCAGGTCTGGGCTATCGGTTGAGAAGAGGTGGTCAGGTCCTATCTCACCTGCTTTACATGGATGATCTGAAACTTTTTGCCCACAACAATTCGCAACTGATGGAACTACTGAAGGTAACTGAAACTTTCAGTAGTGCCATCAGGATGGAATTTGGTGTGGACAAATGTGCAGTCATGCATGTAAGGCGAGGGGAGATAGTGGAATCCGAGGGAATTCAACTCTCGGATTCCATACACCTTAGATCCCTCTCCTTGACCGAAACTTATAAGTATTTGGGTATGTCGGAAGCGTTAGGCATTAACGTCGCTGACATGAAGCAAACGTTGAAGGAGCGCTTCTTTGGCCGCCTGAAGAAAGTTTTAAACAGCCTTCTATCAGGCGGAAATAAGGTGCGCGCCTTCAACGGTTGGGTCATGCCGGTTTTAATGTACTCTTTCGGCATACTCAAATGGACTCAGACTGAGTTAGACGCTCTGGATAGGCGGGTCCGTACATTGCTGACCGCAAATCGGATGCATCACCCACGATCTTCGGTGATGAGACTGTACATCCCGCGGAAGTGTGGAGGTCGAGGCTTTTTGAATGCACTCTACACAACCGCGAGGTGTGCAGCCTCAGAGAATATTTTCTCAAAACCGACGTGGGTATGCACCGCGATGTGGTCGCAGTGGACAAGGGACTCACCCCGCTGTCCATGGCTAAAGAGAACTGGCGCAAACCTGTGGTACTTACCACTGATGACCGCAAGGAAGTATGGAAAGGCAAGGAGCTTCACGGGCGCTTTTTTCGGGCTCTTCATGAGCCTGATGTAGATTTTTCGGCGTCCGTGGCCTGGTTACGATTCAGCAACCTCTTCGGAGAAACTGAAGGTTTTGTCTGTGCGATTATGGACGAGGTTATCTTGACGAACAACTACCGGAGACATATTATGAAGGACGGGACGGTTGACGTGTGTCGGGCATGTCATCGTCCGGGTGAGTCCATCAGACATATTATCTCTGGTTGTTCTCGTCTGGCTAACGGCGAGTATTTGCACAGGCATAACCAAGTAGCCAGGATTCTTCACCAGCAACTTGCTTTGAAGTACAACCTAGTGGACAATTGTAAGATAAACGAAAACTAAATTGACTACTTCATTATTACAAAAATGTTAATATTCTGTTAATGACTTCTTGAATAATTTGGATTTATAATTGTACTTTAATTTTATTTTTTACATTTTTAAAATGTAAAAAAAATAAAATGATTTAAAATAATAGAAAATAATTTAATATAATTTCTAGGTAAACTTATTGATTTGTGACTGACTATTCATTTGAAAATTGACATATGAGAATTTTGACACCATGCTAAAAAATTAATAAAAGTCAATCAATCAATCAGTCATCTTTATCTAAATCATTTATATTAAATGTATTGTAAATTCCAAAATTATGATTTAGGCAAAATGTAGCCGAAACACCCAATTCTGTACCATCTTAAAATTGTACCTACATTGCTCGAAAAATACATTGTGATTCTGATTCTAAAAGGGTCTCTAAATTCAAATTTTTCAAATACCAATATTCAATCTTCACCCTACAGGTTCACCAAATTGTATTTTAACATCAGCCGACCCGGTTCAACGGGGCCATAGACTTGTTCCCCGCAGACCGATTAATTCTGCACGAACAAGTCACAACTTGTCCCTTTTTTAACGAGCCCAGACCCACGTCTCTGCTTAGCTTTATTCAATTACACCTTCATAATTTTGTCAATCTATGGCGAATTTTTTCCAGTCGGTACATTTTATTAGCAATCTGTTAACGTGTGTATATTATGTTCTTTTCACCTAACTCCTACGTGTCTTTGTCACCTAATTCCTGCTAAACGGATTGAATGTTTTGGATATAATTTTGTGTGTATATTTGGTTGGGTCCTTAGATGGATTGGAAATACAATGGACCCATTATTTTTTATATAACGTAGAGATAAATAAAAATCAAGTAAAAAAATCTACCATAACCCATTTAGCGTAAGGGAGAGTATCACCAGTGATACATTGGGTTCAAAGTGATACGAAAACAATTTATTTAAAAAAAAATAACCTGGGCAAGTTGTAATGTTATTAATACTTACGTTTACTTTACTTCACAATAATCACATCTCTTTATAATATTTCTTATAGGTATATTTAGTTTGTTTATTTTCTTTGATCACTGTCATCTGTCATGTCACTACTATTTTCTTCTATGGTTTTGATTAGGTATCAACAAAGAGTATTTTTATAGTCTTAGGTTTTATTCTTTTACTCATAATATTATTTATTTTGTAAACATATAATTTGCTAACAAATTATATGTTCTCCTATCTGCGAATCATTCTTTAAAATTAAATTGTAATTTATATCTTTCTTGTGAAACAGCAATGCTGGCTGAAACCTGTTTTCAAATTTTAAATTACGAATTGACAGCCAGCATAGCCGTCAAAATGGATAAAAAACCATGTTTGTCAGTTTCTGGGATAGTTTCGTTCAGCTCCTGGTGTCAGCTCCTTGTGGACAGTTTCTTGGTGCAGTTACATGTGTCAGATCCTTGGTGACAGATTCTTGGCTCAGCTCCTTAGCTCAGCTCCCTGGTGTGAGATTCTTGGTTGAGCTCTTTGAACTATGAAGATCTCCTCTCTGCCTCTGCCGGCCCTGACGGCAGAGGGCTGTACTACAATTGGACCTGGCCTCTGAGGGCCTCCTCTCTACCTCTGCCGGCCCTTGCGTTGGAGGGCTGTGTCGCCTACCACTATCTGCTGCTGCCTGCGGCTGCGCAGCCTTCGCCGTCCTACGTGCGGCTGAGGGCTGCGCCTACACCAGCTGCTGCGCTCCGCCGTGACGCCGTTTGAGCTGATTTTTTTATATCTTTATATCTTTTATATTTCTATTGTTTTTATATGCTTTTATTTGTTATAAAACCTCACAAGGATTCATATCTATATATATTATTTCCCTCCATACCTTCCTCCCACACTCCTCACCTCCACACTCAACCTCTCACCTATTCACCACACGTGCCTTGCCAGGGCTACTCCCTGGAGGCACTTACTCACTACACTCCCTCTTGCACTCGCGTAACACTCTTCCTCTCCTCTTATTATACACTTACACTTCTTACTCTCACTCTTCCTCTATACTCCTCCTCCTTACCTCCTCCTCATGTAACACTCACTCCTTAGTGTAACTCTGTACGTTACACATTACGTTACATTGGCGCCCACTTTGGAAGATCCTCACCCTCTCCTCTCATGTTCCTCTCATTTTTATTCTCAAAATTCAAAATTACACTTACACAAGTATTATACTATTTGGCTCTCTTTCGTTCTATGCTCTATTGTTTCCTTGTGAGGTACCTTATTAATAAAACCATAGTCTAGTATATTTATTTATTTCATATTATTACATTATTATCATTTCACATCTACACTCTTCTATACTCTCTCAAGCTTCGATTCTTTAGGCCCCATTTTATGTTCGAAGTTTGTTTTTGCTAATATTGTTTTCTCTTTCGGTTTTTAGTTTCTCTTCAGTTTTATCTGAAAAAATAAATTTATTTTATTTTACTTACCCATTATATGGTCTGGTACCATTGGGTCTTATTTTTTCTCTTTAGGCTAACCTTGGGATTATAAACCAATGGTTATGCCTCTCTTACTTTTCTTGGAGACTTGGCATCTCCCTAAAAATGCCTACGGTGCGGGTGATGACACCTTTATAAATAAGCCCTTATCATCACTCTCTTCCTCTTTGGGCTAACCTTGGGAACTTAAACCAATGGTTAGGTCTCTCTCTTTCTCTCTCTTAGGTGCGGGTGATGACACCTTTATAAATAAGCCCTTATCATCACTCTTTGCCTCTTTGGGCTAACCTTGGGAACTAAAACCAATGGTTAGGCCTCTCTCTCTCTCTCTCTCTCTCTCTCTTATCAGGTGCGGTTGATGACACCTTGTAAATAAATAAGCCTGAATCACTCCTTCTGAGCATACTAGCTCAAGCTCTTTTCTAATGGGTCTTATACGTGAGCGGATTTACGTCAACTCCTAAAATAAGCCTAAAGACGTATGCAATTAGTATTGCCTTGGAGTAGTGCGTCATTGAATGTGAACCACTAAAACCCCTAACTCTGTTTGTGTGAAGTATGGCTGAGAGGTATGGCAGAGATTTATGTTTGGGAGGTAATTACTAAAAAACCTCAAAATTTTTTTGTAACAGCCAAAAAAATTTTTTCTGGGGAAGGGGGATAATGTAATGTTATTAATACTTACGTTTACTTTACTTCACAATAATCACATCTCTTTATAATATTTCTTATAGGTATATTTAGTTTGTTTATTTTCTTTGATCACTGTCATCTGTCATGTCACTACTATTTTCTTCTATGGTTTTGATTAGGTATCAACAAAGAGTATTTTTATAGTCTTAGGTTTTATTCTTTTACTCATAATATTATTTATTTTGTAAACATATAATTTGCTAACAAATTATATGTTCTCCTATCTGCGAATCATTCTTTAAAATTAAATTGTAATTTATATCTTTCTTGTGAAACAGCAATGCTGGCTGAAACCTGTTTTCAAATTTTAAATTACGAATTGACAGCCAGCATAGCCGTCAAAATGGATAAAAAACCATGTTTGTCAGTTTCTGGGATAGTTTCGTTCAGCTCCTGGTGTCAGCTCCTTGTGGACAGTTTCTTGGTGCAGTTACATGTGTCAGATCCTTGGTGACAGATTCTTGGCTCAGCTCCTTAGCTCAGCTCCCTGGTGTGAGATTCTTGGTTGAGCTCTTTGAACTATGAAGATCTCCTCTCTGCCTCTGCCGGCCCTGACGGCAGAGGGCTGTACTACAATTGGACCTGGCCTCTGAGGGCCTCCTCTCTACCTCTGCCGGCCCTTGCGTTGGAGGGCTGTGTCGCCTACCACTATCTGCTGCTGCCTGCGGCTGCGCAGCCTTCGCCGTCCTACGTGCGGCTGAGGGCTGCGCCTACACCAGCTGCTGCGCTCCGCCGTGACGCCGTTTGAGCTGATTTTTTTATATCTTTATATCTTTTATATTTCTATTGTTTTTATATGCTTTTATTTGTTATAAAACCTCACAAGGATTCATATCTATATATATTATTTCCCTCCATACCTTCCTCCCACACTCCTCACCTCCACACTCAACCTCTCACCTATTCACCACACGTGCCTTGCCAGGGCTACTCCCTGGAGGCACTTACTCACTACACTCCCTCTTGCACTCGCGTAACACTCTTCCTCTCCTCTTATTATACACTTACACTTCTTACTCTCACTCTTCCTCTATACTCCTCCTCCTTACCTCCTCCTCATGTAACACTCACTCCTTAGTGTAACTCTGTACGTTACACATTACGTTACAAAGTGCGAGTCGGACTCGCGCACTGAGGGTTCCGTGCAAACTATAATTACCGAATGGAGTCTTGAAGATTTTTCCGAATTGCAATTTTTTTTGTGACCTTGGTAACAACAAATTTACTGTTTTCAGATTTATTCCTATACCTGTGCTATAAGACTGCTTTGTGCCAAATTTCAAGATCTTGAAATTTCGATCTTTGAGAGTATAAAAATATACGTTTTTTTTTGTATTATCTTTTTATTCGTTAAATTAGAAGTTTTCTTTTTTCACCGCTTGAAGGAGCCGCAGACCTGAATCATAGTTTTAATTAAAACTCGATACGACCAGGCGATTTCGAGATAAAGGGTCTTGACAGACAGACAGACAAATTGACAGACATACACACAGACGGACGGACAACAAAATGATCCTATAAGGGTTTCATTTTATCCTTTTCAGGTACGGAACCCTAAAAATGAAAGAAACGATTAAATATCTGTTGCTTAAGTTTTAGCATATGTACATCTTACACACACCTAACGAAATCACTAATTAAAATTAATTAATCTTTAGGAAAAATCAACATGACGGTAACGGAAAAATGTTTGATATTAAACAAACTGCAATCGATGCAATTTGACCGCTTGAAAAATGGTGAGTGACTAGAAATATAAAGGATATCTATGCAAAGCATCGTAGAAAAAAGTTTTAACGAATTTCGAGAGATTTTGTGAAAATAATTTTTTAATTAAGTGTATCACTGGTGATACAGGGGGTCTAAGGAGGCTACGGTATCTGCGTGACCTTTGTTGGAGATCCAAATAAATAAATAAAATGCCAACTTACCAGTAGGACAACCAAACTTCTGCCGGGACCGGTACTTATTTTATAAATTATGCTTGATTCATTTTTTTGTTGGATATGAAATGATGTGATGGCCCAATGGATAAGAAGCTCGCTTCTCATACCTGATATTATGGGTTCGAAATCAGGCAAGTACCAAAGTAATTTTTTCAATTCATATAGAACTTTTCTAAGTTTATTTAGTATCTACATTAAATTAATTTAATTTTGATACTGATATTTCAATTTTATGTAATTTTATGAAACCTGTATATAATAAAATAATAATAATATTCCACAACTATCACACAATACCATCTAGTCCCAAGCTAAGCAGAGCTTGTGTTATGGGTACTAGACAAACTGATAAACATACTTACATATATATTTCTAAATACATACATATTATAGATAATTACACCCAGACACAAAACAAATGATCACGCTCATCACATAAACATTTGTCCTGGGTGGGAATCGAACCCACGACCTCTGGCATAGCAGTCAGGGTCACTAACCACTAGACCAATAGGCCAGTCAAATATGTATGATTTTAATTATATCAATAGATAACTGTAATTTATTTTAAGTAAAACAGGGTTTAATAGGTACTTAATATCAATTAATCTAATAAATAATCACTAGGTATATATATACAAACTTAAAATAATAATATGTACAAACGAGTAAAAAAGGCTGAAAAACGGGGAGAACTCAGAGGGCATCAAAAAATTCGTCCACATCGATGTCAGTGGGAAAAGTGCCCAGAACGCTGGCAGCATTGCCACGCTGGATGGCAATGCTGATTCGTTGACTGAAGAACAGTCCAGCCCTCTGGTCACGCGAAGAGTCGACCAACTGTTTGCTGATATCTCGGACAACTCGGTGAGCGCTCGGACCCCATGGCCCTAGAGTTTCAACCCCAAACGGCTCAAACACATAACTTCCAATGAGGTTATTATATTTACGCCGTTTGAGGTTTTCTGCACCTGCAGCAGCCGCTCCAGCACAGCCCGCCGTACTCAGAAGATGGGATAGCGCAAGGGTGTCGACACATGTTGCATCCCACACCAAAGGCCTACCCAATTTCCAAGGCATTATAGTCATCCCATCTGGCCTCTTCCCATCGTCACGTGCCAAGCCATTGGGTTCTAAAACAGCTGGCACCCCGGCGGTGACAAGAGCTCGACGGATGATGTCATTAATACTGGCATGCCGTGCTATCCGACCAGCGCTTCTGCTGCAAGATAGGCCATGGTGTCCGAGGCGGTCGACTGCTTCGCCACACTGACATCGATGTGGAGCTCCACTAGGAGCACCTAGACGCAGGCATGTAGCGATCCGGAAGGTGGTGTCACTTAGCAAAGTACCTATGTTAGGTGACGGTAAAGCCTGTAGCCAAAGGCCCGACTCCCATTCACCCACAGCCAGTAGGCGAGCGCGCTCAGCAGTATTGGTGGACGTATTAATGAGATTATTCCGTACCAACCTGCAGAGCGGCTCATCTCACTGTCTCTGGGAAGATGGATTTTCGGGCAACGCCTTGTCCGGGCAAGTGATTTTCCAGGCGCTTACTGCATCGGCCAAGCACGGCACCTCACAGCTAACCAGTGATGGAGTCAAAATTCTTTTGGTCAACTGTTGAGTGCTGTGAATATGTATGATTGTGTAACTGAATTGAGTCTTTGGTACTTGAAATAAATAAATATATAAAAAATAAATAAATATATTAATGATACTCTGATGCCGAAAAGCACGTAAAGCTGTTGATCCCGGTTGTTATTCTTAGATCTTTGATAGTCGTTACAGGTCAGACGACAGAAAGTCTGACCACCAGTCAGAAGTCTGATAGGCAGTCGCTCTATGTAAAACTGGGGTGTTCAGCCGCATCCGGTTAGACTGGATCTAGTTGGGAACGCAGAATTGCAGACGGCTAGCAATGGGTAACTTGCCGTCCGACCGTCCGGACCGAGCCCAAGTCATCGACGACGCTTCGACGCTCGCCTCAAGGAGATGTCAGCAAACCGTAGGGGCCCAGCAGGGTCGAAGCCTACAGGGGCCATGAATAGTGTAAAAGTGATAACCGAGGCCCTGAACAAAGGCCTAAAAAGGAACCGTAGTGGGTTTTTAGTCAGTAAAAGTCTTACACGACCTCCCGCTCCACCCTAGAGCCAGAGGTCTCATTGGATTATTTTCCCATCTAAAAAAAAGAAAGGAAAAAGCTAGATTAAAATGAATTTTCAAGTAAATAAAATTAAATACATACAGTGATGGGGTGTATACGGGGTCCCAACCAACATCTGTCAGGACCAAAGCCAACCTCACCTGCACGTGGTGCACCCTGCTGAAAAACGGACGAGGATATGGCGACCCGCCAACACGCACTGGACCGGCGTGGCGGGTTATGGTCCGAACCCCCCCAATGCAACATAGAAATACGCACAGGCCCCAAGTGCCCGGCGACCCCAGTGGTTGTGTTGACGTGGACGGGCGTGGGCGCAGCCCTGGGGTCGGGGGTGCTAAGAATCTCCGGGCGGGAACGTTTAACCGTCGACGACTGGACCTGGCAACCTATAACGTACGTACACTCCGGTCCGACGAGAAGATCATCGAACTGGAGGAAGAGTTGAGCGGGTTACGATGGAGTATTGTGGGATTATCCGAAGTCCGAAGACAGGGGGAGGACACGATACTTCTCAAATCCGGTAACCTGCTTTACTTCCGGGAGGGTGATCAGCAGTCCCAGGGTGGTGTCGGGTTTATCGTCCACAGGTCCCTCGTGGACAATGTGGTAAGAGTCGAGAGTGTGTCGACCAGGGTGGCGTACCTGATACTCAGAATATCATCAAGATATTCGTTGAAGGTCATACAGGTTTACGCCCCGACCTCGACACACCCCGATGACGAAGTGGAATCCATGTATGAGGATATATCCAGAGCCATGCATGATTCTAAGACTCACTTCACCGTTGTCATGGGGGACTTTAATGCGAAACTGGGCAAACGAGACGGTGATGAGCTGCGAGTGGGGCAATTTGGATTTGGATATCGGAACCGCCGGGGACACCTACTGGCTAGTTTTATGGAGAAGGAGGGCCTCTACATGATGAACTCCTTCTTCAGAAAGCGTAAGCACAGGAAGTGGACCTGGCAAAGCCCTGATGGCATAACTAAAAATGAGATTGACTTCATCATGTCGACGAAGAAGCAAATATTCAATGATGTCTCTGTGATCAATGCGGTGAAAACCGGGAGTGATCACCGTATGGTAAGAGGCACATTGAATATCAATGTTAAGCTTGAAAGATCTCGACTGATGAAGTCTACGCTCCGTTCTGCACAGATCCAGATCCAAAACTCCGAGAGCTTTCAGCTCGAACTTCAAAACCGTTTCGAGTGCCTAGGAAGCTCCGTGGACCAATATAATGATGGGTTCGTGGAAGCTGTCCATACAGTCGGGTCTCAGTTTTTTAAGACCCGTACAAGTAAGACCAAGAGGCTCACAGATCAAACTCTCGAGCTCATGAAGAAGAGGCGTGAAATGACTTTGCAGTCTTCAGATAATGCGTGCACGTACCGGCAGCTCAATAAACAGATCTCGAAGCCTCTGAAACGCGACCTTCGCCGATTTAATACCGAGAGGATTAAGGACGCGATTGAGCGGAATAAGGGCTCCAAAGTTTTTGCACGGGATCTGTCTATTGGGCAGAGCCAACTCACGAAACTGAAGACCGAAGATGGCAGAGTCATATCCGCCAAATCGGAGCTTCTGGGAGAGATCGAGGCATTTTATGGACAGTTATACACGTCGATCTCCAAACCCGCTACAAATCTGGCAAACGACCCAAGAGCTAGATTGACTCGATACTACACTGAAGATATCCCGGACGTCAGCCTGTACGAGATTAGGATGGATCTGAAGCAGTTGAAGAACAACAAGGCGTCGGGTGAGGACGGAATTACGGCTGAGCTCCTGAAGACGGGTGGAAAACCGGTCCTAAAGGCCTTTCAGAAGTTGTTCGATTCCGTCATACTCGAGGGAAAAACGCCACAGGCATGGAGCAGAAGTGTGGTGGTACTCTTCTTTAAGAAGGGTGATAAAACCCTGCTGAAGAATTACAGGCCCATCTCACTTCTGAGCCATATCTACAAGCTGTTTTCCAGGGTCATCACGAACCGTCTTGCGCGCAGGTTTGACGACTTCCAGCCTCCCGAACAAGCCGGATTCCGAAAAGGTTTCAGCACCGTAGACCACATACATACGCTACGGCAGGTCATACAGAAGACCGAGGAGTATAACCTGCCTCTCTGCCTAGCGTTTGTGGACTACGAGAAAGCTTTTGATTCGATCGAGACTTGGGCTGTGCTGCAATCTCTCCAAAGGTGCCAAATTGACTATCGGTACATCGAAGTGCTGAGGTGTTTGTACGAAAACGCCACCATGTCAGTCCGACTCCAGGACCAGACCTCGAAACCTGTCCTCCTGCAGCGAGGTGTGAGGCAGGGAGACGTCATCTCTCCGAAACTGTTCACGGCCGCAATGGAGGATGTCTTCAAGGTTCTGGACTGGAGTGGACTAGGCATTAATGTCAATGGCGAGTACATCACTCACCTTCGGTTTGCCGACGACATAGTAGTCATGGCGGAGACTATGGAGGAGCTCAGCACAATGCTCAATGACCTCAGTAGAGCTTCTCTAAGAGTGGGTCTTAAAATGAACATGGATAAAACCAAAATCATGATTAACAACCATGTAGCGCCCACTCCTATCAAGGTCGGAGACTCTACACTCGAAGTTGTGGACGATTACGTCTACCTCGGACAGACAGTCCAGTTGGGTAGGTCTAACTTCGAGAAAGAGATCAACCGTCGAATCCAACTCGGTTGGGCAGCGTTCGGGAAGCTACGCGGTATCTTCTCGTCCAACATACCACAGTGTCTCAAGACGAAAGTCTTTAACCAGTGCGTGTTGCCAGTGATGACATATGGCTCCGAAACGTGGTCGCTCACAATGGGCCTCATCAGAAGGCTTAAAGTCACCCAAAGAGCAATGGAAAGGGCTATGCTCGGGGTTTCCTTGCGTGATCGAATAAAAAAAATGAAGATATCCGCAGGAAAACTAAGGTTGCCGACATAGCACAAAGAATTGCCAAACTTAAGTCGCAATGGGCAGGGCACATTGCTCGCAGAACAGATGGCCGTTGGGGCCGAAAGGTTTTGGAGAGGCGACCGCGTACCGGAAGACGCAGTGTTGGAAGGCCTCCTACAAGGTGGACCGATGACCTGGTGAAGGTAGCAGGAAACCGATGGATGCGGGACGCACAGGAACGTTCGATGTGGCGACGCTTGGGGGAGGCCTATGTCCAACAGTGGACGTGTATCGGCTGAAATGATGATGACATACAGTGAATTCATTAATTTATTTATCTGTCATTTCCATACGATCCGATTGTTTGTATAAATATATAATTACGTTCGTTATATTGTTTTGTTCAAAGTAAATCCCTACATTTCAGATAAATATTTATGAAGCTTTAATAAGGAAAAACTGCAAATACAGTTTATAATAAAAGTTTTAACACTTTCCTACATGCCACGTAATTACAATTCTCATGCAATTTATAATAATACACTTGCACATATATACACTTTTATAATAAAAGTGACCTAACTTACAATTCCTATAAATTGTAATCCTACCTTTAGGACCTTTAGGAACTTTAGGACCTTTTTACAAGCTTTATTTAGTTTCATCTGTCGCGATGTTTATCTGTAATCAATTCTTGCAAATAAAATTTGATTTTTTGATTAAAATTTTGGATGCATCTGATGACATTACAAAACTATTACGACATGTAGCTGATCTGATGACGGAACCAGAAGGTGGCTATAGGAACTTGGTAGTTAAACGAAACAACTCTATCGAGTTTGGGCTCGTATGATTCGTCTTGACGAGTATTATACAGATATACTGCGCTATAAAAGCTTGCTATGAAAAAATGATTTTCATTAAAAACTTGTTTTGAAATGGGAACACACTTCTCCGCTCTAGGACAGAGCGGGAAAACGTGTCAGACTTTTACTGACTAAAGTCCAAAGCTTTGTTTTTTCTTTGTCTTGCTTTTCAGGCCCCTTAGTTACCGTTTCGGGAGTCAACCCATGGATCTAGCAGGCTTTGGCCCTGGTGGGTCTCTGCGGTTTTGCTGACATCTTTTGGAAAAGCGCGTGGAAGACTACGCGCCGTCAATAACTCGGACGATTTACCGAGCTACTCATAGCTCTTCTCCTGCAAACCCGGCGTGGGTCGTGGCTGGAAAATAGGGTCACGCGTGCATCCGCCAACTCTGCTAGCATTACTGCTTTGCAGAAGGTGGCGACCGCCTGCCATTCCTCCTCGCCCCGGACCATGGCCCGTCTACTTGGAAACCTTGTAGTGAGAAAGAACTGTAAGGAAGAAACACAGGAGTGATACATTATAGTGAAGGCTTTATTTATTTTTTAATGCTTCCATTTCCCACATTTTTTGAGTTATGTCACTTTCATTTTATGGATGTCAGCAGTCTTCATGATACATGATACCACTTATAGCGGTTCGGCCACTAAAAGCCGATACAAAACGCCGTCACACGCCACTCGCGCATTTAACCTTCGTTGTCAGAGTCCATCGTCCATCAAAACATCGTGAGAAAACGCCGATATCTTAGAACCAAAAATTCGAAGACATGTGACATTCACCAACCCGCACTGGGCCCACGTGGTGGATTACAGCCCATTCGCTCTTCTCGAGAGGGGGCCTAAGTCCCAGCAGTGAGAACATTAAAAAGGCTGATGATGATGTCAGAGTCAATTATGATACAGCGCGTATGGGTTAAAGAGAGGCAGCCCGTGGCGAAGTTTGTGGCTGTGGCATAAGGCTCGTGTGTGGCACTAACAGGTATAAAGCTTTAATTTCATAAACTGAAACTATATCAAACACGTGACGTCGGTTATTTCTGTTCATATTTTGCGGTTTTTGATAAGGGTTTATTTACGGTTGGAAAGCTTTAAGCCTCACTCAATGATATCGGGATATTTTGAGAAGTGGCGTTTGTTTATGCATAATTTGTTTTTTTTAATAGACATAATAGACTTGAAAGTTGGTAGCAGATTTGTTCGTGAATGTAGAGACTTTATTTATTTATTTATTTAATGCTTTATGCACAGAAACGTACAGAGGCGGACTTAATGCCTTAGGCATTTTATGCCAGTCAACCTTTGAGTGATGCAGAGAAAAATAGTGGTAAGTGCAAAAAATGAGAGAGAGAAGACGAATACAAGAACAGACATAAATACTAATAAAACATATATATAATACAATTATACAATATGTACTCAAATTAATAAACTACATACCTATCGTTTGGTGTTGAAACTCTCGGATCGTGGGGTCCGAGTGCTCACAAGTTGTTTAAAGATCTGTCGAAACGTCTAGTTGATACTTCGCGTGACCCAAAGGCTGGCTTTTACCTTGGACAGAGGATAAGCATTGCCATACAACGTGGCAATGCCACCAGTCTTTTGGGCACATTACCAGTCGACAGCGATGTGGAAGAGTTTTTTTGACGCCATATTTTAATTAGTGTATTTTAGCGTAGGGTTTTATTATTTATTTATTTACTGTAATTATAGCTATTAAGTTGTTTATAAGTGTAGATAATTATGTATAGATAGATGTTGAAATAAAAAATATATTTTGTTAACTAATTTAGTCAAACAATTAGTCCAGATCGACAATTATTGGAAAACATTAACGTTGTGATGAGCCAACTTCTTACGACTTTGTATTCTGTCATGTTATAAGCCAATTCACTATTTTATTGAACTATTTTTTTTAAGTGTAAAAGCATGTAATGGTTTCTCCCGCTCTAAGGCGGAGCTGTAGAGTATATCAGACTTTTATTGCCTAAATCGTTTGGACTTTGCCTTTTATTATATACAGATATGAAACCTATCAACCCCGTGGGAAATTCCGGCCACCGCAGACGTGGGCTTGCGGACGGCGAGCAATGGGTAGCTCGCTGTCCGACCGTCCGGTAACTGTCCGGACCGAGCCCAAGTCGTCGACGGCGCGCACTGTTCCCGCGCGTCTCAAGGAGTTGTCAGCAACAGCAGAGGCCCAGCTAGGTCGAAGCCTACTGAGGCCAGGGTTAGCTCCAAAAGGTAGCTCAGCCCCGGTACGAAAGGCAACGAAGGAACAGGAGTGGGTTTTAGTCAGTAAAAGTCTGGCACTATCTCCCGCTCCGCCCAAGAGCGGGGGATGTCATTCAGAGGAAAAAAAAGTTAGTTTGTGAAGTACCAATTCAATAATCTCTTTGCATTAATTGTTTTGTTATCAATGTTTGATGTATACACCGCTAAATTTTAATCGTTTTAATCCCGTGGAGGGTCGATCCGGTACATGAAACACTATCGATTTGTAAAGATAAAATTAAAAAATAAAGTACCTCTTTTTCAAAATTCGTATTAATTCACGCATGTACGAAATTAGTATCTTTAAGAAAACGACAGCTGAGCGAGTTCAAAGACCTGTAGTTAATAGTCGGCGTTGCGTACAAAGTACCTACAGGTCATTGAACTCGCTCAGCTTACTTTTTCTTAAAGAAATTAATTTCGTACATGCGTAAATTAATACGAGTTTTAAAAAAGAGGTACTTCAATTTTTAATTTTATCTTTACAAATCGATAGTGTTTCATGTACCGGATCGATCCTCCACGGGATTAAAACGATTAAAATTTAACGGTGTATAATTATAACATACGCTAGAATTAATACAATATTCAATAACATAAAGTAATTAATCATATACCTTTGTGAATCTGTTAATTACTTAATTAACATATGTACCATCTGTACTAGATAATATTTCAGTGAACGATGAGTTTCTAATTACCTACGAACACAATGTTCTACGTTGAATCGTTATCAACTATCTAGAATTGCTCGCTAACCAGTTTTAGTAATGAGAGTGTATTATCGGCTTATAATTGGCTGGCTGCGGGTTAATGATCTCGTTTTTAGGGTTCCGTGCATCAAACGGAAAAAACGGAACCCTTAAAGATCAATTTGGTCTGTCTGTCAAGACGCTTTATCTCGAGAACGCGTGGAAGTATCAAGTTGAAATTAAATCCATATACCCAGGTCTGCGGTCTTTTCAAGCTGTGAAAAAATCAAACTTCTAAGTTAGCGAATGAAAAGATACGGCCGTTTATGACGCAAAAAAAACATTTATTTTGATACTCTCAAAGATTGAAATTCATAGGATACTTCCCGTTGACTCAGAATCCTGAAATTTGGCACAGAGCAAGGTCTTATAGCACAAGTATAGGCAAAAATTTGAAAACAGTAAATTTGTTGTTACCTAGGTCACAAAAAAAAAAAAACAATATTTGCAATTCGGAAAAACCTTCGAGACTCCAGCGCGAGTCCGACTCGCACTTGCCCAGTTTTCTCATATTATAAGCCGTAGTGTAAGTAATTGGAATTTACTTTTCACAACTTTGTTTTTAGGTATGGAAGTCATCCACTGACTTCTCCCGCTCTGGGGAATGCGCGAAGGTGTGTCATATTTTTACTGACTAAAACCACACCTATGTTCGTTCATTGCTTAGCGTTCTGGTATCCCGAGATTCGCTTTTAGAAGGCAACCCATGGCCCCAGTAGACTTCGGCCACAAAATAGATAGGTACAGAAGACAATCCTATGTATGTATACTTCACTTTTTATACCTACGCTCGGTGGACGCACACTAATGAGCGTTTGAGCCGGAACTGTTCGACGAGTGATCCGAGACGCGACCGAGACATCGTGTCTGTGAGCGGTGTCTATGTATGCGTTGCTCGAGCGCGCTTTGTATGTAGATTGACTTCTGTACATATCTATTTTGTGACGGTTTTGCTGAGATCTCTTTGAGGCGCGCGTGGAACACTAAGCCTCGTCGAGGGCTCGATATGACATACGACCGACTTTTTTTTTATTGATAGGCTTGCGTTTGACCACCATCTCACCTGATGGTAAGCGATGATGTGGTCGACGATGGAGCCCACTTGCCTAGAAGTAACTTATTCACTCTCGACTTAAAGGCCCCTAAGTTGTAGCTATCAGGGAACACAGACTCCGGCAGGGAATTCCACTCATTGGTTGTACGCATAATAAATTCATAAAACTCAAATAAAACTTCAATAAAAAAAAATATTCTAAAAATGTACAAAATAACTTTTAACCCTTTTAGGGTTCCCTACCTAAATCAACAAAAACAGAACCCTTCGGATCACGTTATTGTTCGCCTATCCGTCTGTCGTTTTGTTCATCGATCAAAAACCTTTTTTTTAAACCGACTTCAAAAAGAAGGAGGTTCTATGTTCGGCTGAATGTATTTTTTTTTTACGTATGTGTACGATTTTTCGGTCAATTGTGGACCGATTTTGAATATTTTAAGTAGTACTTTTGTATTATTCAGATCGAAAACCTATCTTTCATGGTAACCCTACTTTTTCATTAAAAATTTAGTCATAGAGACTCAAGCCTTTAATTAAAAGTCATTACATCCGTATTTAATAATCTAAGATATTCTTTTTGACTATCAATTTTCTTTATGGTTAATTAATATCTGAGGTTTCTTTAGTCCAGTAATGGTGACTTGATGTTTTGCGTACCCCATCAATCTATTATTTTATAACTCAATCAAAAATCGACTCTATTTTCAAAAGAATTAAGATGGGTTTTCTATGGAAGAAACTTGTTATATAAAAGGAATAATTTGTCACCAAAATAGAATACAGAACTTGAATTAAACATTGAAGGGTCAATATTAAAATGATGTTTTGAGCTCAACTCAACCCTTTGGGGTATCGTTTTGTTTCAATGTGATTTATGTAGTTCATTCCCTTTGTATTTCATTTATTCCTATTGTTCGTGAATGGAAACCTTTTGTGTTCGATCACCTTATTTGAAGTAAGTGGTTATCAATATAGATGGTGGTTTCATCTGTGGGTTTTAATATATTTTTGACTCGCTACAAAGTCCTTTCTTTTGTCCTTTTTTTTAATTTTTGAGGTAGAAAGTCACCAAAATCTTCTGTTCTGGATGGAGTGAAAGGCAGTGTTGGATTTTTATAGACTAAAACCTAACCGTTCTGTTTTACAGTTGCTCTTTCCGTTCTAGGGCCGCAGTGGCCATGGGTCGTGTAAAAGAGAACCCAAGAGAAAGCAAAGAAGGAACAGTAGTGGGTATTATTCAGTAAAAGTCTGACACGCCAACCCGCTCCGCACAAGGGCGAAAGATGTCATTGGATGATTCTTACGTATGAAAACAGTTCAATTCCCGAATTGAGTTACGAAGATTTTTCCGAATCGCAATTTTTTTTTTGTGATGTAAATACAAATTTACAGTTTTCCGATTTATTCCTATATTTGTGCTATAAGACCTTGCTTTATGCCAAATTTTAAGTTTCTAGGTAAACGGGAAGTACCCTATGAATTTTGATTTCCGTTAGAGTCGAAATACACGTTTTTTGCGACATAAACGGCCGCATCTTTTTTTTTCGCTAAAGCAGAAGTTTGACTTCTTCACAGCTTCAAGGGACCGCAGATTTGAGTATATGGTTTTAATTTCAACTCGATACCTCTACGCGTTCCCAAGATAAAGGGTCCTGACAGACAGACAGACAAACAGACAAATAGACGGACGGACAACAAAGTGATCCTATAAGGATTCCATTTTTTCCTTTTGAGGTACAGAAGTCTAAAAAGGGACGCGGTAACTCTTTCGATTAAATACGCAACCTTGGCAGGATGATGTCTACCTTAAGGTCCATCCTTTGTATAGTTTTTTTCTTGATTTTAATATTATATGATTTGTTGCATGATTCTGGGGGCAACTGCCTATCAAAAAGCGCAACTGCGTAAGTGCCCTTGATCTCAGAAGGTGGACCGTGACCTACCATGCAACAAAAGGTTAAGGGATATCCCTTGATGCTTCCCAAATAAGTGGTGCAGTCAAATAGGCAACGCTCTGGGCTTTAATCTAGACGGAACCCACTATGACAGAAGCTTTCTAAGGCAGAGGAAATGTGAAAGAACACAGGTGAGTAATAATCAGTAAAAGTCTGACATTCCCTCTCGCTCCACCCACAGCGAGAAAATTCAAATTCTAATTCTAATGACATCCCACGCTCTTGCGCGGAGCGGGAGATAGTGTCAGACTTTTACTGATTAAAAACCCACACCGTTCCTTCAGTTCCCTTTCGGATAACCCTGACCCCAGTAGGCTTCGACTCGGCTAGGCCCCTGCTGTTGCTGACAACTCCTTGAGGCGCGCGGGAACATTGCGCGCCATCGACGACTTGGGCTTGGTACGTGACAGTTACCGGACAGCGAGCTACCCATTGCTCGCCGTGCACAAGCCCGCACCTACATTTCCTACGTCAAAAAAAATAAAACAAAGGATCCTACTATGTTCAGCAGTGGATGTCATCGTCGGCCATGAAGATTAATTTTAATAATTAAAGTCCGGATTCTAGCGCCAAAGGGCAATAGTATAGAATATAATGGAATAGAATAGCATAGAATTAGAACAGAATAGAACAGAATAGAACATAATAAAACAGAATAGAACAGAATAGAAGATAATAGAACAGAATAGAACAGAATAGAACAGAATAGAACAGAATAGAACAGAATAGAACAGAATAGAACAGAATAGAATATAATAGAATTAGAATAGAATAAAATAGAATTAGAATAGAATTCCGAGTGGGATGCAGACTCCTTTGAAACAAAAGATTTACATGTTTATTTTTTATTGATTTGAACTAGCACTTGACTGCGATCGCACCTGATTGTAAGCAGTGATGTAATCGTTGAAGGTGAGGCTCACTAGTTAATTAAGAGCCTATTCACTCTAGCCTTGAAGACACCCCATTTCCACCAACAAAAAGTCCTGTCTGTTGATTTCCACTACAACAGGAAAATGAGAGAGAAGAATGAGCAGAGAGAGCTAAGCAGAAAATGAACAGACAATTTCCATAGACAGCGAGTTCAGTTGGAGTTTGGAACTTGTTCCATGTAGTTGTGTTTTGGTGCAAATTCGCGATATTTTCGAATGACATGGAATCATGTGAAAACAGTGATATGTATACAGAGAGAAAAAGTACATATTGTACCTTAAGCGCAGAAAATAACATGCAAAAACGTTTTTTCTTTTTCAAAACGGATATTTTGGATATGCCTGCATATTCGTCTTATCTGTGCTAATGGCTAGTGGGGCGGTTAAAGATGCGTGGATAGTGGGAATGGCGAGCGAGTCCGTTTTGAACCACTTTTTAGACGTTCAATCCGCCCCGCTCAGTTTTTTCTGTGTAGAAACGCTACTATGTAATTTGTTATTGCAAGCTGAACGGACTCCGTAAACACTCCATTCCACTCCTTAGAACTGAGCGAGTTCAATTCAATTTTTAACTCTTTGGGCTTAAAAAAAAAGACGCGCGACTGCTGCGCTACACCAGCGGTGCAGTTGGAATGACAATTACTTTGGACGCAGTGATGGAATGACAAAGCAGCGCGGCAGCAGCACTGCAGCCGTGCTGCTGTCGCGCGTCACTTTGCGGCTAATTCGAAGGCGTCCTTTCTGCTGATTTAGTCCTTTCCGACCGACTATTGGTTGGTGAGAATGCAAACTTGCAGTTTACTCTTGCGAGTCAAAAGGACTCCGTTCCGCTCACGGTGGAAACCAATACGTTTAGTAAATCTTTTTGTTAATAAACGAACTCCATCTGTTTACGCCATACTTATTTTATTATATTTTGCTTGTTTATAGTTTGAGTTGTTTTATTATATTTTCCGAGAAAACATAGTAATGTTGGTTCATTATATTTTACTAAAACATGCAAGTAGTAACTGAGATGTTTTCCACCCAACTTCAAGCCGTTATTCGCATAATAAAACTTTTCATACTACAGAATTTTCCGTCTGTCAGTTCTACATTGTTGTAATAGTGCGGGAGACTGTAATCATTTCATGTTTAGTTAGTAACCCTATTAGGGTATCTTAAGTTATACAAAAAAAAAAAAACGTAAATTGCAGAAGAATATACACAAACCCTATCGATTCGTCGAAACAACGAGCATTATTATAATATCTTGAAACATATTGCAGTGGTCTGTCGGACTTGATTGCGTTCTGCATTAACTCGGCGAACACTGAATTTACAAGCAAGGTTGCAATGATAGTTCTGCAGCGTTAAAGCATAAAAAGTCAGCGAATTTCCTGTTCCATTTTCGTCGAATAGACGAACGTTAGGTGTGGAAGGTAAAAAAATGCCTAGTAGTGAAGTAACGTTTAAATTGTGGCATGAGGCCATCAAACGTGTAGGTGGACGGGCACTTATTGGGGTAAGGCCTAAACAGGGCACCCCTATCAAGGAATGTGTAGGATGGATCAACAAACCCTCACCTACTCAATTTGTGTTTGCAGCGCCCACTTGGGTACCAACGCAATACATTAAGTGCTTTACTGAAACTAAGAACAGCATCTCATTTGCGTAACTCAACAAGATTTTGAGGTAAATTCCTAATTCATTTATAGTTTTTAATTGTACAATAATTTTCTACATGATAATATCAATGGCTACGCAATAAAAAATATGTCGTTGTTACTAATATAATAAACGTGAAAGTTTGTATGGGTTTGTGTAATGTTTGTTGCTCCTTTATGCCTAAACGGCTTAACTTTGGATAAAATTTGGCATACAGGTAAACTATATCCTGGAGTAGCAAATAGAATACCATTTATTGCGAGGCAAATTGATGTTGACGAAAAAAACAACGCTATCTCGTGTACCATAAAATATTAAAATTTATAGCCAAACTTTACTCACGTCTTACTACAAACACATTGTAAAACCGCGTCACTCCATTTTAATACCGAACTTAAACTCAAAATTTATTTGTATGGCTTTTTATTTGAAATTCCTGTAAAACATCAATGTGGGCGTAGCATGCTTGTGAAGGTGGTTCTACGTTAAAGTCGCCGAGCATGAGCGAAGCACGAGCCGAGCTCAAATTCGTGTAGTGTGGACCAACTCTAGAGGAGCTGTGCACGTCGAGCGTAACTACACGAATCCAATTAGTGTAGTTACGCTCGACGTGCTCGGCTCGTGCCCCGCTCGTGCTCCACTCGCGCTTCATTCGTAAACGAATTAGAGCTCGGCTCGCGCTCCGCTCGTGCCCGGCTGCTCTTGCGTAGACCAACCTTTAGTTTTCTGGTTTCTACGAATTTTGAGGCTATCGGCGTTTGCAATTGATTAATATGGTAATATTATACGAGATCTCACGGTAGGTAAGGGTTTTACGCTGTTTAGCTACATATTCTAAGAATAACAAAATATTCAATTTAAGGCTGTAATTTTATCTAGTTAAAATTAATTTTATTAATTAAAATTGGTTTTAGATAATGCAAACCGCTATTAGAAAATATTTTTAATCAAAATCATTTATAGGAATAAAGTTAGATTTATTTTGGAGGTTCAATTATCCTGTAAAATATTAGCTGAAATGGTTAAACAAAAGAAAATAGTAAAGGTCACTCTACATTGCCTTTAGTAAATTTTATTATTTCTCTTTTGAAGAAACATGACACACACTCATGGACACTGAATGATTGCGTTAGTGTACAGCTTATCCTTACATGTCAGTTCGTCTTGTATGAGTGGCTGTCAAGAGGTACGGAGTTCGACCGTATATTTATATAATTATCATCATCAGCCCAAAGACGTGCACTGTTGGACATAGGCTTCCTCCAAGTGTCGCTAAAATGACCAGTCCTGTGCGTTTTGCATCCATTACATTCCCGTGACCCTCACCAGGTCATCTGTCCACCTTGTGGGAGGCTTTCCAATACTACGTCTTCCGGTATATAGTCGTCACTCCAGAACAATTCGTCTCCATTGACCATCTGTTCTGCAAGCAATGAGCCCTGCCCACTGTAAGACGGCGGAGCATCGCCGTACCCTCGTGGGGGCGATCGGCGGCGGAGACCTCTCGCGCCGGGCCTTGGTTGAGGCCTGGTTCGGAGCGAGCCCCATGGTCCGGAGCGAGGAGGAGTGGCAGGCGGTCGCCAATTTCTGCGAAGCAGTAATGCTCGCAAAGGAGGAGGCCGAACGCATCAGGCAACGGCGTTATCGCCGCCGCCGCCGCCGGGATTCTGATCCCGATTTCCGGCCAACGTAGGCGCGGGCTTGCGGACGGTGAGCAATGGGTAGCTCACCGTCCGGCCGTCCGGTAACTGTCCGGACCAAGCCCAAGTCGTCGACGGCGCGCACTGTTCCCGCGCGCCTCAAGGAGTTGTCAGCAACAGCAGGGACCCAGCCGGGTCGAAGCCTACTGGGGCCAGGGTTATCCGAAAGGGCGCTCGAGCCCCGGTATGAAGGCTAGAAGGAACGGGGTGGGTCTTTTAGTCAGTAAGAGTCTGACACTATCTCCCGCTCCGCCCAAGGGCGGGGGATGTCAATGCATGATTTTTCCCACCATAAAAAAAATATATATATGTCATCTTGTCGCAAATGTTTTTGCGATTTGTTTCGCATGGGAATCGAACTTCCTAAGTTCACGTAAGTTATTTAATATAATATCTTAATATTATTGCTAATGATTGTATTGATTCTGTGTATTTGTTATACTGTGATTTATGTTTCTAAGTATTGTCATTGTTAACTATTGTTTTAACGTGTCTGTAGAATACTATATCTGAACTGCCGAGGTGTTTCTTGGCCGTTCTCGAAGACCTAGTTTCCGAACGAGCCAGTAGTTTATGCGAATAATTGACAAGCCTATTTGAAATAAATACTTAGTCTTGTCTTTCTGTGCTCTTCTTCGTAAAACCCTTTCCTTACACACCACAGTCACAGGAACTTTGATACACAGTAAATAACCGTTATCCATCTTGACATTTTAGTACGATATATAGGTAGATATAAATATATATCAATATAGTTTCCCTTGTTATTTCTAACACACGCATACTTTTTAAAAGGGTAAAAATATTCTCGTGTAATGGATTAAACATAGATCATTTCGCTTAGCAGCTTTGGCCCCTTGTTATTTTTAGCTGTTCTACATACAACAGCTCCAAAATAATCCTTTAAAAGCTCACAAAGACTACTCTTTTTAATGTTTATACCACACACATACAGGGTGATGAAAAATTCACCGGCCCTCAAATAAAGGCAACGCGGCACGATGTTAATTTGTCACGTCCCGTAAAAGAATGGCGGTTCATTATTTTGTTTTTTCATCTATAAAATAAATAGTAACAGCCTGTATATACATATGTAGCTTTTGCTGTAGTTGATTTCACTAACTCGGTGAACGTTTTTTTAAGGTTTCAATAAAATAAAATGCAGTTCAATTTAAAAATAAATTTACAAAAATATTTTGTGCCTTTTTGTGAAATGTTTTTGCAACATTGTTTTTTTTTACGTATCACAACATGTACAAGTACATCTATATTAATGTTATAAAAAGGTTTTACCTCGGTAGAAAACTGCTTTATTCCTGAGTGACATAAGCTATATTTTATGTGAGCGGGTTTTTTTCTAATCCTAGTGAACATTTATATACACCTTTTTTTTGAATATGAAATATCATCAAATAACTTCTCCTGCTCTAGTTGGGGCGAGAGGAAGCATCAACATTTACTGACCAAACCCACTCGTGTTCCTTCACGAGCCCATTGTGTTTTGGAGCCATGGTGACTCTATTCCTAGCGTATGTTAGTTATATAGCCTCTGCCTATACAAAATTATTCCTGTTTATTTTTACTAGAATCACTTCAAACCAGCCTTTATAGTAGGCGTTCCGGTCATATCGAAATAATTTTATAAATACATTAGCTTTTACCTGCGGCTTCACCCGCGTATATAAAATATAGCCTATATTACTTAAGAATAAAGGAGCTTTCTATCGGTGAAAAAATTTTAGCGATCGGCCCGGTATTTCCAGAGATTACTTCCTACAAACAAAAAAATTAAAAATCATACTTGGCCTTTTTTTCCCACAACTGTCACACAACGCCGTCTAGTTCCAAGCTAAGCAGAGCTTGCGTTATGGGTACTAGACAACTGATAAACATACTTGTATATTTCTAAACACATACATAATATATTACAGATAAATTACGCTCAGACACAGAACAAATAATCATGCTCCTCACACAAATATTTGTCCTAGGTGAGAATCGAACCCACGACCTCCACTTCTGCGAAGCAGTAATGCTCGCTAAGGAGGAGGCCGACCGCATCAGGCAACGGCGCTCTCGCCGCCGCCGCCGGGATTCCGATCCCGATTTCCAGCCACCGTAGGCGCGGGCTTGCGGACAGTGAGCAATGGGTAGCTCGCTGTCCGGCCGTCCGGTAACCGTCCGGACCAAGCCCAAGTCGTCGACGGCGCGCGCTGTTCCCGCGCGTCTCAAGGAGTTGTCAGCAACAGCAGGGGCCCAGCCGGGTCGAAGCCTACTGGGGCCAGGGTAATCCGAAAGGACGCTCGAGCCCCAGTATGAAGGCTTGAAGGAACGGGATGGGTTTTTTAGTCAGTAAGAGTCTGACACTATCTCCCGCTCCGCCCAAGAGCGGGGGTTGTCATAAGATGATTTTTCCCATCGAAAAAAAAAAAAAAAAAAACCCACGACCTCCGGCATAGCAATCAGGGCCTCTAACCACTAGACCAACAGGCCAGTCGAAGTTTTTTGTAATATAAGTGGAAGATAAATAAAAAAAATGCATCTCTAGACTATAATCTTTCAAATAATTATTTTCTTGAAACTCTATTCATTAGAAAAGCTGACTAAATCAACAGCATAATTAAAAACTCGACACGACCCGAATATCACATTATATCATCAAACATCACACAAATCAACATCTTTCAACATAGTTGACAGGCCTGAAACACACTGTAATTACCGGGTGCGGCATGTAAACGGACTTTGATTACGGATCTACCCGGATCTGCTCGGATCTCCCCAGATCTGCTCCGATGCAATTAACCGTGGTCTGAGCGAGTGACGGCTGAGTACCACTAATTTGAAACCTACCTGCCTGTTTCTGAGGACAGCTCTGTTTGCCTTGTGGTGTGTTTCTTGGCACTGAGAGTTATTGTAAGTGGAGATAGTTCTATGACATATTATGCGAGCTGGCTTGGTTGCCAATGTTACTACTCAGGTAGAAGTTAGGTACACGTGTCTGAGTGGGTAGCGAAATCATAGCAAATCATATACCTATGATCGATAAACATTAATACCACTTTTCTCCTTAGGTGGTATTGAGATTGAATTAGAACGCGGTACAGTTTTATTACCACCAATTAAGTTTTTTTTTTTTTTTGCATCAGCAGATGTATTAGTTGTACAAACACTGATCAATGGAAATAAAATGATGATTCCTAAGCTAAATATAATAAATACTTATATCTTAAGAGCCATTTCCTCATATAACTATACTAGCTTTTGTCAGCGGAAACAGTTTTTAGATGGGAAATCATTCAGTGACTTCTTGTTAGACTATTTGAGTTAATTTTGGAAAGCATACGCACAAAGCGTTTTTGGACCATATCCCGGCTACTTGGAAACCTTGTAGTGAGAAAGAACTGTAAGGACCACAAGACCACAAGACGTTCTATCATCGAACCACAAGACAAGACGTACGGCGTTGCGCCACCTGTACATGGTAAACATTCCACCCATACGCACAAAGCGTTTTGGGAACACATTTATTGTGCGTACAGCCAAGGAGTGGAATTCCCTGCCGGAGACTGTGTTTCCTGATAGCTATAACTTAGGAGTCTTTAAGTCAAGAGTGAATATGTTACTTCTAGGCAAGCGTGCTCCATCCTCGACCACATCATCGCTTGTCAGTAGGTGAGTGGTGGTCAAACGCGAGACTATCAATAATAAAAAAAAAACCGTTCTTAGTGCTCGCCTACAACATAAAAACGAAACTTTGTGCATAATTTCTCGGTCCTACACCCAGTAGTTTTGGCTGTGTGTTGATATATCAGTCAGTCAGTTTCTCCTTTTACATGTATACAAACACATTGGCTGGCGTGAGGTCTCACGGCGTCCTTACCTTCCGCATGACGCAGGTCCTCACCGGACATGGTTCGTTCGGGAGGTTCCTGTTCCAAATTAAAGCGGAAGTGATGCCCGGGTGTCGCCACTGTGCGGAATGCCCGGAGGACACGGTGGAGCACACAGTCGAGGTGTGTCCCGCTTGGGCGGAGCATCGCCGTGCCCTCGTGGGGGCGATCGGCGGCGGAGACCTCTCGCGCCGGGCCTTGGTTGAGGCCATGGTCCGGAGCGAGGAGGAGTGGCAGGCGGTCGCCGACTTCTGCGAAGCAGTAATGCTCGCAAAGGAGGAGGCCGAACGCATCAGGCAACAGCGTTATCGCCACCGCCGCCGGCGCCGGGATACTGATCCCGATTTCCGGCCACTGTAGGCGCGGGCTTGCGGACAGTAAGCAATGGGTAGCTCGCTGTCCGGCCGTCCGGTAACTGTCCGGACCAAGCCCAAGTCGTCGACGGCGCGCGCTGTTCCCGCGCGCCTCAAGGAGTTGTCAGCAACAGCATAGGCCCAGCCGGGTCGAAGTCTACTGGGGCCAGGGTTATCCGAAAGGGCGCTCGAGCCTCGGTATGAAGGCTTGAAGGAACGGGATGGGTTTTTTAGTCAGTAAGAGTCTGACACTATCTCCCGTTCCGCCCAAGAGCGGGGGTTGTCATAGGATGATTTTTCCCATCGGAAAAAAAAAATGTATACAAATACATGACCGTAATCCAGTGGTCTTGTCTAAGTACTTACTTCTGCAAGTCGACTCTTAATCAATGAGGGGGAGGGAGTGAATACGTGTAAGATTAAAAACAATGTAGTAAAGTTAGTTTTTCCAAATATTAAAAAGTAGAAAACAATTAAATAATTCCATTTATTATCAAGACAATAAATTTACATAATAGTCAAAAAGCAAAATAAAACAGCAAGTTTATCATTATTCAAATTATTAATGCTTGAGTGAAAACATCAAATTCTTTTGTCTGCCAAGCCGAAAAAATCATGGCCAATTTGGACTAGAAAAAAAAAGTGTTGTTAACGAAATGAGATTGTCATCATAACATAATATATTATCAATGTAATTATATGATGGGTTCATATTATTTTTAAAAGCAGGAGGAAAAAAGATATTCATTTTTTTAATTTTTTTTTTTTTTTCAATAGAACGCGTCTCAATATCTTTATTCATGAACGCATCCGTAATGTTAACATTCATAGAGAAGTCCATACTTTTGAAGTGGTCGATATCGATTTAATTTCTAAATAGAAATGAAAAAGTACATAATTGTTAGATTATAGCTGTTTATGATTTTGTTATTTATTTAATCTGAGATAAGCCACTTACACACCTTTTTGTATTTTGTTATATGATTTAATCAAGTCTTGAGTTAAAAAATGATTTTTGCTTCTAAAAATCGATAATGCCGTAAGTAAATCGATTGAATACGGAGCCACCCTATTTTTGACAAACAAACAATGTATTGTTATTGTCTCTGCGCAGACCGTGTTGTAGCTTTGGCAACGACTGTGTTCTGTGTGATCTTGTGTTTTCCCTATAATTCTAACCATATCTTGCTTTGCTTACGGACTCCGATCGAATCTTCTATACTAGTTAACTTGGCATTCGTCTTTTGGACTTTGATTTCATCTAGTTTTGGATTTGTCAGTGAAGTGAAGTGGAAGTAGTCATGTCTTCGCGCATTCTGTGTGTAAACTGTGGATTATGCGTTAACCGCATTGCACGGCACATTGTCCTAGAACAAGATACTAGAGTGGTGTCTTTTATTGCTGAAAGGATTTCGCCACGTATCGTAAGTATTCAGATATGAACTTGCATCACAACGCATCGTAAGATATTTCATTTTAGTACATCGTCATCGAAGTGTTTTACAAACAGTAATATTTATTTACAGATTGAGGACAGTGATAATATTTGCCAGGCCTGTTTAGATGCTGTGATGATGAGGGTTAATCAAATTATCCATGGAGAAATATCAAGCCATGACAACCAACTACCCGGAAGTAGTCGAACTCAGGTGGTGGGTCACTCTAGCATCTGCTTGATGGGTGGATGTTCAATCCTTCGAAGAAAAAGTGATTTAATATTACGCAGCAATCTTTCAGAACTGCAACAAATGATTACTACCTGCATAATGAATTCTATCCAATCGCAAGAGGTAATTTAAACAATTTTTTAGTATTACTAAGACTAGCTGTTGTTTTATATAGTAATCAATTGGATTTGATGTTTATAACTCCTAGATCTTATATATAAAAGAAACAACATTGCAATGAAAGCTGGGTTCATAATTAACCTTTCAAATACCGTCAATTATAGACACAATAGAAAGGCAATAACAGTGCGAATGCCAGCTTTCGCTTGGAGTTTTATGAATTAATTTAAGTTTGATATTGCCAAACTGCAACAAACAAACAGTGATCAATGTGTGTTCCTATTACAATCTAGGACAGGTTTTAATAGTATTTTTAGATGAGTTTACCAATTCTCTCTTTTGTTTCAGTTAACTACAAATGACAGAGTGTGTCATTCTTGCTGGATGAAAGCAAAAAGAAATGCTCTGCGTATGCAGACAGAACAAAGAGAAAATGAATTAGTTGATTTTTCTCCAACAAATATGGTAGAAGCACCTGAATTAGTACAACATGACATTGAGACACCTGAATTACATTCAGCAATAGAGCAGTCAGAGATGGCTGGTAATGTCGACCCAGAACAAGGATCTGATGAAGCGGATATTGTGTTATCTAATCCCAGTATATCATCTTTTTCATCACCTGATTGGGTTCCAGCAGTACCATCAGTGGCTACCAAAAATGTACCTGCATCATCAACTATTACACTTTCGAATTACAGACGGGCACTCAATACTGCTGCACAGTGTGTATTTACTTATTGCACTAATCGGGACTTACATCGAATTTCTGATGATTTACGCATAAAAATAATAATTGACCACCATTTTTACTTGCCTGCACATGCTAGAATCTGTTCAGACCATTTATTGAGTAACAGTTGGGACACTTTGTACTATTTAGATAATAGTAGTGCGGTTTTCACTGTAGAACAAGTTGAACATATGTTTTCTTTTATTGATTCAAAGAAATCTAGTTCAATTGATTTTAATGATCCTTTAAATATTGATCATCTGTTCCAATATTGGCTTGGATTAACTAAGGAAAAATTCAACAATTTATTAATTGAAGTTCCTCAAGTCCAAACTATGCACCGAGGAGTTATAGGTCTTGTAGCATATTTAATAAAATTAAGGAATGGAGATTCGGATGAAAGGATAGCTAGCCTAATGGGGATATCATGAAGAACTCTCGAACGTTATATGAACAATGTAAGAGAGAAACTTTTGCAATATTTTGTCCCTAACAACTTGGGAATTGGACATTTAAGCAGACAAGAAAGTATTAACCACAATTTATTAATTCCCAATGGAATATATGGGAATTCTGGGGCAATCACAGACCACCCCATTGTTATTTGTGATGGAACATATATTTATGCTCATAAGAGTGCTAATTATATGTTCCAAAAAGAATCATATTCATTGCACAAATATAGAAATCTTTTAAAACCATTTATGTTAGTGCTATGTGACGGTTACATTTTAGATTGTTTTGGTCCATATAAAGCCACTACCTCAGATGCTGAAATAATGACTTCCTTATTTGAAAATGAAAACTTACCTCTGAGACAGTATTTTAGAGAAAACGATATTTTTATATTAGACCGAGGTTTCCGAGACTGCATTAATCTATTGGAAAATTGTAATTATAAACCATATATGCCTGAATCACTATTGGAAGGTGAAAGGCAATTAACCACACCTCAGGCAAATAGAAGTAGGTGTGTAACACTTTGCAGATGGGTAGTAGAAGTGGTTAATGGTCATATAAAGCGTGATTTCAAATTATTTCGTCAAGAATTTTTTCATAAATCTTTGCCACACATGATGCAAGATTTCCAGATTGCGGCGGCATTATTAAATAGATTTGGTGTGCGGCTCAAAAATCGCGAAAATGCTGAGCAATTATTAAAGGGAAATAATAATGGTTCCGAAAAACAATTTAATCTCCAGCGATCTGTGGCCAACTATTATTCTAATTAACTAGCGTTATAATGAATTACCGACAAAAAACCCAAAACATAAACGAAAAAAAATATCCAATTTAACAACAAATAAGAGCATGTTCAAATTACATTTTCTCCTAAAAAAAAATGGATCTTCGAATAACAAAACTAAACTTCCGAATAGAATACTGAACCTCCGACAAAATTACTAAGTTACCGACAACAGAGGTTTTGTCAAAATAATCATATTTTTACAACTTGCATGAACTGTTTTAATTTCTATTGTTGATTATCAAATTTATTTTTTAGCTCTCAATAATGATGAAAATACCTCAAATGCTCGGCTCGCGCGATGAGGTTCGGATCTACTACGTAACTACATTTTCATAATAAACTGAGTTTTGTTTTATTTTTATGGGTAGTATTTAAACGAGTGACTGTAAATTACAATTTTAAGTGTCAAAATTTATTAATTTGGGTTATATAATTACTAAGTGAGCGACTGACTGTAAGTGACGAAAAATCAACAGAATAGTATCTTACAAACATTAATTTGAGTTACTTAAAATACAAAATGAGCAGCTTCATAATATTTGAGCGACTTAATATTTGTTTGAGTGTCAACGTTACGTCCTACATTTTTTTCAATATTTGGCAAATGTATTTTTTATACTGAGCGGCATTTTATCTTAAATGAAGTGTTTCGAATGTCCTAAATATAATTGTACACAGTATCGAATGTCCTAAATACCGATATTTATGTATTATGTATGTCACAAGGTAATTTGATAATCCGGATATTGCGAAAACCCGAATAATTAAAAAATGGTGAAATAAAATCTGCGAGTAACTTGGTCGTAGCGTTCGCCGGCCGCTGCTGCGGCACCGCTCGCTTCGCTCACTCGGCTCACGCGCGGTAGGTCACAGTTCTAACCTAACCTAACCTATTTCACCCAGTTCAAATGATGAATCTACCTGCGACTAGATAATTAGACAGTGATGAAAACATTTGCTAGCGTAAATTCCTTATTTAAAACCTCATTTTTATTTCTAGTCGCTCACTTATTATTTTAGTCGCTCACATACTAATTTAATCGTTTAACTAGGATTTCAATAACCCACTTTTAGTAAGCTCGTTCTGGATTTTATTGTTAATCAATATTTGTTGTTAGTTTAGTTAATGTGTCGCTTACTCAAATTCATACCGCTCAAGTTATTAAAATAGTATCTCATCATCAGTCGCTAAGTTTTTTTTTTAGTCGCTCGTTTTATAATTCCCCTATTTTTATCTTTGTTCTCGCTGACATTATAAAAGTTAGGAAATTTGTCAAATAATAATACAGTATTTATTCTAGGAAACCAAAGTCTACTTGGTTTTCGATTAAGGCATGAATAGGGGTACGTATCAAAATCCCGAAAGTTCATTATACCTATGGCTGAAATACCGACGTGCAAAACACCGAAATTCAAAATACCGATGTTCAAATGCCCGAAAGGACGAAATCCCGAATAGACGAAACAACTTGAACGTAGCGTTTGCCGGCCGCTGCCGCGGCACCGCTCGCTTCGCTCGCTTGGCTCACGCGCGATTGGTCACGTTGGTTCTAACGTTACCTAACCTATTTCACCCAGTTCAAAGTGCAATCAAAATACAATCTACCTGTGACTAGACTGTTAGACAATGGTAAACACATTTTTACGAGAGATTGTGGCTGAACTAGGTTAGGTTAGGTTAGAATTGTGACCAAAAGCGCGCGAGCCGAGCGAGCGGAGCGAGCGGCGCCGCGGCAGCGGCCGGCGAGTGCTACTTCTCAAAATAAAACAAATCAAGACCTTAGGGCACCCCGACACGGACGAGTCGGGATTTTGAACTTCGGGATTTTAAACATTCGAACAAATGAACTTTCGGGATTTTAAACTTTCGACCATACGACCATTTGGCGTTTCAATTTTCGGGATTTCATCCATCGGTAATTTAAAATTCGGGATTTTTATACGTACCCATGAATACGACTGTTTTAACTTTTTAACGCCTGAAATAGGTGTCGATATCGAAGCATACCCGTGGTAAGTAAAATTCATGATATATGATGCAATTAAAAGTTATTGTTACAAGTACATTTTTATATTTTTTATAAGTTTCTGTATAGCCACTCAGAATAATATTTTCAGTATAATGTGACAGTTAAAATAGCACCACAATCTAAAATATGAAAGGTAATTTATGGATTTATAGTAGGCAAGTAAAGATAAAAATTACAAAGCAAAGTTTTCGGTAGAACGTAATTTATGCTGGTAGAAAAGTATTATAGCAATAGACAGTCATGTTTATTTTTCGAAGATTTCAGTATCTCATTCGGTCGTTTCGTCATTTTTATTCGGACAAAAGTAGTCGGAAAGTTAGTATTTTAGGCAGTAGATTTAATATTTTGAGTAAGGACAATTCTTCTTTTTTTGTCGGAGCTTTTATTACTACCCATTATTAAATAACATTTATTTAAGAATGCACTTACCAAATAATTTAGCAGATATAGTAGAAACCAATAATTTAAATAGACGTGGTTCTAATTTTATTAGTATAAGTGCAGATAGAAATAATTTAATTAATTTTCCTCGTCTCCAATATGAGGACCTTATTTTATTTGCTCTTGGGACATACCAACTTCGCCAAGCGCTCTCCTACTATGGAGAACATATCAGATTTCATGGGCAGTACAGAATTGAAGTCTGTAGGGAAATACCGGATTCTCTGTATTTTTCCAATTTGGATGTAAATGAAGTCTCAATTATAAGAGGTAGAATAAAGTCAAGACACATTAGCAGGAAACAATATGATGTGTACATTTTAATAAATAATAACACATCTGGGTTAGCTGGCATTAGAGAATATTGCTGTAATTGTCTTGTTGGTCGACGCACACTAGGATGTTGTGCTCATGTTATGACCATCGTTTGGTTTCTTGGATGGGCCAGATACGAACAAAATGTAGCTGCTCCTGCTGCATTTCTTGATGATATATTCATAAGAGAATTGTAATAAATAATAAAAATACCTAATCAGTTTTAATTTTTACATAATTATTTTTCACCTGAAGATTAAATGATAGCAAGACAACTCAAAAATTCTTTATTTAATTTTTGTGTCCGCATGTTTAGTAAGATTCTTACTTATGAATAAAGATAACTTGAGCTTTTATTCATATTCATATATTTGCATCTACAATGTTTGGAACAGATATAGTGTGTCCTCCAAACAAATCTAAAGGCTTATGATTTAAATTCGATTAATTAAGCACTGTTTATAAAACAGTGGGACACCTGACCCCAATAAGTTTGGTTCATACATCGGTTTTGCCCGTGCGCGGGCTTACAGGTGAATCTAGAGAATAATTTCATAATGGTTAACCAGTATACTAGTCTTTGAAAATGACTACTAGGCTGTACTAAGTTTTAAAGTCTTTTGTTGCCATTGACCTGTACTGTCCAATAAAAACAAAGCAACATTCCGCTGCGTCTATTTATTAGGTACAGTCAAGAATCTTATAAATAATCTTGTTTATCCGTAGGATATATAAATTCTTGGGGTACAGTTTGTCCTATTTGGCGCGAAATGGACAAATGACATATTTGACGTATTTTTTTACAGCTACAGATTATTAATAAACCACATAACCTTAAAAAACATTTTAATTATTTACTACTCCGTACTTTTAAAAATATATTGAATGCCGTACTTAGTAATGTTCATTCAGGTAAATCAAACGATACATGTTTCATCAAGTTACGATTTACTAATTTTTTATAGTCCAAGCATGTTAGGAGATTGACCATTGTTCTTTGTCAAACAAGACGTAGATTGGTGTTCAAAACTAATCCTTGATGTAAATTCTAAAAAAAAAACTCCTGTCCCTTTTTTGCCTTTTTCCAGGCGCCAGGGTTCTCTTTCATATCGCTCATGGCCCCAGTAGGCTTTGACCCTGCTGGGCTACTACGGTTGCTGAAATCTCCTTGAAATGTAATTTCTAACAGTAGTGTAGCGACATCTATGAGGTCACATAAGAATTAATCCTGCATCACGCAATTAAAGTTCGGAAAGATCAGATTTGAACATATAGATCAGCCCAAAATTATGTATCGGGCAATTGCTTATCAGACATAACATCTGTCTGGTCTGAGGATCCTCCCTCTTCAACAGAGGTTTGCGGGACTTTACACTCTTTTCTGCCTACCTCCAAAATAGTATTTACCTAATAAGACTTGAGGCAACCTCTACTTATAATTATGATACTTAGTGTATCTTAATTAAATCACAGATTACAAAACCCCACGGGTTCCATTGAGAAGCCACTGAACTAAAATAGGCAGGAATTTAACGGAACGTTTAATTTCAATCAAACAAAATTGGAATCTGAAACCAATTAGCGAGAAATTCCGTTGTTTCGTTTGTAAAGAACTGAAATAAATTAGGTTTTTCATTATTGCTTTGTTCTTTCACGTTTTCTTCTTTTGTTTTTCATTTTCGAAGTAACAATAGCCTTGATTTCTTCATTGGCCTGCATACCAATGTTTTTGGGGTAAAATGTAAACTGAAAGCGTTGGAAATGATAAATGTAACCTTTATTTAACTGAGTTTAAAAAAGGAGGTAGTTTTCAATTTTCTATCATTTATGAATTGATTCTGAAAATTTCTTTTATGAGATTTTTTTTAGATGAAAAAATCATCCAATGACATCTCCCGCTCTTGGCGGGGCGGGACAGCGTGTCAGACTTTTACTGACTAAATACCCACTCCTGTTCCTTCTTTGGCTTCGTTCGAGGGCCCCGGATCTCACTTTTGCACAACCCGTCCACCAATCACAGCACTGATTGGTTGGATTTGTTTTTTTACTACAGCACTATTTATTTATATGTATGTATCTAAGTACGTATTTACTATTTATTTATTTATTTATTTATTTGGTCTACCAACAATTGTTTACACAACCACTTAAAACAAAAATACAATCTGTATAAAACTTTTACCAGTGCAACAATTACTTAAAGGTAGACACCACATGAGCTAAAAATAAATATTAGTGTAAGCTTATATATATACATGTAAAGTTGACATACAAAAGAAAGGCTATTGTGAAAGAACTGTAAGTAAGTACTTAGATACCTAAATCAAATTATTACCTACTATTAATATTAATATTTTTAATTTTATGACAATTTTAATACTTAATCGTTAGATTACAACAAATCTGATAAGAAATTTACAATTATAGATCTCTGCTTATGAAAAGAATCAAAGTGAAAATCAATTTGATGGCAACAGCTGTTCAAAACTCTGAAGAATCTTGCGACTGGAGAGTTAGATCCTAACACCGTTCTTCTCTGCGGAGGACAAAGTGGAGTTATAGGCTTACGTGGAATCCTTGAAGGAGCGCGGAACTATTGTATTTATTTCTCTTCTGTTTGTCTATTTATTAAGTTGCACCTGCCATGTTATGTTTCTGCACCACCCTAAGGTCGACTGGCAGATAATGCCTAAGGCATTAAGTCCGCCTTTGTACAGTTGTTTGTGCATAAAGCTTTAACAAATAAATAAACCCCTAGTTTTTTTTTATGTGATAGGATATAACTTCCTCAATTTTCATCAAAATCAAATTATAAAATGTCATTGTTTTGATAAATTCAAATACCATTACTAATTGCTCATTATATTTTAGAAGTTCCCTTAATTTCACATAGATCCCATTATCCGTACGTGGTATAAACTTGTCGTACAAAATATCAAAATTATTCTTTATGAACCTTTCCCCCTTGATTATATTATGAGGCTCATTAGCTCTCGTGTACTCTCCTTAAGTACGCAAGCTTAACTGGCAGGTATCGTACAATAGATACTATAACTGTCCCCATACACAGGCTTCAAAAAAAACGCCGCTTCTAGCTTCTTTTTGAGGCGGTCTTTTTTGTGGTTCGTATGCGGCGGTGCCGCCACAAAAAAACGCTTGAAGCGGCTTCACGCTTCTCCGGACACAAGAGATGTCGCGCGCTTCAGCTCTTTTTTGCGGCCGCTTCTAGCTTTTTTTTTGTGGCAGCGTTTTTTTGAGGCCCGTGTGCGGGGATAGTAAGACCCATTCACAGTGTTGTTGTGTTTGATAACTAAGATGGCTATACAACAATACTAAATAGAAAATCTACGATATCCCTCACACCGCTCGGGGTTTATACCCTCATCCTTCTTTGTACAAGTGATCTCTCTTCGGAAAGTGCTCCCTCTGAATATCAGGATGGCAACCAGTTGGTTCTTCTTGTGGTGAAGGCGTGAATACATTTGCAAGAGATCGGAAAAAACATTCACAGTATGTTTGGATTCGTTTTTTCACAATATCATTCTTCATTTACATAATGTATGTATTTATTATGGTACTTTTTTATTTTCTGTTTATCATCACATTGGACCTGCCATGTTATATCCACCAAGTGTCGCCATAACCACCGGTCTGTGCGTCTCGCATCCCTCAGATTTTGCGACCCTCACCAAGTCATCGGTCTACCTTGTGGGAGTGTTTCATTTATTAGTGTATAAAGTTTTAGTCAATAAATAAATTCCAGAGTAGTGAAATTGGATGTACACAACTATAAAATAAGAACATCTTTAGCACGTCCTGGGCATCGAATACCGGTCCTTACACGAATGCACGACACGTGTAAAATAGAACCTTTTTGTTACAGCAACAAAGGAGAAAACCTGAAACATATGGCTGTAACAATACCGCGCAAAAAGCACTTAATACTACACATTCAATGTTTTTCTTCCATCCTACCCTTTCCTTTCCGTTCCCGAAATAGACATGTTATGTGCAACCCTCTGACCTTCGCCGTTTCAAGGGTTTAACAGTAATACAGAACAGCACAGAAGGTCTAGTCCAAACTTACCTAATAATCTCTAGTGTTTGTAGCTTGGGCATATATTCTGCCTTGGCTGCCATGAAAAAGTTCCATGGGATGCGAACGGGCAACTTACGAAATGTTGGTTCATAAAAATGACCACAGTGAGTGCGCGGGTGGCGAACGCCAATTCTGTCTCTGCATCGTGCTGCATCTGGTTTGGCCAAGCGACACGCGCGCGTTCCCGCACCCATGCCGCTCCCCGTAACGCGCTGCCAGTCTGGCGAACACTGAAATTTACGAACTGATTTTTATCCGCGTCCACTGGTTACGGGCTTGCAGCTTTAGCAGAATACAGAATTATATAATTATGTAAAAAATTAAAGCGCATTTCACGACGCATTTTTAGGCTCGCTTGCAGATCCAGCTGCATCGGCAGGAACTATTAGTTGATAATTCCCAATCGTTTACGCTAGTAAAAAACTTTAAATATATGGGAATGATGTCATCTCAACGCTCAGTCACGTGGTCAGAACAAAGAAATCGGAGACGTTGCCGACTCGAAGCGATCGACGAAAGAGAATCGAAACAAAACAGTCGTAACTTAGCTAGGCCTGTTGGTCTCTACATTTTGGAAATAAATTGCATCATGAGTGATATATGTTAGTTATGAGTTATATATCTTAGTTTAGCCTGTTCAGTGGTGTCTTTAACAAATCGTCCAATCATCAGTCCGCTTACAATCTCTGCATGCAAAGCATATCCATATACAAGGTGTAAGGGACAACCCGCCGCAAACTTTAAAGGCTTGCTCAGTAGATGAAACTGAACAACTTTCCACAAGATTAAAAAAATCAGCATCACTATACATACAAAATGATAAACTTAATTGGACAATTTGTACGGCGAAAAAAAATTGTGGAAGGTGGTTCAGTTTCGTCTACTGAGCAAGCCTTTAAAGTTTGAGGAGGGCTGTCCTTTACACCTTGTATGTTAACATATTAGAATTTATGTCTGTGGTGTGTTAGTAAGTAACATAGATTATAGAGAATTAAAAAAGTTTTTTTATATAGTCTATGATATCATATAAGATGGCTGCTGTAGAAGTGTTTTGTGGAAATTATAATAAACTAATTATAAAATAAAACCAGTCTTTCTCCTGTGTCCACAAACAATAAAAACCTCAACAGGTTATGGGCCCAGGCTCAATAAAAACCCAGATCCAATAAAATCCGGCGGACACAAGGAAAACAGTGCTAAAATAAAAAACAAGAAAAGGTTTGGGCGTGGCCGTGATCCTTAGAACTAACTACAAAAAGAAAATTAAGAACAAGAAAAATCAATAGATAAACGGAATTTATAACAAAAATGGAAAGGGAGGAGATAAAAATTGAACAGTTGAAAGATGGAGAAAGTTTTCTTCTATGGAAATTTGAATTTAATATATATGTCAAGGCGGCAAAACTATGTGATGTATTATCAAAACTTACAAAGGAAGACATAAGAAGATCCGAAGAATTCATTACTAGAGATGCCAAGGTTCAAAAAATTATAATAAATACTATAGATAGAAAGCTGAAAAGTCATATTTTAGGATGTCAAAATGCCCAGGAAATGTATGAAAAACTTTGTAAAATCTTTGAAGGACAAGAAGAAAGAAATAAGTCATCATTGTTACAAGAGTTCTTTAATTACAAACAGGATAATAAGTCACTTACTCAAATGATTACTGATATAGAAAATCTACAGTTTCGCTTAAACCAAATGGGAGAAAACATAAATGAAGAAATGGTAATGTCAAAAATTCTAACCTGTTTACCAAATAAACTAAATTATTTCATCACTGCTTGGGAATCTACATCAGAAGATAAAAAGACATTAATTAATTTAACTAATCGCTTGTTAAGTGAGGAAAATAGATTTGAAAACAAGAAAGGAGATAAAATAGAAAATCAGCTGGCGTTCCAAGCTGTGAAAAAAGGTAATTTGAGCATGAAGTGCTTCAAATGCAATAAAACAGGACATATTAAAAAGGACTGTAAAATGTGTTCAATATGTAAAAAGTATAACCATCAAGAAAAAGACTGCAAATATAAGGCAAAACAATGTGCAATCTGTAAGAAAACTAACCACCTGGAAGAAAATTGTTTCTTTAATAAAAACAAGAATAAAAAGCAAGATATGACATTTTTAATTAAACAAAAAGAAGAAAATAAAAACAAGGTATTTATTGTAGATTCAGGCTGCACAGCTCATATGACAAATGATATACAAATATTGTCAAATTTTGAAAATAAAGATTCAACAGTGTTAACAGCTAATGACCAAAATATTGAAGTACGAGGCCAAGGAACTGTGAAAGGCGACATTTGCTGTTTGAATAACACTTTATTTGTTCCCGAGTTATCACAAAATCTGTTGTCAGTCAATGCAGTCACAAATAACCAAGGATCTGTTTTGTTTACCAAAAATAAAGTTGAAATCTACAAAGAGTCACAGTTAGTATTAACGGGAGAAAAAGAAAATGGTTTGTATAAAATAAATATAAATAATACAGAAGAAAAGACATTATTAATGAAAGAAAATGGAACTGCTCAAGAATGGCATGCAAGATTAGGGCATCCAGGAAAAACTACACTAGAAATATTACCAAAAATGGTAGATGGAATAAAAATACAAGGTGTTAAACAATTGGATAAATGTGAAATCTGCACACAAGCAAAACAAACAAGACTACCATTTGATACAGCAAGAACTAGAGCCACAAGACCATTACAAATCATACATACTGATGTTTGTGGACCGTTTGAAAATAAAACATATGATGATTATAGTTATGTATTAACAGTCATGGATGATTATACCCATTTTACTAAAATCTACTTACTAAAGTACAAAAGTGAAGTTAAGTATAAACTAAGAAACTACATACAAGAAACTGAAAGAGAAAAAATTGAGAAGGTATCAACCATAAGATGTGACAATGGAGGTGAGTACACAAGTAATGATTTTAGACAATGGTGTATGGAAAAAGGAATAAAACTAGATTTAACAGTACCATACACTCCTCAATTAAATGGCAAGGCAGAAAGATTAAACCGAACATTACTAAATAAAACCAGAGCATTGCTTTTTGATTCTGAATTTGAAAAAGAAATGTGGGGTGAAGCCATGTACTGTGCTACATACATAATAAATAGACTACCAAGCGAATCGTTAAAAAATAAAACACCATATGAAATGTGGTATGGTAAAAGACCTAACATAGCTAACTTACAGAAATTTGGTTCTAAAGTTTATGCTAAACAACTAAATACAACTATAAAGAAACTAGATCCGAGAAGCAAGAAGTTAATAATGGTTGGATATAGTAATAATGGATATAGACTATGGAATGAAGAAGAACGAAAAATAGAAATAGCAAGGGATATTGTCATATTTGATGATATTAAAAATAAAGAAAAAGAAGACGGTACTATACTAAGAAGACAGGTAACTACAGAATTATTATTAGACAGTAATGAAGAGACAACTATCAATGAACAAGAAAATAATGAGAGCTATAAGGAAATACAAGAATTACAAATACAAAGTAGAGAAGTAGAAGAAAATTTTCCAGCTACAATAGAAGAGGAAATAGAAATTAATGAAAACATTACAGAAAATAACATGATAGAAGAAGACATAGAAACTATAAGAACAAGAAGACAAAGAAAGAAACCAACTTACCTGCAAGATTTTGTATTACTTACCTATAGTGAAGTCATGAAGTCTGCTGAAAAAAGGAATTGGGAGAAGGCCATAGAATCAGAGAAGGATTCATTGGAAAGCAACAACACATGGGAAATAGTTGATTTAGAAAAGGCAAAGGGCCATAAAATACTGACAAATAAATGGGTATTTTGTATAAAAGAAAATGGTACATACAAAGCAAGACTCGTAGCAAGAGGTTTTGAACAAAAAGACATTGACTACCAAGATATTTATAGTCCAGTAGTAAGTCAATCAGCATTAAAATCGTTATTAGCCATTGCTGCTTCAAAGAATTATGAGATGATTACATTTGATGTGAAAACAGCACTTTTGTATGGAGAATTGAATGAAGACATTTTTATGAATATTCCTGAAGGATATGAAAACCAGACTAATAAAGTTTGTCACTTGAAGAAGGCATTGTATGGACTAAAACAAGCTCCAATAACATGGAACAAGAAATTCACGGAAACTATGCTAAAACTCGGATTTAAGCCTACTAAAACAGACCAATGTGTATTTTCAACAGAAGACAAAACAATAATAATTGCAATTTATGTTGATGATGGACTAGCTTTATGTAAAGATAAAGAAAAACTGTTAAAAGTACTTAATTGTCTAGAGAAAGAATTTAAGATAAAAGTTTGTGAAAAACCAACAAATTACATAGGATTTGAAGTTACAAGAACTGAAGGAGGAATTTTATTGCATCAGAAAACCTATACAGAAAGATTACTCAGAAAATTTAATATGTTTGATTCTAAACCAACAGGTACACCATGTAATACAGATAAGAAGATTGAATATGTAATGGAAACATCAAATTTTCCATACAGAGAATTAGTTGGAGGACTGTTATACTTATCAACTAGATCAAGACCAGACATAAGTCAAGCTGTAAATGAAGCCAGTAAAAGGTTAGAAAATCCATCTAAACAGGATGTATTAGCTGTAAAGAAGATATTGAAGTATTTGAATGGGACAAGATCAAAAGGAATAATGTACAAGACTGGAGAAGATATTACCAAGTTACACGCATACTGTGATTCAGATTATGCAGGTTGTACTGAAACAAGAAGGAGTACAACTGGATTTATTATAATGTTATCGGGAGGACCCATATCATGGTGTTCAAAGAGACAGCCTATTGTAAGCTTGTCATCAACTGAAGCTGAATACATAGCAGCTGCAGATTGTGTTAAGGAATGCATATATTTAAAAACATTTATAAGTGAGTTGATTGGTAAAAATGTTAAAATTTGTTTGAATGTTGACAATCAAAGCACAATTCAGTTAATAAAAACAGGTTCATTCAGTAAAAGATCAAAACATATTGATGTAAGGTTCTATTTTATTCATGAAAATTATAAAAAAGGTAATATTGATATAAATTATTGTCCTACTAATTTACAAATTGCAGATATGTTTACAAAACCTTTGTATAAAGATAAATTTCAGTTTCATTGTGAGAAAATTTTAAAATAAAACATAAATTTATATTGTTTGGAATATTGATCTACAGGTTATATGATGATGTTATATAAGTTAATATTTTTTGAATTTGTTTTGAAAATTGCAAAAATAGGAGAAGGTGTTAACATATTAGAATTTATGTCTGTGGTGTGTTAGTAAGTAACATAGATTATAGAGAATTAAAAAAGTTTTTTTTATATAGTCTATGATATCATATAAGATGGCTGCTGTAGAAGTGTTTTGTGGAAATTATAATAAACTACTTATAAAATAAAACCAGTCTTTCTCCTGTGTCCACAAACAATAAAAACCTCAACATTGTATACGTGCATTTTTACTCCGTGTGCAGAACAGACCTTCTGTGGATACTATTCAGCTTCATTAATATTGGACTCACGTACATACATTCTACAATGGGTTTGTTACAAATCACGGCTTGCTGTTCTGTACTATGTTTGATTAATAGACTTGTTATCTCGCTTTTTGTTTGGATTTGTGAAGTTTTGAAGTATTACTGTGCTTAAGAGATAAATATACAACGTTATTTTTAGTTCATACGAAATCAGAATATAGTTTTTTCAGAATCAGTAACTAAATGGATTCCAATAGTTTTTACTCCATGTTATATCTTTTCCCAAAATATCACCGACACTAAGTACAACACAGGTCATGGCAGCTCATAGCGGGTATTAGGAGCCAGTAAACAGCTGGTTTAAGTGCAAAACAACCCGTCTGTTGCCTGGATAGAACGGTGATTATGTATTTTTGCTGACATAACAAGCTTATAACTTTGTAATTTTTCATGATACATTTATAAAATTTAGTACACATATTATTTACATAAAAATACTAGACGCGTGTTTCGGGTTTACAATAAACTAAAATTAATGTTGTATAAAGCATGTAAAATGCAAAAAAAATATCATCGGAACCTCTTTCCCGCAACCTCTACCAGGTCATTGATCCACCTTGTAAGAGGCATTTCAACGCTGCGTCGTCCGTTACGTGGTCACTCCAGAACCTTTCGGCTCCAACGGCCATCTGTTCTGCGAGTAATATGCCCTGCCCATTGTCACTTAAGTTTGGCGATTCTTCGTTCTATGTTGGCAACCTTAGTTCTCCTGCGTATTATATTTTCTTGGCAAAAAAATGGGATGATCTCTAGGCATTTTTGGGATGGCATTACTGTTACTACTACCTACTACTAGTAATCCTATTTAAAAAATTCATAATATCAGTATTGTGTAGGACACAGCTGTTGTACTAACATAACGGCTACCTTTATTTAAAACCTTGGAAACATAAAAGAATACGATTATGTCTTATATTCGAGGAGTGGTGGTTACATAACAGCAACTGGTTGAGATAGGTCGGACTGAAATCTTTTAAAAAAAAATATTTCCGTTGATGAGAAGTTCAAGAAAACGGCGTCTGTTTTCCACTTACAGTAAGTATTTTATCAGTATTGTAAGTATTTAGAAATATATATGGGCGAAACATATAATTAAGATGCTAGGCTGTTTAAAGGTGAAAGTTGTTATACATATGTATAATATGGAATATTATAAGTTGATAAAAAAAGTGTTTTTTTCTGTCTTCCTACGAACTCTTCCATCCCACACATATAGGGTAACTAGTAGGTAATTAGTGACCGATAATTATACACGTGATTCTACTCATGATTACAGACAACTTTCCCAAAAAAACTTTTTTATACTCATTATTTAACTTGTATTATTTAACCGGATCATGTCGGTACCTACACTGATTACATACACAGATGGGTTTGCAAGCGGCGCGAGTGCACTATTACTATTGTACGTAAGGTACATGAGACAACGGCGTTACGCGGCTAACAACTGAGAGGTCACAGACGCGCGCGCGCAAATTTGCGCCATCAGCTGTTTTGTTATTGTGATGAAACTAATGAGTATAAAAAAAAGTTTCTTTGGGAATGTTATTTGTAATTATGAGTACAATCACGAGTATAAGTATCGGTCACTAATTACCAATCACTCTATATATTAGTATCTGTATGTTTATCAGTTGTCTAGTACTTAAACCACAAGCTTTGCTTAGTTTGGGATTAGCTGGCGTTCTGTGAAAGTTGTGGAATATTACTATTATTATTATAACACACTCTTCTCTCCTCCTTACATCGTATTCCTTAATGCTTAGGGTCGTGACCTCCTTCATCACATTTACTTGTATGATATTCCTCCATAGCTGTTTCTGTCTCTGGCTCACCGGTTTCTACGGTTTGCAATCAAACCGTGGAGTCAAGAGCCAATTTTACCGAAGTATTGCAAAATCTTGAGAACTCACTCGAATGATAATAGTGAGAAGATTTTGAATTCTTGCAGTATGGATGCGTTGGTCCGAAATGTTGTCTAAGAGACTCGGAGCATTATTATATCACGCAAAACATGTGTGTATTTTAATGTTGATAGGTTCGACGATGCGTTCGATGATGGAGTGCGCTTACCTAGAAGTAACCTATTTACTCTTGACTTAAAGATCCCTAGGTTGTGGCCATCAAGAAACACAGACTCTGGCAGGTAATTTCACACCTTAGCTAGTTATTTTGACTTAGATCACACTTTATAAAAGCGAATTTTTTGTGAGTATGTGTGTTTGTAAGTTCTTTTAGCTTGAACGGCTGAAAGGATTTCAAATAAACTTAGTAAATACGCGGATATATACCATGTCCTAAAATAACACGGAACATACTTTTGTGCAAAGATACTTTTTATTCCAAAAGTATGTTCCGTTTGTATATTTTTTTACTATCACGCGGGCGAACGCGCTGGCAGTAGCAAGAATCAACTTTTGTATTAAAACAGGCTCGTACCTAATGTTCATCATTTGCGTACGAAATTCAGATTATTTTAATATTCTGGCAGGCATTGTTCCATATTCTGCTCGGTGCCTTATTGAAAATGGTTTATTAATAAACCAACAGTGTCTACGTACGCCCACTAATTTTACGACAGCATTTTCTTCTATTGAAAAAGAAGAAGTAAAGTCATCATTATTCTCTTAACGTTTTGACGTGACAACGTCTTATAAATTGGTTTGCCGGGTGACACTTCAAGAAACTGCGTTACGCTCCGCTCACGTTATGCGCTCACAATGAGAGCGAGTGAGAGGCACGCGTGCATGGTTAGCCCGCCTAAGAGCGAGAGAGACAGACATTTTCATCCTTCTTCCTACTATACGAATGAATATTCACATTAAAATTATTTTACCACTCAAAGTCGTTGTCACGTAAAACTTTCGCCCGTATACCGACTTTACAGGCAACCAATTTTTTTTTTTAAGATATCTTCTATATAATATATGTATGAAAGAGTAATACCACTCACTGATTAATCACAAAATCTCAGAAACCATAACACCTACAAACTTAAAATTTGGTAAATGTAGGTTATACCTTATAGGATGTAGACATGCGATAAGAACGAATTTTACGAAACTCCACCCCTTAAGGAAGTCTAAGGAGGAGCCCGACCGCATCAGGCAACGGTGCTCTCGCCGCCGCCGGGATCCCGATCCCAATTTCCAGCCACCGTAGGTGCGGGCCTGCGGACAGTGAGCGTGCGGTAGCTCGCTGTTCGGCCGTCTGGTAAATGTCCGGCCAAGTCGTCGACGGCGCGCGCTCTTCCCGCACGCCTCAAGGAGTTATCAGCAACAGCAGGGGCCCAGCCAGGTCGAAGCCTACTGGGGCCAGGGTTATCCGAAAGGGCGCTCGAGCCCCTGTGTGAAGGCTTGAAGGAACGGGATAGGTCTGAGACCATCTCCCGCTCTGCCCAAGAGCAGGGGTTGTCATTGGATGATTTTTCACATCGAAAAAAAAAAAAAAACCCTAAGGAGGTAAAACTGGTGTTTGTATGGAAAACCTAAATTTACACGAGTGAAGCCGCTGGCAGAAGCTAGTCTGATTATATGGGTGCTAGCTAAAAACTAGGACTGGGTGTCTGACGCCGAGCAATTGCTGAGATGGCAAACCTTTCGGTTCGGGCACAGTCGGCGCAACTTTATTGTTTTTTTTTTTTTTTTTTTTTAATTGAGATAAACTAGTGCTTGACTGCGATCCCACCTGATGGTAAGTAGCGATGCAATCTTTGATGGTGAGGCGCACTAGTTTATTAAGAGCCTATTCACTCTAGCCTTGAAGACACCCAAATTATAATCGGACGGGAAGACCGCAGCAGGCAGACTGTTCCAGTCCTTCGACGTACGCGGTATAAACGACGAGGCGAAACGCTTAGTCCGGACCGTAGAGGTTTCAACAACGTAAGGGTGAATATTCGCCGTACGTCGGGTTGTCCGATGGTAGAATTGTATTACTATGCTTTAGTTTTTTGTAATTATTATTTCGTTTATTCATAAACGGACATCATTTATTCATAAACGCCATGGATCCAGTACATGATTTTGGCCCCCCAGTGGTGGAATTTTTCGTCGGGAAATAGTGTCAGACTTTTATTGACTAGCAAACCCACCCCGTTCCGTCGTTGCCTTTCATTCCGGGCCCTAGCCTTCCTTTCAGAAGCAGACCCTTGGCCACAGTAGGCTTCGACCCTGCTGGGCCCCTGGGACAGTTGTCGAGGAGTTTTGAGACGCGCGGGAACAATACGCTATGATCACACAATTTACAGGCGCTTTCTGCAAGAACTGCTGAACCGATAGCTGCAAAGAAACCGAGATTAATTGAAATTCTAATTAAAAGTACAGTCAGCAAAGATCTGCTTACTAAAAGTGTCCCGGTAAAGTGAATAATTATTCCGTAGATACCGTACGTACCGTAGGTGGAAGTATTTTTTGGAATTGAAAGAATCTAGTAAAGTTAAGGCAATTAAATTGAAGGCTGGTCTCAGATGCTGCGAAAGTAAATAAAATAAATCTTTACTTAAGAAACTCCTGTTTTTTAAAACGGGCTGCTTTGGATTGATTTTTTTTTTTAATTAATTTAAACTAGTGCTTGACTGCGATCCCACCTGATGGTAAGTAGCGATGCAATCTTTGATGGTGATTTGGCATTGTAACTTCAAATAAACTTTATAATAAAGGTACCTACGTTATTCTTTTTTCTAAATTAGGTATGGATACCGGCACGAATCTTGAGCGCTCGGCGAAAGAGTGAGGACCAATTTGCGCATCGTACACATCTTCGAGACAATCACTGTAACTACAAAAATGTACTCCCAGCTCCCGCGTTTCACTTCATACCACTAAAAAGACCCAATACTTCACTTCTCGTTCAAGTCAGCGCTCAAGATCCGTGCCCGTATCTGTATTTATTGGTTTCTTTGTGTTTTTTATTTTCTGTAATATCGCAGTACTTATAGCAGTATTTTCAAGCCGTCCAGGAACACATAGTTTCATCTAAATTAATCGAATTGTTTAAGAGGTGTGAGTGAGAAACATACGTCCAGAAGAATTATAATTAAATTATTATTATAAAGATTGTTTATAACAATTATTTTATTAATTGTGATCATAATTACGCATGTCAAACATTTTATTGTTTAAGCTAAATCAAGCCTATCTAGTACTAATTAATCCCAATCTGGTTGGAACAAACTAATAGTATCAATTAGAATAGATTTACCATTTATTTTAATTACACAAACGATTAATCTTCTAATAGATCATGATGTAATTAAGTACTTTGTTCTATTTTGGTTAAGTCTAGACTAAATTTGGGTACGCAATTATAATTTTATTGCTAAATAATATATTATTAATTTTTAATTGATTTAGGTAAGTATATTGAGTGTAAAGTATTTAAATTGGTTTATTTTATGATGCAGAATCATCCTATTATAATAATTAAAAATTAAAGTCTCAAAACGGTGAAGGAGAACATCGTGAGAAAACCGGCATGTCCTAGAACCAAAAATTCGAAGACCAGTGACATTCACCGACCCGCACTGGGCACGCGTGGTGGATTACGGCCCATTCCCTTACTTCTAGAGAGCAGGCCTGAGTCCCAGCAGTAGGAACATTAAAAAGGCTGATGATGATGATGATGAAAGTCTTAAATGCAGGCTTATCCTAAATAAAACGTTTTGAAATAATCTTTGAATGAATATTTATAGCTATACCGATCAGGCAGTGAAGTTCCGCAAATCTCTGTTGAAAATGGAGGATCTTATAGCCAAACAAGTGCTGTATGTGGTCCGGACCACTGCCCGATTGTTGATTTTTGGCTGTTATTATTATTTATTTAATATATACTTTATTGTACACCATTACACATACAAAAAGGAAACTAAAGCTAAAACACATACATACAATGGACACCCTTATCGCATTCTGCATTCGATTGCTGTTGTATAACTTCTAATCGCCGAAAAAAGGATTTGTAGTTTTTACCTAGTGTGACTGTCTGTCACTAATTCCAAATTAATAACAAAATATTATATTTATCTTTGAACACCACGTCTGGCGACATGGGCCACTTAGACCTTCATAAATTGTCCTTTTAATGTGAAAGGAACAATTACAAAAAAAAGAAATATTTTAGCACAATGGTCCGACATGTGCGAGCAAGTCGCGAGAACGAAGCGACCCAAACCTTCTTAGAAACTATATAAAAAACAAAGCAAGCAATTGACAAGCGATACTGGGCCTTAAGGCGAGAGGAGGCACGAGGTTGACTCGGCAGGATAGGACACTTCGCGTCAGACCCTAGGAGGGGACACATGTCTAGAGACTTAGCGTCAGGGCCGAGTAGGGAACACACGTCTAAGAGACTTGGCTTCAGGGCCCGAGAAAGGACACGTTCAGCTAAGCCATCTGACTCGGTATATCGTAGAGCAACGTCTCGTTGTAATTCTTAGAAGTGCCAGTATTGTGATACAGTATTAGATATTATAGGTGGACTGAGTCCAGTTTAGGCTTCTCAAATATTTACAGTACAGATCTGTGCGTGTGAGTCAGAGTACGAATGGATGGGCGTTGATTGTGATCTAGTGAGTAGTGTGTAAGTACGCGAGTGAATCTCAGCGGCTGTGTTGAAGACTGAATGGGTGAGTGTTGTGTGTTTTATCCTTCCTTATTCCATCCTATGACAAGGTAACCTGAGCTTGCGGTTGGTGTTAGGGACTCGGAGAAGGCTTTCCTTTGGAGTGAGCATGACATTGACTTTCCTTCGAGAGGACTTGACACTTCCAGCCATACTTGGCGCAACCATGACTAAAACACTGCCAATTGAAGGTTGAACCGAATAAACATTCCTTACATGCTAAGGCTAGTTTGAGCTACTATAAGATCACGAACCACCAAACGTTAGCGACGGCTACCTCCCCCTAAGAACTGACTGACAGTAGAGCGATTTACATTGCTCTCGTTATACGCACACTTCCAGGGAGCGGGGGTAGGCTTCACCAAGTACCCCAAACTGCATTGATAGTCGTTCTAAGGAACGCTAGGGAACGTATCTCGTTAAAACACACCCGGCCCCCGTAGGCCTCTTACTGATACAAAAAATAATATTTAGCGAGACACGTAATCTGGACTCATCTCTGGAAACTCCGCAAGCTAGACGTAGCTCGGAGACACGTAGGTTATGATGTCCTCACCTCTGGGTAGAGTAAGGAAGTGAGAAGTGTCGATAAACCACTTCAGCGTGCAGCAAGGCAACTGTAAATAGTTCTGCGACCGACTGACGATACGTCACGCTTGTTTAAGTTTTGTATTGTCTTAGTGAAGAGTGAGTAGGCCGTTATAAGGAGCCAATTGTAGAAGAAGTGTGTCTTATCCAATAGCAGAGGCCTCACAACCCTTTGCCGTAGGATTGGTCAGGACACGCACGAGCGAAACGGATTAAAGTAGTTTCTAAAATAATTTAACTTGCAAATACAAGCGTCACGTGTTATATACCCTTTTGCAGCCCTCTCAGTCTCATAATATTCATAACTCAAAAGAAAAGTAGATTATCCTTCCTTATCCCTTGGATTTCCAACCCTATTTGATTTTAACTTTGTTTTTCTCAATCCCCCACCTAATCCCCTAGCTTTCTAAGTCGGGAGAAGGTGACATATTCCTTGGAAATCCATTACTGTCGGTGGGAGCTTGTCCATGTCACTGGTTGAAAGCTACAAGAGCGGGCGGATGGTGGCGCTCGCCCTCTTCTCTCTCTTCTAGGGGGAAGCCGACCTTCATACCTTCATGTAGGGAAATTCAGGAGAAATGAAAATTTTATCAGCCTAGGGTCTTATTGGAACAGTCACATGTGGTGCCGTGACCAGGATTCTCGTCATTAAATGTACTGATTCACTTCAGTGCAACGAGAAACGATATTTATGGGTTACTACTAAAATAACAAACACAACGTAATTTTCTAGAGATATAAACTGTTAGGACTATTTAGATGTAGGAAGGATTACAACGGCTAAGTAAATATCTGTTTTTAGTATGAAGTTGAACTCTTCAACTGCAATGCATGATTATAAAAATATATCTAGCAGGTTCGACTCCTGCGTGATTTGTTGATTTAAGTATATATTTTATTTGATATGAATTTTGGGTTCGACTCCCGATTGATTCGTTGATTGATAAGTCCTGGAGATCCTGTGTCATGACTGTGGGTTCAATCCCCGCTTGACTTATAATGAGTTATTAGAATTTAATTTCTGTGGTTATCAGGGTTCGATTCCCGTGAATACGGAAATATTCGTAAGTTGATTACAACATGTATGGCTGTGTGTGTTTGTGTTAATATGCTACTACTAATGGGTTCGATCCCCATGCTTATTTATATAAGAAGGTAATGTACCTAGTAAATATTAATAATTTCAATAATAGGGCCCTGAGCTAATGTCAGAATGGGTTCGACTCCCTGCAATTATAGATAAGTTTTAAATCTGAATGAATGGTTGAGAAAATAAAATGTGGTTTGGAGGTTAAGATTTGTATGTGTGTTAAGTGAGAGGAATTAACATGAGAAATATTTAGTACCTAAGCTAACAAGCGTGTAAATTATTTGACCAAACGGTAACTAGTTTATAAGACAGTAGTAGGTTTAGGTATCAGTGATTTTAATCGTAGGATATTGTAGTTATTACCAAATTCGGCAGCGTATGTTATGTTATTTGAGCAGATACTTGTGTGGCCTTATTATAAATTCCAGGATATTTAAATCTACTCATCGTTGCGCCTACGCTGTATCTAAGCTTACGGTTTCTGCATTGAGCTTGGCCGGTGGTTCATCTGAGAGCTGACACCACCTGATTCCAGTGATTGCTGTAGCGCGGTCTATGTTGCGAAGCTAAGTTCCACTTTTATTTGGCTTTTGTCGTTAGGTACTCCGCGTATGATCTTTGTTATGACATTAAATATTATTGATTAGGGTTAGAGAAGTAAATCGCTTCCAAATTTATACCAGCGATTAATTTCGTTAATACTATTAAGGGCAAGGAATCATTATCAGATTTCTTAAAGTGTCCACGTGTACAGGAAACGGACAATCTCTAATGAATAACTATTCGTCTCAACTCTTTTATGATATCCAAAACTATCTATCTGTTTTAGCAGAATCAGTATCAATAACTTTCAAACATTTGTTGCATTTCAGAACTATTATAACCTCTTAAAATCAGAGGGGGGTCATTGCAACTTTGAAATGTAATCTAATATTCCTATGTGCGAACTATTTCAGCTGCTCCTGAAATTGACCTCAGCAGCTGACTCGGCGTGGAGGTGCGTGAGGAATGGCCTTTGTCCTACGATAACTGCGATAGGCTGAGTTTAGAACGAGCGAGCGCCGTAGGTACCACACGAATAACCTTACAAGAGACCCTGGTATGTAAAATTAAACTATAAGCATGCACAGGTCTACTGAAATGCAGTTGTTGACAAGAAATAGGTTCAAATCTACAAGCTAGGTATCAGATGAACGCTAGGTGAGTGATGAACCTATTATACATCATGCAATAGTTGACATTATAATATACGTACATCTTAATTGATTCATGGTCCAAATCGGACGATTATGATTAGTATTAGCTTCTTTTATCATACCTACCAGATAATATTTATAGGTTTTCATTTCTTATGACACTTATATAGAAAGTCTAGCGCTGACTAGGTTTTATCGATATATAATTTACTCATGACGACCAATTATATTTACTACATAGTCTGGCTAAATCGAGCCACTTCAAAGTACTCGTACCTTAAATGTGTATTTTACGACTTGACAGCCTGTCACTTAGTTTTAAGAAAGACAAAAAATGCTATCCGTTTTGGAATAGCTTAACACAATAATAGGCCTCTAAAAAAAAATCACTTGGCCTGTGTTTTTACGAAACAGACCCATATGTTATGCATATGTTCGTCATCGGACGAAAGCAATAATTTTTGTCAATTGAGATGCCAAACTCTCCATAAATTCTAAAGGTCTATAACGAAATGACCTGACGCACAATATGGCAGGACAGAAAAAAAATCAGTTATCGAAATGTGGCCGACCCTTACAATATTAAACAAAAAAAGGGGTCTTTTAAAGATTTCTAAAATTTAAGAGGCCAATAAAGCAATTGAGCCCGAGCACATGTTGACGGTTTTAAGTGACTGAGAAAAAGTCTTGGTGATAAACTACAATAGCAAACAGTCGTCACAGTGAACTAGGATAAAAAGTAAGAGCTTAATGATTTTGATGGACCTATAAGTCGAAATAATTTTAACGGTCCTGTACGTAGGGATGTTTCCGCAACACATTACTGAATTATAAGCAGCCTCCAGACTTAATAGATTATTGTACCTGCTGCAATAGTTATAATGATTAGATTATTTTAACATACCGGAAGGGTACAACTCTATAGAATTCTGTATATGTTTAGTTATATTAATCCTATTTCATAATGACTTGTATGTAAAACAAGACTATGAACATACTTGTCTTTTAATTTGGTTTCTATTATTTATTATTATTTCAATTTTAAGGGATTATAACTGATATAGGCTGAGTGAATGTATTAACCAGAGGATGCTTCCATAAAAATTGACGTCTAGTAAGTACGTTAGGCGTTTTCTCTTATTAGAATCAGTCCAATTAGATTATTTTAATACAGCAACTAAGAATGCAATAGGATTTTTATCTTATTGGACTAAGTAACCAGTCCAACTAGATAATTTGATACTTTAACCCGCCAATTGGGAATGGGAATCTATTTTAATTTTAATGAGAATACGAAAGTTATCCTATTGTGAAAGCTCATCCGCTGTACTACGTCACGCGTCTGATTTTCAGAGGGGGGAATGTGACTGTCTGTCACTAATTCCAAATTAATAACAAAATATTATATTTATTTTTGAACACCACGTCTGGCGACATGGGCCACTTAGACCTTCATAAATTGTCCTTTTAATGTGAAAGGAACAATTACAAAAAAAGAAATATTTTAGCACAATGGTCCGACATGTGCGAGCAAGTCGTGAGAACGAAGCGACCCAAACCTTCTTAGAAACTATATAAAAAACAAAGCAAGCAATTGACAAGCGATACTGGGCCTTAAGGCGAGAGGAGGCACGAGGTTGACTCGGCAGGATAGGACACTTCGCGTCAGACCCTAGGAGGGGACACATGTCTAGAGACTTAGCGTCAGGGCCGAGTAGGGAACACACGTCTAAGAGACTTGGCTTCAGGGCCCGAGAAAGGACACGTTCAGCTAAGCCATCTGACTCGGTATATCGTAGAGCAACGTCTCGTTGTAATTCTTAGAAGTGCCAGTATTGTGATACAGTATTAGATATTATAGGTGGACTGAGTCCAGTTTAGGCTTCTCAAATATTTACAGTACAGATCTGTGCGTGTGAGTCAGAGTACGAATGGATGGGCGTTGATTGTGATCTAGTGAGTAGTGTGTAAGTACGCGAGTGAATCTCAGCGGCTGTGTTGAAGACTGAATGGGTGAGTGTTGTGTGTTTTATCCTTCCTTATTCCATCCTATGACAAGGTAACCTGAGCTTGCGGTTGGTGTTAGGGACTCGGAGAAGGCCTTCCTTTGGAGTGAGCATGACATTGACTTTCCTTCGAGAGGACTTGACACTTCCAGCCATACTTGGCGCAACCATGACTAAAACACTGCCAATTGAAGGTTGAACCGAATAAACATTCCTTACATGCTAAGGCTAGTTTGAGCTACTATAAGATCACGAACCACCAAACGTTAGCGACGGCTACCTCCCCCTAAGAACTGACTGACAGTAGAGCGATTTACATTGCTCTCGTTATACGCACACTTCCAGGGAGCGGGGGTAGGCTTCACCAAGTACCCCAAACTGCATTGATAGTCGTTCTAAGGAACGCTAGGGAACGTATCTCGTTAAAACACACCCGGCCCCCGTAGGCCTCTTACTGATACAAAAAATAATATTTAGCGAGACACGTAATCTGGACTCATCTCTGGAAACTCCGCAAGCTAGACGTAGCTCGGAGATACGTAGGTTATGATGTCCTCACCTCTGGGTAGAGTAAGGAAGTGAGAAGGTGACATATTCCTTGGAAATCCATTACTGTCGGTGGGAGGTTGTCCATGTCACTGGTTGAAAGCTACAAGAGCGGGCGGATGGTGGCGCTCGCCCTCTTCTCTCTCTTCTAGGGGGAAGCCGACCTTCATACCTTCATGTAGGGAAATTCAGGAGAAATGAAAATTTTATCAGCCTAGGGTCTTATTGGAACAGTCACACTAGCAATATGCTCGACATCACTTTGCTCGTAAAACGGGTGGTCGATGGGGCCGAAAGCTTCTAGAGTGGCGACCGCGCATCGGAAAACGCAGCGTTGGAAGGCTTTCCACAAGGTGGACTGATTACCTGGTGAGATTCGCGGGAATGCGGTGGATACGAGACGCACAGGACCGTTAATTGTGGTGACACTTGGGGAAGGTCCATATCCAATGGCTGAAATACGCGTGCCTCAAGAAGTTGACAGCAACAGCAGAGGCCCAGCCGGGTCGAAGCCTACTGGGGCCAGGGTTATCCGAAAGGGCGCTCGAGCCTCGGTATGAAGGCTTGAAGGAACGGGATGGGTTTTTTAGTCAGTAAGAGTCTGACACTATCTCCCGCTCCGCCCAAGAGCGGGGGTTGTCATTGGATGATTTTTCCCATCGAAAAAAAAAAAATGTCGTGATGATGATGATGATGAATATGCTCAACTACTGCGTCTACCGTGACTTCAATTTTTTTTTTTATTCCAACTACAAGAATTGGTTATTATCATCGAACACGATTCAGTTCTGAAAGCAATCAAGCCTTCCTGAATGGAATTCAAATAAAACGGCTCTTTAACATCATGAATATTGAATGCAATACGAAAATACAGTGGCGTTATACCTACCTTCATATCAATAAAATAAAATATTGCAATAAAACGTCACAAGAACGGTACGCCAAACAATACGCATGGCTGAATGTAATTAAACACGTCCTCTTTTATTTACTTAGGTACTCGAAATTGAGTTATATATAGTTTTTTATTTTGACAAGATTGTCAAAAAACGAATGTGTTTACTACGGTAGGCTGACAGAATTTGATAATTTTGATAACTACATTAATATTTTTTTTATAAGCACAAAACGTTTTGGGAACACATTCATTATGCCTATAGCTAAGGAATGAAATTCTCTGCCGGATTCTGTGTTTCCTGATGGCTACAACCCGGGAATCTTTATAAGCCAAGAGTTAATAGAGTTAAGTGAATAGGTTAGTTATAGGTAAGAAAGAAAAAATATTTATTCGGCGACAGTCACCTTTAACACGACAGTAACTTTTAATTTTGTTTTATTTAATTTGTGTGATGCTACACAAATTAAATAAAACAAAATTAAAAGTAGTAAATGTAAAAAAGGCCAAAAAATATAAATAATTGCAACTATTAATAAAATGTGAACAAAATAAATTACCAAAAAATTTAAGACAGTTGAAGTCTAAATAATTTAAAAAATATTGCAAAAGCAATGTGATAGAAAACAAAAAAAAATAATTATTTATATTAAAACAAAATGGCGCAGTCAATAGACACAATATTTATGAGTTATTAGGGGATCAAATGTGTCGAGGTAGTCATTGCCAAACAAGCGTATCTTCGACATAGTCCTTAACCTTATAATATGCTTTTTTTTGGTTAGGACGCGCTTAATATGAGTTTTGAATTTTCTCTCACTCAAAGTTAAAGTCAAAAAGTCAAAAATATTTTATTTCACATAGGCCTACATGGGCACTTATAAAACGTCAGAAGCTAGTGCACGGTTCCAAATTGGTCGTTTCCTATGGAGAAGAACCGGCAAGAAACTCCTAGTTACTGTTTAATACCGAGCGCCGCAGCGGAGACACTCAGTACTAAAATTTTGAACTAACTATAGTGTGTGTATATAGGTATCTAAAAATAAAACACCGTATACTGATCTATAGCAATCTTATATTTTAAATTTTTTTGGTGGCCTTAACCAAATCGCGGTAACAAAACGATATCGACTTATAATTTGATCCCAACGCCATCTATCGAGCGAGGGGTCAATTATAACACAACTTTTGGTTCTTTATTTTGAACTCTGGTGGTGGATGGTCGTAAACATGCCGCCCACCAAGGACATTTAGTGGCAAAATGTCCTTCAACATAATTATACAGATTGTTTGCTTTACAACATACGACTAAGAATGTATAGTAAAAATGTAAACGTAAAACTTAAAACTAACAAAAGTTAAAAAACAAAATAGAAGGTGTATAATTTCAATATCAACAAAAAACAATGTATAGATAATAAAAACAATGTAAAAGATAAAAAACGATGTAACAGATAAAAACAATGTAAAAGATAAAAATGTCATTTCATAAATCCGCAATTGGTAAAATACATATTTTATTGGTTGGTCTCTTTATGGTAGTTGATTTCGTGCGTAATGTGACAACTCGCGTGACCTTATCATCCCCCGGGTGCTTTTCAATAACTCGACCCAGTGCCCAACGACTAGGAGGCAGATCGTCTTCTTTAATAAGAACGATGTCGCCGATATTTGGTTCAGGAACTCTAGAACTCCATTTGTATCTACTCATTAAATTAGCTAAGTATTCCTGAGACCATCGTCTCCAAAAGGATTGCAGCATCCGTTGTACGAATTGCCACCTGGTTAGAGAATTCACCGATAAACCTTCGTAGTTGTAATCTGGTACGGAGATTAATGGTTCACCTACTAAAAAGTGACCTGGAGTCAATGGCGTTGGCTCACTTGGATCCTCAGAATTGACGACGCTCATTGGACGTGAGTTCAGGCATGCCTCTACTTGAGTAAGGAGTGTGCTAAGTTCCTCATACGTGAGTGTAGAGTCTCCTATAACGCGTTTGAGATGGAACTTAGTGGATTTCACTCCCGCTTCCCAGAGACCGCCAAAATTGGGTGCGTGGGGGGGCATGAAATGCCATTCTGTGTTATTGGCTTCTAATTGTTCTGCAACTGAGGCATTTAAATTGTCTACAAGCTGTCGCAGCTCCCTTGACGCTCCTACAAAGGTGGTGCCGTTGTCGCTCCACAACTTAGCACAATGACCTCGCCTAGACACGAATCTCCTAAAAGCTGCTAAAAATGCTTGAGTAGTCATGTCGCTGACCACTTCCAAATGTAAAGCCCGTGTAGACATACATACAAACAAGCATATGTATCCCTTGTATGAGCGGTGGCCACGACCCTTTGTTGTCCTGATATTTATAGGCCCAGCGTAGTCAACTCCGCTGTGCAAGAATGGTTTTGCAGGTGAGCATCGACTCGCTGGTAGCGATCCCATAAATTGGTTTTTAATTGTTGCCTTTTGTTTAGCACACGTTATGCATTTACGAACACATTGCTTCACCAAGTTTCGTACCCCAATTATCCAATAAGCTGATCTTAAATAATTTGTCATCAACTGTAGTCCACCATGGAGAGTCTTATGATGGGCGTCTGTTACCAATAGACGTGTAAAATGTGTATCATTTGGTAAGACGATTGGGTGTTTCATCCTTTCGTCCAAGGTGGATTTTTCAATTCTACCTTGCACTCTCATAATACCCTTGTCATCAAGATACGGACATAAGTGTTTGATTTTGCTAGTTTTTATATCTAAATTTCCATCATTTTTCAATTGTGTATATTCCACTGTAAAGCTTTCCTTTTGTATTTTCTTTATACAGCATTCTAAAGCTTCTTCTATTTCCCTTTTCTGTAAATAAGTTGTCCTATCTCCTTTGCTCTTTAACATTCTACGACAGTATGCTACTACTCTTAATAACCTTTGTAAAGAAGAAAATCTATCTAATATATCAATGTCATGAGTACTATCGGGACTAATTGCAACGTGAGCCTTAATAGACTGTTCTAAATCTATGGCTAAATTCTTTAGATTTTTATATATGATAGTTTTCTCTTTTAGGAACTGTGGTCCCGAAAACCAAGGTTTATTCTGAATAAAAATACTTGGCATAAGTCCGCGAGACGCGCAATCAGCTGGGTTTTCACTTGTCGCTACATGATGCCATTGTGATGAACTCATAAAGTTTAATATTTCAGAAGTGCGGTTGGCGACGAAAGTTTTCCACCTACTTGGGTGGCTATTTAACCACGCAAGTACTACAGTGGAGTCCGTCCATGCCTTTATCCTTTCCTTTGAAACATTCAGAATCTCCGCAGTTTCTGATAACAAATTTGCCAACAGTACTGCTCCACACAACTCTAACCGTGGTATACTGACTTGCTTTATAGGCGCCACTCTAGTCTTTGCAACTAGCAGTGAAACCTTGACCTCATTTTCGGAATCTATTAACCGTAAGTATACCACAGCGGAGTACGCTGCCTTGGAAGCATCGCAGAAGCCATGGAGCTCTATATCGCTCTCTGCCTTAGTACCGAGCCAGCGAGGTATGTGTACTTTGGCAAGCAGGGATAACTCTTCTCGGTAAGTGTACCATTCCTTTATCAGATCACTTGTTAATTGTTCGTCCCACCCAATACCAGCTAGCCATAACTTCTGTATGAAGATTTTGGCTAACACAATGGTAGGTGCCAACCACCCCAATGGGTCGAACAATTTGGCAATATCTGATACTACAGCTCTTTTCGTTACAGGTTGATTGTTTGATGGCTGAACACACACCGTGTACCGGAAGGAATCTTCTTGTCGGTCCCAGGTAAGTCCCAATATTTTCATCGTATCATCTACTTTAATTGTTACTTCTTTATGGTTGTTATTGTTTATTGCTCTATTGTTCTCGTTGTCCTCCTCATTGCTTTCTATTGTACTTATTTTATGTATGCTTTGTTTTCCTTCTAATGTCCTTATTTTCTCTAATATTTCTTTACTATTACTGTTCCACTTTTGTAATTGAAATCCACCTTTGCCTAACAGTTCATTCATTTCTTTGTATATTTCCATACCCTCTGTGACGTCTTCGCAACCACTCATAAAATCATCCACGTAGAATGAGTTTAAGACTCTTTCAGCTGCCAATGGATACTCGCCACCTTCATCATATGCAACTTGATGTAGAGTCCTTACAGCTTGGTATGGCGCTGAGGCTGTCCCAAAGGTAACTGTAACTAATTCATAGTCCTTGATTTCCTCTTCAGGTTCATCCCTCCAAAGAATCCTTTGATACATGGCATGTTCATCTGCGACTCTGATTTGGCGGTACATTTTGATGATGTCCGCTACTAGACCAATAGAGTGTTTTCTCCATTTTAAAACTGTGTGCCTCAAATCGGCTTGCAAAGTTGGCCCAACCATTAATGTGTCGTTTAGGGAGACTCCTCGTTGATTCTTTTCAGAAGCGTTGTACACGACTCGCACTTTAGTAGTCGACTTGTCTTCTCTTATAACGGCGTGGTGAGGTAGATAAACTGCAATTTCTCTCTTATTGTCTCCTTCTTTTACAGGTCTAAGGTGTCCTAGATGTAAGTATTCATGTATAACTTCTTTGTACTTTTTCTTTAACTCTACATTATTCCCTAATCTTCTTTCTAATGATTTTAATCTATTTTCAGCGATGGAGCGTGACCCGCCGGACTTGCAGGGAGGATCTTCAACGCGGAATGGCAACTGGACCTCGTATCTTCCATCCTGTGTTCTCTTGGTGGTACTTGCATATAAATCTTCACATTTTTGTTCTTCAAGCGTTAGCAATTTCTTTGAACTAATGTGTTCATCGATTTCCCAGAATTGTCTTAGAATTTGGTCTGTAGTGAGATTGACATGCATTACGCTGACATTAGGTTGTGTGGAGCGTGAACTGGTGGTTGAATCAACCACCCCCGATAAGATCCACCTTAAGGTAGTGCTTTGTGCGACTAGACTAGAGGATGGACTCTTTATCATGCCTTCTTTCACCACACAGCCATAAACGTCTGCCCCTAACAGGATGTCAATTTTACTAGGTTTGCAGAATAGGGGATCGGCAAGTTTCAGACTCGTAAAATCAATCCAGTTAAAGGAATTTTGGTCTATGGTTCGTTCTGGCAGGTAAAAGGTAATTTTACTTATGACATATGCGTTTATATTTAGCATAAACTCTGGATCAACCCTGGATTGGATTTCTAAGTTGACCATATACTTAGCCAATGTTGATTTTTGGCCTAAACCTGACACAACTCCATGTATGGGAATTTTTTTCAATCTAAGGAACTGCACTGTGGACTCAGTAATGAAGCAAGCTTGAGAACCTTGGTCGACTAAAGCTCTAACCGTTTGATAACCCATCTTAGACTCGATATTTACTAGCGCAGTGGCTAGTAAAACCTGTCCAGGTTTGGGGACTTTATTAGTGGATAGGCAAGAGACTATCGGAGTGGAACTAGTCGATGGACTAGTTTCAACCGCAGGCGTACTTGCTGAAGCATCCACTTTGCTTACAAGTTCTCCATTCGGATGGAGCAATGAATGATGTCTTTTCTGACAAAGCTTGCATGAACTTGTATGTTTACAATTTGCGACCATGTGGTTACCACCTAGGCAGTTGAAACAAATTTTATGTTTTGCCACGAACTCACGACGGTGATCAATTGGTTGTTTTGCAAAGGATTTACAAAAGCACAGTTTATGACCTTCACTAAAATACTCACATTTAATGTTGGTTGAACTTACTACCATAGCTTTTGGACTATGTGAACTATTGACCTGATTATTTCGCTTTGGTTCTATGAATTCTAGAGCACGAAAACGATTCTCTAAAAAGGTAGCAAATCGCTCAAAGGTGGGCAATTCATCGGAGTCTAAATTGCTAATACTGAATTCCCACTGTTTACGGGTTTCTGAATCAAGTTTAAAGGCGCTTATATGAATGATAATGACATCCCAAGTTGTCACATCCACCCTTAAATTTTTCAAAGCGTTAAGGCAATCATTAGTTGTATCAAGCATCTCCTTTAATGACGATGCAGATTCTATTTGCATACGTTTTTGGCTAAATAGACGTTGTAATATACAGCTAACTAAATATTTCCTATTACTATATCTCCTTTCTAATTTTGTCCAACATTGAATGTAATTAGAGTCAGACACGGGTGTTTGTCTCACTAACTGTTCAGCTTCGCCGCTGAGATGGCTCTTTAAATAGTGCATTTTTTGTACATTGTCTAACCCATCATTTTTATGCACCAGTGAAACAAACAGGTCCCGAAATGTTGTCCACTCTGAATATTTACCACTAAATACAGGAATGGCGATCTTAGGCAATTTTACAAATGTACATGACTTAGAAGCACTGCTTGATGCATTAGACTCCTTATCAGTCTTTTTTGCAACGCTATATTTGCTCAGCGTAGATTTTATTAAACATTTATATGTAATGTAAGTATCCTCTGTACTATCATACATTTCTACTATTTTTGTATTATCTTTAGTTGTATATAGTTCATGAAGTTTGGTTTAATTATTTGTAAATAAATTCCAATCTCGTTCTAGTAACTCTTCTTTAGTTTGTATGTAATCAACTGTCAACCTAACCTTCGGACTCTTTTTAAAGTTAGTTAAACCTCGCTGAATTACATTTTGAAGCTCCTTTAAAACATTGATTAAGCCTTCCATTTTAACAAATTACTAACTAAATAAAAAATAAAAAACTGTAAATAAAAAGTGTAAATAATACTCTATAAGTTGATTTAAACAAGTATCAATAAAATCTGTAAACTACAATCCTAATCTAAGCGAAGCAAAATAAAAAAAGCATAAAACAAAATCTATAAAACAAACAACAATATAAAATAAAAACAGCAATGTAAAATTTCCTAAGTGTTAAAGCAAGAAAAGACAATTCTAAAATCTATCACAATTTTTCTAAGTCCTTGTAAACAAATAAAATATGAGAGCAAAACGTATCCTAAAATTTTACAAGTCCAAAAAATTGCTTAAAATTTTGCAAGTGTTTGGCGATTACTTTACTGCGGGGGAATTTGGGCATAGGTTCCCCGTTCCCTCGTTTTTTATAAAACTATTCTAAGTCTAAGCATGCACACAATAATCACTTAAAATCTACTAAGTCGTTTCTTCAAGAAAATTTGAAAATTGTCTAAGTTATTTATCCGATGGCACTAAGGTTCAAATTGGCGAACTCTGTGAACTTGCACTTTGACAGATGAAAACAGAACTGTACTTACAATTTTGCACTTCACTCACTCGTTCAATGCTTGAGTTGACGTCAGCTGCCCAAGTGACTGGTGGCGCCCCCTGGTGGCGACACGTCGAACTAGTACGCGACGTCTTCTATTGTCACGTTGATCTGGATGACGTCTCTGTGACGACCCGTTGAACTCCGAGAATGACGTTAACTATCACCTCGTTTGATCTGATGCAAGTGGTGCCCTCTATAACACCACTTCCCTGCCGATGCTACTGACCCCGACAACACTGGACGAAGCTGTCGCTGCCGAAGCTGGGGACCGGATACTTTGCCGCAGCGATCCACTGCAGTACCACGGTCAAGGCGGAACCGGCCGCGCGAGATATGTAACTCAAAAAACGGTTAATTTATCCTGGCTCGATGGACCAATGTTTAATACCGAGCGCCGCAGCGGAGACACTCAGTACTAAAATTTTGAACTAACTATAATGTGTGTATATAGGTATCTAAAAATAAAACACCGTATACTGATCTATAGCAATCTTATATTTTAAAGTTTGTTGGTGGCCTTAACCAAATCGCGGTAACAAAACGATATCGACTTATAATTTGATCCCAACGCCATCTATCGAGCGAGGGGTCAATTATAACACAACTTTTGGTTCTTTATTTTGAACTCTGGTGGTGGATGGTCGTAAACATTGAACATTTTTAAAAAAAGTGGTTGGTATTACAATATTGATAGATATAAGTTCAGTTACCGCCTTTGGCACTTGTTATAAAAGCGAATGCTGTTTACTAAGAATGACTTGCTAGTCTTATCTAGTCTCCATTTGGATAATACAATTTCGTGTTTACTACGCTTTTAATTTTAAAGAGTCCTAAGTTTTTACGAACATACAAGATGCTTTCTAAGCTATAAAGAGAAGGCAGAGTAAGTACATATACCTCGCGAACTTTAGTTCTGAATGCGCACAAAACAGGCTCATAATAGTAAAAAATATTACAGATTTTAATACACCTGGTGACTTATACTACACACAAAATTACTTCCTCGAGGTTAATGACTAAAACCTACTTGTTTATTCCTTCTTTACCTTGCGTTCCAGGGAATCATTTTCACTTAACCCATGGCCCCAGTAGGACCTTGCTGAGGCCCTACGATTTGCTGTGATCTTCTTAAAATGCGCGTGGAGCATTACGTGCCGTCGATGACTTCGGCTCGGTCCGGACGGTTACCAGACAACCGAACGGGGTGCGGGAACCCATTGCTCGCCGTCCTCAAGCCTGCGCTTACGGTGGCTGGAAATCGGGATCGGGATTCCAGTGGCTGGGGCGTGAGAGCCGTTCCCTTGCGCGTGCGGCTACCTCCATTGCTAGCATTACTGCTTCGCAGAAGGAGACGACCGTCTGCCACTCCTCTTCGCTCCGGATCATGGCCTGTACAAGGGCCCGGCGTGAGAAGTCGTTGCCATTAATAACCCCCATGGAGACACTTAGCGGTGCTCTACCCAAGCAGGGCACACCTTTACCGCATGCTCCACCGTGTCTTTTTTCCAGCCACTCATCAAAGATGAGACTTACCGCCATAATTGTGACGTGCCTGGCACTGAGTTGCGTCAGTTGCTGTCGCCATTCCAACATGAAAATGTCAAGACTTATAACATTCGCAACACAAACCAACTTTTTTAAACAACCCTATTTAAAATCAGATGCATGTCCGGTCACGATTCAGAACTCAAAAGCATTTTTAACCTATATGTACCTATTACCATACGAATCTTTAAAAACTCAGCGTACTGAAACTGTTACGAGGCATTACGGTAGCAATCTGCATAAAAGTGCGCCCGACTGTAACTACTGATGCATATGGTTCAGTGGTAATCGTGGAGATGCATCCTTTATTTTATACTTAGCTAGGAAAATATTCCAGCTAAGCTTTTAAACCGTTTAGCAGACTTAAATGTTTTCAACAGTTGATAGCAGGCAAAATCATATTAGTAACTTTCACCTTTATGAATGAGTCAGTATTATAAAGACGAAAGCAAGGTGAAGGTGAAGAGATGAACTTGACTTCCACTGAAGGGACTGACCCGCAATGGCCGAGAGAAGAGAGAGGGACCTCCATCTCGCTTTTCCACACACATCTGCTCTGTTCTGCTATGTCCTACTGCTGGGTGAAGACCTCTTCACCCATCTGTAGGACATAATAATAGGCTTTATGAATTTAAAAAAAACTCGAGAGTTTGTGAGTGTGTGTGTCTGTTTGTTACACCTTTACATTGAAGCGGCGAACAGAATTCAATGAAACTTAGATCATATCCTAGAATAGGATATAGAATACTTTTATTCCAAGAGGGAACGTGCTTTGGAACGATTTTCTTCTTTAACCTTTTAACCATATATAAATAAGTAAATAAATAAGTAAGTAAGTATTCCACAACTATCACACAACGCCGTCTAGTCCCAAGCTAAGCAGAGCTTATGTTATGGGTACTAGACAACTGATAAACATACTTATATATTTCTAAATAACACATATTATTATCTATAATACAATTACACCCAGATACAGAACAAATGATTATGCTCATCAAACAAACATTTGTCCTGGGTGGGAATCGAACCCACGACCTCCGGAATAGCAGTCAGGGTCACTAACCACTAGACCAACAGGCCAGACATACCCGATATGTCTGATATACCCGACAAACGCTCTCACTCATGTTTATTCCACCAGGGCTGTACATCCACGACCAAATACTTTACCTCGTCAGCTCGTCTGTCACCTATGGGGATAGAAGAGCTAAACAAGATGGAGTACCCAGTAGCAAACACACAACCCTTTTTTTTATGTTGGGAAAAATCATGCATTGACATCCCCCGCCCTTGGGCGGAGCGGGAGATAGTGTAAAACTCTTACTGACTAAAAGACCCACCCCGTTCCTTCTAGCCTTCATACCGGGGCTCGAGCGCCCTTTCGGATAACCCTGGCCCCAGTAGGCTTCGACCCGGCTGGGTCCCTGCTGTTGCTGACAACTCCTTGAGGCGCGCGGGAACAGTGCGCGCCGTCGACAACTTGGGCTTGGCCCGGACAGTTACCGGACGGCCGGACAGTGAGCTACCCATTGCTCACCGTCCGCAAGCCCGCGCCTACGTTGGCCGGAAATCGGGATCAGAATCCCGGCGGCGGCGGCGGCGATAACGCCGTTGCCTGATGCGTTCGGCCTCCTCCTTTGCGAGCATTACTGCTTCGCAGAAGTCGGCGACCGCCTGCCACTCCTCCTCGAAACACACAACCTTGGCGAATATGACGTGAAAACACTCGTCGGACCAATTCATCGCGAGCTGTTAAAGGATTAACGCGGACGAAGCCGTTGTCAGAAGCTAGCATATTCATAAACAAAGTTATTTGTTTTGAATTGTTTTTATCATTAGCTAGCATAACATAGCATAAACAGCCTTATAATGTGAGGATGTTGCAATGGGGATTGCTGGGAATCAGGTCTCGACTCCAGGAGAGGGAATAGACTGTTATCCACTAAGTGGACCCAGTGTGGATTGGTGGTTCAAAGACATTTTAGCTTCCTCACGATATTTTCGGTCGCCGGGTTGAGACTAGTGGTGATGAAGTAAATTACATAAAGTAACGCACCTGGCTGGGTTTGAGCCCGCCACCTACATCTCGTAGGTACGCAAGTCAAGGCCATTACTACTTTGACACCACCATTTTGCCATTTGCCACCACCATCGGTGCTTCACTTTTTTTTCGTTGTCCGTTAACGTGAAATGCCCCATTTATCAAAATATAGTAACTTATTTATGTTTTTTATTCAATAAAATTATACCCCAGCAGGTACACAAAATTAATATTTATTTTAAATTACACATCATTTTTACCCTCGCCCGTGCGTCACTGCGGGGTGCTAACTGAAAACCAGCGCTGGGTGTCTGACGCCCAGCCTATGCTGCTTGGCACATCCTGTACTTTTATGCTTTTTTACTTGGTATTTGTAAAAGTTTTTCTATTCTTATTCTGTTCTATTCTATTCTTAAAAACCTTCATTTAAGTAATCAGAACTTTTGAAAACAAACAAAATTGTAAATCTGTTGTTCCATTATGATCTTATTAAATATAGACGCTTAAAATTCGCTGCAAAACAAACTTACTCCAGCCATTGTTCTTTTGCCTAAATAAACGCCAAAACATTTAAAAATCCGTGTACCTATTCAAATTATTCATACTTTTCTGGACCGCTCACAAAAGCTGTACCATTGTTTCATGCTGCTTTTCCTAACATTAGCATACCTATAGTTCTGTTGTCGCTTGCATAAATCACCCATACAGAAATCGTTAACCTTTTGACAAAATTAAATAATATACAATATACGTCATGCTGTTATCGACCAAACAAATAAAACAAAGCCTTTGTGCCTTTGTGCTTTTGTGTGCAGAAAACGTCAGCTGAGCGAGTCCAATGGCCTGTAGGTAGTTTGTACGCGACGCCGACCACTGCCTACAGGTCATTAGACTCGCTCAGCTGACGTATTCTTAAAGAAATTAATTTCGTACTTTCGTAAATTAATACGAGTTTTGAAAAAAAGGTACTTTATTTTTTAATTTTATCTTTATAAATCGATAGTGTTTCATGTACCGGATCGACCCTCCACGGGATTAACACGATCAAAATTTAAGGGTTGTATAAAATGCTAAAATAGAAAGATTTTTTTTTTATAATTGTCATAGTCGGGATTTAAATATTTACTAGATATAAATACTTCTACACTATAACAGCGATGTGGAGGAGTACTACGACGCCTGAGTGTATTTTATTTAATTATTAAATGTTTTATGCACACAAAAGTACAGAGGCGGACTTAATGCCTTAGGCATTTTCTGCCAGTCAAACTTTGGCTGATGCAGAGAAAAATAGTGGTATGTAATAAACGAGAGAGAGAAGACGAATATAAGAATAGACATAAATACTAATAAACCTTATACATATAATACAATTGTACAATATATTCGCAAATTAATAAACTACACACCTAACTAATATAGTCAAACAATTGGTCCAGATTGACAATTGGAAAACATTAACATTGTGATGATACTACTGCCAACTTCTTACGAATTAGCTCTCGAACTTTAGTTTTGAATGTCAATCGGCTTGTTGCCATCCTGATCTCCTCAGGGAGTGCATTCCACAGAAAAATAGCTTGAACAAAGAATGAATAGTGAAGAAAGTCAATACGATGAGAGGGACATTGGAGAAGGCGGTTATGAGATGAGCGCAGAATTCTATTGTGATTTTTTTATTATTATTATTGATAGGCTCGCGTTTGACCACCATCTCACCTGATGGTAAGCGATGATGTGGTCGACGACTCTTGACTCAAAGACCCTTAAGTTGTAGCTATTGGTGCAAATGTATTGAAAATGAGGGGCTAAATGACTAGGCGAATTAGAAGAATCAAGAAAAAAAACAAGGTAGTTAGCGCTCTTTGCTCTCTGCGCTGACGTATGGGCAACCACTTCAGAAGCGACCGATGCTCTGAGACATGATCAAATTTACGCAAATGAATACAAATCGAATGCAGTAATTCAGAAGACGGTTAAAAGTTTATTTTGTGTATTTGTATTCTTTGTAGGTTTAAATATAAAAGTATTTATAGTTAAAAGAAAAAAATATATTTGTTTGTTAACAGTTAAAAGTTTCTGGCAAAAAAAATGAAATTGTACATAATGACTAATTTCTAAAAAAAAACTTTTTACAAAAAAAAAAAAGAAACAACCGACTTCAATGTTAAAAAAACACTGAAAAGAACAAAATAACTTTAATTTTGGAAGTCAGTGTTTCTATAATAGTTTTGTCTCTTCTTTATTTAACACCGACTTCCAAAATTAAAGTTATTTTGTACTTTTCAGTGTTTTTTTAACATTGAAGTCGGTTTTTTTTTTTGTAAAAAGTTTTTTATTTTACACTTTTTAGTTATGGTACCACCACTAAAAAGTACCTCTCAGCCAAACTTAAATAGGTACCTTATAGCCAGGGAGCATCTTATAACGATTTTAATAATCCCAAACGCGGTAAGATTGCATTAATTTACCTTCTGGCTTCATCATCAGATTAGTCCGATACATCTCCTTCCCATTTTCCTTCAGCCAGTCATCGACTACACGTATAAACAAAGCAATTTTACCTACTTGTTATGACAGTTCTGCTATGATCCTATGAGGAGTTCTGTTCCATATCTTCGAAGTTCATGATCAGATCATAACAGTATTTCTATGGGACCAACTTGGAAGCATACCCTTTCAATCAAAAAAAGGATTTTCAAAATCGGTCCACAATTGACGGAGATATCGGTGAACATACATAAAAAAAAACACATTCACCCGAACATAGAACCTCCTCCTTTTCGAAGTTTTTGTTTTAGCATTTCGCCAAAATTTAAATACGAATCAAAAATTAACATTATAATTTCTCGCCCAATTTACTGTTATTTACTTGTAACATATACTGATCCGCATAGTTTACTGATAATTATTAATTAAAATGATATAATATACTTCAGTGTCAACATTTAATTTATGGCATGACCGAACAAAATTCACCGAATAACCTCCGTTTAAATGAAAAACCTCATTACCATCACTTATAATTATTTTGTCCGCCATAACATACAACCTGGTTACAATAAAATTAAATGCTCACGGGAAAATCAGTAATTTTATCATTAAAACATTGGCTACCATTAATTTGTTTTAATTATTTTGAGCATCAGATCAAAAGCACTAAATTTACGCGGGTAATATTTATTAAAATTGGTAACTGCACCATAACTTCCTGTTTATTAAATCTGTTGTGGTAATTAGTAGCCAAATTTCATTAGCGTAGCATATTTAATTTTTGCGGAATTGTTCAAAAGAGTTACCGTGGCCCTGGACCGCAAACCGCAAATGAAGGAGCACAGGTGGGTTTTAGTCAGTCAAACATTTTTTTTGAGGTGGTAAATCATCTAATGACTTTTCCTGCTCTAGGGCGGAAAAGTAAGGGTGTGTCAGGCTTTTACTGACTGAAACCACAGCTATGTTCTTTCAGTTATCCTTGGTGTTTCAGGACATCTCTTGCTGACATTTCTTTGAAGCGCGCGTGTATTACTATGCGCCGTCGACGACTCGGGCTATGGTCCGCACGGTTATCCATCTCTCTCGTCGTTCCCACATAGGTTCCCACTTCAAAACAAAAATATATTTAACATTAGCTTCTCTTTCATTCCTGTTGTCCTGACCTGCTCCACAGCCACAGCCATTTTTGGCTTCAAATAAGTTTTTTTTTTTTTATATGTGCTTATTTATTTATTTTTGGAAGAGATACTATTCCCCTTTTTAGGGTTCCGTAGCCAAATGGCAAAAAACGGAACCCTTACAGATTCGTCATGTCTGTCTGTCTGTCTGTCTGTCTGTCCGTCTGTCCGTCCGTATGTCACAGCTACTTTTTTCCGAAACTATAAGAGCTATACTGTTGAAACTTTGTAAGTAGATGTATTATGTGAACCGCATTAAGATTTTTACACAAAAATAGAAAAAGCAATAAATTTTGGGGGTCCCCATACTTAGAACTGAAACTCAAAAATTTTTTTTTCAGCAAACCCATGCGTGTGGGGTATCTATGAATAGGTCTTCAAAAATGATACTGAGGTTTCTAAAATCACTTTTTTCTAAACTGAATAGTTTGCGCGAGAGACACTTCCAAAGTGGTAAAATGTGTCCCCCCCCCCCCCTCTAACTTCTAAAATAAGAGAATGATAAAACTAAAAAAAATATATGATGTACATTACTATTAAATCTGCCAACGAAAATTGGTTTGAACGAAATCTAGTAAGTAGTTTTTTTTTAATGCGTCATAAATCGAAAAAAATACACTATTATTAAAACATCGATCAAAGTTACAACACATTACAAGAACTTTTATATTATGTTACTTGCTGCTACGGAACCCTTCATGGGCGAGTCCAACTCGCAATTGGCCGGTTTTTTGTATTGTTGTTTTCGAAATGTTCCTTATTTATTTGTTTATTTCAATTGAGCATAATAATTTCAGACGGAAACAAGGTGCGTGCCTTCAACGGTTGGGTCATGCCGGTATTGATGTACTCTTTCGGCGTACTCAAATGGACTCAAACAGAACTTGACGCCCTGGATAGGCGGGTCCGTACACTGCTGACTGCATACCGAATGCATCACCCACGATCGTCGGTGATGAGGCTGTATATCCCGCGGAAGTGTGGGGGTCGTGGCTTCTTAAATGCTAAGACCCTACACAACCGCGAGGTATGCAGTCTCAGGGAATATTTCCTAGCTGCCGACGTGGGTATGCATCGAGATGTAGTGGCAGTGGACAAGGGACTCACCCCGCTCTCCCTGGCTAACGAGAACTGGCGCAAACCGATAGTGCTTGACACTAACGATCGCAGGGAAGTATGGCAGAGCAAGGAGCTTCACGGACGCTTTTTTCGGGCCCTTCATGGGCCCGATGTAGACCAATTGGCGTCCGTAGCCTGGCTGCGTTTCGGTGACCTCTTTGGGGAAACCGAAGGTTTTGTCTGTGCAATTATGGACGAAGTTATCATGACGAATAACTACCGGAGATTTATTGTGAAGGACGGCACGGTTGACATCTGTCGGGCATGTCACCGTCCGGGAGAATCAATCCGTCACATTATCTCTGGTTGTTCCCGTCTAGCTAACGGAGAGTACTTGCATAGGCACAACCTTGTAGCCAGGATTATCCATCAGCAACTTGCTTTGAAATACTCTCTTGTGGAATCGGAAGTGCCATACTATAGGTATGAGCCCGACCCAGTTCTTGATAACGGTCATATCACTTTGTACTGGGATCGGCCCATCATCACTGACAGGACTATTGTAGCCAATAAGCCTGATATAGTGGTGGTGGACCGAAGCGAGAGGCGTGCAATGATTGTTGACATATCCGTTCCGCATGACGAGAACCTCGTGAAAGCCGAGAAAGATAAACAAATTAAGTATATCGACTTGGCTCGCGAGGTTGTCGACATGTGGGAAGTGGATTCAGCGGTCATTGTACCGATAGTTGTTTCAGCCAATGGCTTAATAGCCAAGAGCCTCGACCAACATCTTAGGAGGCTCTCGTTAGGCGACTGGATCAAGGGCTTGATTCAGAAAGCAGTATTGCTGGACACGGCTCGTATAGTCAGGAGGTTCCTTTCTCTGGAGCCCTGACCGCCGGTAGCTTGGACCCTGTTCCCGATACCGGTGGGCTACTATTTTTTATATTTTTAAATGTTATATTTTTTATTGAATATTTAAAAATATAATTTATATGTTAATGTTTAAATAAACGAAATAATAATAATAATTTATCGAGAATTTAGAGTCCGTCTAATGAAAGCGTGACCTGAGAAAAGGAGGTTACAACCAAAAATTTCGAATGTGGTATTATTGAAATAGTAGGAGAAAAAAGTTTTGATACTAGAGTATTTTTTGTATTTATGACAATTTTAGAATAGTTGTACAAGAACTTAAATCCTAGTCAAAAACATGTGTGTAGACTTAATTATTTAGTGGGTGTATGGTAAATGTCAATAACACACAAAATGTTAGATAGTATTCCAAATTATTTTATTTTATCTGATCTCTCAAATGTCGCTATATAATATTTAAATAATATTCTTTATTTTCCATTTGGCGTTCTGGCAAGAATACCAAGTGCACAACACCGTGATAGTCAAATAAAATAGTCAACATGATTTCAACTGCATCACGTCTCGCCAACACTATTAATGTGTTTCAAGATTGTTGGGTTGGAATCGATTTAGCATAGAGAAAATTCAGATCTTTTGGGATTAGTCAAGTGGGAACATGTTTTATACTCCAGTGATTGTTTCAAATGATACAGATCGACTCGTGAGACACAAAAAGTTCAGCAGCTGCTGCAGCAGCATCTCTCTCAAACTTGAACTAGGATTTTTGCGATTTTAACTTCAGTTGCAGACTTTCATGCACTACCAGACAGAGTGAGGCAAATCTTTCATTATATCTCAACTGCTTTTGAACGCATTCTACCACTCAATAGCATGTGTATTTGATTAAGTCGATTCACCAAAAGCCTTCTTTGTTCGATGTTTTTGTCCATTATGAAATTCGCAATATGTCAGATTATCTTAAAATATAAGAAAAAAAAAATCATTATATCCTTAATATAACTATCTAATGATATTAGTCGACAAGGATCAAGATTATAACGTCATACTAACTTAAAAATCAGAAATCGTATGTAAACAATGTTGGTTTTCATTGAAAACACCTTCTTTCTCTTCTTGTTTTTGTTTGAACTTATTAACCATAGTGTGTAGCAGTTTTTGCACGTTACTGTTTATTGTTTTTCCCACAATTAAGCAATTATTCTTGAAAAATAAACATCAGTTTCCAAAAACTGACAATTGCAACCATAGACTTTGACGTGATTTTTTTCGGCAAAACAATGTTGCCAATTTAATTTAAAAAAAAAACTCCAGGTTACGCTTTCAGTAGACGCACTTTAGACAAATTAAACCCAAAACAAAGCCCTCATTAACAATAAACGAAGAAAACCTTCAACCAAAACCACTAACCACAAGAAATAGAATATTTTAAAGGAATAAAATACAAGACGACAACATGACATGTGTCAACGACGTGACACCATCAAATGAATTAATAGAAGCGAGAAAATGGGATGAAATCATAAATTGACGAATATGTTGACAAGAACAGCTGCACGACGCGCACGCCATCCACCCCCGGGCTCGTCGCTCAGCTCCGCCTCGCCGTCGCCGGACCCCGGATCACCAGTGTCACCGGCGGCTGCAGTTGCGTCGAGCTCGAGCGACGAGTATTTTTCCCCGCCGACGTCGCCAACACCTGTACGTCGGCCGGGGAGAGGCCGGCCACCGAACGGCTTAGGACCTAGGGGCCAACGGGCCCCGAGCCGGGTCCCCGCTGCCGGTGGTTGTGTGCAGCGCATGAAATGGACTCAATCTATTAATGAGAACGTCATGCGCGCATATTACGGGGCTACAGAGGGGGGAACTAACCTCACTGCGTACCGTGTTAGGATGCTGTCTCTTTTTCAGGAACTTGAACCATCCGTCAACGTCACGACCCAACGATTGTCGGATCAGGTGCGGGTCATCCAACGGAATCACAGATTGGACGACACCGCACTTGATAGGCTGCGCTCAGAGGTACTGAGCAACCATATCATCTCGACTCCAACACAGACACAGACTGCGGCACCACAGGCTACAGATGCAATCATGCCGCGGTCCAATCATGGTGATGATGAAGCAGATGATAGGGTTGTCACAGTAAGTAGCCAGTGCAACGATCGACTGAGGAGCGCACTGGAGGATGCACTCCGCGAGTACAGATCGACTCCAATCGCTCTTAGACCTCGTCTACCCCGCTTACCTATGCACAAAAAAAATAGGGCGCTAGTGTGTGCTCTGGACTCGCTGCTTGAGAATGTGTTCGAGAGCAGTGTAAACCTCGTTGATACGCACTCAATCCTCTATTGCGGGGCTATTGCGGCATGTCGTTTAGCCAACGTAAAACTATCAAGTTGTGACGAAGCTACTCGACCAAAGCCTGCCGTCCCTGCCTGGCAATATAGGATTGAGAGGCGGATCGATGGGGCCAGAGCACTCATTGGTAAACTATACTGCTTCAGGGAGGGTAACACAAGACCACGTGTGATGCGCTTCGTGAGGCGAGCGTTCTCGGGGACTGGGATTAGCCCTCGAGAATACTCATCTCACGTCACGGAGCGCATCGACTTCCTGAAGCAGAAAGTTTGTGCATGGGCTAGCCGTATTCGACGTTATAAGAGGCGAGTCGACCGGTACTCGCAGAATCGCATGTTCCAGAGCGATGAGAGATGGGTATACAGAGCTTGGGAGCGACCTGAGCAAAATGTGACGGACGTGCTCCGCCCGGATGATGCTGCCACGAATGCATTCTGGCGCAGCATTTGGTCGGAGCCCGTCTGTCACACTGAGGGTGGCTGGATGCGTGATGTCGAGCGCGCGTGCGAAGCTATACCAGAAATGGAAAAAATAATCATTACCTCAACAGATGTAGCCAGAGCAGTCCGTCCGTTACCGAATTGGAAGTCTCCAGGACCGAACGGACTGCAAAACTTCTGGTTAAAATGGTATAGCAGCTCACACGCGCTCCTAGCATCTCAATTCCAGTCATCTTTAGAGTCTGGGTCGCTACCTCAGTTTCTAACAACTGGCGTTACCCATCTGCTCCATAAGACAGGTAGTACTGCGGAACCCAAGAATTATAGACCGATAACATGCTTGTCGACGGTCTATAAACTTCTTACATCCATTCTGAGAACAAAAATTAACAAGCATATTGAAAACAACTTAATTATGTCTGCCTCTCAGAATGGATGTAGGAACGGGTCACGTGGTACTAAGGAGCTACTCCTCATTGACATGGCCATAAGCCAACAGGTTCGTCGATCCCGCAAGGATTTGTCGACATGCTGGATAGATTACAAGAAGGCCTATGACTCTGTTCCACATACATGGCTCATGAGGGTGTTGGAGTTGTATAAAATAGATGCAACTCTACGCACCTTCCTTGAGTCATGTATGAGGGAATGGAACACAGTCCTTCGCTACCCAGGATGTCGATCGATCCGGGGGGACGATGAGCCTATTTGGATTAAACGGGGAATATTCCAGGGCGACAGTCTAAGTCCACTTTGGTTCTGCTTAGCCCTGAATCCTCTAAGTACATTGCTAGAGGATTCAGGCTTGGGCTATCGGTTGAGAAGAGGTGGTCAGGTTTTATCTCACCTTCTTTACATGGATGATCTGAAACTCATTGCCCCCAACAAGTTACGACTAATGGAACTACTGAAGGTAACTGAAACTTTCAGTAGTGCCATTAGGATGGAATTTGGTGTGGATAAATGTGCAGTCATGCATGTAAAGCGAGGGGAGATTTTGGAATCTGAGGGAGTTCAACTCTCGGATTCCATACACCTTAGATCTCTCTCCTCGACCGAAACCTACAAGTATTTGGGTATGTCGGAAGCGTTAGGCATTAACGTCACTGACATGAAGCAATCGTTGAAGGAGCGCTTCTTTGGCCGCCTAAAAAAGGTTTTAAACAGCCTTCTGTCAGGCGGAAATAAGGTGCGCGCCTTCAACGGTTGGGTCATGCCGGTTTTAATGTACTCTTTCGGCATACTCAAATGGACTCAGACCGAGTTAGACGCTCTGGATAGGCGGGTCCGTACATTGCTGACCGCAAATCGGATGCATCACCCACGATCCTCGGTGATGAGACTGTACATCCCGCGGAAGTGTGGAGGTCGTGGCTTTTTGAACGCTAAGACTCTACACAACCGCGAGGTGTGCAACCTCAGAGAATACTTTCTCAAAACCGACGTGGGTATGCACCGCGATGTGGTCGCAGTGGACAAGGGACTCACCCCGTTGTCCATGGCTAAAGAGAACTGGCGCAAACCTGTGGTACTTACTACTGATGACCGCAAGGAAGTATGGAAAGGCAAGGAGCTCCACGGGCGCTTTTTTCGGGCTCTTCATGAGCCTGATGTAGATTTTTCGGCGTCCGTGGCCTGGTTACGATTTAGCAACCTCTTCGGAGAAACTGAAGGTTTTGTCTGTGCAATTATGGACGAAGTTATTTTGACGAACAATTACCGGAGACATATTATGAAGGACGGGACGATTGATGTGTGTCGGGCATGCCATCGTCCGGGTGAGTCTATCAGACATATTGTCTCCGGTTGTTCTCGTCTGGCTAACGGCGAGTACTTGCACAGGCATAACCAAGTAGCCAGGATTCTTCACCAGCAACTTGCTTTAAAATACAACCTTGTGGATTCTGAGGTACCGTACTACAGGTATGTGCCCGACCCAGTTCTTGAAAATGGCCATGTCACGATGTACTGGGATCGGTCTATCATTACTGACCGGACTATTGTAGCCAATAAGCCGGACATTGTGGTGATAGACCGATTAGCGCGCCGCGCAATGATAGTCGATGTCACCATCCCGCATGACGAGAATCTCGTGAAAGCTGAGAAAGAGAAACAAATAAAATATCTCGACTTAGCACACGAAGTTGTCGCCATGTGGAATGTGGACTCGGCTGTCATTGTGCCGATTGTCGTGTCCGTCAATGGCCTTATAGCCAAAAGCTTCGACGACCACCTGTCGAAGCTGTCGTTGCGCGGTTGGATCAAGGGCCTGATACAGAAGGCAGTACTCCTCGATACGGCTCGCATTGTGAGGAGGTTCCTGTCTCTGGAGTCCTAACCACCGGTAGCGTGGACCCTGCTCCCGACACCGGCGGACCACTATTTTTTATATTTTTAAATGTTTTTCTTTTTTTTATATGCTTTTTAAAAAATATTTAAAAATGTAAATTATATGTTAAATAGAAAAATAAAGGAAATAATAATAATATTCCACAACTATCACACAGCGCCGTCTAGTCCCAAGCTAAGCAGAGCTTGTGTTATGGGTACTAGACAACTGATAAACATACTAATATATTTCTAAATACATACATATTATAGATGAATTACACCCAGACACAGGACAAATGTTCGTGCTCATCACACAAACATTTGTCCTGGGTGGGAATCGAACCCACGACCTCCGGCATAGCAGTCAGAGTCACTAACCACTAGACCAACAGGCCTGTCAAAGATAATTTTTAACCTTGGTTTTGAAAAAAATAGTATTGTATAATGTAAAAGCACTTTTTTTTTCAAGTTTTTGTACCATGGAGCATTTTTATTAGGTTATAACTAGTTTAACTTTACGAGCATGGCAGTTGAGAGTTTTTCATGCTCACTCAAATGTATTGCTGATGGTGGCGCGTGTTATTGGGTCATTCGGTTCCCTTCAAAATGGTGGCTGGAAATCGGGATCGGGATCCCAGTGGCTGGGGCGTGAGAGCCGCTCCCTTGCAGTGCAGCATAATTACCTACCTATCATGAGAGGGCACTTCTAATCAAACAGGAACTCATATAAAAATACACAATTGGAAGACCAATGTCCACAAACCATATTCAGTTATTCAAATAATTGTTTACATACTTGTAATAAATATGTATAAACGAATGGTTGAGCTGAGTGGGGCTGATGCACGCGTCATGCTTGTGAACGAGCGCTCTCAGTTGAGACTAGTCATCTCTTGGCTGCCAGTGGGCTTAATTCGCTTTCTACCTTTAAATTAATCAACGCCGGGGTGAAAGTTCTCTGCCGCGACAGGTCATGGCATGGCGGACAGAGCTCCGGCGGGATCTCATGGTGGAATGGCGTCAGCGACTATCGCAACCCAGTGCTGGGCACGCCACAATTATGGCGATAAGTCCCCTCTTTGTGGCTGGAAAGACCTCACGGCGTCCTTACCTTCCGCATGACACAGGTCCTCACCGGAAATGGCAAGTTCGGGAGGTTCCTGTCCCGAATTAAAGCGGAAGTGACGCCCGGGTGTCGCCACTGTGCGGAACGCCCGGAGGACACGGTGGAGCACACAATCGCGGTGTGCCCTGCTTGGGCGGAGCATCGCCGTGCCCTCGTGGGGGTGATCGGCGGCGGAGACCTCTCGCGCCGGGCCTTGGTCGAGGCCATGGTCCGGAGCGAAGAGGAGTGGCAGGCGGTCGCCGACTTCTGCGAAGCAGTAATGCTCGCTAAGGAGGAGGCCGACCGCATCAGGCAACGGCGCTCTCACCGCCGCCGGGATTCCGATCCCGATTTCCAGCCACCGTAGGCGCGGGCTTGCGGACAGTGAGCAATGGGTAGCTCGCTATCCGGCCGTCCGGTAACTGTCCGGACCAAGCCCAAGTCGTCGACGGCGCGCGCTGTTCCCACGCGCCTCAAGGTGTTGTCAGCAACAGCAGGGGCCCAGCCGGGTCGAAGCCCACTGGGGCCAGGGTTATCCGAAAGGGCGCTCGAGCCCCGGTATGAAGGAACGGGATGGGTTTTTTAGTCAGTAAGAGTCTGACACTATCTCCCGCTCCGCCCAAGAGCGGGGGTTGTCATAGGATGATTTTTCCCATCGAAAAAAAAAAACCTGCTGCTTGTCCATGGAGTTTCTTGCACGTTCTTCTCCATCGAGATCTACGCTTTGGAACGTGCAATTTAGCTTCACTTTTCTTGGACTGACCGACATTTGACTATTCAAAAGTGCCTGCAAATGGTCTATTTGAAATAAATGATTCGATTGATTGATGCATTCATTCATAACATTATTCTCTTCATTTCTCTTTCTGTCATTTGTCTGTGAACGAGGAGGCAATCGGGTTGCAGCGAATATATATATAAATTTGATATCGATGTCAATATTTGTATATAAATCGATATTTTACCATGACATTGATATCTTAATAAATTTTATTGACATTGACATTTACGTATTTATTTGAAACCTATGTCTATGATATGGATGGTGAATGAATGATGGATAAAACAATTGTTAAGACCAATGCAGAAAGTTATTTAATTTATTTTTCTTGCCACTTTTCTCCATAAATTGATCACCATTTGTGGTTGTCACATGTAATGGTTTCCATTTTAAGTTTCCTTTTAAGTGAAAGTGGAAGTTATCATATTACATTGTCATCGTGTGATTCATCGACCAATATAATAGCTCCTTCAGGCGTTTTCGGTACTTCGAGCAACTTCTTTATCTTGCCTCGCATGGAAGAGACTATATCTGGCCAATCGGCCATATCTGCTGCATGTCCCAACAGATGTGTGCAAAGGATGCCATTAACTGGATCCCGAACAAAAGAAAAGAATAAATGATACGGTAGGCCCAGAAGGAGATGTCGTAACAAGTTAGGCACGTATCTAAAGCGAAAGGAAAAAAAATAGGTTTTTCATAATGCGGGACACTACAGCCTTGTGATAATAAAAATTCGACCAAGTTATGATAAGTTTTAGTGCAGCACAATTTTTTTTTGGTGGGAAAATCATCCAATAATAACATTTCCCGCCAATGAGCGGAGCAGGAGGGCGTGTCAGACTTTTACTGACCAAAAACCCACTCTTATTCCTTCTTTCCATTGCTCGCCGTCCACAAGCCCGCGCCTACGGTGGCTGGAAATCGGGATCGGGATCCCAGTGGCTGGGGCGTGAGAGCCGCTCCCTTGCAGTGCAGCATAATTACCTACCTATCATGAGAGGGCACTTCTAATCAAACAGGAACTCATATAAAAATACACAATTGGAAGACCAATGTCCACAAACCATATTCAGTTATTCAAATAATTGTTTACATACTTGTAATAAATATGTATAAACGAACGGAAGCGACTTAACGAGTTTGTGTGCTTTGTAAATTTAACTATTTTAACATGTTTAACAGCACCATTTTGTAACGAGCTGGTATTTGCATAAAAGTGAGGATTTATTGTTATGATATTCATGTTTCCGTATTCTGGGGATTGAAAGCCGTGGTTTAAATATACTACGGTTGGGGGAGGGTTTGGCTATTAATATAAGGAGGTTACATTGTAAATTAGGTGTTTAAGAGAGTATAAAAGATATATAAAAACGTTGTGATATGTTTGTAGGAAGTGATTCTTTTTAGGTACCATATCTCACAAGATAAAAACGGAAGCCTAAAGCTCATTTCAAACTGAGCTATAATATAATAGTATGTAGCTTAAAGTTCATAGCACAACAATATCGAACACTATAATATATTTATTTAATTTAGCCAATAATATGTGGTAACATAATAATAGCTAAATTAAATAAATGTAATGTAATGTACCTACTCAAAAATAAAAAAAATAGCAAAGTGTGAACGTATTCTAAATAAATGTACGGTGAGCGATATTTTTGTGCTATGAACTGTAAGCTATATGATTATAGCGTTGTCTGAAATGAGCTTTATAGGATCACTATGTTGTCCGTCTGTCTATCTGTCAAGCCCCTTTCCCTCAAGAACGCGTGGAGGTATCAAGTTAAAATTTGGTCCCATGAAGCTGTAAAAAAAAAAAATCAAACTTCTAAGTTAACGAAAAAACTCAGAATAATCTTCCTACTTCGTTTAAGGATGATTATGTTATGTCTATATTAACATTTCATATAGAAGTATATTGCGAGCCAAACAATAATAATACCAGGGCTTTGTTACCGGGTACAATACTCATAAAAGTATGAAACCTGCAATATTTTCTTTACCTAGCTCATTAGTAGTCTTATTGTGTGAGTATAAAGACAGACTGCTTAGCTCTGGGATCTACTTTTCTGTGGCTGTGAGGTTCACTAGATGACTGTAACGACTATAAAGGTCACATATTAGTTGCAGTTAAAACTGGTAACTCTTTTAAGGTTTATGGTATTGAAAAATAGAGGAACAGATTCGATTGTGATAGATAGTTGTCAATGAAGAAAAAATATTAATGTAATTTTATATAATAATATAATCTAAGGCTTCTAAGAATATAAATAAGTTAAAGTTCAATATAAAGTCTTTCATTAACGTCTCCCCACGCTACAGTACATACCTACGTGGACATGGATTGTCTGGTAGGTTGGTTGCGGCTTTTATGAAACCTCTTCATCTCTCTATTGCGCATACATTCGATGAAGGAAAACTAAATTAAACAATTACATAATATAATAATCCCTAGTAATATTTTGGGTTGAAGGAATATTTTTGGGATTTAGTCAGTCGATTTCTAACACTCTCTCTCGCTCCATCCAAAGATGTAGAAGTCATTTGATGATATTCATTGACTGGACTGTTGGGTGGCCGGAGGTCGTGGGTTCGATTCCTGCCCAGTACCCCAGCCAAGTTGCTAATCTGCAATCGTTACCGCTAGTAGAAAGCTTCAAATGTACGGGAATGACGTCATCTCAACGCTGAGTCACATGGTCTGAATAACAGAAGTGGGGGCGTGGCCAACTCGAAGCGTTCGGCGCAAGCGAAACAGTTGTAACTTGACAGGAAAAATTTTTGTGTGATGAGCATGATCATTTGTTCTGTGTCTGGGTGTGATTTATCTATGATATGTATGTGTTTATAAATATATAAGTACGTTTATCAGTTGTCTAGTAGGTACTCATAACACAAGTTCTGCTTAGCTTGGGACTAGGCGGCGTTGTGTGTTAGTTGTGGAATAATAATAATAATATTCCATAAAAAATAGGAAAACTTAGCTCCATGTACATTCAATCAGACATTTACAGACTTTTAATGATGAGGATATTATATTATTCTCTTCCATAACTCCGTACACTAGTTTTACGCACAAACGCGCAATTTTATGACATCACCGTCGCACGCATGGCGCGACCTTAATACGGTTTGCGTGCGAAACGTGACTTAGTCAAGGGTAAAGGAGGAAGGGTATGCGAAAAAAGCACAAAGCTGTTTTCCTTTATTACAGCGAACAAAATGATTGGAAAATGGATCGTTAAAATAATGGGGGCATTCGTTCTTCGTCAGGTCAGGTTGGGGATTCTCTTTCAGGTCTGTTATTGGTTTCACTGGCCGTTCTTTCCTATAGAAGACGAGCAGTGGTGTATGCTTAAAGCACAAAAAAAAATCTAAAGTTTTTATTTCACATAGGCCCACAAAAGCATTTATAAAAAGTCAGAAGCTAGTGCACGGTTCCAAATTAGTCATTTCTTTGGCCAGAAACTCTATGGATATTCTTTTAAAAAAATGGTTGTTCTTACCATATTTCCATATTACAGTATTAATAGATATTATTATGTAAGGACAATGTAGACCGGTCTGTGTTTTTATTGTACTCAAAAGCACAACATCCCGTTTTGCCTTAGGCAGGGCGCAAACGTGTGCCTTGTGTCAGATACAAGCTACCGATGAATACTTGATTTCTATAAAACCAGTATGAAATCATTCACTCCCTGCGCATACGTAAACATTTTTTGCGTCCAGTTGCTTCCACATAACACATGCTCATGACAATCAAAAAGTGCTCGGTGTAGTTGACTGGAACAAAAACTGTCTCGAAAATGGAGACAGTGACCAGTTTCCAGTAGATCGTTTCCCACTTTAAAGTAAAAAACACATACCTACATAAAAACTTTCACCCTTCTCCAATATTAGTGTGATATGAATAATATGTCGAAAAGTTCCCTAAGTCCAAACTCGACCGGAAAAACTTGAACAAACCCAGTTAAACTGAACGTGTCGATCGGGATAACAAGCAGAGAAAATTAATAGCTAGGCCGAACTGAACAATAAATCAGACAACTTGGGACAAGATGCGGGCTCCTATCAGAGTAGGATGAAACTCAACCGAATTTAGTATAGAGGTGACTTGCGAAATGATAACACACACTTGGGTCTGTAGTGCTTTGGAGGGTTTGTTATTTGAGTTTAGTGTGGAGAAGTGTTTAGGATGTGGGTGGTAAGTGGTTGAATATTGTTTCGGAAGATATGTTTCAAAGATAGCGGGTAGTAAACGAGGTGATCTATCAGATATATATATATAATGTATATAAATATTTATATTTTAATTGATATAAACTTGACTGCGATCCCACTTGATGGTAAGTAGTTATGCAATACATCTACATTAATCTCTTATATTTCTATACTATGTAAAGTTTGATTTTGTTTTTTTTTTTTCATGTAATCTCTGAAAGTACTGGTCCGATTGCTAAAATTTTCACCAATAGAAAGCTGATTTATTCTTGAGTGATATAGGCTGAATTTTATGTACGCGGGCGAAATCGCGAGCAAAAGATAGTCAATTATATAATAATGATTAAATTACAAGACGTGATGACGATGCCCAATCAATGCCAGGAATACTCACTGAGCAATTAGATCTATATTATTATAAATAAAATAAAAAACGGGTAGAGGTAAAAAGTTTAAAAATAGCCTCCCACTTATTCTCAGACCATAAAAACCAATTAAGCGTTTCGGAGGAGTTCTATAACAATCACTGTGATACAAGATTCATAACGATAGTATTCTTTTCTGTTAATGAATTGACCCTGGAAAGCTAGAAAAAACTATAGGAACACGGGGGGGGGGGTTATTCAGTAAAAATCTGACACTTCCTCTTACTTTACCAAGAGTGGAAGAAGTTATTTTATCCCCTCGCGCGCCAGGGGGTATTCTATTACGTGATTGCGCGTTTTTTACGTAAATCACAAAAAATAAACTTTTTCTAGGAAAACCAAAGATATAGAAATCAAAATTTAGTAAAAAACAAATTCGTACAAACGTATGTACAAAACGACAATTAAGCGTTTTTCAAGGTCATTCAAGTTGTATCAGACGTATGTACAATCGGTAATCAAGGGGTTAAAATAAATGAAAAAGAGTATATGTATCTATATCGCGGGTCTCAAACCATAGGGGCGTATATGCAAAAATGTGATTTTTCGTTTTTAATGCCATTGGATTCTACTATAAGCGATACATTAACTGAATTTTTCTTATAATTTAGTGTTAATTACTTTTTGCATAAATTAAAAAATATTATTTGCCGTATGCTGGAGAGTCCAGAATTATTTTTAGACCAAATAGCCGTATAATTGACGTAAGAGCAATATTATTGCATATTGGGGCAGTTTCGACGTGCCATAGAGACGTACGCACGTACGTCTTTCAATTTTATCGTGATCCAAGGAAATCGCATCGGACCATAAAGGCGTATGAACATACGACTGTTTATTTTACTTTAACCTGAAATCATTTTGTCAAGCTATATAGCCGTAAGTAATGTAACAAATATTCGCATTCGCGAATATTCGCACATTTTTTGATATTCGCATTCGCATTCGCGAATATTTGCACATTTTTTGATATTTGCATTCGCATTCGTAAAAAACATGCGAATATTTGGCGAATGTTTCTGACAAACAAAAAGGAAATAATATTTTAATATTTTTTCATCACACAACTTCATTTCACATTTTATCTCAAATTGAGAAACAACATGTTAACCTCAAATCATAACAAATATTTTCAAATGAATTAAACCGTTTCTCCAGATGGGTGCGTGACGAGTATTTCGGATATCGTATCCATCAGAAGAACGTTCGTAGAGTTCTGCGTAACTTTGATGTGAATTTATAGAGCCAGTGGCCTCGACGGGATACCAGCAGCTGTTCTTAAAACTTGTGCACTTGAATTGTCTCTAATCTTGACCCGCCTATTTCGCCTCTCTGAGACTGAATAAGTGCCGTTCAGCCTGTGCCCAAGAAGGGCAGCCGAGCTGACCTGGCAAACCACCTATCCATCTCCGTTATGTCTAACCTCTGTAAGAGTATGGAACGGGTGTTTAACAGATTACTCCTGGCATACCTAGAAACAAACGACATCCTCATGGACCGGCAATACGGTTTTCGCCTAAATCGGTCTATTGGGGATTTTCTAGCGTATGCCATTCACATCTAAAGCAAGGCCATCGAGAAGCATGTGGAAGCGCTTGCAGTCTCCCTTGATATCTCGAAGACTTTCGATAGGGTCTAAGCTGAAACTATGTAAAGTCTCATTGCGAAGCTTCCTTCCTCTGGTCTAACCACTGGTCTGTGTGATTGGATCGTAAACTTCTTGAGGGATCGATCCATCCGAGTAGTTATTGATGGCTGCTCGTCGGGTCAAATGGATATTAATGCCAGGGTCCTTCAGTGGTCGGTACTTTCGGCAACACTGTTCTTGCTGCACATAAATGACCTACTTAAAGCCAGTACCTTTGGGTATACAGACGATAGCACTGTTGTTGAGAGTTAGAAGTCCGGAGAGCGAGCTTATGGATCTCAGATCCAGTCTCTCCGAGATCTCACTCAGATCTCAGAGATTCTTGGGGTGCCGCTGTCGACTACCCTCAATTTCGGCCAAGCTCCTCAATTTCAAAAGCCAAACTGTCTGCCAAAAAATTCGGGATCTTAGCGAAGACGAGACGGCACAACCTCTATCAATCACAAGTTTGATCGTGTATGGTCTTTTGAGCATCGACGCCGAGTTGTTAGCCTGTCGGTTTTTTATTGTTTACATTTCGGAGAGTGTGCATTGGAATTGCAGAATTTAATCCCGCCAAGTCCGTTTCATCATTGGACCACAAGATATACGGCGTTGCGACACCGGTACATGGTGGACATTCCACCCATACGTACAAAGCGTTTGGGAACACACTCATTATGCGTATAGCTAAGGAGTGAAATTCCCTGCCGGACTTTTTGTGTTAAACTTCATTCAATTAGTCTGTTAAGGCTCTGTTATGTTCGGTTTAAATTTGGCTGATACGAAATGTGAAAACTGTCTGATAGGTATTTTGCGCGCACTTTGTTTGAAAGTCAATATTCGATTCGTGAATATTGAATTTGAATATTCGCATTCGCATTCTCGAATGTGAGAAATCAGACATTCACACAAACATCACTAATGCCTTCCTCACCGTGTTTCCTCACGATGATTTCCTTCAGCGTTTTTGAGAGCTATGTTTTGTTTCAGCTCAATTTCAAATGTTTGTGATTTTAAAGATATTTCTAATAATTATGTTCAGATTTATGAATATTTTTTTTTTATAATGCTTATTTTTCTTTTCAAACACGAGAATATTGTGTAATTACCTATTAATCATTTCCTTTTTTTAAATTGTGGAACAAAACTGGTTAATACTTCCTCTTTGAGTTAAAACACCTCTCAATATTTATGACAAGCCAGACAGGCGTATGTTTTTTGAAATTACGTAAATAACGTTAATTTCAATGGGTTCTCATTCCTAAATAGCAATATTTTAAGTCACCAATTAAGTAATAATAAATATTGGTATAAATATTAACAATCTGAGAAAAAAGATTTTACGTCCATAAATTTCATACATTTCAGGGAGTATTTTGACGGAATTTTACAGTATAGTCGTCATGCTATATAGGCGTATCAACCAAAAACTAGTGTTATAGAGGAAATACCCTAAAATTAAGAATCCTACATTAATTGCAGTAGAAATATATAACTACATGCAAAAAAACAGCGAGCTGGCTCAATCATAGGAAAAGTTATTAAGTTTTTTGTCTCTCCTGAAAAGTAGGGGTTTTGTGGATACGCCCCTATGGTTTGAGACCCGCGATATAAACAACATTATTTTTATTTTATGCGAACTCTGAATATTGAACTCTTAAATTCGTCATTACAATACAATCCCATTGTCATCTTGTTAAAAGTTCCTAATCTGCTAATTCACAATGACCGATCATTGATCGGTCAATGGTCTCGTAATAGAGTTGAGGTAAAATGACAACATCGAGCTTATTAAAAGCAATGACTGCACAATAACGTTCTAATGGTAGGTCACTAATCAAAGGAACCGTCAAAATTTTTGCAAATTACCGCATACGTAAGACATTCATTTGTAAATATGTACGAGATTACCATTCTATCCCACTTCTTTCAATGGAGTGTCAGTGGTTGATCATTGGAAAGTCATAATGACGGCATTATATTAGTAGATTACCAAACTTACTCAAAATCATCAATTATGAAATCAATGATAGACCATTCTGACACTATTGTAATAGCAGACTTGGGGCCCTGGTAACATAACAGAAGACAGCAGCTTATAACTTTCTAATTTTTCATGATACTGTAATGAAATTTTGTAGGTACATAGATTTTTTACAGAAAAATACTATACACGTGTATCGGGATTCGTAAGACTAAAACTAATATTGTGTATCATTCCCTAGGCGCCAAACGTCTACACATTGCCCCAATTGACCTATCATAATTGGCGAGCATTGGTAAAGTCTTGACCTAATCAAAAAACCCTAGGCACTGTACGTACTAACCAGGCCAGAGGACTCAGCGAGTCGATCCACGAAACGTTTTTATTGGTAACGTATGTGATTGGCGTAACAAACCAGTCTTGTTCATAGACGGCCTTCCTTGCAACACTTAAATAAACATAGAATTATATATACATGGTATATATGGTTCACTTGGATACATTGATTTGACTTTTACTTTTTTTTTTTTTTAATTGAGATAAACTAGTGCTTGACTACGATCCCACCTGATGGTAAGTAGCGATGCAATCTTTGATGGTGAGGCGCACTAGTTTATTAAGAGCCTGTACTGTACTTAATGTGATTTTTTATTGAGCTTTTGGGTACAATATTGACTGATCTACATGTCCTTAAATAATTGTCTATTAATACTGTAATATGGAAATATTGTAACCATTTTTAGGGTTCCGTACCTCAAAAGGAAAAAACGAAACCCTTCTAGGATCACTTTGTTGTCCGTCCGTCTGTCTGGCTGTCTGTCTGTCTATCTGTCAAGACCCTTTATCTCAAGAACGCGTAGACGTATCGAGTTGAAATTAAAACTATATACTCAGGTCTGCGGTCCCGGTCAAGCTGTAAAAAAATCAAACTTCTAAGTTAACAAATAAAAAAGATACGGCCGTTTATGTCGCAAAAAACGTATATTTCGATACTCTCAAAGATCGATATTCATAGGGTCCTTTCCATTGATCAAGAATCCTGAAATTACACAAAGCAAGGTCTTATAGCACAGGTACCTATAGGAAAAAATCTGAAAACAATAAATTTGTTGTTAACTAGGTCACAAAAAAATAGTAATTCGGAAAAATCTTCGAGACTCTATTCGGAAATTGTAGTTTGCACGGAACCCTCAGAGCGCGTGTCCGACTCTCATTTGCCCAGTTTAAAAAAAAAAAAGTAACCATGGAGTTTCTTGCCGGTTATTCTCCATGGGAAATGACCAATTTGGAACCGTGGACTAGCTTCTGGCGGTTTAAAAGTGCCCATGTAAGAAAAAATATTTGTTTTTTTTAACTGTTTAGTAGGTAATTTTGTTTAAGATTATAATCTGCCTAATATTTCAAAATCTCGTATCACGGTGTTTGTTGTCGAACTCCCCTGAAACGATTTTACACATTTTTATGATGTTTTTTGTGTATATTTGGTAGATCTGAGAATAGGTTGTAGCTTAGATGACATATACAACAGCCCAAAATCAACTACCGGCCAGTTGCCCAGACCAGACACAGCATCTGTCAGGTCTCCGTCCATGGTAGGCGCGCGAAATGGGTAGCTTGCTGTCCGATCGTCCGGTAACTGTCCGTACCGAGCCCAAATCGTCGACGGCGCGCACAGTTTCCGCGCGCCTCTAGGAACTGTTCAGCAACAGCAGGGGCCCAACTGAGTCGAAGCCTACTGGGGTCAGGGTTCCGGTACGAAAGGCACGAAGGAACGGGGTGGGCTTTTGGTCAGTAAGAGTCTGACACTATCTCCCGCAAAATTCCCTTCATGAAAGAGGGATTATTACTTTGATCTATCAAAAGAGACACTCAAGATTCGATCGATAAAAACTACTTTACCCTAAAAACGTGTTCTTCAAACATGTAAAAATCTTAAAACTAAAACATGGCGGACATCTGAAAAACTCGTAACAAAGCATCGGGAGTGTCGGCCCCGTTCTCAACAAACTTGCCAAAAAGTACCTGGACTGATGGAAGTCGCTACTTCCATCAGTGCTAGTACTTTATCTTGTTTTTAGGGTACCGTAGTGTTGCTATGCAAACTACAGTAAGGGTCAGTGTTTTTTTTTTTGTGTTGGAAAATCATCAAATGATTTCTCCCTAACCATAGGTATATATAAGGAATACTGGAAAGGTTTGCTTATCTACCGTAATATAATAAACAGGTAAATTATGTTTTTTTGTTCTTTTGTTAGTGTTTTTTTGTTAGTGCAGAAGATAATCTCTGGAAGTACTGGTCCGATTGCTAAAATTTTGCCACCGGTACAAAGCTGCTTTATTCTTAAGTGACATAGGCTTTATTTTATGTACGCGGACGAAGTCGCGGGCTTAAGCTAGTTTTTTATATTCACAGACCACTTTATGAAGAATTTCTTATTTACTTCTTCCTTGGGAATTGGAAAGAGGTGGCTCAAAACCCCAAAAACCGGAAACATTGGAAGGAGTAGAGAGAAGCTTTTGCCCAGCAGTGGGACAGTATGGGCTAGATATAATATAATATAATATAATATAATATAATATAATATAATATAATATAATATAATATAATATAATATAATATAATATAATATAATATAATATAATATAATATAATATAATATAATATAATATAATATAATATAATATAATATAATATAATATAATATAATATAATATAATATAATATAATATAATATAATTCTTATTTACATTGTTGGATAAATACCCTATACATAAAACGCTCACTATTTTATAATATAAACATGCAAACTTACATAAAAAGGACATCTAGACCCAGACCAACTATTTATAAATTGTATAAATATGGCAACCGGCATGTTCTAGAACAAAAAATTCGAAGACATGACATCCACCAACCCGCACTGGGCCCGCGTGGTAGATTACGGCCTATTTCCTCTCCTACAGAGAGGATGCCTAAATTTCAGCAGTGGGAACATTAAAAGACTGATTATGCTTATAATATTGACTGGCCTGTTGGTCTAGTGGCTAGTGATCCTGACTGCTATGCCGGAGGTCGTGGGTTCTATTCCCACCCAGGACAAATGTTTGTGTGATGAGCGTAATCATTTGTTCTGTGTCTGGGTGCAATTTATCTGTAATATATATGTATTTAGAAATATATAAGTATGTTTATCAGTTGTCTAGTACTCGTAACACAAGCTCTGCTTAGCTTGGGACTAGACGGCGTTGTATGATAGTTGTGGAATATTTTATTATATTAATATGTTTATGCTATAAATATATATGTTCACTGCGGAAATCGAACTCATGACACGTAGTACAGCAGCAAATCGCTCAACTCCTGCACCAACTATGCTATCAAGAACTCTCTTACCAAAAAGACAAAACATGAAAGACGTTGGAAATATACCGTTTCACCAGAGAAACATAATACAAAACAAGTTTACAGAGCAACCAACAATTTATTCAACAATACACCGAACCCAGCGTGTACGAAAACTTGCACCTGACTCAACAAAGCCGGGGTGGGGCCGAAACTTGGTGTTTTCATTAAATTTAATACTGTTTAGAAGTTATCTCTTTTAATACACACTTTGTTTTTAACTATAGGAAAGTAGGAACGTGTTTTTCTGGTGGGTTGACCTGGTTATCGTAGGTAAAAATATTATCTTCCATCTGGAGCAGTTAGGTATCAATAGGTAGAGAGGTAAAGAGATAGAGGTGCAAGAGGCTCCGACATTAGAAATACCCGTACAAAATAGAATAAACATAAATCAGCGCTGTAGACTCATCGCACTATGCATGTGGCCACGGCATTATGTTGAGCGTTTGACAGTTTTACGCGGACATGGTGCATATTTTCTCCAATACTTATAATTTGGAATTAGCTTACAAATTATAAATATTGGAGGAAGTATGTGTGATTGTTTAATTTCCCGCAAATAAAAACTGTTTTTTTTTCTTTTATCTTTCTTTTATTATAAGCCTTATAATGTTCCCAAAATTAGGCTTTAGGCTTCCTCTCTAGCAGAAAGAATGGGTCGTAATCCAACACGCGGGCCAATTTTTTTTTTGCAATTTGCTGGATGTCACATGTCTTCGAAGTTTTAGTTCTAGAACATGCAGGTTTCACGATGTTTTTCTTCAACGTTATGAGAGTAGTGGTGATGAAATAAATTGCTTAAAGTAATGCACCTACCTGGGTGTAAGTTGAGGCTGTTACCACTAGACCATTACTGCTCTGATAAAATACAAATGACTAATTATTCTTACTCATTCAACAACGGCTACATGTGTTATATTTTAGTATGACATAAATATAAATTTTAATTTTAGGTCGGTATTTTTTCGAGAAAAATTCAGTGACTGTTTTAATTTTATTAATAAATCGATTACTTTTAGATACTGTGATGTAAAGATGTGTTTATTTATCTCGAGTGTCTGCACAACTGGACAATATGTGGAATCATTAATAAAAGTGCTTCTTCTTCTTCCTGCCCTTGTCCCATCTTATTTGGGGTCGGCGCAATACGTTTTTTTCTTCCATTCTACCCTGTCACTCGTCATGCTATCACTAACTTCCTTTTCTTTCATATCATTCTTCACGCAATTCATTCATCTTTTCTTTGGCCTCCCTCTCCCTCTCCACCCATCCACATGTATACTCATAACTCTTTTGGTAACATGCATTTCATCCCTCCTCTTTACATGACCATACCAAGACAAACGATTCACCTTCAGCTTGTCAGTCACTGGCGCCACTTTCAAACTTCCTCTAATATACTCATTTCTCACTTTATCCAATCTCGTCACACCACACATCCATCTCAACATTCTCATCTCCGCTACATGCAACCTTTTTTCATCCGTCTTTTTCACAGCCCAACATTCTGATCCATACAGTATGACAGGTCTTATCACGGACTTGTAGATATTACTTTGATAAAAGTGTAATCTTGGTAAAATAGAACTGCAAGCTATTTCAATGCAGCGCAAATAAATTCTTCGACAATCGGTTACCGCTTTTAACAAGCCACTTTCTCAAACGCCCCTGCATTATAAATAAAACACGCAGATACAATATATGGTGTCAATAAAATACTCGTTAAAGATCACTGACCCAGAAACCATCACACCCCTTAACCTAACTGCCACATAACCTCTACCAAATCATAAATAACTAGCCACAAAAGATAACAAACTTCCCCCAGGCATTAATCCAAATGACGGATTATCTAAAGTGTCCGTGGCATACTATCTGATTTATGGGCTAGTAAGCTCTTTGTCCAATAGCCTACAGCGAAGCGAATATCCTCAAAAATGTTAGCTGTAGCATTAAAGTGGGTTATTGCTTGGAAGAAATACGAGAATGTATAGTGATCAAAAAATATGTTGCAACGATGTTATTTTAGGTTATTTGAAAAACATACTTACAGACATGCGGTTTGAATTTCGAACCGATCTAAATCGGCACAATGGAACCCTTATATTGTCTATCGATCCGTCTGCCTGTCTGTCAAAAAATGTAGCAGTCGTACATAAATTATAGCTTATTTCACTCAAGTAAAGCAGCTTTCTATCGGTGAAATCGAATCAGCACCCCTAGCCAAGTTGATAATCTGCAATCGTTAACGCTAGTCGAAAAGTAATCAAATGTATGGGAATGATGTCATCTCATCGTTAATTCACGTGGTCGGAACAAACTAATAGAAAATTCGTAGCCGAGTTCACATCGTTCAAAATGATAGAATGAATTTCTACAACGTTTAACGCTACATCTTTTGATAAACAAACGCTACATTGCAGAACGAGCGGCCGACTCAGGTGCGTTAACATGGCTACCCACTTATCGTTTTCTACAATTGCTGACATCGAAGCGTTACCGATCGGAGAACGGAATTCGACACGATACGGTTGTAACTTGTCTAGGGGGGCAGTACTTTCAGAGATTAACTCCTACAAAAAAAAAAAACTTTACCCCTTTACAATATAACATGAGTCTACACTAGTAGACTTAAGTCTGCTACCCTGACCAGCAGTAAAAAAAAATTAACTTCAAAGTCAATGCAATTTAAAGATAAGGTTGTTTATAGTCCGTTTAGGGGTATATTTTGACATTCTTTAGGAAATGATATCTATGGGGTACTTCCCGTTGATATGGGAAAAACAACTAATAAAACAAATTCTGTTTTACTAGTTGTTTTTGTTTTTAAAACTTTTTGTAATTTGTGTTTTTTTTTTCTTATCTCAATGTTTTTAATTTTTTTTATTTTATAGATAGGTTTTTAAAAACTCTTTTACACGTATGAGGCCGGTGTTCTCACCGTAGAAGGCGGGCTTGCGGGCAGTGAGCAATGGGTAGCTCGCTGTCCGGCCGTCTGGTAACTGTCCGGACCAAGTCCAAGTCGTCGACGGCGCGCACTGTTCCCGCCCGCCTCAAGGAGCTGTCAGCAACAGCAGGGGCCCAGCCGGGTCGAAGCCTATTGGGGCCAGGGTTATCTGAAAGGGAACTAGAGCCCCGGTATGAAGGCTTGAAGGAACGTGGTAGGTTTTTTAGTCAGTAAGAGTCTGACACTATCTACCGCTCCGCCCAAGAGCGGGGGTTGTTATTGGATGATTTTCCCAACCAAAAAAAAAGGCCGGTGTTCCCTAGCTGACTACTCTGAGAAGAAATACTGAAACAAACTCAGAGGTCAAGTCTCTTTTAAAGTCCATGCAGCAAACATGTAATAGATAAATCATATGACAACCATGCAGCTTGCTGTCTGAGATGGTCTTTTGAGAAAAAAAAACACACACAAATTTAAGTGGACCTGTCAGCCTAATTGAAGCGCCACTTTTTAGCGCCCAGAGAATAATTTTTACGTATATATAACGCAAAAAGCTATCGGGTAGTATACAGAACTTTGAACTGTTTTGTATTTTGAATTAATATTTGTTCGAATTCCATGTTATTCTAGCTTTAGGAATTACATAAACATATGAAAATACCAATCATGTACATATTGTAAGCGGCACGATATTATTAGTCTAAGTAACTTAAACACTCTATACGGCCGACAGTGCTAAAATAATAATAATAATAATAAAGCTTTATTCATTCCACACTATTTTAAAATAACACATAAGAATTAAAAATTAGATTATCAATTATAATACTCGTAGCTTAAATCATACAGATCACATTCAATAAAAAATTAATTATCTCAATAAATACAAAATCAATTGAATTAAAATTAAAATAAATAAAAACGGTTAAGAAAAAATATAATTTCAATTGATTAAAATGGTATAGTTTAAATAATGATAATTGAATTGATCAAAATAATATTAATTTACACTACAATTGATTAGAAATTAGAATTATTTGCATAATAAAATTATTGACTAGCATTAAAAGAAAAAAAAAAAATTATAGTAAAATAACAATTCATTAAGATTAATAGAAAATGTAGTAGTTAAAAATTATCGTTTATATTGCTTATTTGAAGTGTGGACCCCCTTCGGGTAAAAGCCTCCTCCAAAGAATCCCATGCTTCTCTATCTAAAGCGGTAACAGTCCAGTCTTGACCAGCACTCTCTACAATCTCGTCTTGCCAACGAGCGCACGGCCGATCTTTGCATCTGGATCCTTTTGGACCTTTCCATTTGGTTGTCCTTATTGTCCAGAGATCATCATTATACCTGGCAATGTGTCCGGCCCACCTCCATTTCAAGCTTTGTGAGAATGTGAGAGCATCAGTAACTTTAGTTTTAAGGCGAATGTCAGTGTTTCTTATTCTATCACTTAACTTGATATGTAAGCAGCTTCTCTCCATTGCTCTTTGTGTTGTTTGAATTTTATTTCTTGCCCTGGAATCAAATATCCAGGTCTGACAGCTATAAGTGAGACATGGTAAGATTGCTGTGTCTAGTACTGATTTTTTAATTTTAATAGGAAGTTTTGATTTAAAGATTTCTTTATGCGCCCAATATTTTTTCCACGTTATAGCTATCCTTCGCTCTATTTCTTCTATATTCCTGGTTTTCTTAAATGATATTTGTTTACCTAAATAGATATAATCTTTGACATATTCGAGCGGCGTATCATTAACTGAGATAGGCGTCATCTTGCCATTGGTCATCATTTTTGTTTTACTGAGATTCATCTCTAAGCCTACATACTCGCTCACTGCTTGTAAATCGTTAACCATAACATTGAGTTTCTCGGCGTTTTCTGCTAGTATGACAATGTCGTCGGCAAACCGTAAGTGGCTAAGATGTTTTCCATCAATATTAATGCCCTGTTTTGCCCAAGGAAGGTCTGCCATAATATTTTGTAATACAGCAATAAATAATTTGGGAGAGATAGGATCACCTTGCCGGACTCCTCTGTTAATATTAATTTTGTCACCGACTCTGTCCAGCCTAACCCGACTGGTACTATTAGAATAAATGTTTTTGATGATATTTATATATTTTGCATTGACATTTTGTTCATCTAATGCTTCCCAGATGCTATTATGAGAGATAGAGTCAAAAGCTTTTTTGAAATCAATAAAAGCTATATAGAGCGGCTTTCGGTATTCCAGATATTTTTGAATAACTTGATCCAAAGCATGAATATGATCAGTAGTGCTAAAACCCTTTCTGAAACCCGCCTGTTCCATCGGCTGAAATGAATCGATTTCTGAAGATATCCTGTCGAGTAAGCACGATGCAAATAACTTATAAAAACAAGGCATAAGACTAATTGGGCGGTAGTTACCTATATCTGCTGGATCACTTTTTTTGTATAGTAAAATTATTTCAGATTCTGTCCATTGCTGGGGCACTATTTCTTCGTCTAAGATCTTGTTGAACAAGAGTGTGAGAGGAGACAGTAAAAGATCTTTGGCGTGTATGATACATTCGCTCACGATTCCATCTGGTCCAGGACTTTTCTCTGTTTTCAATTTTACTATTTGCCTGAAAATTTCAGGTTCATCAAATAGTTCTACCATAGACGTATTCCTTAATTGGTTGACTCCTATGTCTTGTATTGAGTCGGGTTGACTGTATAAATTCGTATAGAAATCGGTCGCTATGCTTATAATATTACCACGAGATGTACTAGTTGTTTGGCCGTGTTGAAGTGATGGGATCCAAGTTTTAGTCCTGTCTATTTCTCTGAATGCCTTTTTAGCCGACCTTGACGTCATAATGTGCTTTTTGAATGTGTCCATTCTATGTGACTCATAATATAGTTTTATTTCTTTGTTTGTTTGTTTGTATAATTTTTTTAAGTCTTCTTTATTTTTCTTATTGAGATGGGGTTTGTTTTGTAGGGTGCTTCTTTTCTTCATTAAATCTATAGCCTTTTCCGTTAATATAGATCGTTTTTTTGGACTTGTTTTATTTTTTAGACTTGATTTTATTGCAGACTCTATCATCCCATAGTATTCGTTGGCTGTGTACTTATCGTGTGTTTCTAGCAATTCAGGAATGCGCTCGCTTAGACTTTTTATATACATATCTCGTTCTTCCAGGTTTTTCAGTGTGGATGATGTGTTGCCGGTGAAATTTCGTCTGCTCTTTTTAGTGGTTTTCAAGTTAAGTGTCGCTCTAAGTAGCCTGTGATCTGTTCCAAAATGAAAAGAATTCAATACCTCAAATTTTGAAAACAAATGTGGCTTGGTAGTTGTGATGTAATCAATTTCATTCCTCGTCTTTTTATCTGGCGATATCCATGTCCATCTGTTTTCTTCATTTGTTTGGAACATAGTATTTATAATTTTAAGATTATGTTCATACGCGTACTGTATGAGTCTGTCACCTCTTTGGCTTCTCTTACCGTAGCCATATTGACCTAACACTTTATGCTCGTAGGTTTTTGGTTTTCCAATTTGTGCGTTGAAGTCACCCATTGAAATAATATATGGTGTAGAGACAGTTTTATGGGCTGTTTCAAGGTCTCTATAAAATAACTCTATATCAGCTTGTGAGGAAGATTCAGTAGGCGCGTATACTTGAATAATCGCAAAATGTAAATTTTCTAGTTTTATTTCTAGCAAACAGACTCTCTCAGATATTCCAGTAAAGCTCATTATGTTTTCTTTATAGCTTTTTTTAACCAGAAAGCCTACGCCGTACTGCCCTTTTGTTTGCCCTAAGTGATACATTATATAGTCTTCATCCTCAATAATGTTTTCCCCCAGTCGCCTTATTTCGCACAGACCTACTATGTCGTGGTTGATACTATGTAGCGCCGTTTTCAGTTCCAAAAGTTTTTCAGGTGACGATAATGATTTCGTATTCAAGGTACAGATTCTGACTTTCTTTTTCTCTCGTGTATATGGTTGCTTTGGAGGGTTGTGGTCTACCTCTCCCGCGGTGACCAGCCGTATTGGGAGGGTAAGAGGGAGGAGAGGGGGGTCACATTTTAATTGCTATTTTTCGTTTTCAGAATTAGATGTTACTCGTACTGGTGTTAGTGAGTGTTTCACATATGATAGTATGGATTGAGTTTTATTCTTCTTGTAATTTTGGCGATTTCTGTCATCTCCTGTTGGTGAGTTGTTATGTGACCTTTTTTCCCCGCGTGTGTTGTTTTTCTCTGGAGAACCAAGTTTTTCCGTAGGTTTGATGCTGTTAAACTTATTTCCTAAGACAATTAATTTATCATACTTGAGGATAACTTTATTTCCCTTTTCTATTTCGAGCGCTAAAATGGCGAATATAAAATGGGCAGAAAAGCACTTTGTCGGCCGCTAGTCCAGTGTGGTAAATAGTAGAGGTCAGTCCTCGACAGTAGAAATTCATCATGCAGAGCATACGCAAAAATAAAACTCATAAGTGGAACAAGCAACTCATTCTTTCACAAGACTCAGTGACCCATCTGATTCCAATCTGCCACTGTGGCAGCTTCACCTCGATTGATAGTAATCTAAAACCTCTCAGCGGAGAGTAATAAAGGAATGAAATTCCGTATGTATAGAGAGATCAACTATTCACGATGTACGATAGCTTAGAACGTAAATTGATCAGACAGCACTATTATAATTTTATTTATTGTCGTGTTTTTAAGCTCAAAAATTTGTGATTGGATGTGTTTTGGTGTACAATAAAGTTTATTCTATTCTATTCTATTCTGCTTTATTCTATTTGATTCGATTCTATTCTATTTTGTTCTATTCTATTCTATTCTATTGTATTCTGTTCTATTCTATTCTGTTCTATTCTATTCTGTTCTATTCTATTCTGTTATATTCTGTTCTATTCTGTTCTATTCTGTTCTATTCTGTTCTATTCTGTTCTATTCTGTTCTATTCTGTTCTATTCTGTTCTATTCTGTTCTATTCTATTCTATTCTATTCTATTCTATTCTATTCTATTCTATTCTATTCTATTCTATTCTATTCTATTCTATTCTATTCTATTCTATTCTATTCTATTCTATTCTATTCTATTCTATTCTATTCTATTCTATTCCATTCTATTTCATTCTATTTTATTCGACACATATGAAAGGAGAAAGTGATTGAGGTAGATTTAATGTAACAAGGCATTCTTTACTTAGTAACTTTGTGTTATATCAATATTTTTGGCCTATTGGATGCAAAAGCCGTGCCCGTATATTGATCATGTATTTAGTTACTAGCTAGTGGCTTCGCTCGTGTGATAGTACAAAGTTATCCCAAAAAAATGTACTCCTGAGAAAAAAAATAACCTATCAGATAATCTACATCACGGTTTACCTGTATACCAAACTTCAACGAAATCCTTTCAAGCGTTCGAACGTGAAGAATATCAAACATACACTCACAAACTTTCACCTTTATAATACAAGTCTGAAAATCATCATCGTTATCATTATCATCATCATCTTCCTGCCCTTGTCCCATTTTATTTGGGGTCAGCGCAACACGTTTTCTTCTTCCATTCTGTCCTGTCACTCGTCACGCTATCACTAACTCCCTTTTCTTTCATATCACTTCTCACACAATCCATCCATTTTTTCTTTGGCCTCTCCATCAATCCACATGTAAACTCATAACTCTAATAAAAGTCTGTAAATAATAATAAAAATTATGAATACCTAAATGTGTGTGACTGCTTGCGATGTAAATTTTAATTGTTTACAGCTAAGTAAACAATTAAAATTTACATCGCAAGCAGTCTAATATAATAGCACTATACAAAATAAAAGAAAAGAAACCCGCATAAATAATTCAAACTAAATTGAACGCAAGCGCAGTCAGCTCACCAGTTAGCACAGCAAAAAGTTCTAAATAAAAAGATTTCTTTCAATAGCCTTCCTTTTGTTCACCTCATTATTAAACAGTTCATTGTTTCTTTTTAATAAAGCAAGCGTTAAAGAAAATAAAGTTTTTAAGTCTGTTGACTTGAAAATATTATGAAATCTTAGTGGGGTACCTAGTTCTTACGATTTTAAAGCAAAATTTGCATGAAATACCATGATGTTTTATCATTATCAGTATAGTCGAAAGATATCTTGGTATCTCCCAAGTGTCATTACCAAATCTTAAACCCCTGTGCTTCTTGCATCTATTGAATTACTGAGACCCTCACCAGGTTATCGATCCAGCATGTGAGAGGCCTGCCAACGCAGCGTCTACCAGCACGCAGTTGCCTTTCGAGGACACTTCGGTCTCACTGATTATCAGTTCAGCGAGCAATGCCTACTGTCACTTAAGTTTCGTAATTCTTCGGGACATGTCGTTAATTTTAATTTACTTGCAGATGTTTTTATTCCTGATTCGATCACGCAAGGAAACTCTAAGCATAGCTTAGCATCATAGAAAATTAAAGTGACTTAATTTCTAGCCATTCTTATTTATTGTATGATACCCACATAGACTCACCTGGTGGTTGAACATAGCTCAAACCATTTCTGTCGATACGTAAAGTCATCATCATCATCATCAGCCTTTTCATGTTCCCACTGCTGGGACTTAGTTCTCCTCTCTAGGAGAGAGAATGGGCCGTAACCCAACACGCGGGCCCAATGCGGGTTGGTGAATGTCACACGTTTTCGAATTTTTGGTACTAGGACATGCCGGTTTCCTCACGATGTTTTTCTTCACCGTTTTAAGAGCAGTGGTGATGAAATAAATTACACAAAGTAATGCGCCTGGCTGGGTTCGAACCCACAACCTACAACTCGTAAGTCGGGGCCATTACCACTCGGCCACCACTGCTCAATACGTCAAGTATATCTATCTAAATCTCAGTCGAAACGTGAAGAGTTACGTGTTATTTTCCATGTTTTATTGCATTCAGCTGACTTGAGAGAGTTCACAATCGCTGCATTTATATCGCGATCGAATCCTCGTGCGTGCTCTATAGGGTTGCCGAGTGTTTGAATTGAATAAGCGCAGTAAACATGGTAAAATGTGTCGGAAATGTTTTTATAGAATTGCTTTTCATATACATATGGTTATGTGCATGTGTACTCCCAGATAGTCATCACGCAGCTGTGTAGAGATACTGGATTATAGTCATATACTACGTAAAGAGGAGGAGGCTATAGAGCGACTTGTGGTCCGAGGAAAGGCTGAGAGTACCAGGTCACGAGGAAGATCGCCTATGATGGTGGACTGACCAGATAAAAAGTGAATGGCTCATCATCACTACATGAATGCACGAAGAAAGCGGCCATCACAGACGAGTGGCGGTGTGTTGTGAAGCTTGCCACCAATACCTGAAGTGATGATCATGACCACTCTGTCAAGAGTAAAACCGACAGAGAGGAAGAAGAGAGACTACAGTAATAATATTATTTATTGACAAGTATTATCATTAGGTTGACTATCGTATCATATCGCTAAAATAGTAAGGTAAACACTCGGTTGGCACAGTGGTTGGTAGGTCACTCAACCACTGTGCTAACGGTGCCATCAATTTAGAACTGCTTAAAGGCATAAAATGAAAGAAGACAGACAAATATTCTGCCGTCCCTGATGTCCTGAGTTCACAAATATGTGGCTTTGGAACGTACATCCTTTGCAGTCGCGCACACTCGGCGTATGCCAAATATTTACAAGGTATATGGGATATTACATATTTATTATGGAATCCATTTTTGTCGAATTTTCGTTTGGCAGTTAAATACGATGAAATTCGTGCGGGGAATATTTTTTTTTTAATTGGTTTATAAGCAGGGGTTGGAATTAAGTATGGTTATTCATGTACTTGCATCGAAATGTTGATATTAATATGGATCTTCTTGGTATTTCTAATGAAAATCTCGTGTGGCCAACAAACATTACAAATAAATAAATAGTAGAACCTCAGAGATAGATAACACAAACAAAACCAATATATATATACACCCTTAAATTTTAATCGTTTTAATCCCGTGGAGGGTCGACGTCAGCGGAACGAGTCCAATGACCTGTAGGTAGATTGTACGCGACTCCGACTGCTACCTACAGGTCATTGGACTCGCTCAGCTGACGTTTTTTTAAAGAACTTAATTTCGTACATGCATAAATTAATACGAGTTTTGAAAAAAAGGTGCTTTGTATTTTAATTTTATCTTTACAAATCGATAGTGTTTCATCTACCGGATCGACCCTCCACGTGATTAAAACGATCAAAGTTTAACGGTTTAAACATATAATTTTTAGTAGTATTTATCATTGAAAACGGTTTTTCTACGACAACTGGAGTAAGGTTAACTTTATACACTTAGAACGTTTTGGGAACACATTCATTGTGCGTGCGGCTAGGGAGTGGAATTCCTTGCCGGAGTCTGTGTTTCCTGATAGCTACAACCCGGGAATCTTTAAGTCGAGAGTGAATAGGTTTCTTCTAGGTAAGCGCGTTCCATCGTCGACCGCATCGTCGCTTTCCATTAGGTGAGATAGCGGTCAAGCGAACCTAACAAAAAAAAAAAAAAAACTTCCACTTCCTCGTCATTAATGCAGGAAGAATTTTTTTCTGCTGTTTCCGATAGTATCATAAAAAAATTTGCTCTTTAAAATTAATCTCGGGATTTGAGGCATTCCACTTTATTCTTTTGCTGTATGAAATCCGTGAAAGAACATGTTTAACTCTACCTAATTTTGACCTCTATTTATGATTGAAAATTTAAATAAAAGTAATATATCGTTTTACCTATAATTATACTACCATCAAAGGACTGGAATAATTTGCCTGCTGCGGTTTTCCTACCCGATTATAATTTATGTACTGTCTTCAAGGCTAAAGTGAATAAGCTCATCACTGCTTAGCTTACCATCAGGTGGGAGCGATCCCACCTGATGGTAAGCTGTGATGCAATCGTTGATGGTGAGGCGCACAGTTTATTAGCCTATTCACTCTATGTAAATAATTATATTGGTTTTATAATATTTTGAATGTTAAAAAACTTAAAACTGCCCACTACTTCAGCTCTAAAAAGGTTTTAGAAATATTAAATCGACTTAATACTCCGCCCATCCCCGCGAGGGTTTTGAAGATAAAGTAATATTATAATACGCTATTAACTAAAAACTGTATTAAATGTTCAAAATGTAATCCGGTAAGTTCTACAAAAAAATGTAGATTAATCCGTAGCAGTTACGTAGAGGCGCTACGAATTTCGTAGAAGTTCTACGAATTTCGTAGCACGCCTACGAAGTACTCAATCGAGTAACAAAATGTAGGCATTCCTTTTAAAAAGTTCTTGTTCAGTTAACAAGTTTAGCTTGACAAGAGCTTAGGGAGTTGACCTACTTTCCGTTTGATTAAAAAGCAATATTATTTTTTAATTTCATTTTGTTTCTTAGTGCCTACTGTAATTCGCCAACTTTGACTAAAAGTTATTTGATTTATATTCAGCCACAACTGTTTCAGTTCTAGACCAATATCAAAACTGTTAAGTAACTAGGTGTCTAGAGATTTGACTATAAATCTTGTAAATTAAAATAGTTTTTACCTACAAAGTTACGTCAAACTATATAAACGATGTCTTATTCAGATTTGTATATAAATCTTATTTTCAAAGTTTATCATAAATTTAATTAGAAAACCTAATGAAAGTAGACCTGAATAAATGTTTGTTTAGTACTTATTAACATTTTTCATTAAAAATCTAAATATAATTCACTTTTCGTCGCTATTTAGTTTATTGCTAATTTATTTTAATTAAGTTAAAACAATTAATAAAAGGCGAGTCATTATTTATTTTGACTAGACTATTGGTTTTATAAATAAAGAAAAGAACTAAAGGAAATAAATAAGGAAAAGAACTAAAGTTTCAGACATCCTGACCAGAATCGATCATCTGAAATGGGGTTGGACAGGTCACATGATTCGCTGCACGGCCAACAAATGGAGCAAGCAAGTGACCCTATGGTACCCAAGAGATGGCGTCAGAAAACAGGGTCGCCCAACGAGACGATGGGAAGACGACATCCGCCTGACCTTGGGTCCATATTGGACAAGGGTGGCAACGGACAGAGTCCAGTGGAGACAGTTGGAGGAGGCCTATACCAAAAGGCACACCGAACGGAGGGATATTCTATAACAATCACACAAAGAATATTGTATATTGTATCACAAAAATTGGAAATAAATGGCTATTTTATTTATTTATTATTATTGGTCTAGTGGTAAGTGGCTTTGGCTGCTATGCTGAAGATCGTAGATTCGATTCTCATCTCACCCAAGACAAATGTTTGTGTGATGAGCAGAATCATTTTTTCTGTGTCTGGGTGTAATTTATCTATATTATATAAGTATTTAGAAATATGTTTTTCAGTTATCTAGTACTCATTGCGCAAGCTCAGCTTAATTAGGGACTAGATGACGTTGTGTGAAAGTTGTGGAATATTATATTATTATTATTGTTAAATGACAATCACTTATGCAACATTAACTTCTCAGGCTCCAGTGTACCGGAAACGGTACACCTAGTCGGTACAAGCAAACTTAAACCTTACTTCTACATCATCATCATATCACCATCACTTCAGCCGACACACGTCCACTGCTGGACATAGGCCTCCCCCAAGCATCGCCACAACGAACGCTCCTGTACGTCTTTCACCAGGTCATCGGTCCACCTGTAGGAGGCCTTCCAACGCTGCGTCTTCCGGTACGCGGTCGCCACTCCAGAACCTTTCGGCCCCAACGGCCATCTGTTCTGCGAGCAATGAGCCCTGCCCATTGCCACTTGAGTTTGTCGATTCTTCGTGCTATGTCGGCAACCTTAGTTCTCCTGCGTATATCTTCATTTTTGATTCGATCACGTAAGGAAACCCTGAGCATAGCCCTTTCCATTGCTCTTTGGGTGACTTTAAGTCTTCGACCACGTTTCGGAGCCATATATCATCACTGGCAACACGCACCGGCCATAGACTTACGCCTTGAGACACGGTGATATGTTGGACGAGAAGATACCGCGTAGCTTTCCGAACGCTGCCCAGCCGAGTTGGATTCGACGGTTGACCTCTTTCTCGAAGTTAGACCTACCCAACTGGACTGTCTGTCCGAGGTAGACATAATCGTCCACAACTTCGAGTGTAGAGTCTTCGACCCACTCTTTCGGAAGCTCTACTGAGGTCATTGAGCATTGTGCTGAGCTTCTCTATAGTCTCAGCCGTGACTACTATGTCGTCGGCAAACCGAAGGTGAGTGATGTACTCGCCATTGACATTAATGCCTAGTCCACTCTAGTCCAGAACCTTGAAAACATCCTCCATTGCGGCTGTGAACAGTTTCGGAGAAATAACGTCTCATTGCCTCACACCTCGCTGCAGGAGGATAGGTTTCGAGGTCTGGTCCTGGAGTCGGACTGACATGGTGGCGTGTTCGTACAAACACTTCAACATTTATCACGCATCGCATATTTTTGAAATTTTTAATTTTCCATTTCCGTAGAGGCACTCATCATAATGGCGTCACGTTAGCGTCATCAAGCATCATGTCCTACGACTTACGTCATCGCGTCCATAGACTACTAATGATTAACACAGACTACATATCACTATAATCACGTCCTTTGGCACAGACTCGACTAAAATAAATCGTATTTCCTCGTTTTTTTTTTTCTTTTCCCTAGAACATAATGTATTTATTTATTGCATTGGAGTTTTTTTGGCACATAGCACCGTACCGACGTCTTTGTCTACACTGTTATCGGCTCACGCTGAAAACCAGCGCCGTAGACTTGCCGCTTTTAGCGTTGTGATCTCAGCAATATGCTGAGCGTTCGGCCGTTTTGCTCGGAAGTGGCGCATTATTTTCTTTAAATGTATTTATAATTTGTAAATAATTTTTGGTCTTTCGCGCAAATAAAATGTTTTTCTTTCTTTCTTTCTTTCACTTCGATATACCGATAGTCGATTTGGCACCTTTGGAGAGACTGCAGCACAGCCCAAATCTCGATCGAATCAAAGGCTTTCTCGTAGTCCACAAACGCTAGGCAGAGAGGCAGGTTATACTCTTCGGTCTTCTGTATTGACCTGCCGTAGCGTATGTGTGTGGTCTACGGTGCTGAAACTTTTTCGGAATCCGGCTTGTTAAACCTGCGCGCGAGACGGTTGGACGGCCTGTAATTCTTAAGCAGGTTTTTATCACCCTTCTTAAAGAAGAGTACCACCACACTTCTGTTCCATGCCTGTGGCGTTTTCCCCTCGAGTATGACGGAATCGAACAACTTCAGAAGGGCCTTTAGGACCGGTTTCCCACCTGCCTTCAAGAGTTCAGCCGTAATTCCGTCCTCACCCGACGCGTTGTTGTTCTTCAACTGCTTCAGAGCCATCCTAATATCGTACAGGCTGACATCCGAGATATTTTCAGTGTAGTGTCGAGTCAATCTAGCTCTTGGGTCGTTTGCCAGATTTGTAGCGGGTACTGTACTTTTACATAATAAGGTTTAAGTTAGCTGGTATGAGTTGTACCGTTTTCGATACATAGGCCTGAGAGGTTAATGATTTCTGACGATTGACGGTTTGGGTGCCATTTTGAACATTTTGATCTTTTCTGTCAAAAGTTTCACCTTTAGAACAAGAGTAGAACAGAATAGAATAGAATAAACTTTATTGTACACCAAAAAGTAACATGACATAAACATAAACTTAAATCTGTAGCGACATCTATGGCGCCACATAAGAACTATGAAGAAAGTACGAAATCCAGCAACGCGCAATCAAAGTTTTCCGCGCGATTTGAACATATACGACAGCCCGAAATCATCTATCGGATAGTAGCCCACCAGACCATAACACCTGTCTGGTCGGAGGATCCTCCCTTTTCAACGGAGGTATGTGGGACTCTCTGTTCCGCATACCTCCAAACTGGTGACCCTCGACAAAGAACGTCAGCGCAGCCTTCGTGCAGCTACTACTTCGTGACGTCATCATCACTTCCTCAAGCTTTCGAGCAGCGAGCCATACAGCCAGCACCAACGGCTATAGAGGGTATCCTGACCACCAGCGTGCCTACCTGGTCATACCTGGCACCTTCAGCCTCATCAGCGACCTTGGCTTGGCATACCGCACCTTCGGCCAGTCACATGAAGAGCTATGAAGAACCTCTCCTGGTCGACGCCAGCAGTCAAGCCCTACGTCGCACAGCACCGCTCCGACTCACTTGAGCCAGCAGCACTACTCCCACTCACTGGAGCCTGCAGCATAATCCCGACTCACTGGGACGTCATCACCCCGACTCATTGGGGCATCATCCCGACTCACAGGGATAGCAACACCCCGACTCACTGGGGCATCACCGCAGACAGTTCCGACTCACCGAGAACTATGCGGCACCGGTTCCGACCCACTGGAACCAACCTACGCTGGCCTGGTGCGCATCAAGAACCATCGATTTCCGATCTCCGGAGGGGAGTGATGTAGCGACATCTATGGCGCCACATAAGAACTACGAAGAAAGTACGAAATCCTGCATCGCGCAATCAAAGTTCTCCGCGCGATTTGAACATATACGACAGCCCGAAATCATCTATCGGGCAGTAGCCCACCAGACCATAACACCTGTCTGGTCGGAGGATCCTCCCTTTTCAACGTAGGTATGTGGGACTTTACTCTCTGTTCCGCATACCTCCAAAAATCTATGGGTACAATGGCGGTCTACACTATATCGAAGCACTTTAATGAAGTTTTTTTAAATTCTTTTTTAGGAAAACTTTTAATAAAGTTAACACAACCTATTTGTAATCCGATTGTTCTTTGAAAATAAGTCTTTGTTAGAATAGTTAATGTTCTCACAACTTCTAATAGAGTATATAAGTACATTGAAACTTTAATTCGCTTTTCTAAATAATCACCTTGTTAGTATAGTGCAGTGCTTTTGTTTCATTTTTTTTTTTTTATACAAACTAGTGCTTGAGTGCGACCCCACGTGATGGTAAGCAGTGATGAGGCGCACTATTTTATTTAGAGCCTATTCACTCTTGTGTTATTTATATTAAACAAAGTCCCCCACTGCGCCTTACTGTCTGTGTGAACACGATAAACTTAAAAACTTCCGAACAAATGTTCATATAGTTTTCACAAATAGACAGAGTGATTTATGTGGAAGGTTTATGTGTATAATTAATTACAATGCAGCCTCTAAACCTCAGTATGAGTAAAAAAGCGGTTTCCAGAAAAACGCGAAAAACACGTCGTAGACGTCGTATTTTTTATAGTAATAATGTTATATGGTAGATTATTTATTGCCAAGGGGATCTAAGTAATGATAAAGAATAAATTTTGAAAAAACTAAAATTATTTAGTTCATTAAATTCAAAATAAAATGGACTTTTCCAAAATCGAATCAATTAGAATGGTAGACATCCCACCCATACGCACAAAACGTTTTGCGAACACATTTATTGTGCGTACAGCCAAGGAGTGGAATTCCCTGCCGGAATCTGTGTTCCCTGATAGCTACAACTTAGGAGTCTTTAAGTCGAGAGTGAATAGGTTTCTTCTAGGCAAGCGTGCTTCATCGTCGACCACATCATCGCTTACCATCAGGTGAGATAGTTGTCAAACGCAAGCCTATCATTAATAAAAAAAAAAAAAAGTTATTGCATGTAAAACGGTACACATATGCAAATTAAAATTCAGTAAAAATACTTGTTACTGCAAAAATCATTGATTAATATCTATTAGACTAATTTTCAGTATAAGACGTTGTTTACTGCGTTTTAATTTGCATCTTCAACCGAATACTCCGTGTAATAAATGTAGTAAACTGTAACAAATTTTGAAAACAAATGTGTTGTGTAGGAATTTTTAAATCAAACACGACATTTTTGTATGTATTTTGTTATGGATAACCTTCATCTTTTAACCATTTCAGCTAATTCAAACTTTTTCGTACGACGTACGTGACTTAACTGCTTTTACTGTATTTTAGTTAGTACTCGTATTACATTGTATTTCGGCATACAATGTTGAGTTACTACGTTAGTAAATTTGGTTTTTTGGCCAAGTAAATCGTCGAATCAAAAATAAGGTTACACAAATGTGTTCCTTATAGTCAGACCGTTCAGATTCAATATTTAACTCAAAAACTTAAAAAAATAAAAATAAACCTGTGTGTGTGTGTGTGCTTTTTATTGCCTGCACGGCAGAGTCATGCATGTTATAGTAGAAAAAACCCGAGAATTCCAAAGATTCGTAGCACTCGCGCAAAACTAGGGCGGGTAGCAATAATAACTGCGTCAACCGTCCCAATAGATGTCTCACAGACGGATTTTAGACTTTTAAATAGAATCAACGAAAAACAAACATCTTTATATCCTTTAACTCCCATTATTTTCAACATCAAAAACTTTATACTTCTCAGACCAATTTGATGTTCCCCAAATAAAACTTCGGTCGCGACAGTTTTATCATTTTATTACTTAGACGCTGAACTTTTACCCTGGATCCAGAAGAAATGTGTGTAGACATAAATTCGACGAATCTTCAGCCAGATCAAGCCAAGTTGGCTGCGCCCCAGGGAAACAAATAGCCAGAATTTGTTTGGCCGGTTGTTTGCTCAACAATTTCATTCACCCTTTTGCATTGCAGGTGAAATATTCGGAGGAAATCCAGGAATATGAATTGTTGAGTTTTATTTTGTGAGCTGTCAGGCATAGGTTTTCCTGCGGATTTTTTTTGTGTGGAGCTAGTTTTGTTTTCAGTTAGTTTGTACTGCGCTTATTTGTTAGCGTTTTGTAGCGAAATAATGACAGGGTAAAAATATTGAAAAACATAATGTATTTTTTTTTGTATTTTCCTCCCATACTTAATATTTATTTTTATACTTATTAAAAAGTGACTAAAGTACATTATGTACTATTCCAAGTCTATAATGTACCAAAATAGCTACTGCCAACGTCTTCACCTATGTGATAGTAAAAAATAATCTCATGGAAACATACTCCTGGGATGAAATGTATTTTATTGCTATTTTAGGACACGGCCTACCTGTATGCCCAATTTCATCTAAATCTATATAGCTGTTTGAGCGTGCAGAAGCTTTATAATATTAGTGTGATTCTGAATGAGATAAAGTTTTTGTTTACATACAATATATTTTAGTTTCTAATTAGAATGCTTTTGTTTAATAACCATTTTATTTTTTATTTATTTTTAAGACACGGACTTAACTTTCATTCACTAATAAATCCATTTATTTTCTTTCAATTTGTTAAAGAATAAAGAAAAAAAAAAACTTTTTCACAAATTAATTTAGCTTAACTTTAAAAACAAAACCTACTATATAACCTGTAGCACACATCTGAAACCATGAACAACAAAATTAAAAGCAGGCGTAGGCACGAGCGAAAATCTCATTAAGTATTGAAGTTTTATTACGTCCTCGCTCGGGACGTAGGGCTGGCTACCGCTTCAATATAAAGTATAACAAGGATTACCACTGACGGGTCGATCTATGATTTAATCTACAACATTATTTTGAGTCTATACGAAACCTGAATAGTTATAGTTTATTCAGAATCAGTAACTGAATGGATTCCAATAGTTTTTACACCACGTTATTTTTTTTTCCAAAAATGTTTAAAAAGGTCACAGGTTGAACACCATCAATATTAAGTACAACACAAGTCACGGCAGGTCATAGTGGACATTAGGCGCCAGCAAACAACTGTGTGCAAATGGAAAAGAAACCCTCAGTCAGGGGATGTCTGGATGTCCGGGTCATTCAGGGGGATGGCCCGGTGACCTTGTATTTTTGCTGATTTATCAAGCTTATAACTTTGTGATTTTTCATGATACAGTTATGAAATTTTGTTCATAAATTCTTTATACAAAAATACACGTGTTTTGTGTTTTGCATATATTAAAACTAATGTTGTTTTAAAATTCTTTGTCCTGAATGACTGACTGACAGATCAACGCACAACCTAAACTGCTGACCGTAAATACCTGAAACTTGGAGGGTATGTTCTATGTTGATTGCTTTTCTTTCTTTCTTGTAAACGTATGTCTGGCAATTTGAGTAATTTCTGCGGCCTACCCAAATGTCCTTTCCCTGGTATTGTTTTTGCTATTGATCTGACAAATGCTTGCACTGACTGGACGGGTCCACTCAAATCTGTATGGTTCTTTCTTCAAAAGACCATCTCAGACTAATCTGCATGGTTCTCACGCGATTTGACCATTACATATTTACTGTATGGACTTTAAAAGAGACTTTGACCCCTGAGTTTGTTTCGGTGTTTTTTCTCAGGATAGTCAGCTAGGAAACACCGGCCTCATCTAGCTTAAACTGACGAAAAAAAAACATTGACGTGTAAAAGTGTTTTTTAAACCTATTTGCAAAATAAATATTATTTATCAATTGTATGACGTAGGCATCCGATAAGAAAGAATTATCCGAAAGGAGTAAAAAAGGAAAACAGGACAACGTGATTCCTTGGTTCTGCATGAACATTTTTCAACAGAACAGATGGAAGTTGAGTTAAGTATTTTATTGAAATGCATCCCCCCTAATGGGTTAAAAAGGGGTAGAAAATTACTTTGGGGGTGATTTGCTTCGAAGTTGATATCAATATTCCTTTGGCATTTTGATTTCTTACATTTTATTTTGACATGTGTTTCAAAACTCAATCTGAAGAAGATTAAAAAGTTACTAAAGTAAAAAAAATAATGAAAATCCTATTTCGACAAAGTCACGGGAAAAATCTAGTTATTTATCGCTGTGTATTGCGAATTCGATCCTCACTCGGAACAAATATTTATATAGCTTACATACAATTTTTGGAGGTCTGGATGCGTTGCGAATATTTATTAACGCACCGCACGTAATTTTTTTGTATGAATTGATGTCCTTTCGTTTTACAATAGAATATTTTCTACTTTAAACTACCATTTTCCACCTAATACGACTGTGCACTTTTGCAATGCGTCTAAAACTATTCATGGCTCCCAAAAGTCCTTTAAATTACATACATTTGTTAATATGAGTTGTTTTATAGGCCATCCCTAGTCGACTATACCTTCTCGGTAGGTATGATATTATCACACGAAATATACCTGTGCTACGGTAAAATTACGAAATCCGTTCCTAAATTAATTATTGAGTAATGTTTCAAAATTTGTAATGATTTTGATTTTGACGTCTATTGTCCTCTGTTCATTCATATTTAAGTTGATTATCTGGTTATTGTTCTGTAAATTAAAATAAATCCTGGCTGATATAGAATAGAAAAAAAAAAAGACGGGTTGCACTCCGGGAGTGCCGGCAGAAGTGAAAACTTGATTATTAATGTTGAGCATGTTTGATATTTTGGAATGGTTAGGGAATAATTTTGCACCAATTGCTTTATCTGTATAAAAGTACTATCATTTATGTGGTAGAATACAATATTCATTTATTGCGCTATCGTACACAGACATGACAATTTATATTACATTAAAAATTTAACACTTTAAAACTATTACAATTATTTTACATTAAAAAGTTTATCTCTCCGAAAAACTACTGAGGTGTCAAGGGACACCCGGATGGAACGAAGTTCCGTTCTGGCTTGCTTTCTATAAGAGAGAGAAAGAGAGAAAGACAGAGAAACATGCGCACGCCGCACGGCTTACAATAGCTTACTATAGAAAAAGTGTCGTTACAACTTTTCGTGAGAATTTTTTCCGTCTAGCCAATACAATATAACTAAAAAATACTATCCTATTTTATGTACATTTTGACAGCACTATTTCAACATCTTCGAAACCATGAAAACGACACTCATGACGAAAAAGTTGATAATTTCTGACATCCGCCATCTTAGATTTACATTTTGACAGCACTATCGGCTTCAACAACCTCGAAAACCATGAAAAAGACACCCATATCGAAAAAGTTGATAATTTATTGCAGCCACGATCTTAGATTTAAATTTTGACAGTACTATCGGTTTCAACACCCTCGAAAACCACGAAAACGACACCCATGAGGAAAAAGTTGATAATTTCTTGCAGCCGCCATCTTGGATTTACATATTGACAATACTATCGGTTTCAACAGCCTTGAAAACCATGAAAACGACACCCATGACGAAAAATTTAATAATTTTTTGCAGCCGCCATCTTGGATTTATATTTTGACAGTACTATCGGTTTCAACACCCTCGAAAACCATGAAAACGACACCCATGACGGAAAAGTTAACAATTTCTTGCAGCCGCCATCTTGGATTTACATTTTGACAGTACTATCGGTTTCAACACCCTCGAAAACCACGAAAACGACACCCATGACGAAAAAGTTGATAATTTCTTGCAGCCGCCATCTTGGATTTACATTTTGACAGTACCATCGGTTTCCACGCCCTCGAAAACCATGAAAACGACACCCATGATGGAAAATTTGATAATTTCTTGCAGCCACCATCTTGGATTTATATTTTGACATACCATCGGTTTCAACACCCTCGAAAACCGCGAAAACGACACCCATGGCGAAAAAGTTGATAATTTCTTGCAGCCGCCATCTTGGATTTACATTTTGACAGTACCATCGGTTTCCATGCCCTCGAAAACGATGAAAACGACACCCATGACGGAAAATTTGATAATTTCTTGCAGCCACCATCTTGGATTTATATTTTGACAGTACTATCGGTTTCAACACCCTCGAAAACCATGAAAACGACACCCATGACGGAAAAGTTAACAATTTCTTGCAGCCGCCACCTTGGATTTACATTTTGACAGTACTATCGGTTTCAACACCCTCGAAAACCACGAAAACGACACCCATGACGAAAAAGTTGATAATTTCTTGCAGCCGCCATCTTGGATTTACATTTTGACAGTACCATCGATTTCCACGCCCTCGAAAACCATGAAAACGACACCCATGACGAAAAATTTGATAATTTCTTGCAGCCGCCATCTTGGATTTACATTTTGACAGTACCATCGGTTTCCACGCCCTCGAAAACCATGAAAACGACACCCATGACGGAAAATTTGATAATTTCTTGCAGCCACCATCTTGTATTTATATTTTGACAGTACCATCGGTTTCAACACCCTCGAAAACCACGAAAACGACACCCATGGCGAAAAAGTTGATAATTTCTTGCAGCCGCCATCTTGGATTTACATTTTGACAGTACTATCGGTTTCAACACCCTCGAAAACCACGAAAACGACACCCATGACGAAAAAGTTGATAATTTCTTGCAGCCGCCATCTTGGATTTACATTTTGACAGTACTATCGGTTTCCACGCCCTCGAAAACCATGAAAACGACACCCATGACGAAAAATTTGATAATTTCTTGCAGCCGCCATCTTGGATTTATATTTTGACAGTACCATCGGTTTCAAGGCCCTCGAAAACCATGAAAACGACACCCATGACGAAAAAGTTGATAATTTCTAGCAGCCGCCATCTTGGATTTATATTTTGACAGTACCATCGGTTTCAACACCCTCGAAAACCATGAAAACGACACCCATGACGAAAAAGTTGATAATTTCTTGCAGCCGCCATCTTGGATTTACATTTTGACAGTACCATCGGTTTCAACACCCTCGAAAACCATGAAAAAGACACCCATGACGAAAAAGTTGATAATTTCTTGCAGCCGCCATCTTGGATTTATATTTTGACAGTACCATCGGTTTCAACACCCTCGAAAACCATGAAAACGACACCCATGATGAAAAAGTTGATAATTTCTTGCAGCCGCCATCTTGGATTTACATTTTGACAGTACCATCGGTTTCCACGCCCTCGAAAACCATGAAAACGACACCCATGACGGAAAATTTGATAATTTCTTGCAGCCGCCATCTTGGATTTACATTTTGACAGTACTATCGGTTTCAACACCCTCGAAAACCATGAAAACGACACCCATGACGAAAAATTTGATAATTTCTTGCAGCCGCCATCTTGGATTTATATTTTGACAGTACCATCGGTTTCAACACCCTCGAAAACCATGAAAACGACACCCATGACGAAAAAGTTGATAATTTCTTGCAGCCGCCATCTTGGATTTATATTTTGACAGTAAAAGTGTCGGTACAATTTTTCGTGAGAATTTTTTCCGTCTAGCCCCCTTTCAGAACGCGCGATAAGGGATAGCTGTCTACTCTCCATCTGTCTTACGCTTTTTCGATCAGGTCACGTGTCCTGACGCGAGTTTAAGATTTTATACCCATTACAGAAAAAGTGCTCAACGCCGCTAAAGAAGTTTTCACTTCAAAAATAGGTAGAGTCTGTCTTAAAAATAAAACGACTTGGGTAACTATTAGGGCAAAATGAAATCTGATGTAGTCAACACTGATTCAGAAATCAAGGTTGATTAAAAGATCTTGATAATTGTTTATTAATAGAAGAACCTTATAAAAAGTATCGAATATAAGTATTTTTTAAATGATTAAATATTATACAAAATTCTCAAGTCGCTTTAATTTTTTAGACAGACTATACTTCATTCTACACCAAAACAGTAACATAGCTCTTACACAAAATATAATCATATCATATTTTAGATGAAATTGTTAATTTAAATGTACATTTTGGATATTTGGTAGCCTTGTACGTTTATGTTAAGCCTAGATCTATATTATACTAATATTATCAAGAGGTAAAGTTTGTAGGTAATCTCTGAAAGTACTGGTCCGATTACAAAAATTTTTTCACTGATAGAAAATTGTTTTATTCTTGAGTGATATAAACAATATTTTACGTACATGCGCAAAACCACGAGCGAAAGATAGAAAAAAAAAAACGAACAAATGAAGAAATAAAAATGTAATTCGATACAAAGCAAGTGTGCAAAAAAAATTACTTAGCACGAGGGTGATGCTTAATTTCAAAGATTTCCTGCCAGTAAAATAAACTAACAAATAATTAGGCTATCATAGATTTATGACATCTACAGAAGCTGAAAAAAACTTTCCATTGTCCAATCAACATTTACAATAGGTATCGAAACGTCGCGCGTCGGTCAACCGACCGTCGTCGGTCGGCCGGTTGGCCGTCATTTAGCCTCCGTTGGTCGTTCGCCTTCTTTACAGGCGAAATTATATTGCTACATTAAACAGCAGTACGACTAGATTTTTCAAGATATATCCAATTTGTCAGTTTGACGGTAACGACCTCATTACGTGTTCACGTTAAAGTTTTCGACTATGTCGGCTGAAATACATGATTTCGAAGTACTGTTACAATCTTATTTGAATTTGTCAAGTTCAGAACGAATCAACGAAAAGCTCCTTTATAATTATTCGTAATTATGAAGGAATGCGAATACGTATTGTACCTTCATTTATATATGTAACTGGAACAATCACACTTCTGTATACCAAATACCTATACAGTAGATACCAAACAGGCAGAGTTACTTTTAGATTTATTATACTTTTTTTTTGTTTTTTTTTTTTTAATGGTGGGAAAATCATCTAATGACAACCTCTGCTCTTGGGTGGAGCGAGAGATAGTGTCAGACTCTTACTGACTCTTATTTATTAGTTACTAATAAATAAATAAGTGTTCAGTGTACAAAATATATCAAATTTAAAAGAAAGACAAAATAATCAAAAAGTAATAATAATCAGTCTATCCAATCGTGCATAATTCCATGCGCAAACAAAAACCGGTTTTGATTACTTTAGTACAAAAAACTATCAATTTTAAGAATAACTGAAATGATTTAGTCGATTCTGATCTTACTTTCTTTCAGAATGTGTATTAATTACGTTATAATTTGTTTTAATGATATAAACTAACGCATGAAAGCGATCCCACCTGATGTTAAGCAGTAGTGCAATCGTTGTTGGTGAGGCGCACTAGTTTATTAAGAACCTATTCAGTCTGACCTAGAGGACACCTATGTAAATTATAATCAGATGGGAAGACCGCAGCAGGAAAATTGTTGAAGTCCTTCGATGTACCTAGGCGGCATAAACGACAAAGCATTGTATATTATGTTCATTTAATTATTTTTAAATATTTTCCACGCTATGTATCGTGGAGGCCTTTGCAAACATTTAAACTCACATATACCCACAATTACGTGACTTACTTAATTACAATAAAACTCAAATAGAACTCTGTTTTTCAAAGTTACAAAACACACATTCACTTTTATAGAACACAAACCGTGTGCACGCAATGTTTTGCCATTTGTAATAACACACTTTCAAACCACCTACGTTCCCCATTTAGCCCTTTAGGGGATAATTTTCCAAAAATTCTTAATTCATACTAATCACTTTTTGTGAACTATTATGATAATAGAATAGAATAAACTTTATTGTACACCAAAATAGTAACAATTTCACAGACACTTAAACCTAATAAAAAAAAAAGATAATAAAAATTGGATAAAGACAGAAAAGAGTGGAAGAACGGAAGGGGGACTTTTGCCTTTTGAATAATTAAGCTTCTAGCTCTTGTGTTATTGACGTAGTAATTAATTTAAGATTTGTATTCAGTAGACTTTAATTATTATCTACACTAATATAATAAAGAGGTAAAATTTGTTTTTTTTTTGTTTGTAGGAGGTAATCTCTGAAAGTACTGTACCCCTAGCCAAGTTGCTAATCTTTAATCGTTAACGCTAGCAGAAAGCTTCAAATGTACGGGAATGACGTCATCTCAACGCTCAGTCACGTGGTCAGAATAAAAGAATTGGCGGCGCGGCCAACTCGAAGCATTCGGCACAAGCGAAACGGTTGTAACTTGGCTAGCACGGCTGGTCCGATTGCAAATATTTTTTCACCGATAAAAAGCTGCTTTATTCCTGAGTGACATAGGCTATATTTTATGTACGCAGGCGAAGCAGCGGGCAAAAGCTAGTTCTACATAAAAAGAGAAACTAACTATATAATAATATTCCACAACTATCACACAACGCCGTCTAGTCCCAAGCTAAGCAGAGCTTGTGTTATGGGTACTAGACAACTGATAAACATACTTATATATTTCTAAATACATACATATTATAGATAAATTACACCCAGACACAGAACAAATGATTACGCTCATCACACAAACATTTGTCCTGGGTGGGAATCGAACCCACGACCTCCGGCATAGCAGTCAGGGCCACTAACCACTAGACCAACAGGCCAGTCAGAAACTGACTGACTAAACTACTGAGACTAGGTCAAACATCACACAAAGTTTCTTTTTACGACGTAGGTGATCACTAAGAAAGGGATGAAACTGTGGTCCAAAGTTTCAATGGAGAAACCTTTTTTTTTTTCTGGTGGGAAAAATCATGCATTGACATCCCCCGCCCTTGGGCGGAGCGGGAGATAGTGTCAGACTCTTACTGACTAAAAGACCCACGCCGTTCCTTCTAGCCTTCATACCGGGGCTCGAGCGCCCTTTCGGATAACCCTGGCCCCAGTAGGCTTCGACCCGGCTGGGCCCCTGCTGTTGCTGACAACTCCTTGAGGCGCGCGGGAACAGTACGCGCCGTCGACGACTTGGGCTTGGTCCGGACAGTTACCGGATGGCCGGACAGCGAGCTATTCAATGGAGAAATCTACTTTCACGCGAGTGAAACCGCTGACCAAAGCTAGTCTTTTCATAATCCAAGTCATCTATAAGATGCTAAACAAAAGGAATCAATAAACTTAATAAACAATAACTGAAATATGGTGTTGAAAAATTCCTCTGCATCGCTGTTGACTGGTAAATGCTTTAATGACCCTCCGTGATATGTTCGGGATTTGTTAGTCTGTTATTAGTTCGAAAAAAGCTGGCCAAGTGTGAGTTAGAGTCGCACATGAAGGGTTCCGAACCATCCTTAGGAAAATTCGGCAAAAAATCACGTTTGTTGTATGAGCCCCCTTAAACATTTGTTTTATTTTGTTTTTAGTATTTATTTATTTATTAAAACTTCATGCAATATAAAGGTACAAAGGCGGACTTAATGCCTAGGCATTCTCTACGAGTCAACCTAGGGTGGTGAAGAGAAAACATGGCAGGTGCATAAAAAAAAGAATAACATTTGCATTTGTTGTCATAGGAACAACAGAAATACATAATGTGTGAAAATTTCAACCGTCTAGCGATCGCGGTTCTTGAGATACAGCCTAGTAAAAGACAGTCGGACAGACAGCGAAGTCTTATAATAGGGTCCCGTTTTTACCCTTAGGGTACGGAAACCTAAAAAAAAACCGATCAAGTGCGAGTCGGACTCACCCATGGAGGGTTCCGTAGCAGCAAGTAACATAATATAAAAGTTCTTGTAGTTCGTTGTAACTTTGATCGATGTTTCAATAATAGTGTATTTTTTTAGATTTATGACGTATTAAAAAAAAACTGCTTACTAGATCTCGTTCAAACCAATTTTCGTTGGTAGTTTATATGGTAATGTACATCATATATTTTTTTTAGTTTTATCATTCTCTTATTTTAGAAGTTACAGGGGGGACACACATTTTACCACTTTGGAAGTGTCTCTCGCGTAAACTATTCAATTTAGAAAAAAATGAAATTAGAAACCTCAATATCAATTTTGAAAACCTATCCATAAATACCCCACACGTATGGGTTTGATGAAAAAAAAAATCGTTGAGTTTCAGTTCTAAGTATGGGGACCTCCAAAATTTATAGCTTTTTTTCTATTTTTGTGTGAAAATCTTAAAGCGGTTCACAGAATACATCTACTTACTAAGTTTCAACAGTATAGCTCTTATAGTTTCGGAAAAAAGTGGCTGTGACATACGGACGGACAGACAGACAGACAGACATGACGAATCTATAAGGGCTCCGTTTTTTCCCATTTGGCTACGGAACCCTAAAAAGGGGGTTTGATAATTAGTTTAGTATGTTTAAAGTGTAATTAGTTCTTTGTGGTCATGTTATGTAATTAAGTTCGAGTAGTTAAAGTGGTAAATACACTGTCGCGTAACTAGATCCTAGCATTATGTTTTCATTCGTATCATTACGAACACGTTTCGTACGGACGCACCCATGGGAACTACTAGTTACATTCCTAACTATGTATGAAATCCTTAAGGCCGTGTTTTCTCCAATTCCGTAATAATGTTACGACAGTAGAAAACTCTATATCATACTTTTCTCGTTAATAAGTTGCTAAAGTAAGAAAGTTTTACATAAATGCTAACATGTCTGGCGTTTTGACATATGTACTTTAACTTATGTAATGTAACTTATGAAAACTTGTTCTTTTGCATTTTTTTTGTCTTGAATTCTGCTCAGGTAGATTCTAGCTATTTTTTTTTCACAGTAAACTAGTGCCCAAAAGTAAATGTGCAAAGTTCTTGATATTATCTGTAAAGTCTGTCACATCCGCTTTAAGGCAGAGCGAGCGGATGTGACAGACTTTTACTGACTAAAACCCACACTTAAGTTCCCTCTTTACCATTTGCGTTTCCCTATCTAGGTAGGCTTCAGTCCTGCTGGGCCCTACGGTTTCCTGACATCTCTTTAAGGACGCGAACGACGAGTAATGAGTAAGCCGCCGTCAGACCGTCAGGTAACCGTCCATACCGAGCCCGAGTTGTCGACGAGGTAAACACGTAGGTACACTGTCTACGCGATGGAACGTGTGACGATAAACAGAGGCATTTTCAATACAAAGTTGGAATTAAAATAGTGTCATTTATCTGTATTACATGATACCATTTAGCATTGCCTATAGATCTGTTCTGTGGCCTATAGCATTGACCTATTTTCCTAGGAAGTCATTAGGGTAAACCAGCCATACATGCCGCATACGTACAAACGCACATACTTACACTATCCATTAGATGGCAAACTTAGTTCATTATAATTATAAATTTCAATATCTTAGGCAGTCTCTCTGCATTTCTAAATAACTGTATAAATGGGATCTTGGGCTGGCGAACCTTAAGGCGTATAGTCCCTTGAACCATCTTTTTTTTTTTTTTTTTTTTTTTTTTTTTATGGTGGGAAAAAATCATGCATTGACATCCCCCGCTCTTGGGCGGAGCGGGAGATAGTGTCAGACTCTTACTGACTAAAAGACCCACCCCGTTCCTTCTAGCCTTCATACCGGGGCTCGAGCGCCCTTTCGGATAACCCTGGCCCCAGTAGGCTTCGACCCGGCTGGGTCCCTGCTGTTGCTGACAACTCCTTGAGGCGCGCGGGAACAGTGCGCGCCGTCGACGACTTGGGCTTGGTCCGGACAGTTACCGGACTGCCGGACAGCGAACTACCCATTGCTCACTGTCCGCAAGCCCGCGCCTACGGTGGCCGGAAATCGGGATCAGAATCCCGGCGGCGGCGGCGGAGGCGATAACGCCGTTGCCTGATGCGTTCGGCCTCCTCCTTTGCGAGCATTACTGCTTCGCAGAAGTCGGCGACCGCCTGCCACTCCTCCTCGCTCCGGACCATGGCCTCAACCAAGGCCCGGCGCGAGAGGTCTCCGCCGCCGATCGCCCCCACGAGGGCACGGCGATGCTCCGCCCAAGCAGGGCACACCTCGACTGTGTGCTCCACCGTGTCCTCCGGGCATTCCGCACAGTGGCGACACCCGGGCGTCACTTCCGCACGAATCCGGTGCAGGAAACTCCCGAACGAACCATGTCCGGTAAGGACCTGCGTCATGCGGAAGGTAAGGACGCCGTGAGGTCTTTCCAGCCACGCCTCAAAGAGGGGACTTACCGCCACGACTGTGGCGTGCCCAGCACTGGGTTGCGATAGTCGTTGACGCCATTTCACCATAAGATCCCGCCGGAGCTCTGTCCGCCATGCCGTGACCTGTCGCGGCAGCGGACTTTCACCCCGGCGTTGCATCTCCACGCGCATATCGTGCATGTGTGCAAGGACTGTTGCCTCCAGATCCCACGGTGGTAGGCCAGCCAGAAGGCTCGCCGCTTCGCGGGAGACCGTGCAGTATCCGCGCACCATCCTTATCGCCATGACCCTCTGGCAGGCGTTCAGTATGGCCGCCGGTCGCTTTTTCAGCGATGGCGCCCACACCGGCGCCCCGTAGAGGGCCATGGACCGAACGATCCCCGCGTAGAGCCTCCGGCAGGAGGCGTCTGGACCCCCAAGGTTGGGCAGGAGCCGCTTGAGCGCAGCCCCAGCCCGGTTGAGTTTGGGAGCCAGACGTCGGAAATGCTCCACGAAATTCCACCGGCTGTCGAGGACGAGTCCCAGGTACTTCATCGTCGACCCGACACCGATGTGAACTCCTCCTACCGTTAGTTGGGAACTCAATGGCGGCGCGTTCCGAGAGCGGCGACCGTGGAAACACATCGCCTCGGATTTGTGAAGCGCCACCTCGAGTCCCAACTCCTGGATCCTATCAACGACCATCGCAACCCCGCGTGTCGCTAGAGCGACCGCCGCCTGGTATGACTCTCCCTGCGCTAGAACCAGCGTGTCGTCTGCGTAGCAGACCACGCTGACCCCGTCAGGGAAGTCGCCTCGAAGCACGTAATCGTACCCGATGTTCCACAAGGGTGGCCCTAGTACCGACCCCTGCGGAACACCGCACGACATCTCTCGACGTTTCCAGTCTCCCTGGTGACCGGGGTAGACAATGTACCTGTCCGACAGGTAAGCCTCGACCACTTGACAGAGGTATTCGGGCACCCGGTGGTACCGGAGTGCCCTCCGGATCGTACTCCAGGGCAGGGAATTGAAGGCGTTGGCAATGTCCAAGGACACTGCCACGACACACCTGCCCCGGGACACCGCATCCCCCGTCGTGAGGGCTCGCACGCGCATGATGGCGTCCACCGTAGAGCGCATCCTGCGAAAGCCGAACTGTCCGTCCGAAAGGTCCGGCCCCACCCTTGAACCATCTGGCCGAAATTATGTGAACGCAACTCTCGCACTCGCCTAGGCGGAAGTACGCAAATCTGTGCATTTATTTGCGGCCAGCAGCGCCTGGAAAGCGCTTTAAATCCATTTTCTCTGCAAGATATTGATTGATTTACATATGCAATGTTCACTTTGAAGAATATTTAACCACCAATTTTTATGTGTAAAAATGTTTCTAAAGGTCCAAGCCGTTTCGAAGGAGTAGGGAAAAGTTGCGAAAAGTTGCGAAATTGCTAATTTTTTTTTTTGACAAAAGTATTAATTGCACGAAAAAATCAAATGTTGATAATGTTGTTCATGAATCTATAATAAACATATATTTTTTTCAAACCAATTGACCTAGCCGTTACGGAGGAGTAGGCCTCAGAAAATCACTGTTTTATGGCACTTTTCAGGCGCTTGGCCCTTAATACAGGTTACTGTGTAACCTAGCTAGGACGCCAGGACACCTTTCTTGAACATTAAAATTGGTCATATTTTTTGTAAACTGATTAGACTGTACCTTATTTTTGTGAAATAAACATATTATTATTATTATTATTCGGTAACGTGCTTCACTTGCCTAATTAAGTCAGTCATTTAAAATTATATAAACTATACAATGCTTGTTAAATTTGCTTGGTTTAGTTACATCGGCGTCATGCTTATTAATTTATTTAGGTACGCATTTGTGAATGTTGTGCACGCCTGAAATTGGTTTGTTTGCACTGTACTATCTTCTGCATGTTAAATGGAAAAATATTGTAAACTAATTGTTGGTGCGCCTTAAGGGGCCGGCGACGGATGAATTTCCATACAAACGTAATACCACGCTCATTTTGCAGTTGGAGCATATTTCCAACATATTATAATGATATTCGGTTATAGACAATATTTATGTAGGTTCCTACGTCGAGAATATTAGAAATATTGTTATTTTGAATACAGGAAAAGCCAAATGGGATGTTTTGCCATTTACGCTGTAAAAAAGTGCGAAATACAATTCGCTTAAATTTCTTTATGTTTTTTTTTTAAAAAAGAAAGACGTAGGAACCTAGATAAATATTGTCTAGAACCGAATATCATCATAATATGTTGGAAATATGCTCCAACTGCAAAATGAGCGTGGTATTACGTTTGTATGGAAATTCATCCGTCGCCGGCCCCTTAATAATAAAAATTTTAAAAAATTAAATAATAAAATAATTAACACGACAGGAAAACTACTTTTTTTCAAGTGGGGCACATTATTGACTGGGGCATGTATGCCTGGTTTACCATAAATAACTCTTTCCGGTCGGGGTATAGTGAGAGAGAATGTTAGATTTTACTGACTAAAACCGATTCACGTTCTACCAGTTACCCTTTGACTGAACAATAACCTCTCAAACTGAAACACAACATTGATGTGGAGTAGTAACCAGATACCTGATGACGCAGCATTGGAAGGCCTCCTACGAGAAGTTTCGATAATCTGATAAGGGTCAATAGATTTCGATTGATGAGAGATAAACAAGACCTGCCCCTCTTGTCAAGTTACAGCCATTTCCCTTGCGTTGAACGCCTCGAGTTGACCCCGAGTCTTTTGTTCTGACAACGTGACTGAGCGTTGAGATGACGTCATTCCCGCACATTTGAAGTTTTCTAATAACATTAACGATTGCAGATTATCAACTTGACTAGGGGTCTTGGGGGGAGGGGGTTGTTTTGGGAGAGGCCTTTCTCCAGCAGTAATAATAATAATATTCCACAACTATCACACAACGTCGTCTAGCCTCAAGCTAAGCAGAACTTGTGTTATGAGTAACAACTGATAAACACACTTATATATTTCTACTACTACTTTTACATATTATAGATAAATTACACCCAGACACAGAAATGATTGTGCTCATCACAAAAACATTTATCCTGGGTGGAAATCGAACTCACAACCTCCGGGACAGCAGTCAAAGCCACTAACCATCAGACCAACAGGCTAATCTGATTAGGGCAATGGGGTCATTGTAAGGTGGATTACGCTATGCCTATTATTATCATGCCACTTTGTCTACAGCCAAAGCACGTTCACAAAGAGCTTTCATACTAAAAAATAATTGCTCCAGCAAAAACTAAACTTTTTTGGTAGCTATATAGAGCGAAACGAAACTCCAAACTAAGCGGTAAGCCTATAACCATTAAAACCGGATTAAATGGGGTTTATGCTGTTATGAACATGAATTCATATTCGTTTGTGTCTACTTCAATCATAGATATTATGATTTTGGGATCCGTAGGATGGATTGATTAATTTTCATCTTTTCAATAACATGCAGTCTACATACATACATATACACCGTTAAATTTTGATCATTATAATCCCGTGGAGGTTTGATCCGGTACATGAAACAATTTCGATTAAATTAATACGAGTTTTGAAAAAAACGTACTTTATTTTTTAATTTTATCTTTACAAATCAATGTTGTGATGTGATGTGTGTGATGTGTTTCGTGTACCGGATCGACCCTAAACGGGATTAAAACGATTAAAATTTAGCGGTGTATAGTTTACATGGAGACTCGTTATGGAACATTACCAGTTGCTGTGAATATCGTTTTGTATCAATGGCCCTCACGCCCCAACTTACGCCGGAATTCCGATCCCAGTGTCCGACCACCGTAGGCGCGGGCTTACGGACGACGAGCAATGGGCAGCTCGCCGTCAACAGTCTCGTAGCCAAGCCCAAGACGTCGACGGCGTGTATTGTTCCGTGGCGCGTATTGACATGGGGTCGCGGTAGACCACGAAGAAGATGGCGGGTTGCCCTTGATGGTTTCCTTAAGAATTGGAATGAGAAAGCGAAGAAATGGAAAGAATGTAGGGAGGCCTTTGCCCAGCTGTAAGACAATACGGATTAACTATGCGTTAGGCATCAATACTGATGACGTGAAACAATCGTTGAGGGAGCGCTTCTTTGGCCGCCCGAATAAAGTACTGAATAGTCTTTTGTCAGGCGGAAACAAGGTGTGCGCTTTCAACGGTTGGGTCATGCCAGTATTGATGTATTCTTTCGGCATACTCAAATGGACTCAGACAGAACTTGACGCCCTGGATAGGAGGGTCCGTACACTACTTACCGCAAATCCGATGCATCACCCACGGTCATCGGTGATGAGACTGTATATCCCGTGGAAGTGTAGGGGTCGTGGCTTCTTAAATGCTTAGACCCTGCACAACCGTGAGGTATGCAGTCTCAGGGAATATTTCCTAGCCGTCGACGTGGGTATGCACCGAGATGTGGTGGCGGTGGACAAGGACCTCACCCCGCTCTCCTTAGCTAACGGGAACTGGCGCAAACCTTTAGTACTGGATACTAATGACCGCAGGGAAGTATGGCAGAGCAAGGAGCTTCACGGACGCTTTTACCGGGCCATACATGGGCCCAATGTAGACTTATTAGCGTCCGTATCTTAGCTACGTTTCGGTGACCTCTTCGAGGAAACCGAAGGTTTTGTCTTTGCAATTATGGACGAAGTTATGATAACGAACAACTACCGGAAATACATTGTGAAGGATGGTACGGTTGACATCTGTCGGGCATGCCACCGGCCCGGAGAATCAATCTGACACATTATTTCTGGGTGTTCTCGTCTGGCTAACGGAGACTATTTGCATAGACACAACCTCGTAGCCAGGATTATTCACCAGCAACTTGCTCTTAAATACAATCTTGTAGAATCAGAAGTACCGTACTACAGGTATGTGCCCGACCCAGTTCTCGACAATGGCAGTATCACGCTATATTGGGATCGATCTATCATCACTGACAGGACTATTGTTGCCAATAAACCTGATATAGTGGTGATAGATCGACTAGAGCGTCGCACAATGATTGTTGATATAGCGGTCCCTCATGACGAGAACCTTGTGAAAGCCGAGAAAGATAAGCAGATCAAATATCTTGACTTAGCTCGCGAGGTTGTCGACATGTGTGAAGTGGATAGAGCAATCATTGTGCCGATAGTCGTAACGGCCAATGGCTTAATAGCTAAGAGCCTCGAACAACATCTAAGGAGGCTCTCGTTAGGCAGCTGGATCAAGGGCCTGATCCAGAAAGCAGTACTCCTGGACACGGCGCGCATAGTTAGGAGATTCCTCTCTCAGGAGCCCTGACCACCGGCAGCTTGGACCCTGTTCCCGATGCCGGTGGGCTACTATTTTTTATATTTTTAAATGTTTTTTTTTTAATGTGCTTTTTAAGAAATATTTAAAAAATGTAACTAATATGTACATATAGGTAATAAATGGAATAATAATTGTTATTATTATAAAAGCTATACTGGTACCTAACGCTTACAAAACAAATAACCTCTAAAAACGTGACGCACACTACGGAAAATCCATTCCACACTTCTAATCTCCATCCCACAACATACCCTTAACGCCAGCTTCCATTACGCACAATAAAAACCCCATGATTACCCGTCTGACAGGAACCCAGCCGCCGTACGCCACCCCCTATCAATCTTTCAACATCTTTCTCTCCTGACCCATTTTCCTTACATGCTCGATAAAATGCCGGCCCAAAACCATCAATGAACGAATGCATAAATCATTTAACAAACAATATTCATAGGAAAAAAAGCCACTCGGACGTTCTTATACCAGAACTATTTGAAATCTATTCATACATATATTCATGAATTGTCCCGATTGGTACTATTGTCATCCACAAATACAAATTTTTTGAATACTATCGACGCATTTTTTATCCTCTTGCTTTAAGGTTGAATTTTGATTGATTAAGCGGTATACGTAAAGTGGTGTATCGTAAACAACTTACAAACCCATTTGCAGTTAAACTAAATTGTAGCGTGAAGGTTTAAAGGGCAGAATTGAGTTTGGTGGCTGTATTTTTAAGTTTGTATTATGAAAACGAAGTAACAAGTACTTTTCAGTGGATTTTGGGTGCTGATCCTCAACTTTTATAGCAAATGCGTGGCATCTAACGACGAAATATGCTTGCTTGTTTTTATTGTATAATATTTATTTTTTCAGATGAAAGGTACCTAACCCAAGATGGTGTGGTTCAAGTTGATAAAGTTTGGTGTAGGGACTCGTTGACAATAATGAAAGAGAAGTCCCTGGACTGCTCTAGAGGTACAACATTATTCTTTTTATGGCAAATACACAAAGATAAATTCTTCGTTTGACTGACAGATAGCAAACATTTCTTTCAACATGACCTAAAATCTTAACAAAAATCAAAGCAAACTATAATGTTCACCAAAAAGTGTCTAGAAGAATACTATTTTGAAACTGCATTTCTATTTTCTAAAGCTTGAAGACTTACACAAAAACGCACAAAACCTGCCAGGATCATGTACAATGCCCAGAAGCACGTAAAATAGTATCCCACCGGTGTCGGGAACCCATCTAAGCTACTGGCGTTCAGAGCTCCAGAGAAAAGAACCTTTTAACTATACAAGCCATTTCCAGGAGTACCGCTTTACGAATTAAAGGACTTGATCCAGCCGCTCAACGAGAGCCTCCTAAGATGTTGGTGGAGGCTCATGGCTATCAAGCCATTTACTTACACGCCAATCGGATCGGCACAATGATCGCAATGAATGAGTCCGTGTCACACATGTCGCCAACCTCGAAAACCAAATCAAGAAGATTGTTTTATGTAATCTTGCTAGGGATGTGCCCAATATTCCCACTTCACGGCAATATTGCCGGCAACGTCTAAGTCTTGCACTTGAGCACTATCCGACTTGATGGTAAGTGACAATGTGGTCGACGGTGGAGCATACTTGCCTAGAAGTATTCACTCTTGACTTAAAAAGATCCTTCAAGCCTCCGATCCTTTATCTCTCTCCCCAGAAGTATTTAATAGTACCTAGAAGCATGTTACAGCACCTTATATTTCGACTGTATATCTAAATCCAACTTTTAAATCAACGCAATCTTAGGACAAGATCTGCCCATGCTTTGTTTATCTGCATATTTTGACGCTCACATCACGTTCACCTAGAATCATGAAATTTGGCAAGAAGCATGCAAACACTATATAGAAGAAATTCATAAACCATTTTGTAAATAGTTACACACACAAAATAAGTAAGTTTGTACGAAACACTGCCTTCACAAGTCTGACTCAGACTTTACGGGTTTTATTTTTTATTACAGTGTCATCAAAAACTTAATATAGGCCAAATGTCAGATAGCGGCATTCTAGCTTAAGGCCGCCAGAAATACATTAGATTTTTCTTTTTATACTTGTTCTATCTTCGTCGTCATTTCTTATTACTTACTCTTTGGGTGACGACGTAACATCACATTACTGTCTTTATCGAATATTATAAGTACAGAGAATTTCTGAAAACTTGCTTGGAATACTGAACGGCAGATTTTTATTCGTACCAAACCATCAAACAAAAACCAAAGCCCTTTCGGGTTTCGATATCCATTGCGCTTACAATATGAAAATCACTGATTGTGAACTACGGATGTTTATACTAGACACGTAATGTATTTAGAACATTTCGTATTATTGCGTAGTGATTACCTTACGATGCTGATACTACATGATAAAAACATTAGCTTTTGTATCTACACACAAAATAGATAGGTACAGAAGTCAATCTACATACAAAGAGCGCTCGAGCAACGCACACATAGACACCGCTCACAGACACGATGTCTCGGTCGCGTCTCGGCTCACTCGTCGAACAGTTCCGGCTCAAACGCTTATTAGTGTGCGTCCACCAAGCGTAGGTATAAAAAGTGAAGTACATTCATGGGATTGTCTTCTGTACCTATCTATTTTGTGACTTACATCTCAATTTTCTCTGAATTCTAAGAAAATTTTGGCGCTGACTAATTAATACGTCGTTGTTGTTATCTTTAGTTAGATTGGATTTTCATGTATTAAAAGGTTCAGTTGGAATTTATTAATATTCTCGTTTTCCTCGTATTGGGAACCCATAACAAAACCAATGGCTTTTGCCAACATCTTCGCACGCTTGATATATATATATTTATCTTAAAAGAACATATTCCCGGAATAAAAAGTATCCTATATGACACGCGCTCTTCAAAAACATGTCAGCAAGCCGTAAAGTTCTAGCAGGGCCGATGTCCATTGGGACCGCAGGGATTTTATTTAAAGGAAACCTGTAGTCCTAGAACATAGATTTAGCCAGTAAAATTCTGACACGCCCACTCACTCAACCGCGTACAATGCGTTCCAAATGAGAATAGGATCGCCCGCCATGTTGTGACGTCACGATTTACTGTCAAATCGAGGAAATAATTTTTTAAATATTAATTAATTTACGAAAAATTTAATTTATTTATGAACTGTGAACGAAAAATGTTTTTTTTTTTTTTTTTTATCTGTTATAAACTAGTACTTGACTGCGATCCCGCCTGATGGTAAGCAGTGATGCAATCGTTGATGGTGAGGCGCACTAGTTTATTAAGAGCCTATTCACTCTAGCCTTGAAGACACCCAAATTATAATCAGACGGAAAGACCGCAGCAGGCAAACTGTTCCAGTCCTTCGAAGTACGCGGTATAAATGACGAGGCGAAACGCTTAGTCCGGACCGTAGATGTTTCAACAACGTAAGGGTGGATACTCGCCGTGCGTCGGCTTGTCCGATGGTAGAAATGAGATGGCGGAATCAAGTCATGCAATTCCTGCGCACACTCTCCAAAATGCAATCTGTAAAACACCGAAAGGCTGGCTACCCTACGCCTGTGCTCAAGGCTTTGAAGATTGGTCTTAACCAAATCTGGATCACCAATCAGCCTCTTCGCACGCCTTTCCACTGAGTCCAAAGCTGCCAGGTGGCACTTTGCAGCACCAGCCCATATGTGGCTGCAGTACTCCACACACGATCGGACCTGTGCTTTGTATAACATTAAAAGCTGTCTCGGTGTGAAGTACCGTCGGACTTTTGCGAGAACGCCTAGTTTCCTAGCAGCTACTTTGGCTTTGGACTCAATGAACCGCCCAAAATTGAGGTCGGAGGAAATTTCGACACCCAAGAGCTGAAGGCGGTCGGTACAATCCAATGATACATTCTGAAAAGTAGGAGCCGAGGTGAACGGGCTCCTTTTGGCGGTGAACAGACACGCCTGTGTTTTGGCTGCGTTGAATCCCACCAGATTGGTTTCGCCCCACTTGGAGACTGCCTGAAGCGAGATATTCGTACGCTCTACCATAGCCTCTCGTTCGGACCGGATTTTCTCTTTACTAGCCCGAGCACCTGGCAGGTATCTCTCTACAACTGTGCTATCATCTGCATACCCATAGATACCGGGCATCAGCAGATCATTAATATGCAGCAGAAAAAGAGTTGCAGAGAGCACTGACCCCTGAGGAACTCCGGCATTAGTCGTCATGGGCTCTGATGAGCATCCATCGACAACAACTCGAAGAGACCGTTCTCTCAGGAAGTCTTTTACCCAGTTAATCAGACCAGGAGAAATGCCGTATGCTGGAAGCTTACTCAAGAGGCTAGCATGCCATACCCTGTCGAAGGCCTTCGAGACGTCTAAGGAGACAGCAATTGCTTCCCCATTCTTCTCGAGGGCCTCGCCCCACAAGTGGGTGGCATACACTAGTAGGTCCCCAGTAGATCGATTGCGGCGAAACCCGTACTGTCGGTCACTGAGGAGATCATTACCTTCTAGGTATGCCATGAGGCGCGAGTTCAATACACGCTCCATAATCTTGCAGAGTATGGAGGTTACCGAAATCGGCCGATAGTTGGTAGGATCGGCACGACTGCCCTTTTTGGGCACGGGTTGCACGTTGGCAAGCTTCCAGGACTTGGGCACTATTCCAGTCCTAAACGAGAGGCGATACAAGCGTGTCAATACAGGAGACAACTCGGGCGCACAAGCCTTGAGAACAATCGCTGGTATACCATCGGGTCCACTAGCTTTATTCACGTCTAGACGACACAGTGCTCTCAGAACTTCTTTGTTCCTTATGCGAACCTCGGGCATCGAAGTGTCGCAGTGAGGTAGAGTCGGTGGAGTAGCACTGCCAGTATCAAGAGAATTATGGGCGAAGAGAGATGCAAAGAGTCCTGCTTTCTCTCTCGCCGAATGAGCCAGTGTTCCGTCAGGTTTAACCAGCGGAGGCAATGTGGGCCGACAGAAGTTCGCTTCGACCGATTTGGCAAGGGACCAGAAAGCTCTGCTACCGGATGGCTGTGCAGAAAGCTTTGTGCCAATATGGGCAATGCGGTCAAAGCGAGCCTTCTTTAGTGCCTTTTTGTAGGACTTGGCAGCACGGTTAAAGGCTCTCTTTGCTGAGCTCAGATCCGGAGATTTGCGGTCACGAGCGTCAACCCAGGCTAGAAACGCCGAATGCTTACGCTCTTCAGCTTGAACGCAATCAGCGTTGAACCATGGGTGAGCTGAGCTTCCGATGGGTACGTCACTATAAGGAATGAAATACTCCATAGCTTGACGCACCACATCGGACACAGCATCCGCACACCTCGACGGATCTTTAGAAGAGAAGCAGACCCGCTGCCAAGGATAAGACGCAAAAAAGTGACGCATCTCATCCCAATCTGCTGACTTGTATCGCCACATTCGCCGTTCACCACGAGAGTCGCAGTCAAGTGGGGAGAAGGACGATACAGACTTCACCAGACAGTGATCTGAAGTTCCAAGTGGTGAAGAAACTGTTACGATACATCTGTCTGGGTCGGTGGTCAGCAGAAGGTCCAGACAGTTGGCAGTATGACCAGCTACATCAGGCACTCTAGTCGCTTGCTTCACCAGCTGGGACAGGCCCATCGATACCGCAAAGTTTCGGGCTTCTCTCCCAGCATGGTCGGTCTTCTGGTACGGGAAAAGCCAGTCTTGGTGACAGGCATTAAAGTCCCCCAGAGCGACGAGCTGCGCATCAGGGTGCCGATGCAGAGCCTTATCGGCGGCCTCACTGAGGTGGTCAAACATTCGAGTTGTCTCCTGATCACCGCTGTGCGATCGATAGACACAGGCATAGACAATTTTGTCCATGCCAGTGTCCACCAACAGCCATAGCGTGGAAAGAGTTGTGTCTTCAAGGTGACGGAGACGCTGACAGCAGATGTCATTACGGACGTACACACAGACCCCAGCACGTTGCAGGAAATGATGCTCCAATGAGTATCCCGGGTAGCTGAGGTACGCCGCATCTGCCGGACATCTAATCTGCGTCTCCGTCAAGAAAAGCAAGTGTGGCTTGTCAGTCTCTAGATGGTGGTGGACCGCATCGAGATTGGAGTGCAGTCCTCTAATGTTTGAGAGGTGCACTTTGAACGAGAGGACGTGCATCCGCTGTTGACACTTGCTTCTCTTTTTAACTTTCATTGCTATTTTTTTAAATTTGGAGTGAATAGGAATGGTGGAAGATGGCAGTTGAGCGAGGTGATGCGATGTTAACCTCGACAACACAACCAGAGTTGCCGCGCCAGTGGAGGGTTGATCTGGAGACTGCGGGGACGCCCGAACCCCCCCAGGGATCGCCATCGGGTCCTCTCACCCGGTCGCCAACCGGCACGATGGGGCCACCCCGGGATTTTTCGCAGTTGGCGGGGCAGCCTTTCGTGTGTGGCTGGCACACTACTTGGGCCTCCAACTATCTACGGTCGGCCAGCGGAGCACCGTGCTTCGGATCCCGCTACCCTCCACGATCAAACCTCCGACGCAACAACAGCTGGTGCATCAAAACCGGTATACATCGCAACACAACTGCTCAGACCCAAATTCCACCGTACGGCTTCACCAGACATCACGCCGGAACACGACGGATCGCTTGGCGGCATGGCTTTGTCTGGTGGGTGGTAACTTTAAAGCCGGCAGCCGATGCTATGGCCTACCACCGCGTTTACTGCTCGTTTAGCACTACCCAGGGGACACGTGTAGGGTGGTCAGAAATCAAGTAAATCCTACGGACGCGAGCAGCTCATCCCCCAATGTTTAATCAGAATCCAGTTCTTCAATTTTACTCATTTCCGACTACTTCAATTTTGCCAAAATATCTTCGATTTGACAGTACGACGACACGTCAAAACATAGGAATCGGTCTTATTCTTATTTGGAACGCGTAGTAGTACCTACTGCGATATTACAGAAAATACAAAACACAAAGAAACCAATAAATACCTAATTTCGAAAAAAAAAATACGTACCTTTAATACAAAGTTTATTTGAACTTATAATTCCAAGTCAATCCAAAGATATAAAAATTCAAACCAACCCTTTTTAAAAAACGGTAATTCAACTATTATTACGTGATTTTCCTACCCAAGTAGGGTATCAATTCTTGATATCAGCATCTTTACTGTGATTCGTTAAAGGGCTGTTTAGCTAAGTATAGCATAATTGGTCTTATAATGTTCCCACTATTAGGACTCATACCTCCTCTTTAGAAGAAGGCATAGACCATATTTGACCACGCAGTAGACGCGAGAGGCAATGTGCGGTCGGTGGATGTCTTCGAATTTATTAATATGCCAGTTTCTTTGCAGTGTTTTCTTTCACCGTTTTGAGGACAGTTGTGATGAAATAAATCACACAAAGTTAAGCATCTCTCTAGATTTTAACCCACGATATACAACTTGTAGGGGCGATATGTGTTTTTAATCATTGCCATATTCATATAATAATAAATAAATAATATTCCACAACTATCACACAACTCCGTCTAGTCTCAAGCTAAGCAGAGCTTGTGTTATGAGTACTAGACAACTGATAAACATACTTATATATTTCTAAATACATACATATTATAGATAAATTACACACAGGCACAAAACAAATGATCGTGCTCATCACACAAACATTTGTCCTGGGTGGGAATCGAACCCACGACCTCGGGCGAAGCAACGCCGTGCCCTCGTGGGGGTGATCGGCGGCAGAGACCTCTCGCGCCGGGCGTTGGTCGAGGCCATGGTCCGGAGCGAGGAGGAGTGGCAGGCGGTCGCCGACTTCTGCGAAGCAGTAATGCTCGCAAAGGAGGAGGCCGACCGCATCAGGCAACGGCGCTCTCGCCGCCGCCGGGATTCCGATCCCGATTTCCAGCCACCGTAGGCGCGGGCTTGCGGACAGTGAGCAATGGGTAGCTCGCTGTCTGGCCGTCCGGTAACCGTCCGGACCAAGCCCAAGTCGTCTACGGCGCGCGCTGTTCCCGCGCGCCTCAAGGAGTTGTCAGCAAAAGCAGGGGCCCAGCCGGGTCGAAGCCTACTGGGGCCAGGGTTATCCGAAAGGGCGCTCGAGCCCCGGTGTGAAGGCTTGAAGGAACGGGATGGGTTTTTTAGTCAGTAAGAGTCTGACACTATCTCCCGCTCTGCCCAAGAGCGGGGGTTGTCATAGGATGATTTTTCACATCGAAAAAAAAAAACCCACGACCTCCAGCATAGCAGTCAGGACCACTAACCACTAGACCAACAGGCCTGTCATATAGTTCTATCATACATCAATAGTTTAGTTAGTAGAACTTGATATCCTGTAGCAGATTCCTCTATCCAAAAAGATACAGCTGTTTTCCTTCCAACGGAATATTTCCATGAATCCCTGATTCAATAAATTATCTTTTTTACCGCAAAATACTTTTTCTTTGTGCCATGTTCGGTTAGCTGGCTGAAATGTTATCCCAGTGGTAACTAAAACACAAAGTAAATAGGCACTACGATGGTAAATAAAACATAAAAGGTATTGTATTCTGTGATAATATAAAAATATGTTATGTTATTTTTGGTCGGAGTCGGATTTACTATTTATAAAAGTTAAATTTGACCGGTTCAATAATTCTGATAAAAAAATATCATACGCCTTTAAAAAACACGGTCTTAGCAAAGGTTTTAAACTTTGTAATTGTATTTATTAAAATCTGATCACTTTTTATACTACTTTTACTTTTTTATACTATGGTTAGGTTAGATATATTTTTGTAGTATTTATTTATCGCCTCGCCGTTTTTACCGCGTTCATCAAGGGACTGGAACAATTTGCGTACTTCCCGTCCGATTATAATTTAGGTTTCTTCAAGGCTAGAGTGAATAGGCTCTTAATAAACTAGTGCGCAAAATTGCCAAACTTAAGTGGCAATGGGCAGGGCACATTGCTCGCAGAACAGATGGCCGTTGGGGCCGAAAGGTTCTGGCGTGGCGACCGCGTACCGGAAGATGCAGCGTTGGAAGGCCTCCTACAAGGTGGACCGATGACCTGGTGAAGGTAGCGGGAAGCCGATGGATGTGGGACGCACAGGAACATTCGATGTGGCGACGCTTGGGGGAGGCCTATGTCCAACAGTGGACGTGTATCGGCTGAAATGATGATGATGATGATGAAACTAGTGCGCCTTATCATCAACAAGATCATCACTACTTACAATCAGGTGGGATCGCAGTCAAGCACCAGATTGTATCAATAAAAAAAATGTAAATTTAAAAAATATGAAATTTTCATATATGAGTTACGCCAAGTTAAGTATCTAAGCGTGAAGGAAGGTATCCACATAAGCAAGATAAATTGTTTTTGTCTTACTGCGTAACTAAAATACCTAAGTTATACTTCTAAATATACTGCCTTATTTATAATAAAAAAAAGTCCAAATTTATATGAAATCAATCTGCAAACTTTTTATCCGTATTTTTATACCGACTGGCCTACTGGATCAGTGCTTTCGTTTCATCCCGGGGGTCATGGGTTTTTTTTATGGTGGGAAAAATCATCCAATAACAACCCCCGCTCTTAGGCGGAGCGGGAGATAGTGTCAGACTCTTACTGACTAAAAGCCCACCCCGTTCTTTCGTTGCCTTCGTACCGAGGCTTGAGCTATCTTTCGAATTAACCCTGGCCCCAGTAGGCTTCGACCCAGCTGGGCCCCAGCTGCTGCTGACAGCTCCTTGAGGCGCGCGGGAATAGTGCGCGCCGTCGACGACTTGGGCTCGGTCCGGACAGAGGTCGTGGGTTCAATTTCCACCCAAGACAATTAATGTTTATGTGATGAGCACGATCATTTGCTTTGAGTCTAGGTAAAGGAGAAAGTGACTGACATGTTTAAGCACAGCCAAAACCTGGGACGAATAGTGAGAAATTTTGCACAAGGTTTTATTTATGACGTAAGCGAACACTATGAGAGGGTTTTTCAAAATTCACTCTAGGTATGAAACGGAGGTCTTTTTTTGTTTTTTTGGTGGGGTAAATCATCCAATGACAACCCCGGGAGATAGTGTCAGACTCTTACTGACTAAAAAACCCACCCCGTTCCTTCAAGCCTTCATACCGAGGCTCGAGTTCCCTTTCGGATAACCCTGCCTCCAGTAGGCTTCTACCCGGCTGGGCCCCTACTGTTGCTGACAACTCCTTGATGCGCGTGGGAACAGTGCGCGCCATCGACGACTTGGGCTTGGTCCGGACAGTTACCGGACGGCCGGAAAGCCAGCTGTCCGGTCCGCAAGCTCGCGCCTACGGTGGATCAAACGGGGGTCCAAAGTTTGTACAAAAAAACCTATTTTCACGTGAGCGAAGCATCCGACGGATACGGAACGCACAGGATCGTTCATTGTGGTAACACTTGGGGGAGGCCTATGTCCAACAGTGGACGTCTATCAGCTGAAATGATGATGATGATATAATATTTATAAATCTTATATATACATAAGTATTATAGATAAACTAGCTCTTGCCAGCGGCTTTGCCCAAGTGAAAGTAAGTTGGTCCATACAAAATTTGGACCCCGTTTCATTCCCTTATGATGAATTTCTTAGTACTAAACTATGTTATGATGGTGGGAAAAAATCATGCATTGACATCCCCCGCCCTTGGGCGGAGCGGGAGATAGTGTCAGACTCTTACTGACTAAAAGACCCACCCCATTCCTTCCAGCCTTCATACCGGGGCTCGAGCGCCCTTTCGGATAACCCTGGCCCCAGTAGGCTTCGACCCGGCTGGGTCCCTGCTGTTGCTGACAACTCCTTGAGGCGCGCGGGAACAGTGCGCGCCGTCGACGACTAATTGTATGCTCCTAGATCCAGTAGTTTATCCTGTGCGTTGATTGGTCAGTCAGTTTCTCCTTTAATATAATATATTTACACTCCTTCGGTTTAGGTGGTTAACTAAATGTCTAAATCTTTTAGCAAGTCTTTTAACGAAAAAAAAAAAATCAAAAAAAAATATTTAAAAATGTTACAATTAGTGATTTATTTTAAATAAAAATACATATCAAAATCGTTTACCTTTAATTAACTACGTAAATCGATGTATAACCGAGTAGTAGGTAATCTCTAAACTGCAATATTCCTGCGACCTATTGAAAATTAGGCAATTCGGTTCACGACATTTTATGTGGTACATTTCCTTCAAAAGTTGCCTTCACCCAAGCCTTCTCATTTAAATCAAAAAGGGTGCCTACCCAAAATACACGCGAGGTCGAACTACAAAATAAATATATCATTCAATCTTCATTCGAAGTTTTGCCAAGTCGGAAGTTGTGTTCTTGGGCCACAGAAACAACACATAATATATCTTTATTTATACGTTATATTAGAAGATACTGAGAAGCGAAGTTGACATTTCGTTTCGAAGAAACAGTCTTGTTGATCTATGAAATAAATTGTGATTGTTTTTGTTGTGGCAAATATTTTGGGAAACTATTTTGAACAAGAACATGGTTTAATTTACGTATCTTTGATCGAAATACGTATCTAAATATGTCCGTGATCCCGACAGATATTTTCCTGCCCGAAAGCTGGCTAATAATTAATAAATTAAGTTCAATAATATTTTTGAACCATTCAGGGTGCTCAAATATACAACGAAAAATTCAAATCAATCACGAATATTATACTCGTATATTCAGTCAAAAAAGTATCGGGAATGGATGATTTGTTTATGGTTACAAATTCAAATTTTAGATTTTTTTGTTGTTGCTAGATTGGCACAACTGTTCTTCATTTTGGCGCGGAGTTTGAGTTGCATCTGTTATTTATATTAAATACAGTGCTGTTTTTAGTTATATCACATCTAGTGTGTATTGCGAATTTTATAATGGACAAAAACATCGAATAAATTTTGCATCGCCAATGGAATTTCGTGTTCGGAGTCACTGAAAATGTTACAGAAGGCTTACGGTGAATCGACTTTTTCAAAAACACGTGCTTATGAGTGGTACAAAGCATTCAAAAGCGGTCGAGATGTGCTGGATGATTTGCCTCGCTCTGGTAGGCCATTAACCTCTGCAACTGAAGTTAACATCGCAAAAGTGAAGGAAATAGTGACTGAAAATCCTCATTCAAGTTTGAGAGAGATAGCCGCCGAACTTTCTGTATCTCACGAGTCGATCCGTACCATTTTAACTAATTATTTGGGTATGAAACATCTTGCCGCTCGCCTAGTCCCAAAAGACCTGAATTTTCTCCAAAAACTCAATCGCATGAGCGTCTCCGAAGCTTGTTGACATGCAAACAAGTCAACAAGCTTCAGAGTGGCGCCTTACAACTGAACCAAAACCGAAAAAACCACGCCAAAGTCGATCAAAAGTCAAAGTCATGTTGACTGTTTTCTTTGACTATTGCGGTGTTGTGCACTCGGAATTCCTACCGGAAGGTCAAACGGTAAATAAAGAATATTATTTGAGCGTTATGCGGCATTTAAGAGAGCAAATCCGACGAAAAAGGCCAGATTTGTGGAAAGAAAATTATTGGATTTTGCACCATGAAAATGCGCCTTCGCACAAGGCCATCATTTATTTATTTATTTATTTTATTTATTAGAACTTTATGCAACGCACAGGTACAAAGGCGGACTTAATGCCTTAGGCATTCTCTACCAGTCAACCTAGGGTGGTGAAGAGAAAATCATGGCAGGTGCACAAAAAAAAAAAAAACAACAAAAAATGGATTATTAAGAAAAATAAGAGTGCAAATGTATATATATAACTAAAATAGACATACATATATATTTAATATAATATATACCTACATATATATTTATATAAAGTAGAAGAAGGGGGGTTTTGAGACGACTCCGCTATTTGTTCTGAAAGTAATGCCGCAACTTTCGCTTAAATGCATACTGACTGGTGGCCATCCTGATGTCGAGAGGAAGCGCATTCCACAGAAGTATGGACTGTATATGAAAGGAAGAATGAACAAAATCAGAAGTATGAGAGGGACAGAGCAGTAGGAGATTGTTAGAAGAACGAAGATTCTTAGAATGGGAAGAACATAAATATTGAAAATGAGATATAAGATAAGAAGGAGGGGTAGGACAGTTGAGCAGAGAGAAGAGTGTAGTCAGTGCGCGCAAACTTCTTCTCTGGCGAATGGGCATCCATTTGAGCTCCGATCTGTAACTCGAAACATGGTCATATTTTCGCAAGTTAAATATGAATCGGATGCAGTTGTTGAGGAGCCTGTCAAGTTTGTCTAACAACTCCGCATTCAGGTCAAAGTAGCACACGTCACCATAGTCGATTACAGGGAAAATTAAAGTTTGCACAAGCATAGTCTTCGTCTTCGCGGGCAAAAAGTTCCTCAGACGATACAGACACCGCAAAGTCCCGTTGACTCTTTGGCAGACAATGGAGACCTGACTTTGCCAGCCAACGAACGATGAACGAATTTTTGATCAAACACTCAACAAATTAATGTAGCACCATATTAGCCAGATATGGCTTCAGCCGACTTCTATCTTTTTCCTAAACTCAAATTACCACTTCTTGGCACCCGTTTTAAATCTGTAGAAGACATAAAGGAGAATTCGCGGCGAGAACTGAACTCAATTTCGGAAACAGCGTTTAAAAAATGTTTTGATGATTGGATTATTCTTTGGCGTAAGTGTATCGTTTCTGAAGGGGCATACTTTGAAGGTGATAAAATAAATTTAGATGAATAACAAAACATTTTGTTTATTATTGATCTTTTCCCGGTACTTTCTTGACAAAGTAGTATGTTTAAAGATCACTGGTTTCATTTAATAACGACAAGTATATAACAGACTTTATGGTACCTTATTAAATAATATTAAAACGATAATTAGTCTGTCTAAACATTGATCTGGCTAGAAAGGAATTTGATAATTGCTTTGAATATATTTGAATATAGCTAGCTAATTACCTGGTCTATGTCCTAAATCTTTCAATCTTTTGATGTCTCGATTCGATGTACCATTTTACTGTTATTTTGGTTCTAAGATAAAAATTGTGCTTTTTTTTAAGGTGGCATCCAATGATTTCTCCCGCTCTGGCCGGAGCGGAGAGGATGTGTAAGAATTTTACTAACTAAAACCACACCTGTGTCCTTCAGTTTCCCTTTGCGTTTTAGGACTACGGGTTTCCTTTTCAGAAAATCCCCGTGGCCGCCATTAGGGCCACGGGGATTTTCTTCGGCCCTGCTGGGCCTCTACGGTATGCTGACATCTTTTTGAGGACCTCATGGATCACTACGCACTGTCGACGACTCGGACTCGGTCCGGTCGATTACCGGACGTCCGGACAGCGAGCTACTCATTGCTGGACGTCCGCAAGCCCGCGTCCACTACCTTTATACTAGTTATACATAATGCTGCAAATACAAATGTACCGTACATTAATTACACCCACTTGAACCGTCCAGAACCATACCTTAGTATAACGAAAAACATAAACAGTGGTGCAATATTGTAACCTAATCCGTCTTTATTTGTCACTGGCCCAGTGATCTACGGCGGGCGCTGAGAACGTTATTAAGTTACGGCTGTGAGGTTGAAGTTGCTGGATATGGCTTCCGTCTATGTATTCCGTATATCTTATATTGTACTATATGTTTTTTTTAAGTGAGAAATCATCTAATGACTTCTCTTTTGCTTCTTCTTCTTCTTAAGCTATTTGTTTTTTTTTTGCGCACAGGAACGTTCATTGTGGCGACGCTTGGGGGAGGCCTAAGTTCAACAGTGAACGTATATAGGCTAAAATGATGATGATGATGATTTATTTATTTAATTTACCATTTATGTGCATACAAAAACAGAAAAAGATAATACATAAGAGACGTCAGTACAAAGGTACTGCTTATTTCCAAAGAAATAAGCAGTACCTTCAAATTAATTCATTCTTCCAGCAGACCTGCCAAAGGAGAAATCAAAAATAAATGTAGACAATGTTTATCTTAAGCTTCAACATGTTTTTTTTTTCTACAATGTCTGTGGGCCAAAAAAATTTTTTTTTCTGTCTTTTCTTTTACTCTAAAGCGGAGAGGAAGGCGTGTCAGACTTTTACTGACTAAAACCCACTCCTATGTTCCTTTTTTGCCTTCATTTTAGGACCACGAGGTTCTCTTTCGCACAACCCATGGTCCAGTAGGCTTCGACCTTGCTGGGTTCCTACAGTTTCGCTGACATGATGTATGGCACGAGTGGAAAACTACGCGCCGTTGACTGCTCGAGCTAGGTTCAGATAGTTACTGGATAGCCGGATGGCGAGCTACCCATTGCTCGTCGTCTGCAAGCTCACATCTACGGAGGCTGGAAATCAGGGTTGTAATCCCAGCGGTTTGTTATTGCACTAGATGTTAGAAGGGTACTTCAACATAACTAACTTTGTTTGCACTAATCACTTTATTTCCCTGACTTGCTCGTTACTCGGTTAACAACCGTTTGACTCACAAAGAGCGCGCCACACAAAAAAGAAACAGAATGCGAACCGGGTGTAGTGCGCCACCTTCACAGAAATAGTTAACCATTTAATTAAAAATAAACCAGTACATGTTCAAAACAAACCGTTCAAAAATATATACAACAATCGTTTTAGTTTTACAGACTTTCCTAACTGTATCATGAAGTCACAAAATTATAAACTTTGTATGTTACTAGGTTGTCCGCACAAACACATGGTCACCAGATCATCCGGGTGACTAAGGGGTCGTTTTGCTCCAGCACCCAGCTGTACACTGGTGCATAATAAATATGGCAATTTTATCAAATAAAGACAGTTTTTGCCAGCGGTTTCGTGAAAGTTATCCTAAGGGATTATACTACCGAAATAAGAAGTATTCTATGCTATTCCAAGACATAGTCTACCCTTGTGGCTAATTTATTATAAACTAGCTTTCGCCCGCGACGTCACCCACGTAGGTACATAAAATATAGCCTATGTCACTCCGGGATAAAACAGCTTTCTATTGGTGAAAAAATTTTACCAATCGGACCGGTACTTCCAGAGATTACCCTACATACAGACTTACAAATTTTACCTCTTTATAATATTAGTATAGCTTTTGCCCGCGACTTCGGGCGCATACATAAAATTCGTGCATATTTCGACGCGCTCAAAGAAATTTAAATTCATAGGGTACTATCCCGTTGAATCAGAATCCTGTAATTTGGCATACAGATATAGGAATAAATCTGAAAACAAAAAATAGTTGCATCACAAAAAAAAAAAAATTTGCAATTCGGAATAATAATAAATAATAAAAATAAATAATAAAATTTTATTCAAAAATATAAGGTAATACAGTAAAAACATTTTTGCCTTAATTTATGCCAAGTTCACAAGTGCTATATGCCTGAACTAGGTTATCCTGTGTTTCAGGCGAGAAAAGGTAAAATAATATAACTAAATAATCATATATAATACCACAAGAGCTTCAAAATTATCGAATATTTCCCGATAGGTTCGTTGCAAACAAATGAAGGAGTCAAGTTTTTCAGGAAAAATCACTCGCGCCGCTCGTGATTTTTTAACCTGAAAAACTTGACTCCTTCATTTGTTTGCAGGGAACCTTGAGGGAAATATTCGCCAGATAATTTTGAAGCTCGTGTGGTATTCGGGGGATTATTTTTCCGTCCCAAATGTCGCAAAATCTCGATTGGTCGATATTTGGGTCGGAAAAATAATCACAGTAATTATATAACAAAAAGGTAAAATATTCATCTAATAGGTATGTAAAACAGGTGTAAATAGTATAAAAGTCTTACTTGCTAAAATCTTAATATATTATTTAAGCTAACTAATCATAATAAAAAGTGCATTACATCTTTATCTTAATACAACTAATAACTTCTCTGTATCTTCATAGGACAAATTTTGTAGGGTTTCCTTGAGAGCTTTCTTGCAATTTATATAATTTAGTGAATAAATATTTGCTTTCGCATTTAGTCTGTTATAGAGTAGTGGTCCCAGAAATACATAAAATTTAGCTGTAAAAGCATGTTTTGTGCTTTTTGTGGGACAAACTATATCTTTCCGTCTCTTTTTAGTATGTTCAGTGCTGAAGCGGAGGGCTGCGTGCTGTTTTAATACAGTGCTCATTATGAATAACTGCCGGACTGTTAGCACTTCACAAGTTTTGTAGAGCAGGTCAGTGGGAAAAAAGAAAGGGCGGCAAGTCCTTGAGAATCGCTCTTTGGGCTCTTTCGATTGGTAGTAATAAAGTTTTGCCAGCTCCACCCCATGAGGTAATGCAATATGTCAAAATTGACTGACATAGAGCAAAATAAACTTGCTTAATTATTTTTGGATCCGCAATATGTCGCAACTGTTTAAACACGAATATCAGCTTACGAACTCTATTGTTTAAGACTTCCATATGTTGTTTGAACGTAAGGGTCTCATCTATTATAACACCTAGATATTTTATTTTGTTAGTCTGATTAATATTGGGACACATAAGCGGGCATTCTGCAGGGACTGTACAACAATGAGCATACAACGTTGAGGAATTATTTGAAGTTTGTTTGCGCATGGAAAACTTTATATAATTAGTTTTATCTGTATTTAGGGTTAATGAGTTGTGCTGAAGCCATTTATTTACAATATTGAAGCCGTCTTGCGCAAGCTTGTGGACTTCATGTTCAGATTCAGCCGAAAAAAGAAGAGCAGTGTCATCAGCGTAAGATATTGCTATGCCGTGCTTTAGTTTTAGATTACATAGGTCATTTATGTATATCAAAAACAAAGTAGGCCCTAATACACTTCCTTGGGGAACACCAAAAGACGTGTTTTTTTGGTCTACGCTGAGGACACTGCCAATCTTAACGCACTGAGTACGGTCTTCTAGGTAACTTTTGAAAAGTTTTAGCTGAATACCTCTTATACCTACTGTCTCAAGCTTGCGCAATAGAGTAGGAATATATACTGTGTCAAAAGCCTTGGCGAGGTCCAGGAAAATACCTACTGTATGGTTACCCTTGTCAAGTTCTTGCGCTAGAAAGTCAGTCAGATGATGTACGGCATCGGCAGTTGAAACTTTAGGTCTAAAACCAAACTGACGCTCCGATAAAATTGATTTGTCCTCTAGATATTTAAACAACCTTTTATTTATGATTTTTTCCAATATTTTAGACATAGCAGGCAGTAGAGAAATAGGTCTGTAATTGGTTACTTGTTCTTTACTGCCAGATTTATGAACTGGGATAACAACTGCTTTTTTGAGGCACTCGGGAAAAATACCCAAAGATAAACACATTCGAAAAATGTGAATCAGTGGAGGTACTAAAATATTCCTGAACTGTTTAATAAGTTTATTTGATATTTCATCCCATCCAACTGCACATTCATCTTTCAAGGACATGATTATATTTTCTACCTCTGTCTCGTCAGTATCAAGCATGGCAAAGGATGATAGAGTGGAGCTACCCGTGATAGAAGTGTTCCTTAGATAAGGAGATTGACCCCGGTTAATTTTTTCTGCTAGACACTTTCCAACGTTAACAAAGAAATTATTTGCTATGTTGGCAGACGTCAGCTGTGACGAGTGCGCTTGTAATAAACTTGAAGATGACTCATTTTGTTTCGAGGAAAAAGTTATATTTTTAATACATTTCCAGATCTTTTTACTGTTCGTTCCATCCTTATCCAGTACAGTTTTATCGTAGTTGCTTTTAACCTTTTTAAGAAGATCATTACAAAAATTACGATATCTTTTGTACGACAGTTGTAGGACCGTATTCTCTGGATGAGATTTACATTTCATATGCAGTTTATCTCTGTGTTTCATACAGCGGATAAGACCTGTTGTGATCCACGGTTTTATGTTGCAATTTTTGTTGCTCAACTGCGATATGACAGTATTTTTCTGAATTGCATGACGTACATTTTCTATTACATACATCATACAATATTGCGGGTCAGCGGAATTATAGACTGGATCGAAATCGATGACGCGTAAGTCTTCTTCAAGTTTATTTATTTATTTATTTATTTATTTATTTAAACTTCATGTACAATAGTGGTACATAGGCGGACTTAATGCCACAAGGCATTCTCTACCAGTCAACCTTTGGGTTAAAAAAGACAACACTGTGGTAGGTTTGCACAATAAACAAATACATAATAACAAATAGTTCAAATGGAACAATATAAAATAAGTTATTTATAATAATAAAATGCATATATATGCTAAAATAATAAACTAATAAATACTATGAAAAATATGAAATCACTATGAGAACTTAATAACAATACTGAACGAAGACCGAACTAAGGTTGAGAGGACTTCAAGTAGTAGTTCCGAATTTTACGTTTGAAGGATAATTTACTTTCAGCTTTTTTGATGTCAAGGGGAAGCACATTCCAGAGTTTTATGGTGGAAACAGCGTAAGAATTGGACATAAAGCCAGTGCGGTGAGAAGGAATATGAAGAAGCATGTTTTTGGATGCACGAAGGTTAAGATTATGAGAACTGCCCAACACATTAAAATATTGTTTTAAATAATCAGGAGCACAAGGATCGGGGATTTATATTCAATTTCGAAACGATGCGAGTGTTTTGTTTAGGTAAATTACAATTTAGTGTTAGTAGGACAGCATTGTGATCCGTTATTGTAGAGTTAATAACAAGTGCAAGTGAAGGGAAATTTGATTTAAGTATGATATGGTCCAAGCAAGAGCCACTATGATGTATAGGAAAACTATGTGCGGGGAGCAAGCCATGATATGCGCATAGGTTGAGGTAGTCCTGAGCAGATGCGTCAGCACTTCCTGGAAGAATGTTTATATTAATATCTCCAATTACTATCGTGTTTTTAAAAGGTGATAGGTTTTGCAAGACATCATTGAGAGAGTCAGTAAAATTGTTAGCATTTTTGAAGGACGGCGGGCGATATAACGCTACTATAGCAAAATCTGATCCAATTTTCACTACCAAACTGTTACAGTCTTGCATATTTGGTTCCTCTACAGAGACCTTGAGATGATCTCTTACATAAACTATCACCCCATCATTTTGATTGTAATTCCTATCACTTTTGTACATCTTATACCCTGTGATTAGTGGTATATTATATTTCTTGGCAAGCCAGCATTCTGTTAAAACAATAATGTCACAATTAATGTTGAGCCGTTGTTGAAAAGCGGTAAAGTTGTCAAAATTCTTAAAAATGCTGCGAATGTTTTGTGTTAGTACGGTTAACGGTGATTTGTAGCTGGAAAGATATTGTTTGCAGCTTTCAACTTCACAAAGTCTAGACTCAGATACAGAAAAATTATCTAAATCATTAATTAAATTGTTTATCATAATAAAAATAAAACTTTCCTATATATAAAACTGATAAACGTCTAAAATAAATAACTTATTAACGGCGCTCTTAGGCACCTTCATAATCTATTGAGTTAATAAACCTTTTTTCAGCCATAATTTTCGCGGGGCAGTCAGCTGCGCCTGTGTTGTGCTTGTCTGGCTTTTTGAAATGCAAGCAAGTAGCGCATTTTGGCTCATCTGACTTCTTTGGACATTCTTTGATTGAGTGGCCTTGCTCACCACAGTGACCACAGGTGTAGGACGTCTGCCGACATGATTTGGCAGCATGGCCATATTGCTGACACTTATAGCATCGTGTGACCAAGGTAAAATCTCTTACAGGGCATGATGACCAATTTATAAACACTCGTTCTTTTGACATTAGGGCTTTACGTATGACTGCCGATACTTCTACGACATAGTTGCAATTGTCAGCGTTTCTCTTACCCGATTTATGGCTTAACTTGATTGAGGTCAAAAACGTCTCAAGGCTGCAGTCCTGAAGCTTCTCGGCGAGATTTTGATGGTACAAACACGTAAAAACCTCGTTTTCTGACATGGACGTAGGAACTCCTATGATCACAACTCTAGGCTTTCTTTTATAAGGCTCGTCGACTGTTAGACCCGATTTTGTTAGATGCTCAGATTGTCTCAGCTTTTCGATGTCGTCCTTCGTCTCAGTGCTGATGATGACACCACCGTTTTTGGTCTTGCGCAGGCCTCTAACATGCAGCTTCATCTGTTCGGGGCAAATAATTTTTTGGACGAGAGATTTCGTCTCATCACTAGACTTTAATTTATCCTTCGGATAAATAGCCACAGAACTTAACTTTTTTGACCATGTCAGCAAAAGAAGCTCCTAGGGCAGGTTGCGATTTTTCTTCGACACTCAATTTGAGTTCCTTTAGTTGCTGTGAAAGGTCGAGTTGGGTTTCAAGAACTTTGACAGCATTGTGGGATTGGAAGGCTTTCGCTTTCATGTACTGGTACTGTACTGCCATTTGCGATGTGCCATGACCGATCTTCCGGCATAGGGCATTGATGCGCAATTTATGGTCCATATTCAGCTTTCCTTCCGCTGCGATAGTGCACACCTCCTGGAGGCTCTGGTCGATGGTCGAAATCCAGCTCTGAATTTCCGACGTCGTGACAGCTTCAAGAGTTTCGTTCTTTTGCTGCGGCGCTTGAGAGGGAGGAGCGGGGACGGCTACAGGTGTTGGCGGCGGGGAGCGAGCACACCTACTTCTTGGACTGAAGGGACTATCCTCCATCGTAAAGTAGATTATTTATGTATTAATCACAGATCATTTTTAGAAAGAAACACCTCAAATCTAACGTATGAGTCACTTTACTTTACTTTAACAGCAATTTTATAAAAACTAGGTCACAATTTCACAAGTGATTATTTGTTTATACTAATATTGTTCGATACGTCTGTTCACTACGAACGTCAAACGTTTTTTTTTTTTTTTATAATAACCTTCGAGACACCATTCGGGAACTGAAATACACAGATAAGTTTGTACGAAACCCTCAGTGCGCGGGTCCGACTCGCGCTTGCCCAGTTTTTTTTTTTTACTAAAGATGTCCAGCGCGTACAAATTCTGAAAATTAGCACTACGCTAAAATCGAAAACACATGTTTCACAAATAAGGTAGAAACTCAAACTAGCGTAATTTACACACCACAAATCACAGAATGTATAATATACACTTGGAATTTATTTACTTTGCTTGCTGGCTAGTCTTGATTTCCAACGTAACCTAGTTGTTTATTTGAATGTTTAAAATTACTTTGGATTTTTTGGAGTGGTAAATAATCAAATATCTTCCCCAGTTCTGCATGGAACCAGCAGAAATGTCAGATTTATAAAAAAGTCAAAGTCTCAGCTCATAATGCTATGAGCTGAGTCTTTGACTTCATAATGTTCACACTGCTGGGACTCAGGGCTCCTCTCTAAGAGAGGGAATGGGCCGTAATCCACCACACGGGCCCAGTGTGGGTTAATAGATGTTACATGTCTTCAAATTTTTGGTTCTAGGACATGCCGGTTTCCTCACGATATTTTTCCTTCATCGTTTTGAGAGCAGTGGTGATGAAATAAATTACACAAAGTAATGCGCCTGTCTAGGTTAGAACCCACGACTTACAACTCGAAAGTCGGGAGCATTACCAATCGGCCACCTGCTGCATCTTAGCACACTTTCAATTATTTGCTTCCCAGGTCAGCGGTAACACTTTCAAACAATGTTGTAACCGTGGTAGTGACAATTTTGCTAGCAGTTCGATCCAGCCTTAGTCTTTATCAGACAGCAAGCTAACCATTGCTTGCTGTTCACTGGCTAGCGCCTACGTTAACCAGAAATCTTTCTCCGATTTCTGATCCCCTTGCGTTTCCTGCGGCGGTTGGGGCGTGAGGGTTGAGTCTTTCAGACGCTTTCCACTACCTTCTTAGCTCGCTTTACTGGATCGCAAAAAGAGAATAAAACAATACAATATAACAAACTTAGCCTTATAACATTACCTCTCCAGGAGAAGGAATGGGTCGCAATCTGCCTCGTGGGCCCGGTGCAGACTGGTGGATGTCACATTACCTTCTTTTTAGTTTTTGAACATGCCTCACGATGTTTTCACTCACCGTTATGAGAGCTGGGCCCCAAGTCTGCTATTTTTATAAATTCGTCATTCCAACACGATCCCATTGTCATTTTGCTAAAAGTTTGTAATCTGCTAATTCATAATGAACGATCATTGATCGGTCACTGGTCTTGTAATAGAATTGTGGTAGAATGATCATTTCGAGCATATTAAAACCAATAACTGCACAATAACGTTCTAATGGTAAAACACTGATCAAATAAACTGTCAAAGTTTTAGCAGATTACCGCAAACGTCAAATATTCATTTGTCAATATGTACGAGATTACCATTCTATGTCACTTTTTTCAATGGAGTGTCAGTGGTTGACCATTGGAAAGTCATAATGACGCCATTATATTAGTAGATTACCAAATTTGTCAAAATCGACAATTATGACATCAATGATAGACAATTCTGACACTATTGTAATAGCAGACTTGAGGCCCAGTGGCGATGTAATAAATTATAAGTAATGCGCCTGGATGAGTTTAAACACACTTCGGACATCGAAGTCGCTACCAGCGAGCTACCACTGTTCCAGTTTTAGGCACTGCAAGCTTACTATTAACAACAATACATAATACTCGTAGCAAGAACATCCTGTTTTATTATTGTTAAGCTCGCCCTTGACCATTATCTCAACCCTTCGACGATGGAACACACTTGCCTAGAAATAACTTATTCACTATTGACTAAAAGACCCCTTGGTTGTAGCTATCAGGGCTCATTAGACTTTATTGCTTCCACTTCTGGCAGAAAGGGATATCCCTGTCCTTGCTGTGATTCTGAGAGTGGGTGGTTACTCTTGTATCATATATCACACATCGGTCTTCTCTGTGTTCGTTTACTATTTTAAGACCAATGAGTTGAAATTACCACAAACCTACCTGGATGTGTAAATTAATTTCAAATCCATCAAGAAAAGTGCTGAATCCTCTATTATATTTTTTCTCTGTTTTTGTGGTTTTCTGAGAGAAAATAACAGAGTCAACCTCGCCTTTGTGTATAAACAAGAAATTTTTAATGAAAATAAATTTTTCATAGCAAGCTTTTATAGCGCTTTAATTCATCAAGATCATTCCAAAAAGTTCCACGATATATCTTACTTCGCTTAGTACCGAGTTCCTATAGCCATCTTCTAGCTCTATCATCAGATGCTGGTTACTATCTAGTACCAAAGTACTCGTCAAGATGTATCAAACGAATCCAAACAACAACTACTGAGTTCCTAAGGCCACCTTCCAACTCCATTATCAGATCAGCTCCATATCATAATAATTTTGCATTGTAATTTATTTACACATGTATGCAAAATTCCAGGTTAATCGATAACCAGAAAGTGGATAAAATTTAATTACTGATGCAAAATTTTGAGAAGAGACAGGTGAAACTAAATAAAAGCTTGTAATAATAGGAACTTTATTTCTGACCATTTAAACCCATTTTTTACAATCATATGTTATGTTATACAATAAAAAATAAATAAACTCTCATAAAACTTGTAGCTTTCTATGAGAGCAAGAATTTTCGTTCGACAAAATTATTGGGCTTTTAAGCCATCAATCTTATGTTTCTATAATATTCTGATATTATCGACCCACTATTGATACTCTCTATAATTATAGGATCTAGTACACAAACTATGTTCAGAAGCACATAATTATGTCTATTTGATATCAATGATATCAAATAATTGATATGACTCCTAACATTAAATACAAAGGAATTTATCCACTAAAGCTCCGATTCTAGGAACATCACAGTGCAAACATAATTTTGTTAGTCAGTTAATCAGATTTCAAACCAAACAAATTCCCGGAAAACTAATAGCAAACATAAACAAATTGGAATATTTAATGAATTATTCGCTGAAATATTTTATAGTACTCGTAATAAACGTTTAATTTGTATAAAATCCGTACAGGTATAGACATAACAATAGTTAAATAACAATCATACAAGGACACTCAATATATTTATATTCAGAAATCATTATTACAATTAAAATTATATTACAATTATTGATATGCATTAAACATAGAGAATAATGCGGAGTTTTGATTGTATTAGTAGTGCATATCGACAAAATATGTGTAAATCTGAGCTAATAATAGACTTATTAGTGCTTTGATAGGAACTATTCCTAGAAAATTAAAAATACATTACATTACAAACAAAAGCCATTTTATTAACCGACTTCTAAAAAAGGAGGAGGTTCTCAATTCGGATGTTTGTATTTTTTTTTTTATGTATGTTCGCGCATAACTTCGTCAATTGCCAACCGATTTGAAAAATTCTTTTTTTGTTAGAAAGGGTATACTTTCCAAATGGTCCCATAGTCACCAAGTCGGGATCTGATGATGGAATCTTGGCGAAATCGAGGGAACTCCTCAAATATTATAAGCAACCATATAGTTCTTTTGATATTTTAAGCATTTATAGTCAAAACATGACATTTGATGAAGTGGAATTGGTAAAGAAGACCAGAAATGGCCAACGGAAGTTCATACTCACACAGATCTCTCAATGAACATAGTTACAAATAAATTAATAGTTCTGAATAGGTATGTTGAAAATGGTATCACCGATGTGACCTGATGATGATGATGGAGCCGCAAGATAGGCACCGGAACTCCGTAATTAATCAATGTATCCTAGCCGTGTTTGGGCTTATTAGAATTGTCATAAGATGCACTTTGGCTATAAGGTACTATCGAACTGATCTGATGATGATTATGGAGCCGGAAGGTAGACACGGGAACTTCATAATAAAACAATGTATCCTAGCAGGGTTTGAGTTAATTGGAATTGTCATGAGAAAAAGGTACTCTGGCTGTAAGTGTATTGCTACTAAAAAGTGTGAAATAAAAAACTTTAAAAAAAAAAAAATAATAACCGACTTACTAAAAAAACACTAAAACCACCAAAATAACTTTAATTTCGGAAGTCGGTGTTAAATTGTTAAATAACGAAGAGGCAAAACTATTATAGAAACACCGACTTCCGAAATTAAAGTTATTTTGATGGTTTTAGTGTTTTTTTAGTAAGTCGGTTATTTTTTTTTTTTGTAAACAGTTTTTTATATTATAAAGCGAGCCTATGCCCTATCACTGTCAGACCATTTTATTAAATTTTTAAATTGCATAATGTTTAAAAAGCAATCAGACGTTTTTAGGGTTCCGTACTTCAAAAGGAAAAAACGGAACCCTTATAGGATCACTTTGTTGTCCGTCCGTCTGTCTGTGTGTCAAGAACTTTCATCTCGAGAACGCGTGGAGGTATCGAGTTGAAATTAAAACCATATACTCAAATTTGCGGTCCCATCAAGCTGTGAAAAAATCAAACTTCTAAGTTAACGAATAAAAAAGATATGGTCGTTTATGTCGCAAAAAACGTTTTTGATACTCTCAAAGAAATCCAATCGAAATTCATAGGGTACTTCCCTTTGACCCAGAATCCTGAAATTTGGCACAAAGCAAGGTTTAATAGAATAGGTATAGGAAAAAATCTGAAAACAGTAAATTTGTTGTAACTTACGTCACACAAACAAAAAAAAAAACATTTTTTGCAATTCGGAAAAATCTTCGAGACTCCAGTCGGAAATTGTAGTTTGCACGGAACCCTCAGTGCGCGAGCCCGACTCGCATTTGCCCAGTTTTTACTATCAGCTTGCATGCAGATAGTGGTGGCAGGCTCTCGAATAAAATTTTACCGGTATATTTTTTCAGCGTCAAGTGATGAAAAATAAACAAAAGTAAATATTAGATTAAGTTTCTTAACAATTTTGTCTTTCACATTCTAAATACTAGAATCCGTAATGTATTAAAAATATTCCAGTATAAAGTTGGTGAGATGAATTGACTTATGTTATATCAATAATGCCCACGTACCGTAAAATTCGTTTAATGATTTTTGAACAAACGTCATGATGCGACAAGATGTATTGTCACAATGTCGTATTTTTAACCGACTTCGAAAAGGAGGAGATTCTATGTTCGGCTGAATGTATGTTCACCGATGTCTGGGTCATATGTGGACCGATTTTGAAAATTATTTTTTTGATTGTAAGGTTACACGTTCAAGTTGGGATCGTAGAAATATTGTTATGGTCTGATTATGAACTTCAAAGTTATGGAACAGAACTCCTCATAGGATAACACCAGAACTGTCGCAACAAGTATTGCTTTGTTTATATGTGTAGTCGATGATAGACTGAAAGAACAGGGGGAGGAGATGTATCGAACTGATCTGATGATGAAGCTGGAAGGTAAATTAATGTAATCTTACCGTGTTTGGAATTATAAGAACCGTTATGAGGTGCACTCTGGCTATTAGGTATTTAAATTTGGCCGAGAGGTACTTTTTAGTGGTGGTACCATAACAAAAAAGAGAAAAAAAAATACAACCGACTTCAACGTTACAAAAACACTGAAAAGTACAAAATAACTTTAATTTCGGAAGTAGGTGTTCAATAACAAAGAGATAAAACTACTTTAGAAACACCGACTTCTCAAAACATCTCTGTTACATGCAATCTTTTTTCATCCGTCTCTTTTACAGCTTTATCATATTGACTTTTATCATAATTTATTTTTGTTTTTATTTGTGATTTGACTTCTATTTATTTATTTGTATTTTCTTGTATATGTTTGACATTTTTACCATTTCACATTATAATGTAATCATTTGTGGAGTAAGTACAATGTAACATTCCGTATTTGACTTTTAAGAATCCCTTACCAATAAACTTCTATGACTATTATGTCAATGACTATGACATTTCTAGTCAACTACCAACAGCTATTACTTAAAAGGTCAATGCATCTATGCACCCTAACTGAAATAGGAGGCGATGCTACTAGCTAGGTAACTGTGTTAGTGACCGCAGCTCAGATTGGCTCATGGTTTCAGCCTTTGAGCAAATTTAGCGTCATCGTGTCGGAGCTTCGGTTAGCGGTGAGGTGTATCTCTATTACGTTGAAGTCCATGTTTACGGATATTTTGTTACTTTTAAGGGTTCTGTACCTTTTTTTTTTGGTGGGTAAAAATCATGATAGAGTTAGACTATTACTGGCTAAAAATCCACCCTGTTCCTTCTTGCCTTTCATACCGGGGCTAAGCTATCTTTCGGAGCCAACCCTGACCCCAGTAGGCTTCGACCCAGCAGGTTCTGCTTTCGTTGACAACTCCTTGAGGCGCGCGGGAACAGTGCGCGCCATTGACGACTTGAGCCTGGTCCAGATAGTTACCGGACGGTCGGACAGCGAGCTACCCATTGCTCGCCGTCCGTAAGCCCGCGCCTACGGTGGCGGAAATCGGGATTGGAATCCCGCCGGCGGCTGGGGCGCTATGAGCGACGTTGCCTGATACGGTCGGCCTCCTCCTTTGCTAGCATTACTGCATCGCAGAAGGAGGCGACCACCTGCCACTCCTCCTCGCTCCGGACCATGGCCTGTACAAAGGCCCAGTGCAAGAGATCGCCGCTGCCGATCGCCCCCACAAGGACACGGTGATGCTCTGCCCAAGCCGGGCACACCTCTATCGTATGCTCTACCGTGTCATTCGGGCGTCCACACAGAGGCGACACCCGGGCGTCAATATATAAAAGGGCGTAAATTGACATATAGCCTATATCACTCTGGAATAAAGCAGCTTTATTATTATTATTATATATTCTCTATATTGTACACCACATATACAAAAAAAAAATGCTGGACAAACATTATTAAAATAAGTGTACAATGGGCGGTCTTATCGCACAAGGCAATTTTTTCCAGACAACCTTTGGATGGACTGAAAGAAAGGAGAAAGATTTAGGGTTGTCAGTGTACAACATCAAAAATAATACTGATAAGAAATAACAACACAAATACATATGTTACAAAATATACTAATAAATCAAATATGCTATCATATATCATTTATAATCAGCTTTCTATCGGTGAAAAACATTTTTAATCGGAATAGTACTTTCAGAGCCTCGTACAGACAAAAAAACAAACTTTACCTCTTTATAATATTAGTGTAGATTTATTTTTTACTAGCTGTGTGTGTGATTTACGCTACAATTGCTATAGGATTTTGCAGGTGACAGCTGTCGGATTCATTAATACAATGTATTCTAATTCTTTACTAGCTGTGCTCGCGACTTCGTTTGCGTTGACTACAGGATTTGGAATTTATTTTTTCTAAAATAAAAGTAGCCTATGTACATCAGCTACCTGCCAAAAAAGTCCCGTCAAAATCGGTCCAGCCATTTCAGAGATTAGCCGGGACAAACAGACAGACAGACAGACAAAAATTGTAAAAAATGTTATTTTGGTGCATGTACCGTTTATATATTCATATGCATGTAGTAAAAAGCAGTTATTTCAATATTACAAACAGACACTCTAATTTTATTTATGTTTATAGATGTATAGATTACACACCTTAACTTTTCACAGGACAAACATTCATAAAAATAAGTGTAAAAGGCGGTCTTAATGTACAGGGAAATTTCATTCAGACAACGAAACAGACTTAACGAAAGGAAAAGAATTGAGGCTATCGTACACTGACAGTAATAACATAAATAATGAATATTATACAGGGTCATTTGTAAATCACTAGCAATCATGCAAGACTGTATTACTAACATCATAAACAACAATTTTTGTTTATTTATTTATTTATTAAAACTTCATCCAACACAAAGGTACAAAGGCGGACTTAATGCCTTAGGCATTCTCTACCAGTCAACCTAGTTCTATGACTTAGTTATGATGTTAGTTTGTTCTATGACTTTTTACAAAATACAATTCATTTACCAAAAACAAATAAATATACATAGGTACAATAAAAATATATAATAAATAAATACAATAATAAACTAATAAATAAAAACTACTGAGGTGTCAAGGGACACCCGGATGGAACGAAGTTTCGTTCTGGCTTGCGTTCTATAAGAGAGACAGAGAGAGACAGACAGAGAAACATGCGCACGCCGCACGGCTTACAATAGCTTACTATAGCAAAAAGTATCGTTACAACTTTTCGTGAGAATTTTTTCCGTCTAGCCAATACAAGATAACTAAAAAATACTATCCTATTTTATGTACATTTTGACAGCACTATTTCAACATCTTCGAAACCATGAAAACGACACTCATGACGAAAAAGTTGAAAATTTCTCACAGCCGCCATCTTAGATTTACATTTTGACAGCACTATCGGCTTCAACTACTTCGAAAACCATGAAAAAGACACCCATATCGAAAAAGTTGAAAATTTATTGCAGCCGCCATCTTAGATTTACATTTTGACAGTACAATCGGTTTCAACACCCTCGAAAACCACGAAAACGACACCCATGACGAAAAAGTTGATAATTTCTTGCAGCCGCCATCTTGGATTTACATTTTGACAATACTATCGGTTTCAACACCCTTGAAAACCATGAAAACGACACCCATGACGGAAAATTTGATAATTTCTTGCAGCCGCCATCTTGGATTTACATTTTGACAGTACCATCGGTTTCAACACCCTCGAAAACCATGAAAACGACACCCATGACGGAAAAGTTAATAATTTCTTGCAGCCGCCATCTTGGATTTACATTTTGACAGTACTATCGGTTTCAACACCCTTGAAAACCATGAAAACGACACCCATGACGGAAAATTTGATAATTTCTTGCAGCCGCCATCTTGGATTTATATTTTGACAGTACTATCGGTTTCAACACCCTCGAAAACCATGAAAACGACACCCATGACGGAAAAGTTAACAATTTCTTGCAGCCGCCATCTTGGATTTACATTTTGACAGTACTATCGGTTTCAACACCCTCGAAAACCATGAAAACGACACCCATGACGAAAAAGTTGATAATTTCTTGCAGCCGCCATCTTGGATTTACATTTTGACAGTACTATCGGTTTCCACGCCCTCGAAAACCATAAAAACGACACCCATGACGAAAAAGTTGATAATTTCTTGCAGCCGCCATCTTGGATTTACATTTTGACAGTACTGTCGGTTTCAACACCCTTGAAAACCATGAAAACGACACCCATGACGGAAAATTTGATAATTTCTTGCAGCCGCCATCTTGGATTTATATTTTGACAGTACTATCGGTTTCAACACCCTCGAAAACCATGAAAACGACACCCATGACGGAAAAGTTAACAATTTCTTGCAGCCGCCATCTTGGATTTACATTTTGACAGTACTATCGGTTTCAACACCCTCGAAAACCATGAAAACGACACCCATGACGAAAAAGTTGATAATTTCTTGCAGCCGCCATCTTGGATTTACATTTTGACAGTACTATCGGTTTCCACGCCCTCGAAAACCATAAAAACGACACCCATGACGAAAAAGTTGATAATTTCTTGCAGCCGCCATCTTGGATTTACATTTTGACAGTACTATCGGTTTCAACTAGGGAATGCAAACCGGTTAACCCGAAAACCGAAAAACCGGTTTTTCGGAATATTTTTAATGATTAAAAAAACCGGGTTTTTTTTTCAAGTAACCGGTTTTTTCGAGTTTTTTTTATTACTTTCAAATGACACTATTTTTTAGCAAACATTGTTTTAAAACGCTGTTGAGGCTTGATATCAGTCGTAGGTTTGTTTATAAATATTTTTGTACCATGTGGTAGCTACACCAATTGTACAGTTCTTCTATTTACGATCCTTAGTAGTCCTAAGTTGAGCTTTTCGAATACTGACAAATGCTTACACTGATTGGACAGGTCCACTCAAATCTGTATGGTTCTTTCTTCAAAAGACCATCTCAGACAAATCTGCATGGTTCTCATGTGATTTGACCATTACATATTTACTGTATGGACTTTAAAAGAGACTTTGACCCCTGAGTTTGTTTCGGTGTTTCTTCTCAGGGTAGTCAGATAGGAAATACCGGCCTCATCTAGCATAAATTGACGAAAAAAAAATTGACGTGTAAAAGTGTTTTTAAACCTATTTGCAAAATAAATATCATTTATCATTAAAAATCCAGGCCGGCTGCGTGTTGTGAGAACAGGCAGTGAATGCTGTCAGGGCCAGAATTAAAATCTCGTAAGGACACCAAAATTCTTATTCTCAGATAGAATACCCACCGTTGTTAATCATCATAACATCATCAGCTTAAACGAATCGCTTTTATAGAAGAGAGAGTGAAAAGATCAAAATCTTTGCTTGTTCGTTACACTGATGAAAAACTCAGGGATATTCTTGCTACCGATGAGAAAATTTTCACAATCAAGGAATATTGCAACAAGCAAAATTATCGGATGTAAGCTTCTAACTCCAAAGAACACTTTCAACAGGTTATCAGAGTCCTGAATGATCATCATGCGGCATCAGTAATGGTTTGGTGAGGGTATCACGGAATGACCAAGGTTCATTTTCGTGAAAATGGGCTACTCTAATTTCAGCTAAAGAGTATCAAGATACTATCCTAAACGCCATAGCAAAGCCTCTTAAAGCCTCTCTCTTTTTGATAACATACTGGGGTTTTTCAGCAAGACTCAGCTTCCGGTCACAAGGCACGCACTACTCAGGCTTGCCTTGCAGCGAGTGTTTCGGGCTTCATTAAGGCTGATGATTGACCTTTGGCTAACCTAAACCTCAACCCGTGAACTACAAATTGAGAGCTATATTAGAGAGCATGGGCTGCATGAAACAATAATTCAAAATCCTTAAAAAATCTTAATTAATCTCCTCCGGGCGAATAATGTGTCGGCCCAGATGGACAGTCCGTTTGCGGATAAGGGGGACCCTTATCCGCATTCACACAAAAGGTGATTAGGCATCTCCCTCTCCTGATTACAGTACCGGCAAACATCAGTGTCACTCACTTTCATGTGAAATTGGTGCCTGTTAAGTTTGCAGTGGCCGGTAAAGGCGCGGGCTATCGCACAGATGTTCGTCCTGCTAAGCTCAAGAAGCTCGGCAGTTCGTTTTTGTGAGTAGTGAGTAGTACATTTGGCGTGTAGCAGTACTGGTTGTACCAACCAGTGCTTTTTTAAATCGCCAAATAGGTTGCCCTTAAGGGTCTGCATGGCCTGGTTCTTTGAGATACCACAAAAGTGTTCTGGTCCTATCTGATGACCTTGAGCCCCAGTCCTTGCAAGTTCATAGGCTTTTTCGTTGCCATTGCTTCCAGAATGACCTGGTACTCATCTCAGAATAACTTTATTCCTTTGCCCCAGGTCATTCAGTTTGTTAACGCAACTTTTACCAGTTTCGAATTTAAAGTATTCGAGCTCAGGGCGTTAAGAGCTGCCTGGCTATCTGAGTAAATCAGAATTATATAAGAAGTATATATTAACTTCTAGCTTAGATTCTCTATGTATATTAGGTATACAATAGGGTGACTGGCAATTAGTGTACGACACTTAAACACGTGATTGTGCTCATGATAACAAATAATTTTAATTATGGGAGCAAAGCCGAAATCGGTAAAAAAATATCAGGTCTTCAGTACATTAGGCAAACATAAATGTACTGAACAGCTGATTTTTTTGTCGCGATTTCAGATTTGTTCCTATAGTAAAAGTTGTTGGTTATCATGAGCACAATCACGTGTTTAAGTAACGTACCCTAATTACCAGTCACCTTATATTTTTTAATAGATAAGTTCCAAAATAAGTTTAAAAATATTTAAATAGAATTTTACAAGCAAAAAAAAATTAAAATTTTCACTTAAAAATAAATTTCAAAAAATCTAATTTTAAAACCGGTTACCCGGTTAACCGGTTTTTTTTTTAGAAAAACCGAAAAAAAAACCGGTTTGTAATTTTGGCGGTTTTTGCATTCCCTAGTTTCAACACCCTCGAAAACCATGAAAACGACGCCCATGACGAAAAAGTTGATAATTTCTTGCAGCCGCCATCTTGGATTTACATTTTGACAGTACTATCGGTTTCCACGCCCTCGAAAACCATAAAAACGACACCCATGACGAAAAAGTTGATAATTTCTTGCAGCCGCCATCTTGGATTTACATTTTGACAATATTATCGATTTCAACACCCTCGAAAACCATGAAAACGACACCCATGACGAAAAAGTTGATAATTTCTTGCAGCCGCCATCTTGGATTTACATTTTGACAGTTCCATCGGTTTCAACACCCTCGAAAATCATGAAAACGACACCCATGACGAAAAATTTAATAATTTCTTGCAGCCGCCATCTTGGATTTATATTTTGACAGTACCATCGGTTTCAACACCCTCGAAAACCATGAAAACGACACCCATGACGGAAAATTTGATAATTTCTTGCAGCCGCCATTTTGATTTATATTTTGACAGTACCATCGGTTTCAACACCCTCGAAAACCATGAAAACGACACCCATGACGAAAAATTTGATAATTTCTAGCAGCCGCCATCTTGGATTTATATTTTGACAGTACCATCGGTTTCAACACCCTCGAAAACCATGAAAACGACACCCATGACGAAAAAGTTGATAATTTCTTGCAGCCGCCATCTTGGATTTATATTTTGACAGTAAAAGTGTCGGTACAATTTTTCGTGAGAATTTTTTCCGTCTAGCCCCCTTTCACAACGCGCGATAAGGAACTTCGTTCCAAAAACTAAGAAAGAATAGATTGGATATTTTAAGTAAGACTCGAATACTAACGTTATGCTAAAATTAGTACTCTACTGCGGTATACAAGCTTAAACTACTTGAACACAGCTACTGAAGGCCTTAGCAGGGAAGTGACCTGGGGCCCCAAATCTCAGGAGGTCCCAAAACCCAGGGGACCCTAAAACTTAAGGGCCTCCAAAACTCAGGGGGCCCCGAACCAGTCTAACTAATCTCTTATTGAACTAGCGAAATATTCTCCCAACTTCCAAACCTAAATAAAATAAGTTGCAACACTACTTGCAACAACTCGTTTGGACCGTGCACACCACGTTTTTCAAACGTGCCGTAAAAGCGCGTTCGTAGCGATACGCACGCGAGTCTGACGCAGCCTGTAGACCTTTAATAGAATATGGATTCCGAGATTCTGACCCCTACTACTAGCCAGGGTAGACGTGAGCTTGCAGACGTCGAGGGATGGTTAGTTTGCCGTCCGGCCGTTCGGTAATTATTGGACCAACTCCAGTCGTCAACAGCGCGTAGTGATTCACGCTTTCCTCAAAGAGATGTCAGCAAACTGTAGCGGCCTAGTAGGACCGATAACACACCACTACCACCACTATCTAAGACCGCGGAGATTTTCGCGGAGAAAGGGATACCCGTAGCACAAAATAGATAGGTACAGAAGATAATCTCATTTATGTACTTCACTTATTATACCTACGCTCGGTGAACGCACATTAATGAGCGTTTGGGCCGGAATTTTTCGGCGAGTGATCCGAACCGAGACATCGTGTCTGTGAGCGGTGTCTTTGTGTGCGTTGCTCGGGCGCGCTTTGTATGTAGATTGACTTCTGTACCTATATATTTTGTGCCCGTAGTCCCAGAACGTAACGGGAACTAGAACGCAAAAGGAAGGTATTTAATGATTTTCCACGTAAGAAGGGCCCCAGTTGTGTTTTTCGCACCAGGGCCGTTTGTAATCTTAGCTACGAGACTGTACTAGAATAAATAACTTGGAGTCCTACTGGACTTCAAATTCTCTTTCTAACTCACAGACGTATGTTAGCAGCTGCTCCAATAAAACCAACTTTGCTCGGACTTATCACTTTTATTCATGACCTACTTCTTACCAGGATGACAATCGACTCAATTGTAAACACATAGAAGCTAGCGCCATCTAGTGGTTTAAATGACAGTCAAATTAAATGTCAAAATATGTTGTCTTAGCCTAATACACAGATTAGAACGGTACTTTATTTATTTAGAAGAATAATTTAAAAATAAATACCTAAGTAACTATAATTACAGTAAAATTAAAAATAATAATAAAAACCTTACACTAATTAAAATCAAACTAAAACCTGGCGTCAAAAGACTCTTTCACATCGCTGTCGAAAACTTATTTAAATAATTGAATTCCAACACGTATTTTAAATTACGAAATAATAACATAAAATCATTTAACTTTTTCGAATTAAGCTCAGAATCAGACCTTTTTACTGTCAAGTAATATTCAGAAAATGTCTAATTTTCATTTTTGCAGTTGCTAAAACATTCTACCTTAACAGACTACCTCTTATTGATTTCAGTAGACTAAGACTTTGCTGTTAATCTGATAGCTTCTAAAAACATTCGCTTGCCCATTTGACCGACTTCTGTATTATCACATTTTTTATCAAAAACTATTCACTGTTAAATCGGCTTCCCCCAAGCTTTCATTTTGATTTTCAATACAATCTCAGTTATTATTGGTTGTTATTGATTTATCATCATTCAAATCTGTATGATAGTTTCTTTAAAAAGACTTGGATATCTATCTAATTCTCATGTGATTTGACCATAACAGTTAATTAAACAGACTTTAAAAGAGACTTAGACCTCTGAGTTAGTTGCAGTGTTTCTCAGAAACACGATCCATTTTAAATGCACAAAAAAAAAAATACACTTGAAAGTGATCACTTAGTTGAAAAATAAATAACATAATTATATCAATAATTGAAAGAAGGATAGTCATAATGTTTCCTCCCCCAACCAACGCCCCGTCAACTGGTCCTTTATATCACAAAATAGATAGGTACAGAAGACAATCTCATGTATGTACTTCACTTTTTATACCTACGCTCGGTGGACGCACACTAATGAGCGTTTGAGCCGGAATTGTTCGACGAGTGATCCGAGACGCGACCGAGACATCGTGTCTGTGAGCGGTGTCATTGCGTGCGTTGCTCGAGCGCGCTTTGTATGTAGATTGACTTCTGTACCTATATATTTTGTGTTTATATTTCGCTTTGACCGCATTTCCAGTCTTTTACAGATCATCAATTCACCTCAGCAAGATCCTATTATATTATACTAAGCACAAAAACCTCGTCTTTCAAGAAAAACAAGCCTTGTAGCTGGAACCCACCTGGATTACTTAGATTAACCGTCTCACAAACAAGAAATAAAAACCGTAAAACCGTAAACTCACTTACCTTATAAAGTTCTGCAATGAGTATAAATTGCAAACGCTTTTTCCTTTCAAGCAATTCTCTTGTGAATAGACGTCTAATATACTCCGTGTTGCTCCTCAAGCTATTTATAGTGTTAGTAGTATCGGTTGAAAGTTTTGCTCTTGACAAGTTGGTGGCTTATTGCCTGCTTATAGGATTTATGGCTCGGTTTCAAATGGATTAGGCCAACAGGTGCATTTAAAACTTGTGGTGAGAAGTGCGGTTTCTTATTCGAGCGAAAGTTTAAGCACTGTTATAAGCATAAGCATTGGAAAACCCGACGTACGGTGAGTGTCCACTCTTAGGTTGTTGACACCTCCACGGTCCAAAGCGTTTTGCCTCGTCGTTTATACCACGTACATTGAAGGATTGGAATAATTTGCCTACAGCACTAGTTTTCGAGGCTAGAGTGAATAGGTTCTTAATAAACTAATGCGATTTACCATCAACGATTGCATCACTGCTTACCATCAAGTGGGATTAAAAGTAAGTACTAGTTTATATCATTTAAAACCAAGAAATAAGTACTAGGTCCGACAAGGGGTAATATAATGACCCAATTTTGTAACGACTGGATAACTGCGTGCTTGGCTTCGAGAACACATCGACACAAGGTATCACGGATAATCTATGCAGAGAATACATGGAACCAGTGGTTTTTGAGATTATTGCGTTCAAACAAGCAAACAATCAAACAAACTGTTCAGATTTATAATCATCCTTACTAATATTATAAAAGTGAAAGTGAGTTTGTTTGTTGGTTTGTTACGTCTTCACGCCTAAATGGCAAAACCGATTTTGATGAATTTTGGTACAGAGATAGTTGGGACCTTGGAGACGGACATAGGCTAATTTTTACAGGCGGGCGAAGCCGCGGGTGAAAGCTAGTATTAAAATAAAGTCGAAAGTTTGAGAATGTTTATTATTGCTTCACGCTGAAGCTGCTAAAAGGATTTGAATGAAAATCGGCACACGGGTAGGCCATGTCCTAGAATAGCACAAAGGATTTTTTAGTTTTTGTCCTGAAAGTTTGATCCCTTGGAATAATTGTCTACTTACACTTGGATGAAACCACTGGCAGCAACTAGTATTAGCATGATCCCTACCATGAGCTCTTAATGCGATTCAATTGACGACCTAAACTAGATCAGTTTAAGGGATGGAACAATAAGTGTACTAGCTTTTGCCCGCGGTTTCACTCGCGTACATAAAATGTAGCCTATGTCACTCAGGAATAAAGAAGCTATCTATCGGTGAAAAAAATTTAGCGATCGGATCAGTACTTCCAGAGATTACCACCTACAAACAAAAAAAAAAAAAACAAACTTTACCTCTTTATTATATTAAGTGGAGAAGTGTAGATATAACTCCATCTCTCCATCTTTCTCACTTTTACGACTAACATTTTAACACGACATTGTAAGGGCTTTTTTACATAGCAGGCCAAAAAAACCGGCCAAGTGCGAGTCGGACTCGCCCAAGAAGGGTTCCGTAGCAGCAAGTAACATAATATAAAAGTTCTTGTAGTTCATTGCAACTATTTGGTCGATGTTTTAATAATAGTGTATTTTTTTTATTTATGACGTATTAAAAAAAAACTGCTTACTAGTTATCGTTTAAACCAATTTTCGTTAGTAGTTTCCATGGTAATGTACATCATATATTTTTTTTAGTTTTATCATTCTCTTATTTTAGAAGTTACATTTTACCACTTTGGAAGTATCTCTCGCGTAAACTATTCAATTTAGAAAAAAATGATAATAGAAACCTCAATATCATTTTTGAAGACCTATCCATAGATACCCCACACGTATGGGTTTGATGAAAAAATTTTTTTTGAGTTTCAGTTCTAAGTATGGGGACCGCCAAAATTTATTGCTTTTTTCAATTTTTGTGTGAAAATCTTAATGCGGTTCACAGAATACATCTACTTACTAAGTTTCAACAGTATAGCTCTTATAGTTTCGGAAAAAAGTGGCTGTGACATACGGACGGACAGACAGACAGACAGACAGCCAGACAGACAGACAGACAGACCGACAGACAGACAGACATGACGAATCTATAAGGGTTCCGTTTTTTGCCATTTGGCTACGGAACCCTAAAAAGGCATCTTTAGGTTTAGAGAAAAGGATTATCATCATCATGACTTCTGCGAAGCAGTAATGCTCGCTAAGGAGGAGACCGACCGCATCAGGCAACGGCGCTCTCGCCGCCGCCGGGATTCCGATCCCGATTTCCAGCCACCGTAGGCGCGGGCTTGCGGACAGTGAGCAATGGGTAGCTCGCTGTCCGGCCGTCCGGTAACTGTCCAGACCAAGCCCAAGTCGTCGACAGCGCGCGCTGTTCCCGTGCGCCTCAAGGAGTTGTCAGCAACAGCAGGGGCCCAGTCGGGTCGAAGCCTACTGGGGCCAGGGTTATCCGAATGGGCGCTCGAGCCCCGGTATGAAGGCTTGAAGGAACGGGATGGGTTTTTTAGTCAGTAAGAGTCTGACACTATCTCCCGCTCCGCCCAAGAGCGGGGGTTGTCATAGGATATTTTTCCCATCGAAAAAAAAATAAATAAAAAAATCAACATCATCATCATCATCATTTCAGCCAAAAGACGTGCACTGTTGGACATAGGTCACCATAACGACCGGTCCTGTGCATCTCACATCCATCGGGTTCCTGTGACACTTCAACAGGTCATCGGTCTACCTTGTGGGAAGCCATGAAGAAACGCCGGAATTACGTGGTCGCTACTCCAGAACCTTTCGCCTCATCGACCATCTGTTCTGAGAAACGGATAGATATATGATTATGTATAGAGTGCTGTGCACATATCTGTTTAGTATTTTGTTAGTTTTAAGTTAGATTTAATTTATTTGTTTATTTTTAAATTTATTGTTATTTAATTTCTTCGTTGTACATTTAAAGTTCTTCAAATGTAAAATTTCATTCTCCATTGTGTGGTTTGCTGTTAGAAAACCCAGTTAAGCTCGCCTATGTACATCAACTATACTTTTTTAACTGTATGTATAAATTGTGTGTACAATCTATACATCTATACACATATAAATAAAATTGGAGTGTCTGTTTGTAATATTGAAATAACCGCTTTTTACTACACTACGGTACATACACCAAAATAACTTTTTTTTTTAATTTTTGTCAGTCTGTCTGTCTGTTTGCCCGGACAAACAGTATAACACTAATCTCTGAAATGGCTGGACTGATTTTGACGGAACTTTTTTTGGCAGGTAGCTGATGTAATAAAGAGTAAATTAGGCTACTTTTATTTTAGAAAAATAAATTAAAAATCCTGTAATCCACGCGAACGAAGTCGCGGGCACAGCTAGTAAAGAATAAGAATACATTGTATGAATGTATCCGACAGCTGTCACCTGCACAATCCTACAGCAATTGTAGTGTAAGTCTCCTGTTAAGTGTTTCAAAACTACTGAATTCACTTTGGAAAAGCATACAGTGCAACTGTAAACACACTGTGTTTCAGTGAGGAGTCATTAGCTGCGTTGCTCACCAGCCAAGGTGCGGTCTCAGGAGAATCTATGCGGACCCATGCAGTTTCGTGCAGTAACTTTTCCGAGCATTTCACGTTGAAAACTATTTTATTTGAGTGCGGATGTGGACGGACTGAGTGCTACCTGCTGGGTTATTTGGATGAACGATTATACGTTGTGATTTTTTTTTTTAATTCTATTGTTATGTACCGTGATTATGATTATCGTGATACAATAAGAGCACACGGTTGTTAGGGCCCTTTTCTTATCACGCATTTTTTAGCCTACACGCAGTTCTCGTCCGCATGCGGACTGCCCGCATCCTATCATTTGATACATGTTTTTCTTAGCATGCGGTTAGCACGCGCGCGGAACGTGGATTAGCTGCAGGCGCGCAGCCCACGTGCGCGCAATACGGATGCGAGTACTGCCTTCAGTGTTGTTTTTACTGTGAAGCGGGTTGCACGCATGCTCATAGTCCGCATATATCGCAAACAATTTACCCACTGGCGACACGCACAACATTGCAGCAGCAAACGAAATCTTTGTCCTGAGTGTGGCTCGGAGCGAGCTATCACCCGCATGCGGACGAGACCCGCGTGCGGGATAACATACGCGTGACAGGAAAAGGGCCCTTAAAGTGGGGTGATGAGCATACATATTTTTGCAAAAGTCCCTTTATGTCGGAAGAAACGTTTATTTCGACACTCTCAAAGGAATTAAAATTCATTGGGTACTTTCCGTTGACCCAGAGTCCTGAAATTTGGCATAAAGTAAAGTTTTATGGCACTTGTACAGGAATACATCTTAAAAGATTTTTTTTTTGTGTCACAAAAAAGTCTTTTTAGCGATTCGGTGAAATCTTCAAGACTCGGGATTCAATTGAACTATTTACATAATAAGTTTGTACGGAACCTTCTGTGCACGAGTTTGGCACACACTTCTCCAGTTTTTATTCATGCTAATGTTATTTTAAAAGTTCCTTTCACGTCTAAAATACTATTATCATTATAATATTATGGATAAAAACTTTGTCGCTCTGTTACGCTTTCACAGTAGAACTACTGCACCGATTTTAATGGAATTTAGTAGCCTATGTCTTTTCTTACTCGTAAATTTACCCAAGGGAACTTATTCTCGGGATAAAATGTATCCAATGTGCTATACCAGGAAGTGATCTACCCGTTAACCAAGTTTAATCGAAATCCATTCAGCCGTTTGAGCGTGGAACAAATAACACACATACTCACAAACTTTCTCATTAGTATGATTTAAACAGTTAAAGCTTCCGATTGCGTAATCTTAAATACCTACTTAATATCGTAAAACCATCGTTCCTTGGTATAAGCCCAGCGCATTAGAATGTTATGTAGACTAGACGCCATATTGGTGGCAGTCTACAAGACCTCAAAATGTTTTATGCAGCGGCCTAGCGCTTTAAAGCGGACTGCTCGCCGCTATTTTATGTCTTCAAGCGATTTTTATTCTGTTTTACCAGATTATATTATTATTGCAGTTGATTTTGAGTACGTGTTTTAGATGGATTGATGGTGGGGTCGGATTCCCGCTACTTTCACCAGGTCATCGGTCCACTTTGTGGGTGGCCCTCGAACACTGCGTCTTCCGGTGCGCGGTCGCCACTCCAGACCCTTTCGCTCCCACCGACCATCTGTTCTGGCGTTGTTGTGACACTTGGGGGAGACTTATATCCAACAGTGGACGTCTTTCGGATGAAATAATGATGGGATCTTTCTTCCAAGTGTGTACTTTCACTTTACAAGGAAGCCCACGTTTACTCACACGCGTGAAAAATATATTAGAGATTATTTTTGATTACTGTCCATTTGATTGCTACCCTTTTTTTTTATGGTGGGAAAAAATCATGCATTGACATCCCCCGCTCTTGGACGGAGCGGGAGATAGTGTCAGACTCTTACTGACTAAAAAACCCACCTCGTTCCTTCTAGCCTTCATACCGGGGCTCGAGCGCCCTTTCGGATAACCCTGGCCCCAGTAGGCTTCGACCCGGCTGGGTCCCTGCTGTTGCTGACAACTCCTTGAGGCGCGCGGGTACAGTGCGCGCCGTCACTGTCCAGCCCCCCTAGTCAAGTTGCAAACGTTTCGCTTGCGCACGAACGCTTCGAGTTCACTTTGCCGCCAATTCTTTTGTTCTGACCACGTGACTGAGGGTTGAGATGACGTCATTCCCGTACATTTAAAGCAAATCTGCAATAGTTAACGCTAGTAGAAAGCGTTAACTATTGCAGATTTGCAACTTGGCTAGGGGTACAGGTAAACAACGCGTTGCAAAATATAATTAGCTGTGTGTTTTATGTTTTCTAGTTAAGGATTTTGCAGAATCGAGAGAATTCCCGGAAACCTCCTTTGAAAAGGGACAACAACAACTTACTAACGGTTAACTCTTCAGTTACGTTCGTAGTTACATCCTTGCCCTTCGACACAGGTGTGGTTTTAGTCAGTAAAAGACTCGCGCATCTTCTCGCTCTACACAAGAGTGGGAGAAGTCACAAAAGTAATTAAAAATATTTTAGTTCACATAGGCCTACGTGGGTAGGTACTTATAAAACGTCAGAAGCTAGTGCACGGTTCCAAATTGGTCGTTTTCTAAGGAGAAGAACCGGCAAAAACTACATGGTTACTCTTTTAAAACAAGTGATTGATGTTAAAATATTAACAGATATTATGTAAGAACAATGTAGACCAGTCAATATTGTACCCAAAAATACAATAAAAATAATCATAATTAAAAAAAGTAAGTCGTAATAGGAAGTAATCTAAATTTGGGGAGTATACAGTGTTCTCACATTTACATTACAAAAAAGAATACATATTATAAAAAAAAATATAAGTAATTACAACTATCTATAAAATGTTAACAAAATAGATTACTAATGAATTTAAGGTAGTTGAAGTCTAAATAATTTAAAAAATATTGCAAAAGCAATGTGTTAGAAAAAAAGGATGTAAATATATTAAAACAAAAATAGAGCAGTTAACAGACACAATTTTGATGAGTTACCAGGGGGCCACATGTTCAGAGGTAGTCATTACCAAACAAGCGTGTCTTAATTCTTCGCAACTTTCAGAGTAATAATTTCAAGTAAGTAGGATCCTACCTCCTAAACGCACCTTTTCGCAAGAACCTACCATTTTAAATAAGGTAATTATCAGTTACCTCCAGAGGTTTCTGCGACGCCTATAATCCTGCCATTATCGTCAATTACGGTATTATCCCCAAAAGATGGTGAGGGCCTATTGAGGAAGCTCATAAAGACGTGACCCGCCTGATCTATTGTGAAAATCGTTACATTAAAGATTTACAGGAAAAATGGGATTTTTTTAATACTAATATTACAAGCCAGCTTTTATATTATGAATGGGCTTGCGTTTCATCATTATCTTAACTAATGGTAAGCGATTATGTGGCCAACGATGGAGCATGCTTGCTTAGAAGCAACTTGGAATAGGTAACTTCTAGGCACTGGATCTTTCTTGACTTAAATATCCCTCATCATTTCAGCCGATAGATGTCCACTGTTGAACTTAGGTCTCCCCCAAGTGTCGCCCCAACGGCCGTTACTATGCGTCTCGCATCTATCGGATTCCCGCAACCCTGATCAAAGGTCATGAGTCCACCTTGTGGGAGCTGTTCCAACGGTGTGCGGTCGCCAATCCAGAACCTTTCGTCCTCATCGACCATCTGTTTGCGTGCACTGTGTATAACCATTAGGTTGTAGCTATCAGGAGACACCTACTGGGGCCAGGGTTATCCGAAAGGGCGCTCGAGCCCCGGTATGAAGGCTTGAAGGAACGGGATGGGTTTTTTAGTCAGTAAGAGTCTGACACTATCTCCCGCTCCGCCCAAGAGCGGGGGTTGTCATAAGATGATTTTTCCCATCGAAAAAAAAAAAGCTATCAGGAGACAAAGATTCCGTCAGGGAATTCCACTCCTTAGTTATACGCAAAATGAATGCTTCTGCCTTCAAGTAAGTTTCTACTTTTCTAAGTAACCCAAGAGAATATACTGCCGACACAAAATTCAATTCAATTCAATTTTTATTGCAAACTACAGTATTTTATAAGGTCTTAAAATAGTTTTACAAGCTCACATGGAGCCTGTCAAGCACAGGAGCTTTATATAAATACGATTACAAATAAATGGAGTAAAAACCGATGCCCAATAGGGCCGCGGGAAATTTCTGAAAAGAAAACCCACGGTCCTAAATTGGAAAAGGCAAATGAAGGTTAAAGAGACACGCTCACCTGCTCTACCCTAGAGCGGGAGAAGTCATTGGTTGCCTTGCCTGGCCCAGTATTCGACTACCGCAATGCTGTCAGCTGATTCTGTCATTAGATCCTTATGACCACGTAATATGTGGCGCAAGATGGTAGGTTTTTTTTTGGAGGGTAAAAATCATCCAGATGACATCCCACGCTCTTAGGCGGAGCGGGAGATAGTGTCAGACTTTTACTGACTAAAAAACCCACCCCGTTGATTTGTTGCCTTTCATACAGGGGCCGAGCCTTCCTTTCAGATGCAGACTCTTGGCCCCAGTAGGCTTCGACCCTGCTGAGCCCCTATGGTTGCTGACAACTCCTTGAAGCGCGCGGGAATAGTCCGGACAGTTACCGGACGGTCGGAGAGCGAGCTACCTATTAGATACATACCCACCAGAAGGTGGGACAAGGGCTATAGAGAGACGTCGCATAACCCTGTAGATTGAAACTGAAAGAAGGAAGAAAGAAACATAAAACAGTATATTTACGCAAAATGACGCAATCTTAAATCTAGCTAACAAACATAATCAAAAGATAGAGAAGATATGCGTCACATCCGCGCAAAACGGCCGAACGCTCAGTATAAAGCTGCGGCCTCACGCATAATGCGATGAACTCACAGCGCTGGTTTTGACATAAAAACGCCAGAACGGTGCAGTGTGTAAATAGAATTGAATAAAAAAAGGACCGATCCTCTGCGGTCCGGACTAAGCGTTTCGCCTCGTCATTTATACCGCGTACGTCGAAGGACTGGAACAATCTACCTGCTGCGGTCTTCACGTCCGATTATAATTTGAGTGTCTTCAAGGCAAGAGTGAATAGGCTCATAAACTAGTGCGCCTCACCATCAGAGATTGCATCACTGCTTACCAGCAGGTGGGATCGCAGTCAATCACAAGTTTATAACAATAAAAAAATAATATTAATTATAAATTAAAAAAATTAAATATAAATGTATCGTCCAAGAACTCCCATCTGTGGATACTGTGTTTACTGCGATTGACCACTTTTGTTTTGGATTGATTACGTCACATTTCATTTCGCAAATTTGACCTGAAAACAACCACTTTGTTCCTGATAGAATGTCACTTTCTTCAGTTAAAGTATTTTACGTCTTCAATCGACAAAATGTCGACGAATGTGAGTTAGTATCTATTTCGTGAGTATGACTTACGATGTAGACGTTTATTTTCTATAACAATGTTAAGAAAATAAAACTGTTCAATATTATTACAAAGTAAAGTTGTATTTCACTCGTAAACTAAGAAAGTTCGCGTAGCATATTGATTGCTAGCTACGACAGCGTAGCCTCGTAGCTGACGGCCGCTACGGCGTAGTAAATGCGTAGACAGGTTAGATAATAACTTTCTAGGTAAAAATATTTCAAGAAAATAAATTAGGTACCTGTGTATAATCACTTTTTAATACACTTAAAGGTAGATAAACCACTACGGCTATTATGGCTCAAAAGGTTGCCGAACTTAAATGGAACCACATAGCTTAGCATAGATGGCCTTATAATATTCCCACTGTCGGAACTCAGGCTTCCTGAGCATGACAGCAGCATCTTTATGGGCCGTAATCCACCTGTCAATGACAATGACATTCGTCAGTCATGCGAGCCCAGTGAGGGTTGGTGGATGTCCAGTTTCCTCAAGATGTTTTCCTTAACCGTTTTGAGAGCAGTGGTGATGAAATGAATTACACAAAGTAATGCTCCTGGCCGGATTTGAACCCACGACCTACAACTCGGCCTGCCTAAATTTGAACTCACGGCGCAGGATTCACAAGTCAGGACCATAACTACTGGACCTCCACTGCTCATGGATACATTAGTGCCTATAAAAACATTCTTTAACTTTTCTTAAACCTTTATAGACATAAAAAGACAGCCAATGACGAGCACCTGTACAAAACCTGTTTAAAACTCAATCCAAAGTATTTTACACAAAAACAAAAAAAAAGTTTGAAGGCTTAACTTGTCTTTAAAAGTAAGTTATAGGATTGTTAGACGAAAACGACTCTCTTAGGCTGTTAAAGAGATAAATTCTGTGTGAATTGTGTTTCATTGTCTTAAATCGCAATTGTTTTAAGTTTATTTAGGGTCTTGTAGGAGATTGTTTGTGTTCTGATGTGGACTTACGTATGCTGTTTTAAATGGATGGGTTGGGACATGTTTATAGCACTTTAGATTCATAATGTCCTGACCTTTCTACCATTAAAAGACAGAGGTCGGAACTATCTGAATTTCAGTACTCTTTATCAGTACACGATGTGCTGAAAAATAGTAATTTTTGTCTATGCATAGTTCAGCTATTTGATTTTAATATTGTCCCATCAGTTTTTTTCCAAGTTATTAAGCAAAATAGGTTACCGACTTAGCTTCAAGAATTGTCAAACTTAAGTGGTGGTTTAGACTACTAAACCACCACTAATTAGGCTTAAAGGATACCTGGAAGAAGTTGGGGGAGGCCTTTGCCCAGCAGTGGGACAGTATAGGCTATTAAAAAATAAAAGTGGTAGGCAGGGTACATTGCTCGTAGAACATATGATCGTTGGGAATGAAAGGTCCTGGAGTGGCGACCACGTACAAAAAGACGCAACGTTGTATGGCCTCCCACAAGGTAGACCGATGACCTAGTGAACGTTGAGGGATCCCGATGGATGCGAGACACAGGACCGATTATTATGGCGACACTTGGAGGAGACCTATGTCCAACAGGGGACGTCTTTCGGCTAAAATGACGAAGCAAAATAACTTAACATAATTCTGAAAACGATGAAAGAAATTTTGGTGATGAAACGTACATGTCCTTGAAACAATTTGAAGACATATGACGTTTCTTTTTTTCTTCGTGTATTGCTTTATGAACAGTAACCCTAGCCAAGTTGAAAAACTGAAATCGTTAACGCAAGTAGATAACTTCAAATATACAAGAATGACGTAATCTCAACGCTCAGTCACGTAGTCAGAACAAAAGAATCGGAGGCGTGGCCAACTCGAGGCATTCGACGCAAGCGAAACGGTTGTAACTTGGCTAGGGGGGCAGATAATAAGAAATTTCGTTACTGACCATGTTCTTATAACAGCACATATTTTTACTATAATATTTGAACAATGACTCAAGCTGTACAACAAAAGCTGTCGAGAAAAGAGGAAAGTAGAAACATACAATAGAAATCAGACACAAAACACAATGCTTAACTCACAAATATCCAACCAGAGATATTAACCAACGCGTATTTCTCAAATGAAAACGAATGCTTTCTTTGACAACTGTCACCAAAAATCTTGAAACCAGAGTCAAAGTCAAAAGACTGATCAACCAGCTTTCTTGGTATAATTAAGATAGCTCTTGAAACTAGATAGTTTAGGTAATATTGAAAGTTTTCGGCGTAGGATCAAAGAGTGCCTCAATCTCTAAGTAGCTGTTAAGGCTTCTTGAAGAAACGTTTAGTAAAAGTGATATCTTGTAAGTTTAAAGTACTTATCTTTGATGTGTATTTTCTTTACCCTCTTATACTCGCGATGGTCGGTGAGACCGACAACCTCTTTCATGTTTGTTTTTTGAAATAATTTTGTTAGCTTTCTTCTTTTCTTTCTGTTAGCTGTCGGATTCACTGTTACGATCGGTTTAAGGCACAAAGTACGTTTGTGTGGGTATGGTCGGAATTGGTGATATTCGGTCTGTAAGACCGACGCGGGTTTATGTGAACACAGAAAATTGTACTGTAAGTACGCTGTTCTGTGATTTTGTGGTGAAATTGATATGAAAAAATATATCTAAAGTATACAAGGTGTAAGGGACAGCTCTCCACAAACTTTAAGGGCTTGCTCAATAGATGAAACTGAACAATCTTCCACAAAATTTTTTTTCAGGAAACGAAAAAAAAATCGGCCTCGCCATACAAATTGTTCAATCAAGTTTATCATCTTGTATGGTGAGGCTGATTTTTGTTTTCGTTTCCTAAAAAAAAAATTGTGGAAGGTTGTTCAGTTTCGTCTACTGAGCAAGCCCTTAAAGTTTGTGGAGGGCTGTCCCTTACACCTTTTATATTTTATCTATAGGTATTTCACGTAGCTATTTTTAGATTATAATTTTGATTTTGTTTGTTCGAAGGGATAATATTTATTTTTGCTTACATTTTGACTCTCGATATTTTTATAGTAGAAAGTATAAAATATAGAGATTGTTACAAGAGATCTTCGACAGTAATTGATTGGCAAATTACACACAAACATAAAATACAAACATAATAGTCCCTCATTTAAAAAAAAACATCTATTAGTGTATTTATTCGTGATATTATATTATGAAATTGCGTTTAAAACTTTCGGTCTGCGAGACCGTAAGCGGGTATAAGTGTCACAAAATTTGACGCAGGTATAGGAGGGTTAAATGTTTTCGTTTCGAAGTTTGTGTGAAATGTTTGAGAGTAAGTGTGATTGACAGAGATGTTACTGACTTGTGGTTATTTACATTTAATTTGTAACTTTATATTGGAACAAAATAAATGTGAATAATACATGCAGAATTTAGATTATAGGTATTTGTAATTTAACTAAATGGGCATGGAGGGGAGGGCTGCCGATTATGTTTTATTAAGCTTCTTGTGTAGTTAGTAGTGGTGCATATTATGACTGTTTTTTAAATTGATATAAAGTAGTGCTTGACGGTGATTTCTATTTATATATTTTTTTATTAGTGGATAACTGACCCGGCAAACTCCGTACTGCCTAACAGTCAATAAACGTAGTATACCTTTAGAATAGAATATAATAGAATAGAATAGAATAGAAGAGAATAGAAATACTTTTATTCGGTACAGACACAGCACAACGGTTATATACACAAAGTAAACAAGAATAAAAGTACATAGTACGCCGAGCGTGCCCGCACCGAAAAAGTGACCATCTCAGCATTTGCTGGGCGTTAGACACCCAGCGCTGATTTTCAGTTGGCACCCCGCCGTGACGCACGGACTAGGGTAAAGCATATATATACTCGTATGTGTAATTGAAATATATATTGATATAGTGTACCTACGGGTGTAAAATTCTATTGAAATAAAATACATAAATAACAATTTGATAAATATATAGTCAACCTTTCGATATAGTCAACCGATTACGATGAAACAAATCCACACAATTTTAATGTATAAAAGTTAAAAATGTACGAAATCGATGTAGTTCATCGATTTCGTACATTTTACATGGCGCACTTATAAAAATTCTACAGATTTATTATATGTATAGTTATGCTCATGCTTGGCTATTACCTCAAATAGTAACTTAAATACAATCCACAATCCACAACTAGCACACAACGCCGTCTAGTCCCAAATTAAGTAGAACTTGTGTTATGAGTACTGGACAACTGATAAACATACTATATATACTTATACATTTCTAAATACACACATATATAGATAAATTACACCCAGAAACAGAACAAATGATCGTGCTCATCACACAAACATTTGTCCTGGGTGAGGATCAAACCCACGACCTCCGGCATAGCAGTCAGGGCCAGTAACTACTAGACCAACAGGCCAGTCAAACAATAGAATCCTATATGTTATTCCAGGACTATCCGTGTACCCAGTTTAATCGAAAACCCTTTAGACGGTCAACCTTGAAGAAGTGACATAATCTATCAAACACATACTCAAACTTTTCACCATTTAAATATTAGTGTGATGAATTATTATGTAGTCTATACCACAAAATAGATAGGTACAGGAGTCAATGTCATGTATGTACTTCACTTTTTATACCTACGCTAGGCGATCGCGCTAGGGTCAGCGCGTTGCGCCAAACTGTACGAGTGTGACCAGGCGATTGAGCCGAGATATAGTGCCCTTGAGCGGTGTCTATGTATGCGGTGCTCGAGCACGCTTTGAATGTAGATTGACTTCTGTACCTATCTATTTTGTGTCTATACTGTCCCCCGGCTGGGGAAAGGCCTCCCTTCATTTCCTCCATTGATCTGAGCCGTTTCTTGCCAATTTTTAAAGAAGACATCTAAGACGTCTTGCCATTTGTATCGTATTGTCTTATATAGTCATAAAATTAGTGTAAAAGTTGATATAAAATTCTAATAAAATAATAAAAGTACTATAAAACACTCCGTCTTATTTCAGACTAGACAGCTTAACAGATCTTTACGATTCAATTAAAATGTGACCCTATGACCTTCATTGAAACAAAGCTTCAATTTGGAGGTAACCTTGAGCCAGAGTATCGCTGGCGACTGTACATAACGTTATTAACCCCCGACGGAAAAGAGGGGTGTTATAAGTGTGAGGTGTCATGGAGTGTGTGTGTATGTACGTGGCATCGTAGCTCCTAAGTGAATGAACCGATTTTGATGTGAAGACCGACAAAAACCTAAAAATAGCTTTATTGTTTTTTTAAATGATATTTTTTTGAGGGTCCGAACCTCAAAAGGAAAAACGGAATGCTTATAGGATCATTTTGTTGTCTGTTTATTTGTCTATCAGTCAAATACCCTTTATCTTGGGTATACGAGGAGGTATCGAGTTGAAATTAAAAACATATACTCAGGTCTGCGACCCCATGAAGCTGTGACTAGTCTACACAAATATGTGTGGCTCATTCCTTAAAAAATCATCTCGAACAATAATTTCTTGGTCTCTATAATATTTGACCATTACACGTTTACTGTAGGGATTTCAAAAGAGACTGTCCTCTGAGTTTGTTTTGGTGTTTCTTCCTAGGGAATGGGTGCGGTGTTTCAACTTAGGAATATTTTTTTCACAAATTTTTAAGTTCCCAGATTTTTATAGACATCCATATATTTTTAAGGCAATTCAAAAATCTACTTCACATAAAACTTTAATTGGGCAACGAAAATCATGTGACCAACTTCCTGAAAAAACCAGTAATTCATTAAAAACCTACAGCGGACAGCCTCAGTGCAACCACAGATTCTGCGGTTACAAACCGAATTTCATAAACCACACAAATTGTATTTAATTTTATTTTTAAATTCCACCGGAGTGGTAGAATGGGACGAATGGTTTTACTTTATTATTTACGGTTTAATTACTAGTGTCTTTTTTCACTCTTGTTAACACTACAGGAAACGTGCATTTGTTTATTTGGATAGGTTGCCTAATCAGCGACTAATGTGTCTATCAATGACTGAATATCACGCTAATATTATAAATGGGAAAGATGGCATGTGTTTGTTACTTCTGCACGCTCGAACGTCTGTTCGGATTTCAGAATAATAAAATATCCAAGGATTATACACCCAGAATAATAAGTGTCCTGTGGGTTGTCTCAAGAAATGTCTTGCAGGGCAATGGCCAGGCAATGGCCTAGCCTTGTCTTTCATCTAAATCCATTCAGCCGATTGAGCGTGAAGGAGTAGCATAAATACACTACACATACACACATACAAACCAGTAACCATCTGGAATAAGCTTGAATCGTCTGTGTTCTCATAATTCATAGTTTACCACATTAAAAGGACACAACAAACATTTATAAACATGATAGGCGCTCTTATCGAAAAGGGCAATCTCTTAGAGAAATCCTTTGAGGGGACTGAAAGAAATTTATTTATTTAGATCAGTGTATCAATAACATACATACATCATGTATATTTGTGTCTATCGAAGTTCTAATACGCCTGCTTTAATATTATTTGGCAAGGAATATAAAGCACTATTAAGAGCACCCAACTCCTAAACTATTCGTCGACGTCATTACAAATCATTCAAGTTTTTGAAACACGAATATTTCGTGGTTATTATCTAGGTTACTATTGAAGTCAAAATATAAATTTATGTAAAAACGATTCCAGCAAAGACTTTTGAAAACGGAGGTTTTCACGAAATTCACAATTCAAAGTTTACGAATGAATTTATGAAAAAGCATGAATTTTAGCTCTTCATAATGTGCTCATAAATCAAAAAGTGAAATAATGTTTTTTTATAGAAACCTTGCATATTTAATAGAGATTTTAAGAAATGATGTTTTTTCCAAAAAACATTAAGCTTAGGAAATAGGTGTCTTTTTTTTTAAAACACCTATTTCCTGTAACAAGATTTGTCATAGTTGACAATAATTACCGGATGCCAACAGTGTTCAAGTTCGTTTGTCCATTGTTTCGTATTGCCTTTTTATCAAATATTGCGTTGAATTGCGGTGAATGAATCATCAAGCTTTAAAACCCTATTTAAGTTGACTAAAGATAGATCGGAAAAGGCCCTCTTAACATCTTTCAAGAACATAATATCAACTCAAATTGCTATGTGTATTTACTCGTGATACACGTGCAAGCCTTTCTTGATATACAACTATGTGTTTACATAAACAAATCAGCTAATAAAGGGAAAGCCAACTCTTGGTAACAAGAACATGTCAGAATAATAATTGAAATTTGTGGGTCTGTACAAAATAGTTATCGTGGCCTTGAAACGCAAATGTCAAGTGAAGGATCTCAGGAGTTTTAGTCAGTGAAAGTGGAATTTCTCCCTCCAGCTTAGAATGGAAGAAGGTCTTTGATGATTTATCATCTTAATAAACTTTTACTCCGAGCCCTCTTTTTTTTGGTTAGTAAAAATCATCTAAATGACATCCCCCGCCCTTGGGCAGAGCGGGGGATAGTATCAGACTATTACTGACTAAAAAACCAACCCCATTCCTTCTTGCCTCTCATACCGGGGCCGAGCTACCTTTCGGAGCTAACTCTGGCCCCAGTAGGCTTCGACTCAGCTGGGCTGCTGTTGCTGACAACGCCTTGAGGAGCGCGGGAACAGTACGCGCCGTCGAAGACTTGGACTCGGTCCGGCGCCGGGCCCAGGGCCAGGCAGAATGGGCGGTGGCCGCCTCCTTCTGCGAAGCAGTAATAATAGCGAAGGAAACGACTACACATGGAACAGATATCCTCGTGCCCCAGCCGCGATTCTGGCCCTGACTACCAGCCCTCGCCGGCTTGTGAACAATGAGCAATGAGAAGCTCGCCGTCCGGCCATCCAGTAAATATCCGGACTGAGTCCGAGTCGTTGTCGGTTGTAGTGATGGCGCGCCTCAAAGAGATGTTAGCAAAACCGTAGGGGCCTAACAAGACCGAAACCTACTAGGGCCATGAGTGGACTTGTGAAAAAGTTACCAGTGGTCCTTTAGGAGGTGGTAGCTGCATTGGACTACTGAAGGATAGACCTGGTTTTAGTCAGCAAAAGTCTGCCCTTCCACCCCGCTCTAGAGAGGAGCGCCAGGTCAGACTCATAATTTTAGAAGAAGAAGTATTTAGATGATCCCACTATAAAAAAACTGGGCAAGAATGAGTCGGACTCGCGCACTGAGGGTTCCGTGCAAACTATAATTCAACAACAACTATATATTTCAACTATATATATTATTTATATATATTATTTATATTTATATTTTTATTTCTATATATTATTTTCAACTATATATTTGATATTTATTAGTATATTTTTTTTTAGTATTGTATGTATGTATTTGTGTTAATGTATCTTGTTAGTATTATATCTGATGTTTGTACACTGACAACCCTTAATCTATCTCCTTTCTCTCAGTCCATCCAAAGGTTGTCTGTAAGAGATCGCCCTGTGCGATAAGACCGCCCATTGTGCACTTATTCTTTTAAATGTTTGTCCTGTATTTTTGTTTATTTGGTGTACAATAAAGATTATAATATATAATAAATAAATAATAATTCTCGAATGGAGTCTCAAAGATTTTTCCGAATTGCATTTTTTTTTTGTGAACGTTAGTTTAAACAAATTTACTGTTTTCAGATTATTTCCTATACCTGTGCTGTAGGACCTTATTTTGAGCCAAATTTTCGGATTCTGGGTTAACGGGAAGTGAGATACTTCCCGTTAACCCAGAATCCAAAAATTGAAAAAATGGATTTCGATCTTTGGGAGTATCAAAATATACGTTTTTTTGCGACATAAACGGCGTTATCTTTTTTATACCTTAACTTAGATGTTTGATTCTTTCACAGCTGGAAGGGTTTGCAGACCGGAGTATATGTTTTAATTTCAACTCGATACCTCCACGCGTTCTCGAGATAAAGAGTCTTGACAGACGGACAGACAAACATACAGACAGGCGGACGGACAACAAAGTGATCCTATAAGGTTTCCGTTTTTTTCTTTTGAGATACGGAACCCTAAAAAACATACTACGATAAAAAAATTATACCTTTAATTATAAATAATTGTAGGTATACTATACAGCTTCTACCAGCAACTTCACCCGTATGAAAGTAAAACAACATTCATTCAAACCCTTTTTGTAGTTTCAAGGTGAAGGAGTAACAAATGTACACACACACTCACAAATTTTCACTTATATAATATTAGTGTGATCTTCGCAAATGATAGAAATGTTCACAACCCCTGCTACACATAACATCTTAGACGAAATAACGCACAACTTGCCGATACAAACAGTGGGGGAAGCAAATAATAATTATTATAATAATAGACATTCCACAAGCAGAGTTTAATTAAAACCTCGGGTTGGAACCTGCGCTGAATAATATTAGTTCCTTAGAAATCGAGTTAAACTTAAAGAAGAATATTAAATTAATTTCGAAGAAAAAATTAATTGGTTTTTAGAGGTTCTCTTTAATAAGAAAATATGTAATTGGATATGTTTGTTTTTGTATAATATTTTATGCTAAATGAAAAATATCACTAAACATATTTTTACAAGCTTTTTATTAACTTGCAATGTATGTATGTACTTTTTTACCCGTTTGTACATATTATTATTTTAAGTTTGTATATTCCTATTAATTTGAAGTTACATGATATAATATTTAGTTAAGATGTATACAAGGTGTAAGGGACTCCACAAACTTTAAAAAAAATCGGCCTCGCCATACAAATTGTCCAATCAAGTTTATCATTTTGTATGGTGAGGCTAATTTTTTTTTTCGTTTCCTGAAAAAAAATTTTGTGGAAGGTTGTTCAGTTTCGACTACTGAGCAAGCCCTTAAAGTTTGTGGAGGGCTGTCCCTTACACATTTTATATTTAAATACATAGCGCCGTTTAGTACTTATGTATGTAACTATGCATGTTCGTCTCAAATCTTGCAACTCAATTTTGAAGCAGATATCATCAACCGATTGAGCTGAAATTTTGTATACATGTTTAAACCACATGACAATGCAATATCTTGATGACATGGAGCTAATCTCATGATAGAGCTGAAAGGTGGCTGTAGGAACTCCGCAATAAAACGACACAACTCCATCAACTTTTGGCTGGTTTGATGCATATTGACGAGTAATTTGATCCTTTTTAGGGCATTTAATTAAAAGCTTCTTTTTTAAAAGTTATTTATTTTATTATATTTATATATATTGTAATATGCACACGTCGATGTTTTTATAAGATTAAGTGTGAGTAACTTATCACTAAACTATTCCTGACCTTTTTTTTTCGATGGGGAAAATCATCAATGACAACCCCCGCTCTTGGGCGGAGCGGGAGATAATGTCAGACTATTACTGACTAAAAAAACCCACTGCGTTCCTTCTAGCCTTCATACCGAGGCTCGAGCTGTCTTTCGAAACTAACCCTGGCCCCGGTAGCTTCGACCCGGCTGGGTCCCTGCTGTTGCTGACAACTCCTTGAGGCGCGCGGGAACAGTGCGCGCCGTCGACGACTTGGGCTTGGTCCGGACAGACATCCAAACGACAGACGTCCAAAACATCTTATGAGTTCTTGGACTAAAAGTAACTGAACTGTTTCATTGATTTATTACATACAGGTATGATGTATGCAGATTGATAAAAAGTATAGGATATTATCGATAGTGCCGTAACTCACCTTTTAAAAACCCGGTGCGAGCCCCTAGAAAAAATGCAAATACAAACAAAAGGCCAGCAACTGCTTTTTTTTTTTTTTTTTTTTTTTTTTTTTTTTTTTTATGGTGGGAAAAAATCATGCATTGACATCCCCCGCCCTTGGGCGGAGCGGGAGATAGTGTCAGACTCTTACTGACTAAAAGACCCACCCCGTTCCTTCTAGCCTTCATACCGGGGCTCGAGCGCCCTTTCGGATAACCCTGGCCCCAGTAGGCTTCGACCCGGCTGGGTCCCTGCTGTTGCTGACAACTCCTTGGCCAGCAACTGCTGACGCGTCGATGGCGGCCGATAGTCTAATTTTGAAAATTAGCGGCAGTGATTGTGTGTCAAGTGTCGATGGCTGCAGTTACCTCTGCTGTCGGCAATATGCCGCTCATGTGTATGAGCTCTAAGTCGAATCTCCTGCGAGGAAGAGTAGTAGGCAGTCGCCTCCTACTGCGAAGTAATGCTAGTAAAGTAAAAGGCCACATGCGTGAGGCAACAGCGGTCACGCCAGCCGCCTCCGGGATTCTGATCCCGATTTCTGGGCACCGTAGGCGTGGGTTTGCCGACAGCGAGCAATGGGTAGCTCGCCGTCCGACCGTCCGATAACCATCCGGACCGAGCCCAAGACGCCGACGGCGCATATTGTTTTACGTAAACTGTAGGGGCCCAGCAGGGTCGAAGCCTACTGGGGCAAAGGATTTGTTTCTTAAAGGAAGATTTGGCCCCGATATGAACAGCATCGAAGGAACAAGAATGGGTTTTTAGTCAGTAAAAGTTTGACACTATCTCTCGCTCCGCCCAAGATTAGGGAATGTCGTTGGATGATTTTACCACCTAAAAAAAGGCGGATATCCTAACAATATGCGCTGTGTCCAAGTGCATTGCTTTCCAGATCCAGCGCTTGATTCAACTGCCCAACGATACAATATTGCACAGTTTCCTCGAGTAATCAAATCAGGAATGAAGACATCCGCAGGAGAACAAAGGTTACCAATATGTCGCCAAACTTAAGTGGCATTGCTTGCAGAACAGATGGTCGTTGGGGCCGAAAGGTTCTGGAGTAAACCGATCAAAAAAAGTTGTGTTGGGAGTCTTTCCTCAAGGTGGACCGATAGATAGCCTGGTGAGCGTCACAAGAATCCAGTGGATGAGAGACACACAAAACCGTTCGTATTAGCGACTTGGGGGAAGCTTTTGTCTAACAGTGGACGTCAGAGTCTTTCGATGAAATGATGATGATGATGAAAGTTATTATTAAGGTATACTAAGGTTATGTTTAACATCCATGTAGCACCCACTCTTATTAAGATCGGAGACTGTACACTCGAAGTTGTGGACGATTACGTTTACCTGGGACAGACGGTCCAGTTGGGTAGGTCTTACTTCGAGAAAGAGGTCAATCGTCGAATCCGACTCGGCTGGGCGGCATTCGGGAAGCTGCGCGGTGTCTTCTCGTCCAATATACCACAGTGTCTCAAAACGAAAGTCTATGACCAGTGCGTGTTGCCAGTGATGACTTATGGCTCCGAAACGTGGTCACTTACAATGGGCCTCATAAGAAGACTAACTCAAAAGGCGATGGGAAGGGCTATGCTTGGAGTTTCCTTACATTTACCTTATATTTACTACATAGCTACGTCTGATTATCTGTTCAGGGATATTCCCTGGCATGAAATAATAAATTACGTGAAAAATATCTCTCTGAATTTTCGGTCGGCTTAACTTTTCCACACTAATTGCGTCAGAAGACTTATACTAATCTCTTGCTAAATAAATAGCAAGGTATTATATGTACAAAGTATGTGAGGTATTAGAAAACTGTCAGCTCGTTGATTTGGGGCAAACGAATTCTTGTTACATGAGCATATCTTGAAAATAGCTGGAGGGTTTCCACAGGCACTAAATAAGAAAGGGCCAAGGGCTGGCTTCTACCTCGGTCAGAGAATAAGCATTGCCATACAACGTGGCAATGCCGCCAGCCTTTTGGGCTCACTTCCAGTCGACAGCGATGCGGAGGAGTTTTATGACGTCATATTTAGCTAGGCATTTACTGTATATATTATTTTTAATTATTTAAGTTATTGTTTAATTTGTTTATTATTTCTTGGCACTAAATTAAATGTTTTAAATTAACATACATATTCACAGGCACGTCATAATCTGGAGGGTAGGTCCCCTCTTTGAGGAGTGACTGGATAGGTATCACGGCGTTATCACCTTTCACATGACGCCAGTCCCCACAGGACATGGTAAGTTCAGGAGATTATTGCACCTGATACAGGCGAATAAAACGCCCCGGTGTCACTATTGCGTGAACCACCTAAAGGACACTATGGAATATACGATGAAGGAGAGCCCTCAAAACGGTCATGATGAATACGTTTTCAGTGGCCCAATTAAACTCCCGGGAAAAACAAAAAAAAAGGTTAAATATACTCCTGGGAGTATGTTCCCCTGGCCCTGGGGTGATTACCTTATCCTATGTATCAAGTCATTGTCTACCCGTAAACCATGTATGACGTAATTCCGTTTAACCGTTCGAGCTTGATGAAGTCAAAACATACCTACATAGACACGCAATCACAAACTTTTGTCTAAAATTATATTACTGTGATGTTTAATCACGTAAGCTAATTCAATTTTTCTCACAAACCAGAAGAAACCCAGTCAACCACGGTTAAACAATCCAAAACGTCCCTGACGAAACTACCCGAACATCAAAAAGTATATGAAAATGATCCCTCCACCTAATTGAATCTTTGCCCCCATAAATCTGGAGCTAACTGGGCACAGTTTAATAAAGCCCCAGTTTTAGAAGATTCCATATATATTGAGTTTTATCGTGGTCTAACAAACGGCTGGATTACTATAGATTTCTCAAACTGATTTACTGTTCGCTCGGTTTGACTTCGGGACGTCTACAGAGTACGCAAACGCAGAGGCGGCATTTTTGTTATAAATCAATCGTAACTGACAATGTCATTGACAGCTGTTGACAAGTTTAACTGATAGCTGTCATTTTTATCACTCGTGATGAGTACCTAAGTGACGTTTCTAAAGCTGGGTACAGTCTCTTGTAACGTATCATGTAACATGAAAGGAGCATTTTATAAGTGTGAATGTAGCGCGCATACGAACCGAGCTGATTGTGATGTACCTACTTACATAGTTGAAATGCTCTGATCGCGCGCGTAGTGTGCACGGTTCGCGCGCAAGGCGTCCAGTCTTTGCGAATTTTGTTACATTGCATGATAATTTGCGACAATGTGGACGGCAATTTTTTTCATTGCATGTTACATTGTGCGAGTAAACCAGTGGTGGCCGAGTGGTAACAGCCCCGACTTACGAGTTGTAAGTCGCGGGTTAAAACCCAGCCAGGCGCATTACTTTGTGTAATTTATTTCGTCACCACTGCTCTCAAAACGGTGAAAATATACATCGTGAGGAAACCGGCATATCCTAGAACCAACCCTTACTGGGCCCGAGTCGTGGATTACGACCCATTCCCTGTCCTAGATAGGAGGCCTGAGTCCCAACAGTGGGAACATTCTAATAAGGCCGGCTATGCTATGTTACATTGCATGTTACGTTACAGCATTCTATACCCGGCGTTACATGACGATTTCGCACTCTGTAGAGGTGCCCGATGATACTTTATGATAGTTTGGTAGATAAGTTCGGTGTCGATAGAATAGATTTATGGGTACCGGGTAGCTCTGGTTTGTGTATCTTTTGTTTCTAAACCGTAATTAGTGTTTGTTTACATGAAGCGTCTGGACGGCGAAGTTTTGGCTCGTTATAACTTGACTGGGGTTGTGGGTACAGCTGAGTTGGTGCTGCTTAGTTAGTTGGTTTGCTAGGTGGAGTTGATCTGTCAATAAAATGTGTAAACGCTATGTTTTAACAAAAAAAAAAAAAATAATTTTTTTCGACAAAGAAAGAAACTTAAATATTAGATTTTTATTACTGTTTTTTTTTTTTAACTAGTGATGATAAGCAGTGATGCAATCGTTGATGGTGAGACGCACTAGTATATTCACTCTGATCTTGAAGACACCTAAATTATAATCGGATGGGAAGACTGCAGTAAGCAAACAGTTCCAATATTTCAATAGGGTCGCGTTTGACCACTACCTCTAATAGTAATTAAGTGGTGATGTAGTCAACAATAGAATACGCGAACCTAGAACTAATTTATTTACACTAGACTTAACCTTTTGAATGTCTTAAGTTACACAGTTCGACATAAGCAATTTTCTTTCTATTGTGTCTCTAATTACGACATTCGATGAGTTAAAGACCCCCAGGTTGTAGCTATGAGAAAACATACAGAAAATAAAACAGTAAAAGTTCCAATCATTCTTCTTCTTCTTCTTCCTGCCCTTGTCCCGTTTTATTTGGGGTCGGCGCAAGACGTTTTTTTCTTCCATTCTGTCTTGTCACTCGTCACGCTATCACTAACTCCCTTTTCTTTCATATCACTTCTCACACAATCCATCCATTTTTTCTTTGGCCTCCCTCTCCCTCTCCATCCATCCACAGGTAAATTCATAACTCTTTTAACAACATGCTTTTCATCTATCCTTTTAACATGACCATACCAAGACAAACGATTTCCTTTCAACCTTTCAGCCACTGGCGCCACTTTCAAACTTCCCCTAATATACTCATTTCTCACTTTATCCATTCTCGTCACACCACACATCCATCTTAACATTCTCATCTCCGCTACATGCAATCTTTTCTCATCCATCTTTTTCACAGCCCGACATTCTGATCCATACAGTATGATAGGCCTTATCACGGACTTGTAGATTTTACCTTTCAACTTGAGGGGCATTCGTGAATCACAAGCTGTCTAAACACCGTTAAATTTTAATCGTTTTAATCCCGTGGAGGGTCGATCCGGTACATGAAACACTATCGATTTGTAAAGATAAAATTAAAAAATAAAGTACCTCTTTTTCAAAAGTCGTATTAATTTACGCATGTACGAAATTAATTTCTTTAAGAAAAAGTCAGCTGAGCGAGTTCAATGACCTGTAGGTACTTTGTACGCAACGCCGACTAATAACTACAGGTCATTAAACTCGCTCAGCTGACGTTTAGGTACTTTGTTTGTGTTGACTTGTAGATTTTACCCTTCAATTTGAGGGGCATCCATCCCCTTGAACGAGCGACTCGAGGTACCGAAAGTCGGAACAGATCGGTATGGGCGTTCCTGCGAAAAGTACCAGCCATTATTGTTGTTTATTTTTTACAAACAGGAAAAACACACTTTCAAAAAGTATAAAACCGACCCAAAACTATATATTATATTATATTTTTCATCCTCTCTTCATAACTTCCTTTATTTCTCTTCAAACATTGGGTAAAAGATTATTTTTAAAACGACCAAAAATAATCCTTTACTTAATTTCCAAACTCCTTAAAAATAAAACTCTCTTGAAAATAACTTAAAGGTGCGCGAATAATTCCACCGTCAAATTAAGACAACGCTAAAATTTTAATTAGTTTCCGAACGGGGGTACGATCCGAGGCTTTTTTTTACCTAACAAAGGCCCGAGTTAGTAAGCAGGAGAGGTACAGAGGAAATTACATAAATTTCTATCGCGAACTTGGGGCAAGTTCCTTTCACTCCAACCTTTGGACACAGAATAGACGGGTACAGAAGGCGCACACATAGTGCCGTAGCTGGTACGGCGTCAGCGATGTCCACGCACAGGGTGCAGTCCCTGGTAAGCACAAAATAATATTTTTTATAGTCCTTTGTGTTTGCGTTGTACTTTTTTGTAGGGTGTAGTTATAGAAGCTCGCACTAGGCGTATAAAAGGCTAGTTACGGCACTGCATATAGTCACATTTCATGTCGTGAATAAATATAATGATTTTTAGCGCTCTTGGATGGAGCGAGAGGACTTTTCAGACTTTTACTGACTAAAATTACTTTAACTACTTTTTGCTTTCTAGGACCATGAGTATCGCTCTTAAGCTTTTCACTACGGTCCTACTATTCATCGGCCCTACTGGGCCCTTACAGTTCGCTATGTAAAAAACTACGCGCCGTCAACAACTTAAGCTCTATTTTTATAGGACGAACAGAGCAGAGTTTGCCTGTGAGTGCAAGTGTACTGGCAACTATCATTATATGAGATTGTCGCCATACCTAACCGTCGTGTAGTAAACATACTGTAACATACTAGAATATCGGCTCCGCTAACACAATACCCACACTATTAATACGTCTTCTTTTGGCAACAGTTAAGTTCAAGTCAAGTCAGTGCTTGATTGCTAAGCAGTGCACCTAAAGGGCCCCTCTTTAGGTGCGCTGAGACAAAAGTATTTATAGCTTTCTCTTTCTCACATATAGTACGGTGCGTGCACCTGTTTTCACCCGCTGGAAGCCAGCCTTCGGTAACTATTTATTCTGTGTTTTCACGCAGCCGGCAGGTGAAGAAATTGAACTGTGAGATTTTTCTCTCCCACCTTGTTCACAAGATTTGTTATTTGCAACTGATGAGGTTTGGAGTTACCAAACTGGAATTGGATTTGGGATTATCTAGAAATTGGATCTTTTGATGATCTGTTTTCGTGTTATTTAAGTTGTTATGTCGTTCAGCTATTTTTGTATCATTTTAATATGGAAATTTCGTAATTTAAAGGATGATAAGAAATAATTTTATGTGTCAAAGGTCAAGTAACACAAAAAAGTGTTTTTTTAAACTCATTTTTGAAATACAGTCATAAAATATGGTCTGTGACTAAACATCATACCTCTATTCTTTAGAAAGGTAAAAAATAGAGGTATATCTAAAGCAGACCCACATTTTGTGATAGAAACACATTTCCGACGAAATAAATCAATCGTATTTTACCCGACTCAGGAACCGAACCAGTTTTAAAGCTGCGGGATTGTACGAAATATTTATCGTGATTCTGCAAGGGAAAGGGTAACTGAAGGAACACAGTTGTGTTTAAGTTAATAAAAGTGTGACTCCTTCTTCTCTTCACTTGCGTCAAACGCCTCAAGTTGTCCACACCTTCCGATTCCTTTGTTCTGATCACGTGACTGAGTGTTGAGATAACGCTAGAACAAAGGAATGGGAGGCAAGAGAATCGAAACGAAACGATCGTAACTTGGCTAGGCAGGCAGGAGTTTAGATTTTGCAATAACGAGACCAACAAGGCTATTAAAAGAACGAACTGAACGAACGATGGCTGCTGCGCTGCTGCGTGTTCCGTGTCTTAGTGTTGGGGCGCGAGTTTTACATGTTCATGACCGCACTTACGATAAATGAGTAATTTTTAGTGCGGGGTTACGTTAAAAAAAGTATTACTTGTTCTTCTTTACAGTTTGCAGACATGTTCCTTTACTTATGCTATGAGACCTTGCTTCATGTCTTTCAAGATTCCAGGGCAACGAGAAGTACCTTATACGTTTTGATTTCCTAAAGAGTGTCAAAATACGCGCCTAAACGCAGCATGAAACGCATGAACTTTAAGGTGGGTCTACGCCAGAAGAGCCGAGTAGGAGCCGAACTCAAGTTCAGAGGAGCCGCGTACGAGCAACGTTACACGAATTTGAGTTCAAATCCTGAAAAAAAGACTCACTTTTAGATTGCGTCGAATTTATCACACGCTAGGCACACGCTAGGATGTACTTGACAGTTGAGTTCAACTGGTAAACCGGAGCGTGTTTAGTTCGTCTAGTGCGATATTTGAGTGAGTGCGGGTAGTTATATTAATAAAAGTCTTATTCGGCGCTGGTGCTCACAGTTTACTCCGATAAAACAATGTTCACAATCACAAAACAAGACGAAGACGAAAACAGAATTAGTGGACAATACAGTCACAACACACAAGTCAGAAAATCCAGAAACACGATACACAATAGCAAGAATGACAGGTATCTGATTGGCTTTCACAAGGTCGATTGTGCTGAAGACTCGGCAACCTGCAATGCTGTGTGCAAAATCGTGTATGTGCCTAATCGGATACCTGTCAGGAACAGTGCGGGCGTTGAGCATGCGGTAATCACCGCAGGGTCACCAACCGTTGTTCCTTTTTAGGGGCGAGATGGAGAGGCGATGACCAGGGGATTTCTAAGGGTCTGGCTGTTCCGTTTGACAGCATCAGCTGGAACTCCTGCTGTGCTATTTAAGTTTGTCTGGCGCTAGTTGCCGGAACGAAGAAGAAACTAGGGCCTGGGGTAGTGCGGATATGGTGTATTGTGTTATGTGGTATAGTGCCTAACGTACCGGCGGGTCGGGTGATGTCGGGAAAACATTCTAAAATTTTGTGATACCTCGAGTCGCCAAAAGAGATCTTTACGTGTATGTTTCTCAACGGTGCAAGTTTCCATGCAAACTTGAACCGTTGTTTAGGTTTACCCTAGAGTGTATACTACCTTTAGTTTGAATTTTTAACTACTGCTTGGTGTAGCAGATCTGATCCCAGTACTTAAGTATGTGATATTAAATTTTCACTTCATACTTCCACACGTTTCTGAGAAAAATAGTCTTGATAGACGGACAGATGGACAACACAGTGATCTTATAAGGATATTTTCAATATTGTGCGAATTTCATCATTGCATGCGGATTGCTCCGCACGCGTAACCCCCACAAATGTCCATTTCATACAAATATTGTAATGCGTGAAATACACAAGCGGGGCGCGTTTTTAGGAATTCCAAAATTTTCTGCATGCGAAGTAAACCCGTATGCGTGACAAAAACCGATATTAAATACACCCGCAGGGTTCCGTTTTTTGCCGACTGAGTTTAAGAAGCCCGTAAAGCACCGCACTTAACTTCTTAACATTGAACTACCATGCAATTATTTACACATCTACATGAACGCTTTAAAACACAAGTTTTAGCTCGTAACTTAGCAGTGATAAGTTGCTAAGTAAGTACTAAGTTATTACCCCCGAACATCATTAAATTGCCATCTGTGTGGGAGGCAATCTATAGCTGCTTTAACTTATTATTACTTTTGTGGAGAAAGTCTGATTCTCTACAGGGAGTACAAAGCTGAACGCATACGGATCACTCGCCGCTTATTGCTTCTACGAGAATACAGCAATGCTCTAACTAAACAAGATACAACTCCACTGTATACTCCAACGTATCCAATGGGCGATCTACACAATAGTTATACCGTTAATTGTTTATACCATGTACATCGAGGGATTGTGTTGGATTGTTACAAGAAATAGGGATCAATTAGTTCAACCAGGTTTCAGACTGGCTAAAGTGGCCTCTTCTTTTATGGGGTACTGTTTGAAATGTTATAATAAAATACCACCCCAAATATTAGACCTCAATGAAACGAAATTTAAATCTTGTATTAAACGCACACTATGCAGACAAGCATATTATAAGTTGGAGAATTATATTCAAGATAAAA